>OY856411.1:587992990-589192990 GCA_963693085.1 Alisma plantago-aquatica
CTCCCCACACATTTCCAACAAATTTTACATGTCACGTGCATGCGCACGTGTGCGTTCACTAGTAATGTAATATATATTTAATATTTAAATAATGTGATAAATTTTTGATACATTTCTGTGTAATTTTATTTATTAATTGTATATGTACATATGAATACAATTATTGTATATATATATATATATATATATATATATATATATATATATATATATATATTTATGAGTCGAGTATAATTATATTTAAAATGAGTTTTTAAACTATGTGATGCAAAATATAATCCAAATGTTAAATGTAAAACATCGTCTGATATAAAAAAATAAATACATATTATGGAAATATTTTTATTTATATATTGCATAATATAAATGTTCAATATAATATAAAACTATATATAGACACGTTATATATTTATATGTTATCTTAGATACTACGTCAATATATTTTTTTGGTCAGCTACTATGCCAATATATAAAAGATTATTATATTCAATTCATAAATATATTTGAATACAATAATTGTATGCATATTTGTTTAATATGTCAAAAATATGTATCATTAATATTAATGTGGATAGTATAATATATTGACATAGTATCTAAGGTAAGATAATATTCAGTTAGAATACTATCCAACATTTTATTTATTTTTATGTCATATTTCTAATCCAAATTCAATAAATATAATATTAAAGAAATACATAAAACATGTGTGTCTGTATATTGCTATATTATATTTTTATAATGAGTAGTATGCATATAATGATTATTTGATTAATATAGTAATTATGTTTTATGTGTAACTTCTAAATACAAAAATTGGACAATATTTTATATCATATAATTATAAAATTTATATTAATTATTATTATGTTCGACTTTATATTAATTTAATATTTTGTATCATGTAGTGGTTATATTTTATGGTCTTCATTTCTAAGTCATCATGTGGCATGTGGTGCAAAGATTGTTTTGACTATTTTTTTTAACGACGTGGAGCGGATCAAATGTATCTTCACTTTCTTTTATCTTGCTCATCTATTAGCATTTTATCCAAATTTGTATATTTTGATTAATATTTTCACCAAATTGATTTTCCCCCACCCCTACCCTTTTTCAGTGCAGACCCGGGGGGCTTTGATGTTTACTCTTTTTTTTATACATCTTTGGGGTGCTTGCCGACGATGCAGTTGTTCTTCTTCGATGCCTTCAACGTATAATAAATAGGAATCTTATGATGCATTCATTTACATGTAATGATTTCATTTTTAGATCCTTGGGTTTTACCATCCAAAAAGGATTGATAGCCCAATTTGTTTTGTTGATCGCGCTTCTGTGAGAGCATTTATGTAATCTTTTGAACCACTTGAAAAACGACCATCCAAATTTTTTATACAGCTAGCCAAACCAGCTTTCCAAAATTTCCGAAATTCTAGAAAACTTTTAATCCGACGTTTGATTAGTACAATCCAGATAAAATCTGCAAAGCAAACATGGCCTTTTTGAAGGAAGGGTTTTTTTTTTTGGCTTTTTTCACCCACCCGGTAGCTACTTGCACAGGATTGGTGTCCATTTGGTAGAGGATAGTTGATAGCAATGGTAATTCCGGGATTTTAGTTGCACTATTTGAAGGGGACGCACGCTGATCAATATTCGTACATTCAGTACCATGCCAACTACATTGGAACCACTTTATAGATTTTAAACTGAACAACATATCTAAGTCTGAAGATGCACAAAGCCGTTTAGCAAGCAATGATTCCCAACAAGTTCGAAAAACAACTAAAGACTCCAAATACACTACATATATCACGACGATACATATTTTTACCTTAAATTTTGATGATAATTTTAAGACATATAATATAGCAGACACTATATAACTTACATTTGTCATTATATATCAATACCTCTTGAAAAGATATTCATTTACAACAAATATGCAGAACACAAAAACGATGCATACGTTTATAGACAGGGTGAAGAACATAATCGACATCGTAGAACGACTTACTTTCGTTTTTCTTTTATTAATCATCAGAAAGGTATCGCAGCAGTAAATAGAGGCCCCAGCGGCGGTTGCTACTCTAGTCGCCTCTCATACTCTCATAAAATGAGGTGGGTTTTGTAATCCCCATCTCGTATAGCTGGGCTGGGGCATTGGGCTGCAAAGAAAATAATCTTGGGCCCGACATTATTGACGGAAAAACTGGGGCCTCCACCAGGCCCTGTAAAATGTAGCAGCTGTGCTCCAATAAAGCTGGTGCTCATTTGTTAGCCACGATCGGGTACAGTAACTACAGTTTTCCACGATTTTCTTGGAAAATGCCACAAGCGCATCCCTCTGTAGTCTGTAGTCACGCACGGCAGATATTAACGGACTTTTTTCGCCTACATGATATATTAGTAAATTTAAACATCTACTGATTCCCATTAATGGAAAACAAAAACAAACGGTTTACCATTGTATTGTAATCAAATTAAATCAAATTAAGTAAATTCAGCTGTAAACACCTATTTTCAAATTTGTACTTTCATAATCCTCCAACTCGACCTTTTCTGCTTCTTTTATTACTGACTGCGCGTTTCATTTAACCGACAAGTTACCTTTTTAATCTTTTTGCATAAAGATTGAAACGGAAACGGAAACGGAAACGGAAACGGAAACGGAAACGGCATGTTCACACCCTCCCCCTCCTCAAAAAATAAAGTAGCAGTATGTATAGCAACAACTACAATAGAAGCTGATAACGACCTCATTTATTAAAACCAGCAACTGCATACGAATGCAGTCGCAGGTAGGCGTCTTCATCATGCACAAATTAGCGACAACGAGTTACTCCTTCAGTGGTACATGGCTGCAGTAGCGGAGGGTTTGAGCTAAAAAGACAAACAAAGTTGACGTTTTCTTAGTATTTTGTTGGCAAAATTGGGAGCAACCTGCTAATATGCACCCACAACAATCCCCACACTTGGTCTCAAATTTTAATGTTATATTCCTCAATTTAATTCTCAAAGCCAGCCACGTACATGCTATTTTTATTTGGGTTGAACTTAAATAAATACACAATCTTTCTTTTGTGCAATCATATTGACATAGAATATTAAATTCCCTACATGTTCGTACATAGATTTAAAGACTCTTCGATTTATATGTACCATGTACATTTTAAAAATTGCGTAATAGTCTCATATAGTATAATTGAACATCAATGTTCGTGCAGTAAATGAGTTTAAAAAAAATTAGAGAAAAAAAGCGTGCACAAAATTATGAAATTTCAGCACATATGAGATGGATCTGTACTTTCAGTGGCGGATGTACATGGAGGCCACATGAGGCCTTGGCCTCACCTGCCTCTAGTTGTATATCCTGGTTAGGTCGATTTGATTATTTGATTGGCCTCACCCAAGAACAAGGTTGTAGCCTAGCAAGGCTGTGTGATTATTTAATTGGCCTCACCAACAACCAGTTCGCGGCATGACTTTTTTGTGAGATAACATTTCGGTAATTAAAAACTAGATGGTCGAACGTTGTGTGCTTTGTATTTGAAAAATTAATAGTTGGGAGAAAAAGATGTGAGGGTTACAGGAGGACAGAGGAGTAATGAGAGAGAGAGAGAGAGTATATAAGGAGAAAGTTAAACATACATGTATAGTGCGAGAAAGAGGGGTTGTTGACTAAATAATATTTTCTAATAAGAAATTGTTTTAGATATTACTTTTTTAGAATTTGAACAACTTTTGTGCAATAAAGCAAAAACTTAGCAGTGTTGTTGAATGATAGGGTAAATTTTAACCAAAAAAAAACCATGATGCTTCTTATTTTTTTGTGTGAAATAGCATGATGCTCAATTTGAAAATATATACATGGTTCGCTAGATATGTTAAAAGTATATTAAAAAAATATTGTTAAATTTGTAATGAATGTTTGCAAGAAATACGAAGAATAAAGAAAAATCAAACAATGATCTTTATGCACATTGTCCTTGTGCTCAAAATGCACAAGTGTAGGTGGTTTGTTTCTATGTGCTGTGTACATTTAAAAGCAAGGCTATCAAATCATTAGAAAATAATAGCTAATTATAAGTGTGATTTTGTGATAAATGTGTGCATGTAATATGTAAACTTGGGTCAAACTTATTCATCTATTAAGCACGTGATTTATTTCTGAACATACGACATTATGTAATGTTATGAAATTATGTGGTGATATAAAATTATCAGATCATATATACCCAATGTAAGATTATACCCTATTATTTTTTTAAAAAAATTGGTGATTCATTCTTCTCATCGTCTGAGTTTGAATTCATGAATTCTCAGTCTTACAACATCACTTTTACCATCACTTTTACCACTGGAGTGCCACTTCATCGACGATTATACCCTATTAGAGATATCTACTAGTTAATCTCATCTAAGATGAGATAAGTCAAAAAGTTAAACTCAACTTTAACGACTTGGTATATATTTAAAAAGACAGCGTAGCAAATTTTTATTCATCACTTGTATAATAGAATGGCAAATCAATTCAATTACATAGTGGCTTATTTTTTATGAGACATACCATTTTTTCTATCAGAAGTGTTTGTCAAGCATTTTTATATTATTATACTCAGATGATACGTGACCCATAAAATTGTCTATATAGAAGTATTTTTTAACCACAATCATGATTATTTGTCCACTATTTACATTCTAAACACATACCCACGTCATTTTTTTGTGACCCTATTTTGTATTGGCCTCACTCAATTTTTATTTCTGAATCCGCCACTGGGTACTTTTACAAACGTGGTATTGATTTATTAATTGACTCACCAAGATCAGTGTCAAAATGATGATATTATCATATAAGAATAACTAAAGCTTAACATAATGATCACATTAGTTTATAATTTATAAGATATCAATATTATTTTATATAATGCTATAACTTGCATACATGTAGAACATGTCTCAGAGCGTTAGACTTTTTTTTTTATAACGAGGAACCCCTCCCGAGATCAACCACTATTGGATCCCACCCAGCTAAGGGAAAACCATGGGGGCACCGCGGCGCACACAGTAACGTGGGGTCTTACTACACCCCGAGGGTTACGTCCAGAGTCGAACCTAAATTCCTTCATTGGGGATTGCCAAACTGTACCACTGTGCTATCATTAGACTTGAACTTCAATAAATTGTATCTTATAAAGTGGAGACAGACTACAGATTGAGAATGGAGATCAAGAGAGAGTCCAGGAAGAATTATTATTGTATTACCATTTGTTCCGTCACGAAGGCATAGTTATTCTCCAGAGCCACATACAATTTTTGGTTTCCTGCAAGATGCTCATTTGGTCTGTGATAACAGAGAAGATATTATCCACAACGATTGTTTTTGATATTCTACAAGGTTCTTGCTTCTTGATCTCGGCACAAAACAAATTCACAAAGCCTTTTGATCTTGGCAGGGTTTTTTAGGAAAGAAGATATGCCTACAACTTTGCCTATCGAATCTACAGTCTATGGTATCTTCCTGCGTGACTTTCTGGTCTGAGGTTCGTGCACATCAGAAGGCAGTTGGACCGTCCCCATTTGTTACTGATTTAATGCATTAATTGACTCGATGATCTCTATTTTCAAGTCTTTGCATCCTCTACAGCCCGTTTCTCTTACGCCAAACATTAATGCTATGTCCCTTTTTAACTGCTAACTTATATATGGGAAAATATGGCACTATGCATTAACTACCATGATTTGAGGAGGTGTTCAGCCGCAGCAGCCCCCTAACTACGCCCCTGCATGGTAGAACGTAGGGGTGCGTTATTTTAGGTTAAACCCAGGGGAAGAGTGAATGGGCAATTGGGGGACGCAACTTCCTAAAAAAATATAAGTCAGGTATATATATATATATATATATATATATATATATATATATATATATATATATATATATATATAGTCAGGTTAGAATACACTTGAGTGTATCCGGAGCGGAATACACTCAAGTAGTTTTTCATGATGCAATATTTTTTTTGAAAATCTAATCCATTGATCTTCTTAAACATCTTGTGAACAACTCATATGTAAAATTTGAGCACATTTGGAAATGTATAGCTCATGTTATGAAGAACGCAAAAATTATACATTTCAAATTAGTTTTGCGCGTCGATTTTGTTGCCCTTGGATGAGTGACTTATACTCATCCAAATGGGCTCAAAATTTGTATGTAGCCTAGTTATAGTATGACGGTGAAGATCAACAGTTTACATTTTATAAAAAATAGTCTTGATATGCAAACACACTTGAGTGTATTCGTACGATCCGTACACTCAAGTGTATTCTAGCCTGACTCTCTCTCTCTCTCTCTCTCTCTCTCTATATATATATATATATATATATATATATATATATATATATATATATATATATATATATATATATATATATATATATGGACGTTCATTCATTGTCCGCGCAGATAACCTGGATTTTCGCTACCCGGCAGCGAAAAAAGTAACTCTCCTGGCTAAGAAAGTAACTCTGCTGTAAAAAAAAGTAACTATGGTGTTAAAAAAGTAACTCTGCTGGAAAAAAAATAACTCTTTACAAAATATACAACAGATATATATAAGGACGGGTTTTTTTATTTTGAGGGGACAAATGATATTATTTTTGGATGAAATTTTTTAGGGAGATAGACAAAATGGTCCTCTGCAATTGCAATTTTTTTTTTTAAAAAGGTGATTGGAAGGGTGGGCGGGTAGCTACCCGCGCGGGCAATAAAGATGGGCCATATATATATATATATATATATATATATATATATATATATGCTAAAAGAATTTTGTACTTGAGTACATATATCTTATGTATACCCATCTTTATTTATGATGATTGTACAACTCTTCTGAATAATCTAATCTTATGGATGTGTTGCATACTCCTTAGATAACATGCTTATACAATATCACGTCAATCTTGCATTCATAGATCATCCAGGTAAAGAAAATATATTTTTTCTATTCAGCGGTAAGTTGTTGAAATTACAAAACCGTCGAATGATATATTATTATATCTCATGATATACATGTGATATGGTTGTGATATTTTAAAGACATCTAATCTAAACAGTTTTGAATGAATATATATGTTGGATTTGATTAACAAATTCTATATATGCCATTTCAATGGCCGATACACATAAGTTGCATGTAATATATATATATATATATATATATATATATATATATATATATATATATATATATATATATATATATGTGTGTGTGTGTGTGTGTGTGTGTGTGTGTGTGTGAGTGTGTGTGTGTGTGAGTGTGTGTGTACGTTTGTATTAATATATATATATATATATATATATATATATATATATATATATATATATATATATATATATATATATATATATAAAGTTTTCCTATTTTCATTATTGAGAATTAAGTAGCCTAGTCGTTAGCGCGCTCTGCATTGTGTGTTTCTGTGTTGGTTGCTCGGATGGATCAACTAAGTTGGTTTAGTACTCTTTGCAGTTGAGGTTGAAGGTTCAATTTCCATGTACTCTGATTTCTATTACATTTTAGCATATTTTAAAAACTTTATTGCCCCCCAACTATAAAGTTCTGACTCCACCCCTGGTTAAACCCTAGTTTGATTTTGGATTGAGGTCCATGACTGCTAACCAGAGCTATTCGACCGGGTGGCAATGTCTAGGTGGGGAGCCTGACAACAATCTCAAACACTCAATTCAAGACACCAAATTTTCATTATTTATAACCAAATAGTGATCGTCAAAACCATCTGATAAGAGACTGACTACAATCTCAAACACTCAATTGACATATCGAGTTTTCATTAGTTATAACCAAATAGTGATCGAACACCCATAACTTATGGGGTCAGTCATAGTAACTGGGTTCAAATACAAGGACATGGTCGATAAACCCTCGAAGATCCAATCTTTCTTAGTTAATTGAATAAAAATAGGATAGTGATATATGCAAGAACCTAAATATAAGGTAAGAAATAATGACTAAGCTAAGTTAATCGTTGTTCCAAAAGTTTCAGAAACAAGAGGGAAGGAGGTATGGACTATACATACCGCAAGATGAACAACTCATATACTTTGTCCTCGGAATAGACAACCCTTTGGAATCCAAACAAGCAACCAAAATCCTAACCTAGCATGAAGTGTGTCAGAAATCCTAGGTTCATTCCACTTTTCTCACAAGACAGAACTTAAATCCTAACTGTCGACCAATACTTCTCTCTGGATTCCTAAATGAATACCTCAATTTTTTTCACGTTGCCCTTTTGGATCAAATTCAATTTGAGGATAGAGTGAGCATGTAGTAGTGTAGTTGTAACTAAATAACTCTCTCGAAGATATTCCAAAACATTGGTCAATGTCCCAACCTTCCTCTCGTAGTTTTAGACACCAGCTTTCCCCCCTTTGGTTACTTTTCTATTGAGTGTGGTCCAATGGGGGATTATACACATAAGGGAATAAACAACTAAGAAATCACAATCATAAAGAGAAGGTATGAAACACATACAAATTATAATATAAATTACAAATACGTATAAGAATACAACAAACGTCCCAAAATGTTAAACTTAGCCTAGAAAAAATAAACATATATAGATGAGTTGTGTATGTCCCCAAACATATGAAAGTACATCATGAACGAAAATATACATAGTAGAACAATAGATAGAGAGATATAGAGAAGGATATAGAGATATGAGTAGGGGCACAACTCACTTTATGTCCTCCAATTGTCTCTTTTTGTCATTCTTTGCACCTTTCTTCTCTATTTTTTTCCTCCTTTGTACTCCTTCCTCAAGTCCGCCCCAAAAGCAACAAGTGGTGAATGGTGGTGGGAAGGCTTAGTAAGGTGGAAGTGGTATGATATCCCTTAAGGTATGGTAGTAATTGGTGAAAACGGAGGCTTGAGGGAGAAATGAAGGTGGGAGCTATGAGGGTAAGGTAGAACTAGGCGGGAAAAACTAGGTCATGGGCTTGGGTGGCATATATAGTATGTGGTGGTTGGTTAAGCTTTCCTAGCGTTATGAAGTTTTTTAAAATCTTTTTTTTGTGCATCAACAGATGGTTCATTTGATATATGGGTAAGTCAGTCAATCTAGTTGCATCATGGGTGATGGGTCAAAGTGGAGATCAAAAGATTTGGGGATGAAAAGATTGACCAATTTGCAGAAAAGCTACCGAGATTTTGGGGAATGACTTTGGTAAAGGTGACCCATCTAAAGAGCTATGTTAGGCTACATGTAGGGAAATACAGGCACATATAAGGTAGCAGAAATAAATATTTAACTTTCATATTCCTTAAGAACAGTAAGATCACGTCAATAACTATGTAATGTGAAGGATGGTTTAACGAGTTTATACCTAGTCCTGGAGCAAGTCTAGCGACTACTACTCATTGCAGTAGTGCAACACTCCTAGTTGCACTTAGACGGCGTATGTGCATGTCTTCATCTTCACCACGAACAACAGACTTGAATGGCATATATAGTGAGTCCACCACGGACTACAAGCTGACATTGCCCTCATAGAGGAAGACAACAACCTCCTCGCCTCAAGAGAAGTCTACATGAACCAACAAGAACTCCTATCTCTCGACTAGAAAAGATATGAAGGAGTTGTTCCTCCCATTGGTGTACTACTGTAATGACCCCACCTTTCGGTAACCCCCAATTAAGGGAGACCGAGAGGTCGGTGCCGTTATCCAATTTCCGGATCAAGGTTCAACAATTAATTGATAACAATTATTAAATCCTACTAGACTATACTGAAAAGTTGTAAATGAAAATTTTTGCATACCTTTGAAAATTTTGGATTTCTAAACTTCTATCCATGACTGGGACTAACTAACTAATCCTCCTTGGACTTTAATTTGTGTATTTTACAATATGACAATTTACTATTTGTCTTTTTTGTTTCGTACCTAAAACGCCGACAAACAAAACGTCAGTCAGCCAAAGCTGGTATGTGGGGGAATTCACTAATCATGCAATTATTCATAACAATATATTGCATTCAATTATCAATTAACAAACAATTTTACATTTTAAGTATAACCACGTGATCCATGTGTACCCTATCCCATGCGCTGTCCCTGCAGTAGACATGGATACTACCTCCCTTATGGTAGATTCCCATTATACCCCTCATGACTTCACCTAATAGGTGAATCAATTTCTAGGGTCAATTCACATGGCACTACCCGTAGGTAGCCCACTCCTTAACTCATGGTATGCTAAGAGTCTCATGGCACTACACGTGTGTAGTCCAATTTCTAACTCATGATACCCTAGACCTTACTCTCGGTTATCCTTAGCCTTTGGATAGCCACAGGGGTAGACTCAGATCTAGCCAGTTATACATGTATACTCATAGTGATAGTCATAGTCACTCTATAGTTGCATGAATTAAAACATTCAACAGTTATTTCCAGCCATGAGAGAAACGTCGATAAAATCCTCGGAAAACTAATCGAGATAATCATAAGCATAACCACATTCCTCTTATTGCATATTTGGTTACAGAATTAACTTTGTAGAGAGAGAAAATCCAAACAATCAAGCAATTGCATAGAAACCCTGAAATAAAAGTACAAGTTTACTTTTATTAATATTTATCCAATTTCATCATATCCCTTAGGGTTTCTATTCCAATTTTAGGGTTTCTTAGAAACTAGGGGTTTGCCTTCATTCTTAGTTATCATGAACCCTAACTCCTCAAAATCACTTAAAACCTTTGAATTCTCTCCTTTTAATATTCCTAACAATCTTAGGATCATTATTTAGTAATTTACTTCCTTAATCCAAAATAACATTGTTTTACCCTAAATTAGGGTTTCCATATACATCACTCTCCATTGATAGGAATAAACCCTAATTTATCCATATTTATATTCAAAACGAATGAAAACTTCATATCATTAATTAACAGGTTGATAATCCTCAATTTAACCCATTAAGTTATAAAGAATTATCCTTTATATGCAATTAAGGTTTCTAATTACTTTTCAATACCCTTTTCTTTCAAATTAGAGTACTTTTGTAAAATGAAATAGAATCAGGTTCTTAAATCATTTTTATCAGGTTCCTTGCATTTTTCTACCCAACTTTCATATATAAAGTTCCCTTATATGAGATTCCTAGCTATTTCTATAATTTTAGCAAGGAAAAGCAATTATCTGTAATTTCGATCAGAGAGAGATATTTACCGAAATTCCTGGAGCGTTCGATTGGTGCGCCGATGGATCGCGCCTTGATCCTACGCTCCACGTCAGAGGCCTCCACTAATGCTGAGATGCGCGCGCCTGCGGACTGTCACCCGTTGGATGGCGTTCGGGTCCACGATGGACTCTGATCCAGTGATTCGCGTCGAAGCGCTCCACTCAGCAAGCTAAAGACGCACACTTCTCCTGAGATCGTTAGATATCAAGTTGGCCCACTGTGCTCCCTGATCTGATGAATCCTGCTCGTTGTCCCCTTCTTCTTCTTTCTAATTAGGATGTGTGGTGGCACCGCGGCTGGGGCTCGTCGGAGCAAGGGTAATCGAGCAAGGAAGTGGGCTCTGAGGTGTAATAGGCTGTCGCTCGAGATTGCTAGGGCACAAGGACTCGAGTGGTGGCCTATTTATAGGACGTGGAGGGTCCCCTCTAGGGTTTCTGATCCTGCCGCCAAAGCTTGCTTTATCCCAATTGGGTGTTTCTCGAAGACACGCTAAAACCCCATCAAAATAGGGTCTGGAAGATTCGTCTCCCTATCCCAAACTCGATGGGACTCTTCCCCTGTGTGCACATGCATTGCAGTGATCGAAAAAACGAGGGGAATCCCTTGTCATCTCTGAGTCCACGTTCCTATGGGACTCTTTACGATGAGTGGCGCATGTTGGATCAAGATCCAACGGCCCTCATCGCGCCCGTTCTTGCAAAAAGGAAAATGATTTCCTAATATTCAAATTATCTTCCCAATGTAATGATAACTTAGAAAAATCATAACTCCCAAATTTTAACTCCATTTTTATTCAAATTTTGAGGAAATCTCGTTCATATTTTTATCTCTCATCATACAAAAATTGAAGTCATTATCTTAATCAAATGGTCCCTTTTCTTTGGTTGCAAGAAAACACCCTTTTATTCATATTTTCCTCATATTCTTTATTTCCCTTGCTATTATATAATTATCCTGAGTTCCTTGAACCCCAAGGAACCTTTATAACTTGAAATTCTATTTTTGGGAAAATATCTTTTAGCCTTTTAATCATCCTTTATTCATTTTCTTATATTTCCCATTATCCCATTGAATTCCTTTTTCATTTCTTTTTCTTTTTCTTTCAATTGGGCTTAATGGCCAATAGGGCCCATCAAGAAAGCATGCAAGGCTATTATTCACGAAATTCATTCAAATCAAACCATGAAATCAAATATTGATCTTATTTATCTTTTAAAGGAGATTCACAAATCTCATTACATGTTTTGGAAAATGAGGTTATAACATCCTCCCCTCCTTATAGGAATTTTGCCCTCAAAATTCAACAATCAAGAAAACAAATCAGGATATACTTTTTCCATGTCCGTCTTCAACTCCCATGTGGCCTCATCCTCTCCATGGTTCTTCCAAAGAACCTTTACCATCTCAATATTCTTATTTCTGAGCTCTTTTACCTTGGTATCTAGAATCCGCAAAGGCAACTCAGGATAAGACAACTTTCCTTGAAGCTCAATAGGTTCAATGCTCAGCACATGGCTTGGATCTTGCACATATCACTTTAGATTGGACACATGAAACACATCATGCATCATACTGTATTGAGGGGGTAATGCCAAACTATATGCTGCCTCACCAATCCATTCTAACACTTCAAATGGACCCATGTATCAGGGCCTCAACTTTCCTCTATTCTTAGCTATAGCTCGGAGCGGTCGGATTTTCAGAAAAACGTGTTCTCCAATAGCGAAATGCACATCAGTCCGCTTCGCATCAGCATACGACTTTTGTCGGTCCTAGGCTCTCTTTAGCCTTTTCGTGATCAAAGCGACTTTATCAGCATACACTTGGAGTTCATCTGACCTCAATAAGGTCCTTTCACCAACATCAGCCCAGTAAAGTGGTGACTGACACGGTCTCCCATAAAGAGATTCATACTGAGGCATCCCGATACTGGCTTGGTAACTATTTTTGTAGGCAAACTCAGCTAAAGGTAAGTACTACTCCCATGATCCACCCCAATCGAGCACACAAGCTCTCAGCAGATCTTCTAAGGTCTAAATTGTCCTTTCTGACTGACCATCTGTCTGGGGGTGATAAGCGGTACTGAACTTCAACCTTGTACCTAGTTCCTCTTGAACCTACTTCCACAACTTGGAAGTAAACTTTGGGTCTCTGTCCGAGATGATGGAACCAGGTACGCCATGCAAGAATACTATCTCTCTGACATACAACTCAGCTAAGTCTGACACTTTGGAAGTGGTTTTCAGGGCAAGGAAGTGTGCTGACTTGGTAAGGTGATCTACCACAACCCATATCGCATCATGACCTTTATTGGTCTGGGGTAGACCCACCATGAAATCCATGGTGATCTGCTCCCATTTTCACTATGGGATCTCTATAGACTGTAAAAGTCCTTCGGGTCGTTGGTGTTCAGCCTTCACCATTTGGCACATAAGACAACTGGCTACATAAGATGCAATGTCTCTTTTCATTCCTGGCCACTAGAAAAACCTCTGCATATCCTTAAACATCTTGGTAGTTCCCGGGTGCACCGTGTATTTAGAACCATGAGCCTCTTCTAGGATACGTTCCTTCAACGGTGAATCTTCCGGAACCCATACGCGATTCTCAAAATGGATTCCTCCGTCTATTCCCACATAAAGATGGGTCTGAGGCTTCTGCATCAAGCTTTTCATCTGGTCAAGTCCTCCACTGGCCAACTATGTTACGACGATCTCACTCAACAATTCAGACTGTATCTGTATGTTGGCTAAATGAACTCGATCATCTAACGATTGAGGTGACCATTCCACCAGTTCTTCTAAGCTCTTCCACTGACTGGACAACACCGCTGCACACCTGAGTTGTTTCCGACTCAAAGCATTGGCTACTACATTCACCTTCCCTGGATGATAGGCAATTGTGAAGTTTTAATCCTTCATGTACTCCATCCATCGTCGTTGTCATAGGTTCAAGTCTTTTTGCGTCAGTAGATACTCCAGGCTCTTATGGTCTGTGAAGATTTCAAAAGTAGCACCATAAAGGTAATTCCGCCAAATCTTTAGGGCATGGATGATAGCAGCTAACTCCAGGTCGTGTGTCGGGTAATTCACCTCATTGGGCTTGAGTTTTTGGGAGGCATATGCAACCACATGCTGATTCTATTCCAACACATATCCAAGTCCCATCTTTGATGCATCAGTGAAAATCATGAAACCCTCATTGCCTGATGGTAGAGTCAAAATTGGTGCAGTGGTCAGCTTTTCTTTCAGCTCCTGGAAACGAGCTTCACAAACATCAGTCCACACGAACTTCACATCTTTCTGAGTCAACATGGTCAAAGGCAAGGCGGTCTTTGAGAAATCCATGATGAAACACCGATAATATCCTGCTAACCCCAAGAAGCTTCAAATCTCGGAGGGGTTCTTCGATGCTGGCCAGTCTCGAACTGCCGACACTTTAGCTAGATCTACGGTGATCGTTCCTCTTGAGATGATGTGTCCAAGGAACATGACTCGGTCTATCCAAAACTCACATTTAGAGAACTTCCCATAGAACTTCTGCTTCTTAAGATATCAAGGACTTTACTTATGTGGTCTCGGTGTTGATCTAAGTCATCCAAATAAACCAGTATGTCATCTATGAACACTATGACAAACGAGTCAAGGAAGGGTTGAAACACACTATTCATAAGGTTCATGAACACATTGGGTGCATTGGACAACCCAAAAGGCATAACCACAAACTCATAGTGGCCATACCGGGTTCTAAAAGCTGTTTTTGGGATGTCCTCACTCTTGACCCTCAACTGGTGGTAATCCGATCTCAAGTCAATCTTGGAAAAGACTCGAGTTGACTTCAACTAGTCAAACAAGTCATCTATCCAGGGTAAAGGGTATTTGTTCTTAATGGTAGCCTGGTTGATCATCTGGTAGTCTATGCACATTCGGAGTGAACCATCCTTTTTCTTTACAAAAAGAACCAGCGCTCCCCATGGTGATGTGCTAGGGTGGATAAAACCCTTATCCAACAATTCCTACAATTGCTTCTTTAACTCAAGCAACTCAGTAGGGGCCATTCTATAAGGTGCTCGGGAAATAGGGTTTGTACCAGGGGCTAGCTCTATGGAGAAATCTACCTCTCTTTCGGGAGGAATCCCAGGTAGATCATCTGGGAAAACATCTGCATAGGCCATAACTACCTCTATTTCTTCTAAGGGTTGCACCTTGGGTTCTGGCTCGGTGACTACAGCTAGGAAAGCTCGACACCCTTTACTCATCATCCGCTCTACTTTCACGGCTAACACATACGGGCTGGTAGTGGCATCCTTCCTACCCCTAATGACAAAAGGTGGTTGACCTGGTCTCTTGATGATCACTTTCTTCTCCCTACAGTCAATGTTGGCCCTATAAGTATAAAGACAATCCATGCCAATGATTACATCAAAATCATTCATGTCAAGAAGGATAAAGTCTATAGGAAACTCATGATCTCGATATTTCACAGGTATCACTGGAGTTTTCAAAAGGGAAGTAAAGATTCGACCACTCGGGGTTGCAACATCTAAGACATACCCTAAATCCTTGATATCCAAACAAAGCACAGTTGCAAGATTTGTCGAAATGAAAGTATTAGTAGATCTAGAGTCAAACAAAGCTTTTACATTATGTCCCATAACTTCAAGCATGCCTACATTATTGTTCACCATGCATTAGAACATTACATGCTTAACTTTAAAACATAAAAGAAAACTCTAAGGGTTATTACCCTCGATCAACCGATTGGAATTAACTTGAGCCTCCTCATTGTCAATGGCAAACACCTGAGCTTGTCTTCTCTCTCCAGCGGGTGGAGCTACAGCTATAGGTGGGGCTGCTACAGATGGGGCTGCCACTTGTCCTGGTCCTCTGGGATCTGGAATAGGACAGATGGATTGTAGATGTCCTTCTTGGTGGCATCGAAAGCATGTCTTCTTCTTGTAGCGACATTCACCGGCGTGCCCCTTTCCGCAAGTGCGACAAGGAGGTCGGTTTTTCTCTTGACGGGGTTTCCCTTTTCCTCCATGTTTTTCTTTAGCTTGATGACGTCCTAGACCCTTCTTGTGATTGTTTCTCAGGCCTTGGGATCCTTTAGTGAAGCCCAAGTACCCCTTGGGTGGAAACTGGGTGGGCATCACAGTCCTCTCCATGTCTAAAGTAGTGTTGTAGTCTTCGACGAAGGTTTTAGGCTTGCTTGCCATCACATGGGGCCTGATGGCAGGGTGAAGATGCTCAATGAAGTGAGCCACCCTTCTTTCCTCATCCATCTTGTACCCAAAATGCTCCAAGATTCGGAACTTGCACCCGAAGTCTGCCACAAAAGAGTTTCCTTGGGTCATGTTGGTGAAATCCCTTTCCTTTTCCTTCTTAGATGAGACTGGGACGAATCTGGCTGTGAAGATCGTCTTGAAATCAGCCCATGCCATAGGTTCCTCTGTTAAATCCTAGCCGGTGATGTGGGTCTCCCACCATATCTTGGCTGCTCCTTCCAGGAGATGAGCAGCAAAGAGGACCTTCTTGCTCGGCTGAACTTCAAGCATACAAAATCCATTCTCGACTGCAAGCAGCCAAGCTTCCGCTTTGTCGACTACCTCTGTCTTTTCCTCTCCCCAGAACTTCTCGATATTCAACTTGACGAAGTCTAGGATGGTGGCTCCTAGTCGAGGACGAACCGAGACCTGCTCACTATTCTCAGCTCTGGCCAGGTCTTATAGGGCCAAGGCATTAATAGCCTCATTCAGTTTCCTATGCTGCTCCATCCACAAAGCTTTAGGGGTGTGGATCATCATGGTCGGTTCTGGACCTCTAGCTTAGTCTTCTTCCATCTGTTCTACCTCCTCGTACACATGTTGCTCTTCATACCCTTGGTCTTGCTCTTGATCAAGGTTGCCGAAGGGTATCGGGTCAGGGTTAGGGACCTCCTGAGTGGTCTCTTCAGGCCTCTTTCTCTTCTTAGAGGATTCACCATCATGGTTCTTCTTCCTCTTCTCTGAAGACCCCTTTCCTTTGCGGGAAGGCCAAGCACTCCTAGTTGGGTTCCCAGTTCCCTCAGGAATGGAAACTATTTTTGTACGAGCCATCTACATAAGCATAACAAACAGACCTTTAGTTTATCATTAAACTAATTATACTTATGTTAGTGATGTCTCATTACGTATCTTTTATTAATTTGATGGAGGATTCCTTAATCCTTAACTTACTTGCCCATACCACATGAGGGTGGGGAAGAGAGAGGAAACCCTAACTCTTAAAGTCCTTAATAGAAGATGTGATGAGAAGGGATGAATAAGATGAGAGAGTCCTAAAGGTATCTTCTTTCGATTCAAATCCTAGGACATCGGCCAGGCAGTCACACAATCTGGGAGTCCTCGTATTCCGACTAGTGGTGCGGAGGAAAATTTTGCCAGCCCCCGGAAGTGAACCTTTTCTAGACACCTCAGTCTTTCGGAAAATCCTCTAATAACTCCCTTGTGTTCTACATAGTTTGTAAATTTAATAATTATTAACAATTAAGTGGAGAACCTTGGCTCTGATACCAAATGTAATGACCCCACCTTTCGGTAACCCCCAATTAAGGGAGACCGAGAGGTCGGTGCCGTTATCCAATTTCCAGATCAAGGTTCAACAATTAATTGATAACAATTATTAAATCCTACTAGACTATACTGAAAAGGTGTAAATGAAAATTTTTGCATACCTTTGAAAATTTTGGATTTCTAAACTTCTATCCATGACTGGGACTAACTAACTAATCCTCCTTGGACTTTAATTCGTGTATTTCACAATATGACGATTTACTGTTTGTCCTTTTTGTTTCATACCTAAAACACCGACAAACAAAACGTCGGTCAGCCAAAGCTGGTATGTGGGGGAATTCACTAATCATGCAATTATCCATAACAATATATTGCATTCAATTATCAATTAACAAACAATTTTACATTTTAAGTATAACTATGCAATCTATGTGTACCCTATCCCCTGTGCTGTCCCTACAGTGGACATGGATACTACCTCCCTTATGGTAGATTCCCATTATACCCCTCATGACTTCACCTAATAGGTGAATCAATTTCTAGGGCTGAGTCACATGGCACTACCCGTAGGTACCCCACTCCTTAACTCATGGTATGCTAAGAGTCTCATGGAACTACACATGTATAGTCCAGTTTCTAACTCATGATACCCTAGACTTTACTCTAGGTTATCCTTAGCCTTTGCATAGCCACAGGGGTAGACTCAGATCTAGCCAGTTATACATGTATACTCATAGTGATAGTCATAGTCACTCTATAGTTGCATGAATTAAAACATTCAATAGTTATTTCCAGCCATGAGGGAAATGTCGATAAAATCCACAGAAAACTAATCGGGATAATCATAAGCGTAACCACATACCTCTTATTGCAGATTTGGTTACTGAATTAACTTTGTAGAGAGAGAAAATCCAAACAATCAAGAAATTGCACAGAAACACTGAAATAAAAGTACAAGTTTACTTTTATTAATATTTATCCAATTTCATCATATCCCTTAGGGTTTCTATTCCAATTTTAGGGTTTCTTGGAAACTAGGGTTTTGCCTTCATTCTTAGTTATCATGAACCCTAACTCCTCAAAATCACTTAAAATCTTTGAATTCTCTCCTTTTAATATTCCTAACAGTCTTAGGATCATTATTTAGTAATTTACTTCCTTAATCCAAAATAACATTATTTTACCCTAAATTAGGGTTTCCATATACATCACTCTCCATTCATAGAAATAAACCCTAATTTAGCCATCTTTATATTCAAAACGAATAAAAACTTCATATTATTAATTAACAGGTTGATAATCCTCAATTTAACCCATTAAGTTATAAAGAATCATCCTTTATATGCAATTAAGGTTTCTAATTACTTTTCAATACCATTTTCTTTCAAATTAGAGTACTTTTGTAAAACGAAATAGAATCAAGTTCTTAAATCATTTTTATCAGGTTCCTTGCATTTTTCTACCCAACTTTCATATATAAAGTTCCTTTATATGTGATTCCTAGCTATTTCTACGATTTTAGTAAGGAAAAGCAATTATCTGCAATTTCGATCAGAGAGAGATATTTATCGAAATTCCTGGAGCGTTCGATCGGTGCGTCGATGGATCACGCCTTGATCCGACACTCCACGTCAGAGGTCTCCACTAATGCTGAGACACGCGCGGCTGCGGACTGTCGCCCGTTGGATGGCGTTCGGGTCCATGATGGACTCTGATCTAGCGATTCACGTCGAAGCACTCCACTCAGCGAGCTAAAGACGTGTGCTTCTCCTGAGATCGTTAGATCTCAAGTTGGCCCACTGTGCTCCCCGATCTGATGACTCCTACTCATTGTCCCCTTATTATTCTTTCTAATTAGGACGTGCGGCGGCACCGCGGCTAGGGCTCGTCGGAGCAAGGGTAATCGAGCAATGAAGTGGGCTCTGAGGTGTAATAGGCAGGCGCTCCAGATCGCTAGGACACAAGGACTCGAGTGGTGGCCTATTTATAGGATGTGGAGGGTCCCCTCTAGGGTTTCTGATCCTGCCGCCAAAGCTTGCTTTAGCCCAATTGGGCGTTTCTCTAAGACACGCTAAAACCCCATCAAAATAGGGTCTGGAAGATTCGTCTTCATATCCCAAACTCGATGGGACTCTTCCCCCGTGTGCACATGCATTGCAGTGATCGGAAAAATGAGGGGAAAAATCCCATGTCAGCTCTGAGTCCACATTCCTCTGGGACTCTTGACGATGAGTGGTGTGCATTGGATCAAGATCCAACGGCCCTCATCGTGCCCGTTCTTTCAAAAAGGAAAATGATTTCCTAATATTTAAATTATCTTCCCAATTTAATGATAACTTAGAAAAATCATAACTCCCAATTCTTAACTCCATTTTTATTCAAATTTTGAGGAAATATCGTTCATATTTTTATATCTCATCATAAAAAAATTTAAGTCATTATCTTAATCAAACGGTCCCTTTTCTTTGGTTGCAAGAAAACACCCTTTTATTCATATTTTCCTCATATTCTTTATTTCCCTTGCTATTATATAATTATCTTGAGTTCCTTGAACCCCAAGGAACCTTTATAACTCGAAATTCTATTTTTGGGAAAATATGTTTTAGACTTTTAATCATCCTTTATTCATTTTCTTATATTTCTCATTATCCCATTGAATTCCTTTTTCATTTCTTTTTCTTTTTCTTTCAATTGGGCTTAATGGCCAATAGGGCCCATCAAGAAAGCATGCAAGGCTATTATTCATGAAATTCATTCAAATCAAACCATGAAATCAAACATTGATCTTATTTATCTTTTAAAGGATATTCACAAATCTCATTACATGTTTTGGAAAATGAGGTTATAACAACTAGTCACCAACTTACTTTCTCACAATTGTTTCTACCTTGTTGTCCCTCCCTTTAGCGGGTAGGACTTGCTCGGGCTCTCTATTGGTTACCACAACCATAGAGAACAACACTTATCAGAGGTAATTGAGTTTTGTTCTGAGAAGCCTCCGATACCCCTCTATTTATAGGAGGGGTTAGGGTCTGGGTTCCTTGTCTACGTGGGAGTGGAAGGGATTGGAAGATTATAAAATTTTAGAACCTACAAGTGTCGAGTCGGTCGATTGGCAATCGAATCGGTTAGTTCACATGTGAGCCGACTGGTTCGTACCCTAAACTAGTTGTTTCTCCATGTTTCCCAATCACATATGAATTGACCTCTCCAATTAATGTTCAACATTAATTCCTTGTACCAATCAAATTGAATAAGTGAAATGATCAACTATTCTAACGAACTGAGAAAATCACCAAAAGCTTCAGTTGTCATGACTGAGCCAATCAATTCACTAGGTGAACCAGTTATCTCACCAAACCTGAGCCAATCGGTTCACTGCCCTGACTCATGCAGAATTCAACCAATTCAATTTTCAGTCAATTTGACACTCCAAACGATCCTTTCATCACATGAGAAGATCGGTTGGGAGATCAGTCAGCTAATTTTGTTGCTTGAATTGAATACTTGAATACTTTAGTAATCAATCCAATCATCATTCATGATTAAACTCCTCTTCTAGATGAGTTTCTATCTGTGTGGCCCTATAGGTCCCATGTCATTTTGGTAGTGAATGTTCATAACTAGTTTATGACATCACAAGCAAAGAGCGGTGCCTAGTCACACATCAGTGCTATCCAAGTGAATGGATAGGTGGAGAACAACTTCAACCTACAATCCATATAAGGTGTTGTAGTGAATGTATAAGTCCTTTGTCTTCGATATCTGAAATGAACTCGAGGCATGGAATCATCATCCTCTCAATGTTCAATCCAAGTTCCTTGAACCAAGAGGAGGCTGTTTGAGATATATGTAACATCAATATCATATATTGATTCATATGTGTAGGCGTATGTGTTTCTCAGCCACGCATATCAAGTGGCCTGGATGTCAAACTCCAATAGGAGGGACAAATACCAACTACATCACTCACACTCAGTCCCCATGTGTCATAACTACTCAATCATCACGTTTATGGCAATCCTTATTTAGGGTTACGCTTGATGATGTCAAAGTATACTGAACGACATGTGATGAGTGTAGTGACTTCATGTTAAGAACCACAATCACCACCTACACTATGAGAGATGACTTGACCACCAAATATAGTTTCCATGTGTCACTCACAATGTGAGTATGTCTAATACACTGTTCTCTAACAAGAATATGTGTGATTGGTTTAATATCACATATCGTGACTAATGAGATTCTATCATCAATCAACACACACTCAAGTCTTATGTGTTACTACTATCTATCTACCTTCCACAGTAACATCTGACTAGGGACATAATAAGAATGTGCATACTCTTGGCTTCCGTATGATCTCATTGTTCAAGTCACGTACTTGAAGACATACATCATTGAGTATTGTCATTCTTTAGACATTCATCTTGTTTCCTCATTATCTCATAATTGAGTGATACAAAATGAATTGGAAGCTTGCCTTTATTATTATTAATAAAATCTTTTATGTAACATGTCATGTCAATCATCAAATGATTAGATCTCTAGGAATACCATACCAACAGACTCCCACTTGCAGTTAGAGCCAATCACCCACGAATCACATTCTTAGTGATCTAAACATGTCCACCATGTTTTCGCTACACACGTGCTAATTCAACGGGTTAGCAACATTATGCTATAGTCGATACATTGCATGTTCCTCATCTCTTTGTTGTATAATTTCTCGCATGAGATAGAATGAGCTGTAATTAGGTATTTGATATTCCTTGTATAACCATTAGATTCGTTGTTGTTACACTATGTCTACTGTTTCATCAATGGATAGAACATCTTTAAGTGCATCCATATGAACTTCTAGACCCATATAGTATCCATTCATGTGTTCATAACACCACGATACTCAGCTTCTATTGTAGAACTAAATTGATGGCATGCGGTTCGAAACCCTTCCAACTCAGAACTCTTTTCTTAAAATTATACATATTTTAAACTGCGATCACTTTTGTCATTTTGGAAGCTTGCATCAGTGTAACCCTTTTCATCCAACTCTTCCTTGTTTCTTTAATCTAGCAACCAATCCTTTTGTACTTATCAAGTACTAACAAATTTCTTAGTGACATTCCAATGACCTTCATTGGAAACTAATATCATCTTGTCATGTCCAATACATACATGATTGTGGGATGAGTACATTTATATACCATACATGATAGATCCAATTGTTAGTGCATATGGCATCTTACTCATGTCCTTTCCATTCTTCACAAGAATCGAACATAGGGTTCTTGAGAGACTAATCTAGATTCTCTCTCATTGAATCCTTCATGTTGAACTCTTTCAACATCTTGCTATTGTATGTGCTCAATTTGGGTTATAAAACTTTCCAAATATATCACTATAGACCTCAATTCCTATCACATAGGATGTTTCATCTAATACTTCATTTCCAAAGGTGTTTTCCGTGCCAGGTCTCAATATTCACAATATTGTGATGTTATTTTCCATCAATATGTGGAATATTTACATATGCTCCCACTAAATATTTTGTAATAACAAATTCCATCTTTTATCTTAATACAAGTCAACACTTTGACTATCTTGTCAAGTCAAAAGATCCCATGTGTGAGATGCTTGTTTCAACTTTTAGATTGAACTTTGTAGCTTATAGACTTTATTTGCATTAATGAAGTTATAAAAATATTAGGTTGTGTCATGCACACATCCTCTCAAATATTCCTTTTAAGGAATCTAGTTATAAACTTTGTATGCCAAATCTCACAGTCTATACTAGTTGCAACAACAAGCATGGCAATTGGTAAAGGAATTTCTCCATGTTTAACTATTTATACTAATTTGAAAAACTTTTCAACCAATCTATTCTTTTAGGCTATCCATGTTGGTCTTCTTCCAGAAGACCCAGAAGCACCCTTTGGGTTTTACCCCTTCAGGTGATACTATTAAGGTCATACCTTGTTAGTGTACATGGATTCCATAATGGACTTAAGCCATTGCTTAGAATCTGATTCTCAATAGCTTCTAATTGATTTGTTGGCTCATCATCTTATAACCAACTCATTTGAATTATCAAATTTGCAATCTTTCCATCTCAAATGTGTTCTATAGAACTATGAGGTTTTGTGTTCATGAGGAACTTGAAATTCCATGAGAATTTGTGATTCTCACTTGTTCTCACCTCCTTCTAAATCTCAAACATTTCAAGTTCTACTTTTACTCCCACTGATTCTTTTGGAACTCAGTTATCCTAGTAACAAAACACTTTTGGGATTGGATTGGGATTAAATGTAGTATTCAACAATCATGGTTTGTGAATAAACATTTTCTAGAAACTACTTTCCTTATGCAGGTTTAAATCCTTAAGACATATTGAGGTATTCCCATATTATATCACATATGATGTCTTTTAAACCATTTAAGATGGAACTATCTGTGAGAACCTATTACACTAAACGAGATTACTCAAAACATAAAACACAATCAATCACCAATTAACCACATACCCAAAAATATGGGTAAATTAAAGACAATTTCAACATCAATACCCACTCAACAACATTTGCATAAGAGCCCAACATCTTTCTTGTATCCATACTATGCCAAGAATTTGATACAAATTGTTCTATCACCTTAGCCACAACATATATACACAGGAGAACAATATTCGTACATGCCACACAAACAAGAATTAACATGCTAACAAAATTCCGATTTGTTTGAAACACCATTTACAAACTTTTCTTGCCCGTACTTGAGAGTACAGGGATGACTCTAGGACACACTAGAAATCTAATCAACTTTCTCAAAGATTCATTACTATAGCTCCTCTTTACCGCCACACATTTGTTTTCGTCACTTCCGATTACCTAAAAAAATGTGTCAAACCACAAGGGTGAGACCCATGTCCCAACAAGAGATATAACCTACAAAAACGCTTATTGATTACAACATTTTAAATAGTAGATAACTAAGCAGTGGGAGTATTTAATAATCAATTGAATAGATTGAAAGTTCAATTATACTAAACCGATAAAGCAATTAATCTTAGCAACAAGTATGATCATCAATGCATATATAGATAACAAATAAATCCATTTCTTTGGATAGATATCTACACAAATATCATCAAATTGCATCTCATAACAATCATTATCATTAATATAACTATTATCATATTCCTTACTAACATCACAAATAATCTAGTAGCATAAGCATCCCTGACATCATGAATATGTCTAGTAACATAACATGGCTATCAATATTGGCATCTCAAATAAAGGGAACAAATCTATATCATAAGTAGAATTAACATCATAACACAATGAACTACATAGGCATGATTAGTAGTTTAAGTATTTCTAATTACATAGGCATGGCTAGCAATATTAAACATAGCTAGCAACAACAATTTAACCATCAATGTCAGTATATTTGACAACATAAGCATGTTTACAACATGAGCATAACTGCAACATAAGAATATCTATTATCTCTTATTGTACTATACATGATCTCAGTGAAAAGAAAGTAAACAAGGGTTGTCATCCAATATGAAGCGTTGTGTATAGCCCTAAATAGATATGCTACACGACTGTCTTACATCTTTTATTATGCCATGAGGAATTTGAATCATACCATCCAAAGTCCAACCGACCCCTGCAAAGGGCTATTCGGTTCCGTACAAGATCTAGGAGTGCTAGTATTCTAAGATCTCTTCCCCTCAGTTAGTATGAGTAAAAAGACAGTGACATATCAGTCAAAGCTGCCACAACAGCGACATATAGTCAAGGCTAACCACTAATCCACCCTTAGTACAGGTCACGACACTAGAAACCAGGGTATACAAAACTCTCTAATATGAGGTACAACCGTAGTTGTCCTCAAGCACATCAGATGTATGAGGCATGACCATAGCCATCCTCCACAACCTACATTGTGGATGACAAGGATATATCCTCAACTTGCCACCCCCACATACTCAATAGTATGCGCTCTGAGTTTCCCTTAGGAATACTCATTTCACCATCCAACAAGTTCTGACACTACAGATGGCTCTACGACACAGGGCACTACATGATTAGAGTTTCACTTGATTAGTTATGCCAATTGGGTGAATTAATGTTGCATCAAACAAGTGTACACTAATTCACTTCTAGAAAGCATATAAATATCACAACTTTTAAACGATATAAAATGTGTGGAACATAATTTCTCATCTCATCATCACATGGTACTATTCACTTGCCATTCATGAGACCACACTAGTCATCATACTATCACAAGATATAAATTCTTTTCACAACATCATAGGGTATCAACCCTTATCAACACAAGAGGATTACACCTCATTCAGGGCTCAACCATGCCCAAAGGTCATTAAGACCATCATACTATCACAGGATATAAATCCTTTTCACAATATCACAGGGTATCAACCCTTGTCAACACAAGAGGATTACACCTCATTCAGGGCTCAACCGTTCCCAAAGGTCATTAAGACCATCATACTATTCCCTACAAGATCATCATTATCTTTGCATGCCTTATAACAAGGCTCAACAACATCACTTACATATAATACACTGGATCAACACAGTATTGCATTAATGAGCTAGGAGATATTCATAAACAATTAGAGCAGGGTTATATTAACATTAAGAACATTCCTTTATTACATCAATATGAAAGGAATCTAGATATGATTAACCCTCACCATATTCATAATGCACATGTTTAGCATAAGAAAGTATCAACCATGTGGCTATGATAACCACCAATTAACATATTAAGGTTATGATCATATTAAGGAGGTTATTCCACCATCATTCCATCATATAAGAATGTTAAACATGAATACTCAGCTTTGCCTATTTGTATTATAGTTAGGTTCAACAAGATAAATTATATTAATGTTACTAATCAACACTTATACCCAAACCCTAACTCACAACATCCCCATTGGATAATGGATGCATAAGGTGAAGTATCACCATCACATTCCATATTATTCTCAAGTATGAACCCACACATAAATCAAGTTGTAACCATTGGGTTATAGCATACTAGGGTTTCAACAATAGTAATAGAGTATTCCTTGATCGTATTAGTCATTCAAGGACTATTCATACCCAATTACCATCATTTAGTTATATTAAGGCTAGCTATAACAAGCTATACCTCATTAGGGTTACGTATCAACACAATATTATTATCATCCCTTCTATTCATATGAGTGAATAGGTAAGACTACCTTATTAAGGGTAACCCTCCATTTGTTCTGTCATCATTCCACCCATATCACCATACCACAATGTCACCCAGACACATTGGATGTTTAACAGGTAAGACTATTGGTTGTTTACATAAGTAAACACCTTGGATAAACCACCAATGAAGTCCTTGATTTGTGCTCTAGAAAGAGTCACCATCTAACCGTAGACATCCCTTGATTAACAACATTAAAAGTTCCATTGAGAGTAGGGTAAAACCCACAATCGACTGTTCATTGAAAACAAACCATCCATTGTCAACAAGTAAGATACTTAAGTTGACCATATAAAGGAAACCATATAAATCACATTATTAGGACCAACATATTAAATTAGCCATCGTCATTCCACCTTATTGGAGAAATAAACATTAGATCTTGACCATTGGGTCAAGTTCACATGTTAAAATCATCAATTACAGTATAGGTCTGACCATTGCATCAAGTGACCCAAGAAACCATTGGTATAAGGTTTAATTGATTCTAAAACTATATGATTAACTCACCATAGGTTGTGGAGACCTGATCCACCATCATTAGTGACCACTAAGTCACCATAGGTTGTTAGATCAACACTATATTCATTAATCAACATCAAATATCAAGCTAATTCCATCATTGATTGATTACATCAGTAGGGTACTTAATGGTTGATCATTAAACTTCTAATTGATCCAAAACCTGACCTAAGGGGGTGACCATAGGATTTCACCATCATATTCCACCTTTGATCCTGACCATCAATTGTCATGAAGACAACACCATAGGGTTGTTGCAATGGTACCATCATCGGGCCATGGGTTTATAGAAGAAATCAGCTTTAAACCCTAAAACTGACCATTGGTTGATAGGTTCTTAGCACCATAGGTTCTCAAAACAACCTTATCCAAGTCATATTATACCTTAGGAGTAATGTACACATGATCACATGTTCATCTAGAACTGAAATCAGAACATGAAATATTATAAAAATTGAAATCCAAGTCAAGCATAGCTTTTTAGCGCATGGATCATCATTTTCAAGCAAGAACATGAGCTAGCAAGCTTATGGTAAGCAATAAACGTGGAGAAAGTTATAAAACTTGCCTCTAATTAGAATATAAACTCCCAAACAGTAGAAAATACGAGTAGGTGGGGTAGGAAATCCAAGCATAAGATGTGAACTCGTCCATCTAGCACCTTTCTTCATCAAATGAGCAAATCGTAAGCATAAGGAGCAAGAAAAGTGGGGTTTTAGGGCTTTAGAGAAATTTCTACCATGGAACAGAAAGGTTAAGACCTGGGTAAAGGTAGGAGGAAGGATAACAAAGAAATAAATGGAGGAAAGAAGGGGATTCTTACTCTTTTAGGTCAAGATCACTAGAAGGAAGCCTTTTAAACCCTAAAAGGAAGTCAATTGTAACCCTAGATTCTTTTTCCAAGAAGATCCCCTCTTTCTTTTTCCTTGGATAGGAAATTCACATAATCATAGAGGGATAACGAGGTTCATAGAAGGAGGGAAGTGTTGGAGAGAAAATAGCTCATTTTGGTGCTTACGGATAAGTATACGAAACTTTAAGATAAAGAAAAAGAAAAGGTTGAACTTCTAGTATCTTTCCAAGTGTCCATGGAATTAAACTATTGAGAATATACAAGAACACACACAAGAAGCTCATCCACCATCCATAGATACATTCTTATCCCTTGTTTCTTGAATTTCCAAGAAAAACAAATTATTCATTAGTTGATACATCCATGAAAGGGTAAACCCTAAAATACCCTTGAGGAAAACACCTTCAAACCAAGGTTTAAATAGGTGACCCATGGTTCAACAAGATCAAGAATGATGATAGAATATCCAAGTAACATAATGCAAGTGATAAATTGCAATGAAAACCTCTCAATTGGGTAAATTGCAGAAAAGTCCAAAATGTGCATAAAATTGCATAACTTGCTCAAACAACACCCAAATTGGACCAAATTTGAAACTTAAGCTTGTCTTATGATTTCAACGCATATCACAAGGTTATATTAGGGTTATAAGAATTCAATTATGATAATTAATCTTATTCAACTCATTAAGTAAGCTTAGGGGCCTTACAACTATAAACCCCTAAAAAGGATTTTGCCCCCAAAATCCAAGGTAAGCAAAGATAGGTACTTCCTTTGCACCTCATCCTATTACCTTCACATGGTTACTTTCATATCATGGTGATTTCACATCATTCATACATATCTCATCTTGGGTCAGCACAAAAACCCCCACCTAAGAAGACATTCTCAATATGGAATGTATAAACTTATTGTGTCATCTATACAACTCTAGTAGTAATGTTCAACTTTAAATTCTAGATATCATCCTAAAATTCTATCTATTGTATCAACACATTACTCAAAATTCATACTTGCTAGCTTTTTAACAATCATGGCATTTGTCCCATACCATTCTTTGAAGCATAAAAAAAGGCGATGTATCCATCTTTTTTTTTCTAGATACACTGACATTGAAACACTTGTCAGTTTTTTTTCAGCATCAAAAGAAATGTTGATGCTGGCACATGTCATTCCATACAAGGAAACATCATTCCTAGTCAACCTTGTTAGGGGTGAAACAACAACACTATATTCACCTTACTAGAATTTACACAACCTACTTAAAAGACATATCATGATCCCATAAAGACATTTAATCAACCCCATCTCACTCTTGTTCAACTTGTCTCATATCTATTGTTGCATCGACAACCCTAAGGTTTTTGAAGAAATATTGATCATATTTTTGACCATATTTGAAATACTTTGACATGTCATCATTCAAAGCTTGATATAACTTGTATGACATGACTGTAACACTCTATTCCTCTTATTCATAAATTCTATTTGTACATTGGTTAGTCTAAAGGACATAACTCTAAACTCATCATGGTCATGTGAATTATGTAATCCAATCTAACTCTTATGCATTGATATTTGATCATATGTTTATCTTAAAGGAACACGGTATCACATATCTATTGTACAAAAAACCATCTATCCTTGATAGTGGTCTTTCCCAACTATCACTGAACCATACACAACATTATAGAATCACTTTTTTTACAAACAACATTTAGAGGGTCATCATCAACTCTCTCTCTCTCTCTCTCTCTCTAAGGGAGAGGAACACTTGGAATGTTCATTTAATAAACATCTCCAACCTTCACATACTTCCCATATTTTTGATACATTTTGGATACTAGGATTCATTACCTTGGTATCCACCTCATGTGCTATAAGGAACTCACATCCTTACTCATCTACTTTTACCAACATAATAAATTTTAAAACATATAAGAGGAGTCTCCCAAATTATTAGAATGCTCAAAAGAAAACTCATCACAAACTTTATGATCTTGGAACCATAGTCCAATAAACCTTATGCTATAATAAGCTATCCACCCTCATGTTTGCAGTGAATCCACACGTACCAATTGGTAATGATGCACTTAAAAGTTGTTCCCTAGAAAGGAAAGACACAAAGGGAAACACACTTCCCATACCATAGTAGTATTTTTCAATGGTCACTAGTTAAAAGGTAACCAATTCTATTTTCATTATGTAGGTTCCAACTTCTTATGTATCATTTTACCTTTTTCATTTTGGGTTCCTTGCCATTAGAATAGGAATCATCATGATTAACATATCTCATTACTCCTTCCTTGATGACTATTTATCACACTTGGGTATGCTCTCTTATTTTATTATGTTTTTTATCCACTTATCAATAGGTAAATCATCATATTCCACATTTTCTTCATTAAACATGGATCATCTACCTTAATTTCTTTCAAACATCATGCTTATTTTACATTAACAATTTCTTACACACATAGGTTGGTCTGAGATTAACTCAGGTTCCACCTTATTCCTTTGTCATTGTTCTCATTTATTTTCTCATTTTATACTTATCATTGGAGTTCTCTTCATCTTATGTGGATTTTATACCTTGAATCACTTTATAAGCATAGACTAATCTGTCTTTTACTTTATTATCTTCTTGAATAACATCTTCAAGAACTCCTCTTTTCCTTATTTGTATTCAAACTTAGATTTCATGGTGTTGTGTCTTTCTCTTTAGCTACCAAACATTCAAGTTTTGATAGATTATGATGCAATTCTCATCTTATTTAAGGTAGGATTGAGATATTCATACCATTATTTCTTATTCATTATGCTCTTTAGATTGTCTCAAAATGACTACTTGATCAGAGTAATCAGAAAGATAACAATCTAAGAGTTCTATACTTACCTTTCTTCAATAATTGAATACCTGGCCAGGGCACCCAAATATTGAGATTAGGCAGTATGCACCATATTTTTATGTCATATTCCTAATTTTGACATCATCCTAGTCCCAAGTCCTAGTGTCCCTGTAGACTCAATGAACCTAAAGCTATGATATCAACTTGTGAGAACTTGTTACACTAAACGAGATTACTCAAAACATAAAATACAATCAATCACCAATCAACCACATACCCAAAAATATGGGTAAATTAAAACTGATTGCAACATCAACACCTGCTAAAAAATGTTTGCATAAGAGCCCAACATCTTTCTTGTATCCATACTATGCCAAGAACTTAATACAAGTTATTCTATCGCCTTAGCCACAACATATATACACAGGAGAACAATATTCATATATGCCACACAAACAAGCATTAACATGCTAACAAAAGTTTGATTTGTTTGAAACACCATTTACAAACTTTTCTTGCCTGAACCTGAGAGTATAGGGATGAATCTAGGACACACTAGACATCTAATCAACTTTCTCAAAGATTTATTACTATAGCTCCTCTTTGCTGTCACATGTTTGTTTTTGTCACTTTCAATTACCTAAAAAAATGTGGCAAACCACAAGGGTGAGACCCATGTCCCAACAAGAGATATAACCTCCAACAATACTTATTGATTACAACATTTTAAACAGTAGATAATTAAGCAGTTGGAGTATTTAATAATCAATTGAACAATTCAAGTATATTGAACAGATTAAATAATTAATCTTAGCAACAAGTATGATCATCAATGCATATATAGATAACAAATAAATCCATTTCTTTGGATAGATATCTACTCAAATATCATCAAATTGCATCTAATAAAAATCATTATCATTAATCTAACTATTATCATATTCTTTGCTAACAACACAAGCAATCTAGTAGCATAAGCATCCCTGACATCATGAATATGTCTAGTAACATAACATGGCTATCAATATTGGCATCTCAAATAAAGAAATAGATCTATATCATAAGTAGAACTAGCATCATAACACAATGAACTACATAGGTATGATTAGCAGTTTAAGCATTTGTAATTACATAGGCAAGGATAGCAATATTAAACATAGCTAGCAACAACATCTTAACCATCAATGTCAGTATATTTGACAACATAAAGCATGTTTACAACATGAACATAACTATGACATAAGCATATCTATTATCTCTTATTGTACTATAAATGATCTCAGTGAAAAGAAAGCAAACAAGGGTTATCATCCAATATGAAGCATTGTGTATAACCCTAAATAGATATGCTACACAGTTGTCTTACATCTTTTATTATGCCCTAGGGAATTGGAATCGTACCATCCAAAGTCCAATTGACCCCTGTGAAGGGATATTTGGTTCCGTACAAGATCAAGGAGTGTCGATATCCTAAGATCTCTTCCCCTCGGTCATTACGAGTAAAAAGGCAGTGACATATCAATCAAAGCTGCCACCATAGTGACATATAGTCAAGATGCTAACCAATAGTCTGCCCTTGGTACATGTCATGGCACTACAAACCAGGGTATACAAAACCATCTAATCCGAGGTACAACCACATTTGTCCACAATCACATCAGATGTATGAGGCAGGACCATAGCCATCCTCCACAACCTGCATTGTTGATGACAAGGATATATCCTCAACTTGCCATCCCAACAAACTCAATAGTATGTGCTCTGAGTTTCCCTTAGGAATACTCATTTCACCATCCAACAAGTTCTAACACTGAAGACGGCTCTACGACACATGGAACTACATGATTAGAGTTGCACTTGATTAGTTATTCCAATTGGGTGAATTAAGGTTGCATCAAACAAGTGGACATACACAGCCTAATTCACTTTTAGAAATCATATAAATATCACAACTTTTAAAAGATATAAAATGTGTGGAACATAATTTCTCATCTCATCCTCACACGGTACTATTCACTTTCCATTCATGAGACCACACTAGTCATCATACTATCACAAGATATAAATCCTTTTCACAATATCACAAGGTATCAAACCTTATCAACACAAGAGGATTACACCTCATTCAGGGCTCAACCATGCCCAAAGGTCATTAAGACCATCATACTATCACATGATATAAATCCTTTTCACAATATCATAGGGTATCAACCCTTGTCAACACAAGAGGATTACACCTCATTTCGGGCTCAACCATGCCCAAAGGTTATTAAGACCATCATACTATTCCCTGTAAGATCTTCATTATCTTTGCATGCCTTATAACAAGGCTAAACAACATCACTTACATATAATACACCAGATCAACATAATATTGCATCATGGAGATATTCATAAACAATCATAGTAGAGTTATATTAACATTAAGAACATTCCTTCATTACATCAACATGCAAGGAATCTAGATATGACTAACCCTTATCATATTCATAATGCACATGTTTAGCATAAGAAAGTACCAACCATGTGGCTATGATAACCATCCATTAACATATTATGATCATATTAAGGAGGTTATTCCACCATCATTCCATCATATAAGAATGTTAAACATGAATACTCATCTTTGTCTATTTGTATTAGAGTTAGGTTCAATAAGATAAATTATATTAATGTTACTAATCAACACTTATACCCAAACCCTAACTCACAACATCCCCATTTGATCATGGATGCATAAGGTGAAGCATCACCATCACATTCCATACTATTCTCAAGTATGAACCCACTCATAAATCAAGGTGTAACCATCGAGTTATAGCATACTAGGGTTTCAACAACAGTAACAGTATTCCATGACCGTATTAGTCATTCAAGGACTATTCATACCCAATTACCATCATTTAGTTATATTAAGGCTAGGTATAACAAGCTATACCTCATTAGGGTTACATATCAACACAATATGGTTATCATCCCTTCTATTCATATGAGTGAATAGGTAAGACTACCTTATTAAGGGTAACCCTCCATTTTTTCCATCATCATTCAACCCATATCACCATACCACAATGTCACCCAGAACCATTGGATGTTTAAAAGTTAAGACCATTGGTTGTTTACATAAGTAAACACCTTGGATAAACCACAAATGAAGTCCTTTATTTGTGTTCTAGAAAGAGTCACCATCTAACCCTAGACATCCCTCGATTAACAACATTACAAGTTCCATTGAGAGTAGGGTAAAACCCACAATCGACTGTTCATTTAAAAAAGGCATCAATTGTCAGCAAGTAAGCTCCTTAAGTTCATGATATAAAGAACATTAAAAGTTCCATTGAGAGTAGGGTAAACCATAATCGACTGTTCATTTAAATCAAGCCATCCATTGTCAGCAAGTAAGCTCCTTAAGTTGATCATATAAAGGAAACCATACAAATCACATTATTAGGATCTACATATTACATTATTCATCATTCCACCTTATTGGAGGAATAAACATTAGATCTTGACTATTGGGTCAAGTTCATATGTTAAAACCATCAATTATAGTATAGGTCTGACCATTGCATCAAGTGACCCAAGAAACCATTGGTCTAAGGCTTAATTGATGCTACAACTATATGATTAAATCACCATAGGTTGTGGGAGACCTTATCCACCATCATTAGTGATCACTAAGCCACTATAGGTTGTGAGATCAACACTATATTCATTAATCAGCATCAAAGATTAAGCTAATGTCATCATTGATTGATAACATCAGTAGGGTACTTAATGGTTGATCATTAAACTTCTAATTGAACCAAAACCTGACCTAAGGGGGTGACCATAGGTTGTCACCATCATCTGACACCTTTGATCCCGACCATCAGTTGTCATGAAGACAACACCATAGGGTTGTTGCAATGGTACCATCATCATGTCATTAGTTTATAGAAGAAATCAGCTTTAAACCCTAAAATTGACCATTGGTTGATAGGTGCTTAGCATCATAGGTTGTCAAACCAACCTGATCCAAGTCATATTATACCTTAGGAATAATGTACGCATGATCACAAGTTCATCTAGAACTGAAATCAGAATAGGGAATGTTATAAAAATCAAAATCCAAGTCAAGCATATCTTTTTAGTGCATGGATCATCATTTTCAAGAAAGAACATGAGCTAGCAAGCATATGGTAAGCAATAAACGTGGAGAAAGTTATAAAACTTGCCTCTAATTATAAGATAAACTCCCAAACAGAATAAAATATGAGCAGGTAGGGTAGGAAATCAAAGCTCAAGCTGTGAACTCGTCCATCTAGCACCTTTGAGCAAGAAAGGTAGAGTTTTAGAGCTTTAGAGCAATTTATACCATTGAAAAGTAAGGTTCTGACCTGGAGAAAGGTAGGAGGAAGGATTAAAAAAAATGGAGGAAAGAAGGGATTCTTACTCTTTTAGGTCAATATCACTAGAAGGAAGCCTTTTAAACCCTAAAAGGAAGTCAATTGCAACCCTAGATTCTTTTTCCAAGAAGATCCCCTCTTTCTTCTTCCTTGGATAGGAAATTCACAGAAGCACAGAGGGATAACGAGATTCATAGAAGGAGGGAATTGTTGGAGAGAAAATGGCTCGTTTTAGTGCTTAAGGATAAGTATATGAAACTTTAAGATAAAGAAAAAGAAAAAGTTGCTAGTATCTTTCCAAGTGTCCATGGCCTTAAACTATTAAGAATATACAAGTACACACACAAGAAGATCCCCCACTATCCATGGAGAGATGTTTATACCTTGTTTCTTTAATTTATAAGAAAAACAAATAATTCATTAGTTGATAGCCACTAAAGGTAGCTCATCCATGAAGGGGTAAACCCTAATATACCCTTGAGGAAAACACCTTCAAACCAAGGTTTAAATAGGTTCTACATGGATGAACAAGCTCAAGAATGATGATATAATATCCAGGGAACATAATGCAAGTGATAAATTGCAAATAAACCTATGAATTGGGTAAATTGCAGAAAAGGCCAAAATGTGCATAAAATTGCATAGCTTGCTCAAACAATGTCCAAGTTGGACCAAATTTGAAACTTAAGCCTATCTTATGATTTCAAAGCATATCACAAGGTTAGATTAAGGTTATAAGAATTCAATTATTATAATTAAGCTTATTCAACTCATTAAGTAAGTTTAGGGGCCTTACATTATCTTTTAGTGTAAAGCATGTATTCATGAGGAGATTTAGAAGATTAGATTATTATGATAATCACATCATGATGTATCAAGATGTAATTCCTTATTTTTTACACATCATCATGTTCATATGGATTTGGCATGTGATACACTATCACTATCCATCCAGAAGGTACTCAAACTATTGATGTAAAGCATTTTAACATTTGATCATATTAAAGTTTCTTAATACTTTTATCAAACGTATACTTCCTATATAATATCCTTAAGCACTTTAAGAGATTTGTGTTTGTATTTCACCAAATACAAACTCTATATCAACTGAGATCGTCAGTGAATATTATGAAGTACAAACAACTACCTCTAGCATTTATTCTATAAGATCTTCATACATCAACATGTATAAGACTTAATAGATTGCTTATCCTACCACAATATCAAGTGAAGGATTTTTTGTCATATTGGCTATAATTAATATTTGGATGTCTGTTATTGATTCAATAACCAAAAAAGTCTAGATAAACATCAATATGGATTCTAGATATGCATTTCTTATATATGTTCCCAAGTTGATAATGCTAAAGATTGTTTGAGTTATCAATTATAATACTTTGGTATTTATGCGATAAACATTCATCTTTAGATCATAAAGATCATTATATGTTTGGTGCATTGTCATACAAGATCACATCTTTAAAATAGAAGCATTAACAACTCTTTATTTATTATCATCCTTGTCATACAAGATGCATAAAGAAAAATATTTCTATTTATTGGTATAATGAAATAGTGTTTAACTAACTCTATTACATTGTCAATGGGCTAAGATAAATTTAAATGTAGACTAAAGCTGTAGAAACTCTTACTCCGCATATTCCATCTTTTTTCTTTCATAAAGACTTTACTTCTTGTCAGATCTTGCACATCATGTATGTCAGATCTCTATCCTGTATCACATACCAAGATGAAGAAGTAATAAAATTTATCTTATAATGTTTATGCCTGATGTAGAGGCCTTTGCCCCTTCCTTCTTCTTCTTTAGTTCCTCCAGAAAGAGAGGGCAATTCCTCTTCCAATGTCTAGACTGGTAACAATGGTGACAATCGCCTCTTTTCTTTACCCCTCCTTTTACCTTGAGATATGAAGATTTGGGCTTCTGGCTAGCTTTAGAACTCTTCTTAGCTTTGCCTTTACCTTTAGACTTTTCCTTTATCTTTCTGATCATCATCATAGAATTCGGCTTATCTTTCTTCATTTGTGCCTCAGTTGTTCTCAACATACCCAATAACTCTGTCAATGGCTTGTCAAAGTCATTCATGTTGTAGTTCATGACAAACCGACTGTATGATTTTGGCAGGGACTACAAAATCATATCTGTGGCCAACTTTGACCCAAGGGGAATCCCAGTCTAGTAAGGTTCTCCACATACCTAATGAGCTTAATCACATGAGGACCTACTGGATCTCCTTTTTCCATGTTACATTTGAAAAACACCTTAAAGACATCAAATCTCTCCTATCTTGCATGATCTTAGAACATGTTTTTAAGATGTGTGACCATATTAATAACATATGTAAAGAGGCAAGATCACCTCCTTACTAAAATTCAAAGGAAATATAAAACATCCACCTTTATATAAAAATAATAGATATTGAGGGATGCATTTATAATATTCCAAGTAAATAGGCATCATTCAGATACATGTAAAATGTCAATAGCAATGGAAAGGAAACTAAGTTATTACATTGACTTTGAACTCAGTTCACAATATGAGTTTCATGAAAAGAAAAACTAGAAAGAAAACCGATATGATCTAGCAGTATCAACCTAGACATCCTTTAAGCAAAACTTTGATCTACTCCTGATTCTAGTTTACTTGACCTTGTTCAACACCTTGTTCCAAACTTGGGTGGCTGTGAAAGCACCCACCAAGAGAGATAAAAACAAGGTACGTGTTAAAATAATGGACAAGGACAAAAGATAAAGAAATAACATGGAAATAAATGTTAGGATTTCATTATAAGATGAAGAGAGTCAATAGTATGAGACATAATTAAATAGATGCTTGCCATAAATGGAAATTAATAAAAGATTTGCATGCATGACTAATATTGACTACCATAACTAAGTAGGGTTGAACCAGCTATCAGACCTCAACCTATGGGTGAGAGGAGAGTAACACATTCCTAGTCACCTATAAAATATTTTATAATGGGGATAGTAACACATTCCACTAGATGAAATAACAAATGTCTATCTATGGGTGGTTGTACAAAAGTACCACTACATTAGCTAAATAGTCTAATAAAATCAACATGCTAAAGAGAAATTATGGCAAGTAAAATTATCATATAATTGAAACATGGCAGTGGGGTACAAGATCCAAGAAATAGAATATCAATATTGATTTTGAGGCAAGTATAGTAAGAGAAATAATAATAGAGAGATTAGGGATCATGTAATGCCTCATTAGGGAAATTATGGTTTGGTTTTACAAATATCCCAACTTAGGGTCTAAGGTTGCACATACCTCTTCTTTTGAGTTCAATTATCAACTTTCACTACTTTTAGATGATCCCAAGTTCAACTTTGCCTATTTCAAGTTATTAACCTGAATTAGGGTACATAATGCATCTTAAAGTAGAAAACCCTAAGTTTTGACCTTTTTAGAAAATCTCAAATTTTGACTCTAAAAATCTCACCAATCAATTTATTAGGTTCTCCTGATCAAGAAAATATATTTTTATGTTAATTTTGGAGTTAGTATGTTAAAGTTGCAATTTTTATGGTTTTTAAGAATTAAATTCATTCTCCAAAAAATGATCCTTCAAAAAACATAGAAATTGGACCTTGAAACCATTTTTATTAGAAAGAACACATTTTTTTTATTTTCAAACATATTTTTACTTAATTTTTGGACAAGTGGATTAAAAGAAATGAATTTTACAAATCGAGCCAATTAGAAAATTGGAAAAATCCATGTAAGTGAAGAAAAATAGTGAGAAAAGGAGAAGAGAGCGGGACCAACCCTCTAACATGGCTCAATCAGAGGAAACCATATCGTCGGGTCCATGCAGATGTGGCTTCGGTCAAGAGAGAATCAAATCAGGGCAAAATACCATACTTCCCACGTGCGATAAAACATAGAAAGGAGAACTGAGAAAGGATAAGTGAGTAATTTCACACATGGTATTCATCTGCTTCATTCGGTCACACCATGGATAAATAGGAGTAGCTCATGAGAATTGGGAAAAATTGTGTTTGGAGATGATTTGAGAAAGCAAATACACGGAAAAAGGAGAAGGGTACCATGAACCTACTGATGCAAACAATCAAATCAAGGTGGCACGAGGAGCAAGCCCTAGCCGCCACAAACCCAAGCTCGGAATTAGCTTCCTGGAAGCAATACACTTGATGTGTGAGGAAATTAAGAGAAGAGGAGAGTTGTTCTAGGACCGAGGATGGTTGGGGTAGTACTATTTATATGTGCATTATTCTTCTAGGGTTATTTGGTATGGCGATGAGAAATCCCAGAACCAAGGTTTTGGCATTTCTCGAATCCTCAATAATTTAGCAAAGTTTTATGGATCAATTCATGTGAATCGTATTTGGAATGCAATGGAAAAAGAATATCGGTCGAAGGTTAAGTAGGGAGCAAGAAATCCTAATTTGAAGGTCCCATGTGAGCTGACCCTGTTTCCCGATTCTTCACGAGCTAGACGAAGATTGAGAGCTTTTGGATCACGGATCCAATGGTCTAGGTCACACATGCATAAATATTTGCGTGATAGATTAAATAACATTCCTAATCAAATTGGAACAAAGTGTGGATGCATTAATTTCTCTTTTTCTTTCTCTCTTCGTTTGAGGGTGCAGACAAAACTCAAATTAATTGAAATTTGACACCTAAGCTAATTCAAGTATGTAGAATTCAAATCTATAGTTAGATTTCCTTTTTGAAGATTTTTTATTCATTAAAATTATCAAATCCTATTTTCTCTTTTCTCAATCATTAATGACTCTAGGATTCTCCAAATTTGATGAAACTTCACCCACACGTCATATTAAGTATGTTGGATGAGAATTTGCCATTAATATTACATGTTGAAGTTGTTTTTATATTATTTAATGTTTTGGATATTCTACACACTTTCTCTCTCCTAGCTTCACATTTTCATCAAAGATTCTCCAAATTGGATGAAAATTCACCCAAATATCTATTTTAATATGTACATCACGAATTTGGCATCACTTGTTACTTTAGGAGTCATTAAATAGTTTATTTTATATTTTTGATATATCTATTTTCTTATTCAATTAATGTAATTATTATTACTAATTTCCCAAAAGTATGAAACTTATCATTCAAGTAAACTTGAACTCAAAGAAAATGAATTTGGACTTAGAATTATCTTTTGAGTTTCCCTTTTATGAATTTTAAGCAATTGACTCACAATCCCACTATTTGTCAAATTAATTCATTTAATGTCAAATTTTCATTGTTTTAGAATTCCCTTTTCTTTTTTTTATTTCAAAAGGCCATGGAAACTTCTCGTATGAATTTATAAACTTTCACTGAGGTATTTTGCATAAGCCCTTATATTGGCACAAATAGTGAACAAATGTACACCAAACCTCTATAAATTCCACTCATTCAACATCAAGGACATAAAGGATAGAAATGAAAAGAAACTTAGGAAAAGGGGATAGATTAATATTATACATATATTTCAATTCGTTACAACATCCATGTTCTCATGCTACCACTTCAACTAATAGTTCAAGGATCAAAGTATCAGACACTTAACATCCACGACATCTTCCGTATGCATCTTGTAAGCATCCATGTCAGCCTTATATGCATTAGCAAGGGGTTCATTTGGCTCTGGCGTCTCCAGGACATAGAGCTTGTGCTCCTATGTGAGAATGATTCTCAACGTCCTGAACTAGTCATGGAAGTTGTTCCCATTTAACTTGTCCTTATCAAGGACTGATCACAGAGAATAATGGTTGTTGTTTGTTGCCATTTGATTCTACAAAAGAATTTGCATTTTTTTCAAAAACTTGTTGTTGATTTGATTTGATTAAAATTTTGACGATATTAATTAGGCATTTAATTATTATCGCTCTCATTATTTTGATCAAATTGACAACCCTCTATTATAAATTCAAAATATTGTAGAGAATAATCTTCTAGTGAGCCAAGATCCAAAATGATTCAGTTATTACTTGTCTAATGCCAGCATCTTTAATTAATCACTAAGGTAGGCAATATTTGCCAATTGCATCATATGTAATTCTTGGATAGATGATATGTGCAAGTCGTTGCCATAGTCATTTGTATGCTTTTGGTGCTTAATCTCATTAAGACCACACAGTTAAGCTCAACCCAAAAGCCGACACAATAATAATGCACCCCTCTTGGTAGGACCACACTATTACCATCACACTCCCATGAGATAGATGGTGCACCATCCTTGGGATGTCCACACTTAGTCGATCAAGTTTTTCATGTGTGCCACTAATGAAAAGCATCTTAGACTTAATATGTTTGATTTGAGTGATGTTTTATATATATTATATATATATGTACATATACATATCCACTCACCACATACTAGTATGTATCATGTACATACTATATCTCACAACGTAAACATGCAATTTAAAACAAAAATTGATGGTTATGGACATAATTATTGTAATTCCTTGGAGACACAAGGAATTACTACCACCTAGGTCAGCATCACATCACATGCATGAACCTACTTTTGGTGTAGATACATGCTTGCCAATTTGGGTTGATTGGTTCAATCCTTGAACTAGGTCGTCTCGTCTCTTGGCCAGTCGGTTGACCATTGAAAAGATCAATTAGCCTCATGCCAATATGATCTCTGGATACCTCCAAACAATCATTGGGGGTCTACCGGTCGGTCGGTTTATTCCTCGTGCAGTCTGCTCTCCTTGGTCCTCCAGCTAATTGGCTCGTTATGTGAAATGGCCGGCTCACCCGATGTTGAGTGTCATCTTCAGTATTGCAAGAAAAAAAACTATCCTATTGCTAATAAAATCATTACATTGTAATGAGAAACCTCGAGTTACATCGAGGGGAGCAAAGGTAGGAAACAATTAAAATTTTACATTGGGAAGAAGAAGGTAGAGGCTTGGTGTGCAAACCGAGATATAATAGGAAATAAACACACAATAACCATGCATAGATAATTAGGGTTATTGGCCATAAGAATGCTACACATCCACCATCAAAATCAATTTTAGGGATACGAGTGTAAATTGCATATTATATCTATATAACTTTGAGATTATATGTGGTTTTTGATTAGATAGGCATATTGAACAGTTTAAATATTCACATGTTATGCAATAAATAAATAAATGATGTAAATTAAAATTCGATCATATCGGTTATCCTAAAACATAGTAAATTGACGTGGTTGTAATACCACTATAGGGAAATATGAGCATAAATAAGGAAGTAGAAATAAAAATTTAACTGTCGTATTCCCCAAAAATAACAAGATAACGTCAATAACTATGTAATGAAAAGGATGGTTTAACGAGTTTATACATGGTCCTAGAGTAAGCCTAGTGAGTACAACTAGTTGCAGTAGTACAACACTCCTAGTTACACTTGGATGACGTCTGTGCAGCTCCTAGTCTTCACCATGAACATAAAACTAAAATGGTATATGCAGCAGCTTCGCCATGGACTGCAAGCTGATGTTGTCCTCCTAGTAGTAGAAAACAACATCCTCACCTCTAGAAAAGTCCACACTGACCAACTAGAACTCTTGTCTCTCTACTAGAACAGACAAGAAGGAGTTGTCCCTTCTGTTAATGTACTAGTCACCACGTTTCTCTCTCATAATTGTTTCTCCCTTGATGTCCATCCCTTTAGCGGGTAGGACTTGCTCGGGATCTCTATTGGTTACCACAACCAAAGAATATAACAATTGCCAGAGGTAATTTATTTATGTTCTAAGAAGCCCCCAATACCCATCTATATATGGGAGGGGTTAGGGTCTGGGTTCCCAGTCTATGTGGGAGTGGAAGGGACAGGAAGATCATGAATTTTCACAACCTACAAGTGCCAAACTAGTCGTTTGGAAACCAAACTAGTTGGTTCACATGCGAGCTGATCGATTCGCACCCTAAGCTAGTCATTTCACTATGTTTCCCAATTACTTATTAATTCACAATTTGTTACCAATTAATGGTCAACATTAATTCCTTGTACTAATAAAATTGAACAAGTGAAATGATCAACTATTCTCGCAAACCAGGAAATTCACCAGAAGTTTGGTTGGCATGACTGATCTGATCAGTTCACTAGGTGTACCAGTCTTCTCACCAAACTTGAGTTAATTGGTTCACCCAGTGAGCCAGTCATTTGTAGCCCTAACTCATGCGGAATTCAACCAATTCAATTTCCAATGAACTTGGCACTCTAAACGATCATTTCATCACATGAACTAATACGTTGGGATATTAGCCAGCTGATTTGTTGCTTGAATTGAATACCTAAACACTTTAGTAATCAAGCCAATCATTGTTCATGATTAAACTCCTCTTCTAGATGAGTTCCTATGTGTGTGATCATATAGGTCCCATGTCACATTGGTAGTGAATATTCATAACTAGTTTATGACATTACAAGTAAAGAGCAGTGCCTAGTCGCACATCAATGCTACCCAAATGAATGGAAAGTTAGAGAACAACTTCAACCTACAATCTATGTAAGATGTTGCTGTAAATGTTTAATTCATTTGTCTCTGATATCCAGAATGTACTCGAAGCATGGAATCATCATCCTCACAGTTTAATCCAAGTTCCTTGAACCAAGAGCAGATTATTTGAGATATATGTGACCTCAATATCATATATTGATTCACATGTTCATGCACATGTGTTTATCAGTCTCTCTTATCAAGTGGCTAGGATATCAAACTCTAGTAGGTGGGAAAATCCCATCTACATCACTTACAGTCAGTCCCCATGTGTCATAGCTACCCAATCATCACATTTATGGCAATACTTGTTTAGGGTTACATTTGATGAGTCAAAGTATACCGAATGACATGTGATGAGTGTAGTGACTTCAGGTCTAAGAACCATAATCACCACCTGCACTATGAGAGATGACTACGACCACCAAATATGGTTTCCATGTACCACTATCAATGCAGGTTTGTCTGATACACTATTCTCTAACAAGTATATGTGTGCGTGGTTTGATATCAAATATCATGACTAATGAGATTCGATCATCAATCCACACACTCCAATCTTATGTGTTACTACTGTCTATCTACCTTATGCAGTAACATACAACTAGGGACATAATAAGAATTTGCATACTCTTGACACTCGTATGATCTCATTGTTCAAGTCTCACACTTGAAGACATATGTCATTGAGTATTGTCATTCTTTAGACATTCATCTTGTTTCCTCAATATCTCATAAATGAGTGAGACATGAATTGGAAGCTTGCCTTTATTATTATTTATCAAATCATTTATGTAACATGTCATGTCAATCATCATATGATTAGATCTCTGGGCATACCATACCAACACTACATCCTTATAAGTTGGGCCGAATTTCAAGTAAGATGATGGAATTCCTAGTCCCATCTAGCACAATTAGTTGAAAAACATCTAAATGTTCCATCTTCAAGATGGAAATAATATATTCCATAGTTTGGTATCTAAAGGTTCCTAAATATGCTAGTTAGGCAACTGATAACATACACTTTTTTCTATTATCATGTCTATACATTGTTCCATTTTTCCTTAGAATGAAAAGAAGTGTCTACAAGATTTGCATGGATCTTGATATTCTCTAGTTTTGTGCATATTCAATAAGGAAATCACTTTTCACTTGAATTTCACTGCAATCTCATTTGGTTATTACACCGAAGCCATCCTTTGATTGTGTTTCGTACATGAAAAGCATATGATTTGAACAAATGAGGTCCCACCACTATAGAAGAAACCATAATGACTCATGTATGCTATTCGACTAGATAGGCTTATCCACATTCAAATAGGCAACAAACCTATTTGACCACAATCAAACAAAGAAAGTTTGAGTAATAAAGACCAGTCTATAAGCTCCAACTCTTGAGAGATAGTTATATTGCTTCAAATCCATTTAATGGGATATGAGGGGTGACTTATAAAGTCATCAAAAAATTGATTGAATATCTTTTCATTTGATCATATACAAAATATGTGCCATTGATATCCAACAAAAAATAAAAAAAGTGATTGAATAAAAATGATTACCAATCTCATAATCAACTACACTTTGATCAAACTCTACTCAAATGCCAGTGAACGGTCCCTTGTCTTCATCTAAGCCCTATGTCTATAAATAGCGGCCCTACACTAGCATTCTCGAGGTTCAAAACTCTACCCCAATTTGCACCAATTTTCCATACAATACGCTTCTCATCCACCCCTCCATTATCATATTGTGATATTTTTGTGAATGTGGTCCATTCAATTAGTCAAAGACTAGAAATCCACTCCATTCCACTCTTGTAATTCATAAATCCTGGCGGATATAGACAGAGGATATTCTTGTAGTGACACTACAATGTATAATAATTGTGTGTGCTTGTCGTTGGCTCAATCCAATGTAGCCTATGACTATTTTCTCTCCAATAAAATGTAACCAATTATGGAACTTAGTTGCATCTTAGAGAATTATGAAGAGGACCCAAACATGAGAGGGTAGTTTTATTCTGAGTATTCGAGTTCTTTATTTCAATTTTTCTTGCCGATTATTTATAACTATAATTTAATATTGATTTTAATTGTTTTCTCCTTCTAATCATATTTCTATATAAAAAGTCTCTCAAGGTTTTTTGTGATTTTCGTAGTCAATTGGTGAACTCTGTCTTGACCCCAGAAGTGGAGGGACACATTGAGTCTTTTGGTTGTCATGCAATAACACAATGATATTTACATTTGGCCTTATGATAGGTGGTTTCCACTAAATCTACATTTTCTTGAATTTGAGAGAAAGCTGATTAGGGACATTTTTACATCTGAATCATTAGAACTTGATTTCTATGTTTGTGATAACTAAAAGTGGATAATGAGGTCTGATCAAGAAGAGAAGTCTTCAACATAGATGTTTATCTCTCAATCACCAACACACATTTTTGGTTTCAGACAAAATTACCTATTTTATTTTTTATCTTATTATATATTACAACAAAACAAAAAGTTATTCAATGTTCAGATTGAAGTATCTCACAGAAATATTTTCACATGTTATGATTTATACTGAGATCTTTTGAACAATCGTGATTATACTAGAACTAAATGGCATATACATAAAGGTATCAAACTTTGTGTGATCAATTTATAAATTTGAAATTTTGCCCCTACATTTAACAAAAGTATCTCATATGTGTAATAGAATTATCATGTATTCAATCAGATATATACTCTACTTTGAGCAACTTGACACTTTGATCAAGTTTTTAGCATTGCTGTTGAGGTTGACCATTAACATACATAGTATCGAATTAATTAATCTACTTCAAAAATGTATTTATTGTTATCTGATATAAAAAAATGTATATCTCATTTGTAATATGATCACTTATTTGTATTTCTTTAAGTACCTTTCAATTTCTTATGTTGATAACATCTTCATCACTAGTCAAATTGAAAAGCTCAATGTGGGATTGGTAGAATATTTTACAAAGGCTTGAGATCTAAGAAGAGAGGTCTAGTAGAGCCAACACCAATCAATATGGAGATAAGGATGAAAAATACGAGGAGAGGAGGCTTTAAAATAATGATGCTACAAAATATATATATCATTTTAGGATTTCTGAGAACCATTAGTAAATACTTTGTGACTAGCCATTATTAAACCTCTTCTTAATGTCAATAACAATCACTATTGTATCATCCTTATCAGTCTCATTTAGACGAGACAGTTTGAAGGTAGTGTTTTATCAAATCCTACACAACATATGAAGACATTTGAAAACCTCTATGATACTATGAAAATGGATGGAGTTGCACCAACTACATGCATATGTTTAACTTCTCTTTGTTTGACAAGACATAAATATGATATAGTACTATTCATGTTGGTTTCATTTTCTCTTGGGAAGATCTCATTGATGCTTATACCAAGAAGCTCCATTCATGTTCAAAGCCTATTCATATATAAAGTAGCTTAGTAATTTCATATAGGTCATATAAAATATCTTAATAAAGTGTGTGTGAGAAATTTAAAGGGCATTAGCAGGAACGTCCTCATAATGGCCTACTTGATTAGTCGATAATTATTAACTTCTTTATAGGTCTAACTAATGAGTTGAAACCTATTCTCAGATCAGTAGAACATGGATCATTCAAGAATTTTGGTTTAAAGAAACATGTTTAGATCGTCAACAACATGGATACCAACAATTTCTCATGCAATGTCTCTCAAAATAGCATATCTGCTAGTCTTATGCAAGATTATGAATATTCTACTTCCAAGAAAGAATGGGAACCATGAAGTCAAGAGTGTGGACATGACATAAACCTCCAATAAGGTTGGTTACATGAATTCAAGAGTGTCGACATGTCAAAAACTAAGTTAGATCAAATATCAAACAATATCGAGGAGCTAACATAGAATCGATTGGATATGAAGGCTGAAACTCAAGTATTATCTTAAAACTCAAGCTAGCAGGTGGATCTGATAAAACAAGTCATATATGTGGATAAACCTCACACATACTTAAATTTTATTCTTATGCATAGACCCACAAAGATTCAATGGAACAAAAAAAATTCATCAAAAATCTTAATAGTAAATGGTCATGAGTTTCCGATAGCAATATACATAATGTTGAAAATGGAAAACTATTTTCCAATTCAAATTGAAATATTTAGAATCAGTAGGAAAACCAAATAGGGTGTAGACCTTCCTCTACAAATTTTCATCAATGGAACTAGAAAAATTCAAGAATCTTCAATCCTATTTTAGGAGTAACGATCTTAATAAATTGTTAATATTATCACCGAGATCTCAGTTGTTGGAAGTACAAAATAAAAAAAAGTATAAAAAATGCCTATCCTCACGTGCTAAAAAATTATAGACTCCTACAAGACAAATCCCAAGAAAAAGATTCTCAATTATAATGGACAAGGCCCACCCAATTTGGTCCCCTATTGCTCAAATGATGTTCAAACTGGACACATATACAATGCTTCTGGCAGGCAAACAACGCTTTTTAGTTTCCTATTTTGTTATCTCAAATTTTTACATATTTATGTTCATATTTATATCTATTATAGTGTAATAAACCTACATTTTATCTTTATCTTTCTTGAAACATTAACTTCTTATATAGGAACAAAGAGGAAATTTCATTTCAATTCTTGTAGATCTATACAAAGCCTTGGAAATACAAACACATGTATATATTTGTATATATATGTATATATATATAACATAAGAAAAAATTATACTTATCCTTCTTACATAGATACACATATCATGTATGAGGATGATCATCAAACTACTCTAATTCATCTTTTTAGAGTCATCATCCACTAAATCATCTCTAAATACTTCACTCCAATTTAAGGGCCTCATTATGTATTCGAGACCCAGAAGGAAGCGAGGAGGAACAAGATCTTCATTATGGTTAAAATCTGTCTTGAGTTTATCATTAATGACCTAGTGGATGAAAAACTCAAATTTATTCTCAAACTACCAAACTCCATCAATTTAGATCATTGATCTAAAGAAATAAAGAGACAACATTGATAGTCAAATAGCACTATAGTTATGCCAATGACATAAGAATAATTGAAAGTGGTTGCACCAACATATAAAAGATGAACCCTCCTTTCCCAGTTGGTTGTGAACATTAGTTTCTGAGCAATTGGTATATGTGAGTAGAAGACTCATAGAAGGAGAGTAGACAATGAATCCTTTTTGGCATTTTGTTTAAAAGGAAATAGATAGGAGAACAAGTGGAAAAGGGATAAGTGATGATCTCAAGATGTCACTTGCTCCTCTATCCTTGCAATGTATAATAGAAATCTCAAATAAAGTATTCTAGAATACATAGGAATGTGTTCAAAATTATCTTACGAGCCATCAATTATCTCAAACTTTGTGAGAACTGATTTAACATGAAGACAACATATTATATTGTGGATTTTGTAGGATATATGAGTGATTCATTTTATACTAACCAATCTTTTCAATAGAAATTAAAGCTATCACTTGTAGATATTCAACATGAATGCTTCCATAGAGTTATTAAGTACAACTTCTCCCTCTCACCTATAACATTGGTTGGGTATTCGAGTGGTGTCTGAATTCTATGTTATTGAGTTTAACCTAAGTGTGAAGGGGCATCTACATCTTAGCTACACTTATAAATAGTGGAGAGGGTTATCTACTCCTTACTCAATAGAGAAATAAACTCACGTAATCCAAACACACTAATATGAGTGATGGAAAAGATGAAATTCAAATTGTCAAGTATGGTATTATAAGAAAAAGTCATTTTATATAAGAAAAAAAACAAATTCAATATTAATCTCATTACATAGTTCTTCACTAAAAGGGTAGAATTACAAAAATATAAGTGTACTATAAATGGTATTGGATCAGTGTAGAGGGAAACCTGGACACCATAAGATATCCTTTAAATTTCTTGGTCCATGGTACTAATGAGTCATCTTCTTGTATAAAACCTATATATGGGTAATTTGGGATCAAACATCCAAAAGTTCATTAAATAAGAAAAGTTATGTCATAAACAATTGAGTATATTTATCAATAAAGCACATGATCATTATAGGATATGTAAGTACAAAAGAGGGGTTTCCCATGCGAGAGGGGTTGTCAACACATACATAAGTTACGAAAATAGAACAAGCCATTTGTACAGAAGAGAAAATAATAAAATTGCATGTAGATACAATGTAGACTAAACAAAAAATATTTCTTTTTATTAATCATTACAGAATTTCAAGAAAATAATACTATTGCATGTAGATATAACGTAGATTAAAGGTATCTACCGTAGGTCCAACACACTATTTCATCATTGGCTTAAAATAAGGATGGGTGGAACACAATTTGTATATAATAAGGGTGGGATGTTACACCCTGGACAGAAAAGAACACCTTTAAAAGTATGGTTATGCATAAGCATAATAAAGTGGCAAGACATGTGCCTAGTAATCAATCTCAATGAAATAATCAAAATGCATGGCATGAGGGGTTACAAACCCAAATAATAAGAAAATTCATCACTTCACGATATGTCATAATAGTGTAATTGAAAAGACATAGAATTACAAATTAGATAGTAAGAACAAGTAATATCAAAAAGATGCCTCATTATAGAGAAATTGGTGTCATAATCATATGAATGTCTAAATTTAAATAGAAGTTTTGCATACCTATAAGTCCTAAACTAAAAATCTACAAACAATTCTATGTCCCTATGTAAAAGTCTTAAATCCTATTGACAAAATGTATAAGAATCACAGTCAAGTTTAAAAGTATTAATGCAAAAATTGGTTTCAAGAACAAAATAAACTAGGCTAAGGAAACTTTCCCAATTGATAGGCCTCATTTTTTTGTTTTAAAATATATTTTGTTATAACTTTTAAGCTACAAATGATAAGTAATTTAATTTATAAGATAAAACAATTTTATTAAAATTGTAACAAAGTCGTGTCTCAATTACTATGGATCCCCTACATCACAGCCCCATGCTTATATTGTATGGTAGTTCAATTTGGTGATTTAGCCACACCAAAATGACACACTAATTACCAAAGGCATGGGGATTATATTTAGAGCTTCCCCTTATCTATTTGATACCACAAAAAGGATGCCAAGGTGTATTGGGGATTCAATACATGTGAATGTCCCAACACCATCACAAAAAAATACAAGAAACTCAAACAGAATCACGATCCATTAATATGGTTTATATTGATAATTATAATAAAGCTACTTTGAGTGGTGTTTTATAGGTACCATCAAATTTTGCAACCCCTTACTTGTATCTTATGGTCAAAAATGGTCGCAATGCCTCCCACCATGAGTGAAGTACGAAATAAGATCGTGGACAAACACATAGGTGAAATTTCGTTTAGATACATGATTTGACTTGGCATTATATTATGGAAAAGAAAGAACATAAACCAAAAGAGGTGTTTGATAATTGTCTATAATCTACCGATTTAAATTAAAAAAGGGAAAACTCAAACGCTTGCATTAGGGATAAACTGACGAGTCCATAATCTCCATTGGTGATCTAGGATAGGGTTCAAGCCACTTTTGCAAGTTATGAAGGCTACAGATTCCCAAAAGAACTTTGGGTGGCCAAAGGGAGGAGGTGGAGTTTAGAGAGGGTATGGTGATGGAATTTGAGACAAAACAAAATTGTTTTTATTTTGTTGGAGGATAAGGGATAATTCTTGAGGAGTAATATGTATGGTTGGAGGCTTTTGGTGGTGTGAATTTGGATGGGATACAAAACAAGGGATAGGAGGGGCATTAGGTTCATTGGAGGAATATAGATATCAATGAAGTGCAAGATAAGGTTCATTTCATGCAAAATGAAGAGAAAAAGGTTATAAAGACCATGTCTTGTTTTGGTTATTCATTAGAGAGAGGGAGAGTACAAGATTAGAGAGATGGTGAGGGGCCTTACTATATGTGGAAGAAATTGAAGGTCGAGAGGTAGGAGATGAAATGCAACCCATCAATCCCAAAGTAGTAGCCCTATGAAAAGACCACATAATAGAGGATCTGTTACCAGACTTATAAGTGTGTGAAAACAAGAAAATAAGTGTAATACGAAACATAATTGATTAATCAAATTATCCATTACTACCTATGTCAAGCTATATTTTCTTTTCTAATTCAGTTGAGGGAGCATATGAAGTCCAATCAACTTGAAAATTTACAAGCAATCTACTTAGGGTGTGATGAATCCAATATAAAAATATAAACATATTTTGAAAATGTTTAGAATTTCATTTCACGCTTATGTTATAAATATTATCCTAGGGTAGTTATTCCTCTTCGTTAATCAATTGTGACCCAATATTTCATATTATCCCCTTTCTTTTATATTCTAATCCTACTACATTCTAGAGTTTAATGGTGAATTTATACAATTAAACCTTCTAGACACATAATTGTTTAATTTATTTGAGATCACATATGAGATGATATTTATAAATACATTATAATGGTTGGCCCATAATTACTCTTAAAATGATCTAATCTTGGGATAAGGAAACTAATATTAATATATTTGAGAAGGGGACTAACAAAAAAAGGGTTGATCCATGATTCAAGGTTAAAGTATGTTACTAAGATCCTCTCCTTAGAGAGGATTTCCTTCCCCAAATCCACTCATACATAACCTAGTGTACTCAGTTGAATATCATGACAATTATGGGGCCCTAACTCACTTGATGAGGTTAATGTAATTAGTAAATTAGGTTTACAATCCTTTTTATTATTATAGTGTATGGTATGTAACTTATCAAACTAGTAGTTCATGCCATTAGTGAACACATCAACTAGACATATATATAGGATTGTACTATGATTAGTTTTGTTGACTTGAGAGCTCTACATTGTCCATATTTTGATAATGACTTAACAATTCCATTCCTATGTATCTAATATGTTTGTCAAAGATTGATTTCATGCTTTAGGTACGTGAAAAGGATCAAATTACACAAGCCCTAGCCTGTTCAAGTTCAAGTCAAAAGCAATGCAAGTGTGCAATTTGGGAAATCGCTCCACATGACCTTAGATGATTTTTTTAATCACTTGTATTGATGATATGACTTGTAACTAAGATGAGAAAAAGTCAAGGACACTTAATTCCAACCTTTGATCACTCAAATGTCAATTTAGAAAATTTATCACAGGCTATTTATCCGATCCAGTGATGGATTTTCTAAAGAAACCAATCGGTTGAGTTGCACACTCAAGAACTCGACCGACCAACTCACTGAGTAAAACTGATTTTAGTTCATTGATCGAGTTTCCCAGAACAAACTTGACCGATAGTTTGAAAATTGGTTTTGTCTCTTAGTGGGTCGATCGAGTTATCTTTATTGAAACTCAACAACATGTACTGTACAGAAAATGCAATAAAAGTGATTATAACCATTGGTGAGTTGTTTTGAGAGAGAATATATCTATTGCAACTTGGAAAATGGCTATATTTCTCTCTTAAGTGATCCCACACTCAAGGGAACACCCCCAGCTATAAATAGGACCCCTTGGAGTTCATTCCAAGTTTGCTCATTCATTCTATTCAAAGTCCTTGCTATAGTTGAGTGTGTTGTAACTCCTTGATCTCCTATCTCTCCCTCATTTACATAGCATTTCATGATTATGAGTGAGTTAGGCCAGTTATAAGAGAGCTACCACCATGTGCATGTAAATCTCTCATTCCATTCCATCGTCCATACCCCTTTATCATAGAAGAAAAGGTTGAAGCAAGATACTCTGAGTGAAGGTGAAGTTGTTGTTCTTCTTCTTCAAGGTTTAAGAAGAGGTGAAGATCTTCTCGAGGTTAAGGAATAAGGAGAAGGCATAGGATGAAAATCCAAGAAGATTGGGTAATTCCTTAAAGGATGAAGACTTGTACAAGAGTAGGTAAGTCCTTAGAAGAAGGCAGAAGACTCTTTGCAAAGTGAGTAAGTCCTTGGTAAGGTTGAAGACTCTTTGTAATGGATAGGTAAGTCCTTTAGTGGGTCTTGTGTTGTAACTCTTATAAGTGAATATATAGAGTAAAGCTGTAAGGAGTGGGACCCGATAGGGGATCCACTCCCTACTAAAAAATTGAAGAATAGAACCTCCACTCCAAACACACACATATGGTATCTTGGAGTGGGTGTAAAATTTTCAAATCTTATTAACGGTATTCAAAACAACCAAAGTGTAGCAGAAGAATAAAAACATTGACAATATTCAATTTTAGATAAGGTTACAAAAGAACATCTTATACTTACATGTAAAGGTACATCAAAAGGATCCATGTAGAGGGAAATCTAAACCACATCAAGATTGTCTCCAAGCTTTAAAGTCTTAAGCTAAGTACATCTCTTTATGCCATATCCTCCATATCCTTCACCTAGGGTTGAAAGCATACCCCGGTAAGAAGAGAAAAATAGAAGACCAGAATGCTACACCGTGCAACTCGAGTTTGGAATCGATCCTCGCAAGGGAACAGAGACAAAGAGCTATCTCTGGAGGGTTATAGGGAGGCCGAGGAACGTGTGGGTAGGGCCCTGAACCATAAGGAAATACTGTGGTGGGAAGGTGAACCCACGGTCACTGAAAAACAAAGGTGCGATAGCTGCATAGTTTGATGGGGAGATCATCTACACAAAACCATGGACTATAGGGTCTGAAGCACCAAAAAGATGAGGCAAAGCCAAAGAAAAAGAAACCTCAAAGAAATATGGTCTGAGCCGCAAGAGAAGCCGGCATGAAATCCTTGTTTATTATACATTATGAGTCAGTCTTCTACTCAAGGTAGGAGATGACTTCTGCACCGTCAGATCTGGGATCGAAAGGCCAAGAAAAGCCACAAAATCAGAAACTGTGTGATAAGGGAGATAATTTGATTAAAACTAAAGTTTTATTAAATTAAGTTTCCTTTTTCTCTCTCTTCTTTTGAGGGTGCAAACAAATCCCAAATTAAGTGAAATTTTGTAGAGAGGCCAATTACATCATGTAGGTTTCGATTATGCAATTAGATTTGCCTTTTAAGTAAATCAAACACTATTTTCTCTTTCCTAATGCATTAATGACTTTAAGATTCTCCAAATTTGATGAAACTTCACATACAAGTCATATTTAATGTGTTGGATATGAATTTGCCATTAACTTTACATTTTGGAGTTGTTCATACATTTATTTAATATTTTGAATGTTCTATACACTTTCTCTCTCCTAATTTCATCTTTTACTCAAGCATATCCCAAATTGGATGAAAATTCACCCAAAGGATATATTTATTTTTTATATTACGAATCCAAGATTATTTTCCTCTTTTGGAGTCATTTAATATTTTATTTAATATTTTGGGGAAAAACACACATCTTCTTTTCCAATTTGAATTAAATTAATTATTATTGTGTGAATAATGTGAAACTTGACTCCCAAGAAATTGGGACCGAAGTAACATGATTTTTAACTTAGATTTCACTTTTGGGGGTTTTCCTTGATGAGTTATGACACAATTAATATTTGTGTCCATTATTATCACATTATTTCGTTATTATCACTATTGCTCATTCCATTATGTTTCATAACGTAATATTATCACCAAAAGAATTATGTGGGATTATTAGCATGATTTTTACATTTCTTCATGTGATATTTTTATATATTCATTATCATTCTAAGACTAATGTGAAAACATTAGCTTACATTAGGGTGATATATTCATGTAGTAGTTCATTAAGATTTTACTAAACATCTTTTTAGGTCTAACCCTCAACCTTGTTTGGCTAATTCTAGGAGATCAAATTTTAGGGTAGTGTTCAAGATCTAGTATGTTACAACCAAGAGAGCTCTTGAACTTATTAACATTGATTTATTTGGCCCAATGAGAACTCCATCGCTTTGTGGTTCCAAGTATTGCCTTGTTATTGTCGATGATTTCTCTAGATATACTTGGACCTTCTTTCTTATTTCCAAGAGTGATACGCTTGATGTTTTCTCGAGTTTTTGTAAATGAGTTGAGAATGAAGATTCTTGTCAAATCATTTCCATCCTTAGTGATCATGGGGGAGAATTAAAAAATGATCATTTTGAACATTTTTGTCAAGAATCTGGTTATGTACATAACTTCTCTTCACCTCGAACACCTCAATAAAATGGTGTTGTAGAGAGGAAGAATAGGTCACTATAAGAGATGGCTAGGACCAATGCTTTTAGAGTATGACACTCCAAAGAAGTTTTGGGCCGAAGCCATCAATACCTCATGCTTTGTGCAAAACCAAGTTTTTATACATCCTTCTTTAAAGAAAACCCCCTATGAGCTATGGCGTGGTAGAAAGCCTTCTATCGAGTGTTTCCTTGTTTTTAGATGTCCCTGTTTTGTTTTGAATATGAAAGATTCTCTCAAAAAGTTTGATCTGAAATCTTACAAGACTTTCTTTCTTGGCTATAGCACTACTAGCAAGGCTTATAGAGTGTTTAATATCAATCTTGCTAAAGTAGAAGAATCCATAAATGTTAAGTTTATTGAGACTAATCCCTCTATTCCCAAAGATATTGTTCTGAATGATGATGTTATAGGTAAGGTAATTCCTGTTCTAAAAGAACTCAACATCACCCAAAAGGGAAAAAAGGTGGTCACTCGAGAAGAAGAGAATAATGAAGAGAAGAAGGATCCAACTCCCAGATTTGCAAAGAATCATCCAAAATAGCTGATTTTAGGTGATCCATTTGAAAGAGTGAAGACACGAGTTGCATTCAACAAAGAGCAAGACAATAGTGCCTTCATCTCACAACTTGAGCCAAAGAACGTCAAGGAAGCTCTTGGGGATGATGAGTGGGTCATATCTATACAAGAAGAGTTAGAGCAATTTGAAAAGAACAAAGTATGGACCCTAGTGCTAAGACCAAGTGATTGAAAGATCATTGGAACCAAGTGGATCTACTACAACAAGCTTGATGAAAGTGGCAAAGTAGTAAGGAATAAATTAAGGTTAGTGGCTCAAGGTTACAATCAGTAGGAATGTATAGATTTTGATGAAACATATGCACCTATAGCTAGACTTGAGTCCATTCATATGTTGCTTGCCTTTGCTAGTTATAAAAACTTTCTTGAGTCCATTTGTGTGTTGCTTTCCTTTACTAGTTATAAAAACTTTCTTCTATATCAAATGGGATGTTAAAAGTGCATTTTTGAATGGTACAATTGAGGAGGAAGTGTATGTTGCACAACCCCTAGACTTTGAACATGATAGTTTACCTAATTATGTTTATTTGGTGTGAAAATCTCTCTATGGACTCAAACAATCACCTCAAGCTTGGTATGAGAAATTACAGAACTTTTTGTTAGATCATGGGTACATCATGGGCAAAGCAGATTCTACCTTATTTCTAAAGCACACTTATAACAATTTTCTTATCATTCAAATATATGTTGATGATATCATTTTTGACGTAACTAACCTTGATATTTACAAAGAATTTAGTGATCTTATGCAGAGAGAATTTGATATGAGTATGATGGGTGAGCTCGCATTCTTCCTCGGGTTTCAAATCAAGTAAAATAAATATGGGAACTTCATCAACCAAGGAAAGTACACAAGTGAGTTACTCAAAAGCTTTGGGATGGAGAACACCAAGCCAATGGACACATCCATGTCAAACACTACCAAACTTGATAAGGATGAAGAAGGTGATGAGGTAGATGAGAATCTCTATAGAGGTATGATTGGAAGTTTACTATACTTAACTTCCTCTAGACCTGATATAATGTTTAGTGTTGGCTTGTGTGCTCACTTTCAATCAAATCCTAAGAAATCACATCTTATAGATGTTAAGAGGATTTTCATGTACTTAGACAAAATTGCAAATTTTGGTGTATGGTATCCCAAGTCAAGGGACTTTACTCTTACAACTTATAGTAATGCTGATTAAACATGTTGCTTGATTGATAGAAAGTGCACAAGTGGCACTTGCTTTCTCATAGGACCATGCTTGGTGTCTTGGTTCTCCAAGAAATAGAGCACAATGGAATTATCAATCACCGAGGCTGAATACATTGTAGTCGGGAGTTGTTGTGCCCAAGTCCAATGGATAAAGCAAATGCTCCAAGACTTTAACATTCATTTTGATGCTTCTCCAATCTATTCTAATAATACTAGTACAATTAACTTGTCATATAATCCTATCTAGTAGAGATAAGCATGTAGAGGTACGCCATCATTTTCTTCATGATCACATTGCCAAAAAGTATATCTATATCACGCAGGTAGACATGGAAAATCAGTTGGCGGACATTTTCACTAAACCTCTAGCTAGAGAGCAATTTAACTTTATTAGATCTAAACTTCTCATAACTACTTTGAATGGATCTGATATGCCTTCTATCTTTTTGTCATCTATCATATATACTTTTCCTCTATTTTGATCACCATTTCTTGCTAATGTGCTAAAAATCCGTTTTCATGTTCTTTTTGCCTTTTTTTCTTATTTTTGGGTAGTTTTTGCAAAAACACATTTTTATCACAAAATAGTACCCAATGATGAGTGATATGTGCCTAAGTATGTTCAAAATACAAAATGGACTTGAAAAATAAATTTAATTAGCACTCATATGGATAGAAATTAGAATTTCTAATGTTGGTCCAGGTTGACCATCAGTCTAGTTGCCAACTCGATCGGTCAGAGGTTGAGAGATTTATTAAAGAGCCTATGAGTCGAGTTTTTGAGTCACATAACTCAAACGATGGCCAAGATGGGGCAAATATAAGTTAGGTTTGGCCAACTTCTCTCCCTCTCAACTAGAGAAAAATTTACCAATCCAACATCTAGCTCCCTCAAGCTCTCAACCCTAGCCCCCACCTTCCTCTCCCTAGCCCTAGTTTGACCTAGATTGACCTCTCTTGACCTCTATCCTATCAACCCTAGGTATGTGGATGTGTTTTGGTGGGTTTTATATTGTTTTTTCTCTCTCTATCCTCTCCATTTCGTCTCCATTTTTTCCATTAGGTGAAAGAGGGACGCCCCAGCTAGTGCACCATCATTGTCCACCATCTCGCATCTCATTCCCATTGATGACACCTTCTTTGTCTCCAACGAGGCTCTTAATAGGTATAGGGAGCTCCTCCCTAGGAACCCCTTTTTGTTTCGTGCCTTGTTTGAGTCACACCCATGAAGACAAGAGGTGATTGACCAAGTAGCCGAGTTGTTGTACGGCCACCATCTTTCTGCCTTGTGTATCGAACGCTTGTGCTACAACAATTCCATAACTAGCACAAAATTCATTCATAAATTCTATTCTAACTTGCAATGGAATTATGACACACTCGTACCACCACCCAATACTCAAGTAGTCCTCACTTCCATGATCGTTGGGAAGAAATTCCAAGTCTCTGATAATACCCTGAACATCTTCTTTTTAGGTACTAAAGTGACTGACACCTAGAGAAAGGACTATCCTGAGTATTTTGACCTAGTCAACCCTGAGGCCTTCTACAAGCAGTATGATCTTACTCTCTCTAATATTCATAAGTTCTTAAAGAAGTATCAATTCCCATATAGGAAGAAGTGTACCCTTCCCTCCACTGCCTTAGATCTCAAGAACCACATTCTAGCCTTAGTTGTTAATTGCAATATTTATCCCAAGAAAAATCAGACTGAAATTATAGAAAACAATGCGGTAATTATGTATTGTCTCTTTAAGAACATAGGAGTCAAGTGGACAAGATAAGTTCTTCACCATATGTCCTACTTTGACTCTAGAAATAACACATGTGGCACCCACCCACCCTACCCAGCCCTGGTCTGTGGTTTTTTTCAGCTTACCACTGGAAAATCTCCTTTCCATGCCCTTCACTACAAACCTACCCAAAAAGGAGTTTGCATCAGTGAGACCACATTTCAGAAGTCTATGCCTATCCCATCCTCTACCACACCTTGTGCCTCTGCCTCTACCTCTACCTCCACCCGATCACCTCCGCCACCTCAGCTTACCTGACCTGCTTGTGCCTCTTTCCATGTATCCAATGAGACCCTTATGGGCTACATGATTCATCAACAGGCATACAACCTTTAGGTTCAGGAGTACATGCATCAGGATCTTTGTTCCATCATGTCCAACATGAACCTATCATGTGCACATCCTTATCCTACCTACCAACCCTACTTAGGAGGTGACTATGCATCCTATGCATATGAACAATTTTACCCAGTCCCTCCACCTACTGCTTCCACTGCTACACCCTCTGTTGTTGATGGATCTACCCTTGGAGTGTTACCTATGACAGTGGCCCCTTGGCCACTCTTCTTGCTAGTCTTGGTAGCTCTACTCCTTCCTTCCCACAGGACAATGTGCCCCATTCTCTTGGCATGTCCTGGGATGAGTAAAATGACCATTGGCCCAGTTGAGGTTTTAGTTCTCTTACTGATGAGGAGATGCCAGACTAGGCTGATGAGGAGGATGTTGCTGACAAGGAGGCTGATGAGGATAATGGTGATGCTTCTGATGATGGCTCTGCTGGTGACTTTGGTGATGAGGACATTACTGTCTCTGTTGCACTATTAGATAGAGATGTTGACTATCAGCCAAAGGCCTCATATGCTAATGTTGATGATGTTGTTGATGATGTGGACATAGATGACCTAGATGTTTAGATCTTCTAGTTTCTAGTCTAGATGTTGATCATATATATCTTTCTAGGCTATTTTGTATTAAAAACATCTGGGCACATTTTTTAGTTGTACTATCATCTAGTTTTCATCGTTTTGGCTTGTAGTTGATTTTGAGAACATGCTCTATGGGTCGTAATCTTAATCGTTTGTACACATACTCTTTGATTTAATATATCTCATGAGTTGGTTCCATGTTTACCATATTTTGATTATGACTTAGAATGTATGTTTCTCTCATCTCTGTTTGGTGTATGATTTAAGATTGCATGTTGTGGTTGTCTATTTTGTTTATGCTTGGAGAAGACCCATTTCTGTGCTCTTCTACCCCACCATCCTTTTTTATAATGTAAAAAGGGGGAGAGAATTTCAATACTTTAAATCTCAACCATATTGCTTTTATTGCCTATGTAATCTTTTTCTTGTTCATTATATGCTTTATCATGTGACTTGCTAAAGGACCATATAGTATATATGTCATGTTGTTTTGTATAGATATACTAAGTATGCAGGTAAGAGTAAGCATAGATTGAGAGGGACCAATTCACAATGTTCAAATCATGAATCCCCTTGAAATTCACAAGTCAAAGGTATAACTTTACATATCCTTTTTCAATATGATTGAGAAATGGTTTGTCATTGTCAAAAAGGGGGAGAATGTTGACTTGAGAGTTCTGCATTGTCCATATTTTGATAATGAATTAACCATTCCATTCCTATGTATCTAATATGTTTGTTCAAGATTGATTTCAGGCTTTAGGTGCATGAAAAGGATCAAATTACACAAGCCCTAGCTTGTTTAAGTTCAAGTCAAAAGCAATGCAAGTGTGCAATTTGGGAAATCACTCCAAATGACCTAAGATGATTTTTTAAATCACTTGTATTGATGATATGACTTGCAACTAAGATGAGAAAAAATTAGGGACACTTAATTCTAACGTATGATCACTCAAATGTAAATTTAGAAAATTTGTCAAAGGTTGTTTATAAGTATCCAATGATGGATTTTCTGAAGAGACCAATCAGTCAATTTGCACACTCACACAACTTGATAGATTGACACACTGAGAAAAACTGATTTTAGCTCATCCGTTGAGTTTCCCAGAACAAACTCGACTGATAGTTTGAAAATTGGCTTTGTCTCTTAGTGGATTAGTTGAGTTATATTTATTGAAACTCAACCAAATGTATTGTACGAAAAATGCAAAAAAGTAATTATAACCATTAGTGAATTGTTTTGAGTGAGAATAGATCTGTTGCAACTTGTAAAATGGCTATATTTTTCCCTTAAGTGATCCCACACTCAAGGGAACACCCCCAACTATAAATAGGACCCCTTGGAGTTCATTCCAAGTTTGCTGATTCATGCTATTCTAAGTCCTTGCTATAGTTGAGTGTGTTGCAACTCCTTGAGCCCCTTTCTCTCTCTCATTTACATAGCATTTCATGATTATGAGTGAGTTAGTCTAGTTGTAAGACATGTACCATCATGTGCTTGTAAAGCTCTCATTTCATTCCATCTTCCCTACCCCTTTCTCAAAGAAGAAAAGGTTGAAGCAAGCTACTCTGAGTGAAGGTTAAGTTGTTGCTATTCTTCTTCAAGGTTGAAGAAGAGGTGAAGATCTTCTCCAGGTGAAGGTGAAGATCTTCTCTAGGTGAAGGAGAAGGCAAAGGCTGAAGATCCTAGAAGAGTGAGTAATTCCTTGAAGGCTGAAGACTTGTGTAAGAGTAGGTAAGACCTTGGAAAAAGGAGGAAGACTCTTTGCAAAGTGGGTAAGTTCTTGGTAAGGTTGAAGACTCTATGTAATGGATAGGTAAGTCCTTTGGTGAGTCTTATGTTGTAACTCTTATAAGTGAATATATAGAAGAAAGCACTTGCAAAGTCCTAGAGGTTGACCTCTCTAGGTAGTGGATTGACTCTCCTAGTTTGGAGAGTGGAACGACTCTAAACCACCTTGTCTAAGTGCTTGTTTCCTTTTCTCTCATCCTTTCTATGCTTGTTACGTAGGACTTCAAATTTCACATAAGTTGTTGGTTTTTTATTGATACAATTTAAAGGTCTAACTTATCTTGTGATAATTTTGAAGCTCTATTCACCCCCCTCCAGAGCCCTAGATCCAGCAAGCTTCTATTTACAATTTATTATTATCATGTGGAACAAGGATGTACGTTCACTATGTTTAACATTAATAATGTTTTAACTTTGTTTATAAATATAACATATGGTTATTTTTTATGATTTTTGGGATGTAGGGGCATTAAGCTCGGAGTTGTATCAACTAATCATCTATGTTTTTACAAGTGTTTCAAACTTGCCTTACTTATGTTCCGCATTTTATATAAGTTATGTAACATAATGATATCAGGATGTATAGACTGAACTTCCATATACATATGCATATTTATAATTATATAATTATTACATTATTTTCATTTAAAATACAATAAATTAGGATTAATTGAATTCAAGAAATATAATATTTTAATAAACCATTTTTATGAAATTTTAAATAAATAAATTAATTGAGTATCTCAGGAAGTTAATTACATATATTGATTAATTAAGTATATTAGACACTCTAGTACTATTGTTATAACCCCAATTTTTGGGATCAAGTGGTGAGAAATATAATTTCTCATATTAAATATGTTTGAACAAATAATCATATATTTGGTTGAGAATAATTGGATTTCGTTTAAAATAGCCTTGTTGTTTGATTTGTGGGCTTTATTGGCTATTGGGCCCAATAAAAGGAAAATAACAAAGGAAATTCAATTAGTAAATGGATAATTGAATTTTAAGAAAAGAAATATGTGGAAACCTCTAGAAGGAAAATCTAAAGAGGATTTCGTGCCTCTTGGGTTCCTTGGGTACCAAGGAGTCCAAGGTTGCAAAAAGAAAGCAATAGGAAAAGAAAGGATTAATTAAGTATTTCTTTATTAAGAAAGAAATTAGTAATAATGTTAATATGTGGAAAACAAGTAAAAAGAGAAATAAAAAGAAATCCTCAAAAAGGAATATTTAAATGAGAAATAAACAAGATAATGTGAAATAAGGCATAAAGATGCATCTATAAGGATAATAGATATCCTTGGAAAAGGATTTCGAAATAATGGAGTATATTGGGATCCAAGGAGTCCCAATAAAGAGGAAAGAAAGAGAAAATACTAAAAAGGAAAAATAAGAGAATAATGTGATAAATCATTAAATGACTTTTGTTATTATCGAAAAGAGAGATCACTTGCTTTAAGAAAAGATGATTTCGTGCTAATAGATTTAGAAGGGAAGTATGAAGAAAATAAAAGAAGTGATTTTCGTATTTATAATTAACCAAGGGTTAAGGATTATCTAAGAGATAATTAGTAGAGAGAGAAAGTTGCTTCTTAGAGAAGAAATCCACTTCCTATTGGGAAAGGATATGTTTTCTTTGTGTGCAAGCATTCGGAGGGTTTCTATCTACCCCTATAAAAGGGGACAGAGCCCTGGATCGAGACCAGAAGGTTCTACACGTTGTTTTCCACTCTCTCTTCTCATTTTGTTCTTAAACCCTAGCCCTGGGAAGCAACGTGAGGATGATGGAAGAAGGAGCCAAGGCAAGTTCTATTTGATGGCTTGATGTGCCACGTTGCTGCTAAGCAACTTGGCCATCAAAACTAGGCCCTGGAGCGCGCAAGATGGCAACCGCAAGGCTGCAGGGACGGCTGCAATAGTCATGGTCGATGAGGGTGAAATCGACCGTTTTAACCATGGTTTGAGGGACGGATGCGTGTGCATGAGGGCGGCGGAGGCAGTGGAGGCTTTTCCGGTGAAGATCGGGTCCTGAACGGGGGCCTAGAGCCGCGCGCAAGCAGCACCGTCGCAGCTAGGGCGGCGCTGCTGCCGCGGGTCCAAGGAAGAAGAAGCTCGGGCGGCATTTGACCGTGCTAGCCCTCGACGCGCCAAAGAATAGACCCCTTAAGTGAAGGGTAGTCTGGTAAATTGGTTATATTTCCAAAACCAAACGCACTACTTTGCAAAGATGACGTGGCGCATCGTGATTGGCTGAAGTAAGTTGTTTTACCATAAATCATATCTCATTAACCATAACTCGGATTGAAACAAGTTATATATGAATTTTGATCCTATGAACGAGGGGAATTCAATAAAAATATGTTTAGAAGCTAATTCCTATTGCAATTCGAAAAGTAATGTAATGTATGAACTTTAATGTATTAATGGTAAAGAAACCCTACTTTGATATGATTAATGTGATTAATAGGGTTTAATGGATCTTTAGAGTTGATATTAATCTGTTAAATGTAAAAAGGAACATTGAGTTCAAAAAGGAATAACTTTGCACATGATTAGTCTAATTTAGAGTTTATGTGCTTAAATATGCATGAAATTGGAAAAGGGCATAAAGTTATCATCTTTAATGATTCGATTAAGGAAAACTCTTAGATTTGATGATAGATGGCTAATTCAATCTGATATTAACCTGTTGTTAATGAAAGTGAGAATAGGATTTAAAAAGATGATCTTTTTATAGTTGGTTTAATTTAGGGTTCTATGTATATGAATATGCCTTAATGGGATTAGAAACCCTAATTTATGTTGATATGAATTCTAATGGTTTTAATTGTATAAATCGAAGAATAAAATGGAGATATGATGATTCGAAGATAAATTGAGTACCAAAGATCTTTAATATGAATTATTTGGATAATTAGTGTTTCCTAGTGTATAAAGGTGGAAATAGTAATAAATAAGGTTCATATATGTGAGTTGAACTATAATGAAATATGATTTGTCAATTTGAAAGAAACTGAAGATGATAATTAGCCTTAATGTTTTGGATATGACCTAAAAGGATAAAGATAATAGTTTTAGTGTAAAAGAAACATGATAGACTTAATTGACATTCAATGGTGCCTATGATGCAGAAATTAGGGTTTGTGAACTAAAAGAGCATTAAAAGTGATAAATGCATAATGAAGGCTAAAAACCTAATAAAACCCTAAAGTTGGCCTAGAAATTATAAGGTGGAATCCAAGTTGATCTTGTGGATGTTTTGAATAAAACAATGACACTTGGATGTTATGCATTATTTTCAGGATATTGTTGATTGCTTGTTAATTGTGTTGAATGTTAATACATGGACATCAAGTTACTATGGATCAGGTATGTGGTTACTTATGGTTAACCACTTATGTTTCACGATGTTTCCCGAATGTTTAATCGCATTGAATGCAACTAAACAGTTTGGATGTTTATTTCTTTCATGCAAAGTATAAAGTGACTATGACTATCACTTAATGTATAGGCCTTCTAGCTCAATCCTTGATTCCCTCTGTGTCGTATTGGCTGACCTGATAAAAGACTACCTAGAGGGTAGGTACATCAGGTCATGAATGACTTTGACTGCCTAGAGGGTAGGGTCATGAATGACTTTGACTGCCTAGAGGGTAGGGTCATGAATGACTTTGGCTGCCTAGAGGGCAGGTCCATCAAGTCACCTAAATAGAGTTACCATGTAAGTCCTTACAGGGACAACACAGAGTTGTGGATAGGTATGGATTGAGTAGTTTGGCTTAAAACGTAATATTGGCTGTTAAATGATTAATTGAATGATTACATTGTTATCATAGTTGCATGTTTATTGTTTCCCCCACATACTAGCTTTGGCTGACCGACGTTTTGTTTGTCGGCGTTTTAGGTACAATGAAAAGAACAAACAGTAAAGTGGCACATGTGATACTAAATGAGAATTAAAGTGCAAAGGAGGATTAGATAGATTAGTATCGGTGTGGATAGAAGAATAGAGATCCAAGTTTTCAAAAGGTATGTAAAGAAAAAATTTCATTACCATTTTCAGTATAGTCGGTTAGAATTTAATAATTGTTTATGGTTATATGTCAAACCTTTGATCCGGGATTAATGGGTGCGGCTCAACCTCTTGGTCTCCCTTAATTGGGGGTTATCGGGAGGTGGGGTCGTAACATTTGGTATCAGAGCCTGGGTTCCTCAATTAACCATTAATAATTATTAAATTTTACAAACTCCATAGAACCCAATGGAGTTATTAGAGGAGTATCCGAAAGACGGAGGTGTCTAGAAAGGGATCACGACCGGGGGCTGGCAAGATTTTCCTCCGCACCGCTAGTCGGAATACGAGGACTCCCGGACCCATGTGACCGCCTGGCCAAAGTCTTAGGGTATGAATCAAAATAAGATACCTTTAGGACTTCTCATCTTATTCATCCCTTATCATCACAAAATTCTGATAAGGACCTAAAGGATTAGGGTCTTCTTTCTTCTCCTCACCCTCTTGAGGTATGGGTAAGGTTAATAAGGTTTAAGGAATCATCCACTAAATTAATGAAAGGCATGTAAATAAGATGTCCTGGACATAAGCTTAATAGATTAAGCGCAAAATAAATAATAGATACATGCTTAGGTCGTATGACATAAGATGTCATGTCCTCAGGAGAGACCTGAGGCTAGACCTTCTTGTCAGGAGGATAAGTCAGTCTTGGAGATAGAGATCTCCATTGCTAGTAGAGACCTGGCACATCCTATGAGGATGATGCTAACCCTAACCCTAAGTGAAGGTTAGAGAGAGATGAGTTGGACCAGATGTTTGAAAGGACATGCCTTTGGGATGCCATATGATCCATGGGAGACCTAGCACCTTTGGCAACCCAACCCTGGGAAGGGTCGTGCATGTTAGGGTAAGGTATAGTTTCTTAGATGATGATGTCAGTGAAGGACCATAGAAACCCTATGGGCTTGTACCAGTAGGGCATAGATGGAACCTAGGGCACGTCATGGTGCTGACGGTAGGATGAAACCCTGGATAAGGAATTATGATGGAGCATAAAGGGTTGTGGATGATCTTGAGCAACCATAAGTTAGAACCTAGGCTTCACCCATGTAGAGAATGCTTTGGAGGTTGATCCTTCATGAAGAAAAGACCTCTAATGGTGAGGTTGGATGTAGGGTTAGCTCTAGAGAGAGAGGAAGCCCAACAAGAAGGTTGGAAGCCTAAAACCCTGAACAATGGATGATAGTGGTTGACTCATGATTGATCTCTGGAAGTTGATGATACCTTGGTTGTCTTTAGAGAGACCCAACCTAGAGGAAGGAAGAGGTTTCTGGTACCTATGGGCCTATGGTATAGATGTTTACCTTTTGAGGTAGGAAGAAGAGTTCCTTAGACCTAGAAAGGTTTAGTAGCAGGTTATGAGGCCCTGTACCTTGTTGGTTGTCCTTAAGGAGGACCCAACCCTAAGTGTTGCTCGAGTTGAAGGATGACCAGAAGTGCATGACATGCCTTTTCATGCTTGGTTCGAAGTTAAGAGATGGAGCATGCAGTTGGACACCTACAAGTAAACCTAGGGTTCCTAGGCCTAAGAGGGGAAGTGGTGTACCTAAGGCTCAGGATGAGAAGTTGAGTTCCTATAGAAGTGAGCATGGTACTCCTCATGTATAGAGGAAAAGAGAATCCCCTTAAGTTAAATGTGTGTTTGATGAACCCCTCACAGCTAGGTTGATGATAAAGAAAGGTATGATCTTGATCCAACATTGAGAAAAGAGGACAAGTATGACCTACCATGGTACAGTAAGTGATTTGCTCGTGCCTTAATGGCTTGCTAGGGTTAAGTAGACTCGTGTGGATGTAAACCCTGGACCTAAGAGCTTTTGTGACCTTAGAGATAGTTTTCCTCCCATCCTGGGAGAGGGACCCCTTTGGAAGGGTGTATATCAGTTTTGTTGGTTCAAAGTAACCTAAAGAGGTCTCATAGGATCTTGAGAAGCTAAGTGAAAGGTACATAGTATGGGATTGAATCTACATACCCATATATATCCATCTCTATTGCATGTGAATGTGTTACCATGGAGGTTGACCAAGGTAGGCAGGTTTCCATAATGCCTATGAACGGATGAGAGTCAGCCCATGAATGCAGAAAGAGAGATGATGAAGCCTTGGGTAAGATTCTAAGTGAACATGTACTGTTATGGAGAATCCTAAGTCTATCCTAGGGTCAGGTAGGGATAAGACCGATGAAAGTAGGCGTTGCCTAATTCCCCAGTTGCACATGACCATAGGGTCGGGAGGTAACAACTATCATTGTCTGAGGGCCATGGGTTAGGAGATTGATCACCTTCATGATCTCATGGGACCCAAAGGGCAGATGAGTAGGGCACTCTCTTGATGCATGAGGGAAGAGGGATGACCCCAAAAGAGTCGGTACCCTATAGACCTAGAGGAGATGACCAAGGATATAAACCTCAGTAGGTTCAAGACTAGTTTGATATCTTGCTGTTTAAGATGAAGAGACATATGTGGCACGTTGCAACTTAGATTTAAAGGTGTACTCGCAAGGTGGGATGTACCATCTCTACTCTTGGAATAGGAAGAACTCTGTATTTGGACTGCAGCCAAATGCTTATTTCCTTTTGTTATGGGAGTGAGAGATATGACATTACGCATGCCATACACCAAGGATAAGATATGTTTGGGAACATTGCCACAAGAAATGGGGATAGAGAAGATATCTACCCTGGTAAAGTGAATGATACATGGATGGTTTGTAAACACTAAGAGGAATGAGGTAGTTCCCTTATGAGGATGTTTTTATCATAAGCTATGTGGAACTTACGAGTTATACCAGGTTGAGGTTGATCACCATGATGATGGAATCAGAGAGTGTTCTTAATGAAGAAGAGGATAAGTGAAATGCATGGAAGTGTATGTCTTCAATGTTACCTAATATCCAAGGATGTGAGGTGGTAAATGATGCTCTGGTTGAGATACATCTGACTTGTTTGACTAGAAGCTAGAAAAGGTTGTTTGGCTAACCCTAAGTTCGAAAGGGAGATGTGTTTGGATAACACTCAGATGTAACAAGATTCATGGAAAAGTTAAGGGTTGTTTGGTTGGCCAGTCTAGTCTTTGATGCAATGAAAGGATGGTGGTAGAACCTCAGATGCACTTCTTTGGAAAAGAAGGAGATGAAACCCAGACTAGAGTGGTTTAGGGTTTCAGAGGTATCGATCTTGAAAAATCATGACATACAGGAAATCATGATTGAAGATCACCATACACCGTGGTAAATGACAATAACACGTTAGATGTTTAAGATGGGGTTGCATGTGGTTTATGACCATGCAAGCCAGGAGGTAAAGGACGAACCCCAGTAACCCAGTGTATTGATATAGAGGACAAAAGAATCCCTGAGAGGGAATGAGAGCTCAACACTATGGATGTTGTGATAGGTCTTCCCTAGACCGAGGAAGGTAGAGATGCAATATGGGTTATGGTAGATCGCCTTACCTAGATGACATAAGAAAGAAAGAGTTCTGTCAAGGGACAGATCTAGTTGAACTACCCATGAGAGAGATGGTTCAACTACACCATGAAGTGAGTTCAAAGGTCCTTGAGTTCGACCTAAAGGTTCACTTCCATAAAGTGGAAGTAGGTACATGAAGAACTCAATGTTAGTATAGATTATCACCCTTAACTATGGTTAGTATGATCCAGACTAAAGGGTCTGATGAGGGCATGTGTGCTCGTTCAGGGTGATATCTAGAGACAGTTCTTGACCTATGAAAGATGTGAAAATGACCACCATAGCCAGTATCGGGTTTTATAGGAAGCTCTGTAAGGGAGGATGTGTCGGTCACCACTTCAGTAAGGTGATGTTGGTGAAAGGACCACATGATGGTTAGAAAAGGGCCACATGATGGTTAGAAAAGGGACCACAGTACGTGTAGATGAAGTCACTTTGAATGTGCAAGGGCTGAAAGGAGCCTAGAAATGATGAGAGTCGCGAGCAGATGCAGAGTAGACGGACATACAAGTTACTGTGGAAGAATATGTGAAAATCCGACCCCTCTAAGTTATAGCTAAGAGAGCTGAGTCCCCGATGCATGGGTTCTTTTGATATGGTTTGGTGGAGAAGGTTAAGTTTGACCTTACCCCTCAGGATAAAGTAATGTGTGATGAGTTCCATGTGTCCAGTTTAGAGCACTATGTGAGGTACCCCGACCATGTGCTGAGCAATGAACCTAGTGAGCCCCAAGGGAGGCTGACATGGCCTGAGTCACCTGTGCAGTTTATAGACGCCGGGATAAAAGAACTCAGAGAAAAGAATATGTGATGATAAAGGTTCTATGGAAGCGCCATGAGTACGGTAAAGCCACATAGGGGCCAATGATGGACATGGAAAAATCTTATCCTAAATTGTTTGTTTGCTTGTTTGTTTGATCGATAGAATTTTGAGGACAAAATTCCTATAAGAGGGGAAGGATGTTATAACCCCAATTTTTGGGATCAATTGGTGAGAAATATAATTTCTCATATTAAAGATGTTTGAAAAAATAATCATATATTTGGTTGAGAATAATTGGATTTCGTTTAAAATAGCCTTGTTGTTTGATTTGTGGGCTTTATTGGCTATTGGGCCCAATAAAAGGAAAATAACAAAGGAAATTCAATTAGTAAATGGATAATTGAATTTTAAGAAAAGAAATATGTGGAAACCTCTAGAAGGAAAATCCAAAGAGGATTTCGTGCCTCTTGGGTTCCTTGGGTACCAAGGAGTCCAAGGTTGCAAAAAGAAAGCAATAGGAAAAGAAAGGATTAATTAAGTATTTCTTTATTAAGAAAGAAATTAGAAATAATGTTAATATGTGGAAAACAAGTAAAAAGAGGAATAAAAAGAAATCCTCAAAAAGGAATATTTAAATGAGAAATAAACAAGATAATGTGAAATAAGGCATAAAGATGCATCTAGAAGAATAATAGATATCCTTGGAAAAGGATTTCGAAATAATGGAGTATATTGGGATCCAAGGAGTCCCAATAAAGAGGAAAGAAAGAGAAAATACTAAAAAGGCAAAATAAGAGAATAATGTGATAAATCATTAAATGAATTTTGTTATTATCGAAAAGAGAGATCACTTGCTTTAAGAAAAGATGATTTCGTGCTAATAGATTTAGAAGGGAAGTATGAAGAAAATAAAAGAAGTGATTTTCGTATTTATAATTAACCAAGGGTTAAGGATTATCTAAGAGATAATTAGTAGAGAGAGAAAGTTGCTTCTTAGAGAAGAAATCCACTTCCTATTGGGAAAGGATATGTTTGCTTTGTGGGCAAGCATTCGGAGGGTTTCTATCTACCCCTATAAAAGGGGACAGAGCCATGGTTTGAGGGACGGCTGCAATAGTCATGGTCGATGAGGGTGAAATCGACCGTTTTAACCATGGTTTGAGGGACGGCTGCGTGTGCATGAGGGCGGCGGAGGCAGTGGAGGCTTTTTCGGTGAAGATCGGGTCCTGAACGGGGGCCTAGAGCCGCGCGCAAGCAGCACCGTCGCAGCTAGGGCGGCGCTGCTGCCGCGGGTCCAAGGAAGAAGAAGCTCGGGCGGCATTTGACCGTGCTAGCCCTCGACGCGCCAAAGAATAGACCCCTTAAGTGAAGGGTAGTCTGGTAAATTGGTTATATTTCCAAAACCAAACGTACTACTTTGCAAAGATGACGTGGCGCATCGTGATTGGCTGAAGTAAGTTGTTTTACCATAAATCATATCTCATTAACCGTAACTCGGATTGAAACAAGTTATATATGAATTTTGATCCTCTGAACGAGGGGAATTCAATAAAAATATGTTTCGAAGCTAATTCCTCTTGAAATTCGAAAAGTAGTGTAATGTATGAACTTTAATGTATTAATGGTAAAGAAACCCTACTTTGATATGATTAATGTGATTAATAGGGTTTAATGGATCTTTAGAGTTGATATTAATCTGTTAAATGTAAAAAGGAACATTGAGTTCAAAAAGGAATAACTTTGCACATGATTAGTCTAATTTAGAGTTTATGTGCTTAAATATGCATGAAATTTGAAAAGGGCATAAAGTTACCATCTTTAATGATTCGATTAAGGAAAACCCTTCGATTTGATGAAAGATGGATAATTCAATCTGATATTAGCCTGTTGTTAATGAAAGTGAGAATAGGATTTAAAAAGATGATCTTTTTATAGTTGGTTTAATTTAGGGTTCTATGTACATGAATATGCCTTAATGGGATTAGAAACCCTAATTTATGTTGATATGAATTTTAATGGTTTTAATTGTATAAATCGAAGAATAAAATGGAGATATGATGATTCGAAGATAAATTGAGTACCAAAGATATTTAATATGAATTATTTGGATAATTAGTGTTTCCTAGTGTATAAAGGTGGAAATAGTAATAAATAAGGTTCATATATGTGAGTTGAACTATAATGAAATATGATTTGTCAATTTGAAAGAAACCGAAGATGATAATTAGCCTTAATGTTTTGGATATGACCTAAAAGGATAAAGATAATAGTTTTAGTGTAAAAGAAACATGATAGACTTAATTGACATTCAATGGTGCTTATGATGCAGAAATTAGGGTTTGTGAACTAAAAGAGCATTAAAAGTGATAAATGCATAATGAAGGCTAAAAACCTAATAAAACCCTAAAGTTGGCCTAGAAATTATAAGGTGGAATCCAAGTTGATCTTGTGGATGTTTTGAATAAAACAATGACACTGGATGTTATGCATTATTTTCAGGATATTGTTGATTGCTTGTTAATTGTGTTGAATGTTAATACATGGACATCAAGTTACTATGGATCAGGTATGTGGTTACTTATGGTTAACCGCTTATGTTTCACTATGTTTCCCGAATGTTTAATCGCATTGAATGCAACTAAATAGTTTGGATGTTTATTTCTTTCATGCAAAGTATAAAGTGACTATGACTATCACTTAATGTATAGGCCTTCTAGCTCAATCCTTGATTCCCTCTGTGTCGTATTGGCTGACCTGATAAAAGACTACCTAGAGGGTAGGTACATCAGGTCATGAATGACTTTGACTGCCTAGAGGGTAGGGTCATGAATGACTTTGACTGCCTAGAGGGTAGGGTCATGAATGACTTGGGCTACCTAGAGGGCGGGTCCATCAAGTCGCCTTAATAGAGGTACCATGTAAGTCCTTACAGGGACAACACAGAATTGTGGATAGGTATGGATTGATTAGTTTGGCTTAAAACGTAATCTTGGTTGTTAAATGATTAATTGAATGATTACATTGTTATCATAGTTGCATGTTTATTGTTTCCCCCACATACCAGCTTCGGTTGACCGACGTTTTGTTTGTCGGCGTTTTAGGTACAATGAAAAGTACAAACAGTAAAGTAGCACATGTGATACTAAATGAGAATTAAAGTGCAAAGGAGGATTAGATAGATTAGTATCGATGTGGATAGAAGAATAGAGATCCAAGTTTTTAAAAGGTATGTAAAGAAAAAATTTATTACCATTTTCAGTATAGTCTGTTAGAATTTAATAATTGTTTATGGTTATATGTCGAACCTTTGATTCGGGATTAATGGGTGCGGCTCAACCTCTTGGTCTCCCTTAATTGGGGGTTATCAGGAGGTGGGGTCGTAACAACTATTCTAGGATTAAAGGATGAAATAAATGGAACTAATACAAATTCTTGGGTCATGATTGACTGATTAAGAAAACCAACACCTTAAGTGAAGACTTAATTTACAAGTAATGTAAAGAAACACCAAATGTTCTTAAAAGTGAAATTAATGTTAAATCTTGACTCCTTACATCTTATTTATCTATCACCCATAATTTTAAACCATTCAACCACTATTTATCTTCCCAGTTAATATAATAATAATTTAATAGCATGTGTATACACTTTCTATAAAGTGGAACATCTAAATTTTATTAACCCAATAATTTCCTTAGAGATTTTGTATATAGTTATAAAAGTATATATTTTAACTTTGGGAAAAACATTAGAAAGATAATAAAATCTAAAATCCCTACATTGATCATGTTTACCTTACTTTAATTAATAGGCTTAGCTAACACAAAAATATGAAATTAGTAATTTATGTAAATAGTCTTACCTCTAGTCTACTTTCCTTTCAAATTTTATCTCATCTAGAGTCTATTTGACCATCCATTTGATCGATGGAAGTTATAATGTTTAAAGCACTTAATGTGATTAAATTGTCAATAAAACTATAGTCGAATAAAAATTTCCCCAGGCAACTTTCACACCCCACTTCTCCTTCACCCAGACCAAGCATTCTCCCTGTCTTTAGAATGCCAAAAGCGGCTTTGGAGACCATTGATGGACATGCTTGTTTTCATCCTCCTTCTTCCATTTTATCTTCCTATATCTCTTCCCTTCATCTTCTCAATTGCTTCCCTACTTCTTTCTTTCCTCCCTTTTTAATTCTATTCAACCCTAGTCATCTTTATCTTGTAGTAGCTAAAGCAATAACAATGTTGTTGTGCAGACCTCCGATTCTTGAACCTCTTCCCCTCTTCCTTTATTTGTTCCCTCTCCTTTCTACGTCCATATTTCTACTCGTCACCTCTACCTTTGCATCTCCCTCTAGTGGCCTCTCCTCCATCAACCTTTGTGTTACTCTTTTTTCCCAACACTCGACAACCAAATTTGAGGGAAACTATCGCTAGCCATTGCTAGGACCGCCAAAAGTCATGGAAATCATTAGAGGTTAACATTTCCTCCACTTAGAACTCCTACACCACCCATGGGACACCTGAACTAGTTCCCCTTCCCCTTGAGGCTCAGGTGTCAAAGTGAAGATGTCACCAACAGTCATGGATCACTAGTGAGACAGGAGTTTGCTGGAGAGTTTTCGAGGTCCTTAGATTATAGAAAAATCTAGGTTTTCTTCAGAAGCAACCCCTGATACTTCCACTCACCATCACCTTTAAAACCCATCTCCTCCATGTCCCAAACTTTGTGGCCATCGACTAACGAGGAGGAGAAGATGCCATCATTGGTAGTTTTAATCATGGGCTCATGACTCAACCTTGGTAGTCACCATCTTGATGCTTTCTAAACTATCTCCATGCATCAACACTTTCATTTTCTTCCTTCAAGTTCTTACATGGAGCCACCTATAACCCATAATCCACCAACACTACTGACCAACCTAACCACGATTGTCGACTAAATGACCACCTAGGTTGAGTCTTGCCAAACTACAAGGAGGTTGACCACCATAGTTGGTGCCTTCATGCATCAGGTAGGAGACCAAGTTCTTTCATGAACCCTTTCTCTAATTCTTTCGAGGTATACTCTATCTCTATGCATCCTTCATCTATTACTAGCCCACTTATAATAATACATTCTACCTTATATATTAGTAAATAGTACTAACTAGAAGATAATATGGCAATAATGAAGTACACCCTCAATAAGCCCCATTCATATGGACTTGAATACTAAGATGTATGTGTATGACTCTAGATAAGAGATATACAAATATGTGACATATTATTTAAAATTAAAGGGAAATCAAGGAACCACTCCAATTAATGTAATCTAAAGTTTTAGAAGAAATTCTTACATAATAAAATTTTATTGTCTAATTAATCCTATTTATTTATATAACAAGGGTAAAGGTAAGAATGATTATAAATAATAATGTCAATAAATGAACATGGGAAGAATAACATCAAGGAACTATTATTTGATTTTGCTATAATAATAATTATGACACTTAAAATGGGAAGAAATTTCTACTGTACTTATACCCTATCCATACTAAAAGTATTTATTATTAGAGAATATGTATGTAACACATGTGTGATATATAATCGTGTATTGCATAATCTTGACACTATGGTGAATTAATTAGCATATTATTCATAAATCTAAAGATCTAATGGGAACCAAACCAACACATTGGGGATATTGATAATGCAAATGGATCTAGGGATAGTGTCAATCTAGACTGGCCACTTAAATTACTTTAAATTAAATGGCATAAGAAGAAAAATAACACTTCAAGAATAATGATTTTGTTAGTATATATATGAATGGAATAAATGAGAATATCTCTATAGAACTATATACCAGAAGAAGAAAACCTAGCGGTGGATGGTACATATACCTTAGGTAATCCCTACCAACAAGTAAGTCACTATTTCTTAATAAGCACAATTATACTAAACTGAAGATTTATAGGGAAAGATCTTACTTTAGAGAGTAGTATGGTTGACAAATCTACATGTGAAATTCTTTTAGGTTGAGAAAGATGAATGGGAAATCTACCTAGAAATGAGGTTGGTCCTTAAGATTAGGTATGTGTAGTCTCTATTGAAATTTAGGCATTTATTTGACTTTAAGATGCATTTTCCGATAATGAGGCATCTCTTGATATCCTTACACCTTAATCAAAATTCCATGCCCTCCCAGTGGCTAAATAGTTTAGATATTGTGTTTATTCATATATATAGGGTTTGTAACCCCTCCTTCCATGTTATTTGATCCTATTGATGTAATTGATTGATATAAGTCTTGCCTCTTATTATTTCATGTGATATTAGACTATGATAACTAATGTAGATGCTTATGCATAATCATTAGGGCATGTCTTTTCACCCGAAGTACATCTTTCCACCTCTTATTTATACAAGGGTGTGTCTTTCTGCCCAGGGTGCATATTTCCACCCATTTTACTTTGGTCAATGACTTAGTGGCGTCTTGGCCCTACCCTAGTTAGCTTTGATCCAATTTATCTACATACAACTATTTATTTTGTGATGTTGTGGATTATGAAAATGGCAAGACTATTTATATATTGATACATGTTTATATGGTTTATTCTCTTGAATATCATTCTCTTATTTATCCTATATTGAACTTACCTACTTCCCAATATTCCTCTCTTGAATGGGAACCCCCTTTATTGACTCTTCTTATCTAAAATGCCTAAATATTTAATTATATGCACATACTAGGTGTTGTTGACCCATACTTTTGTTTGTCTCTTTCTGGATGTGGTTTCCAAACCCCCTTGGTGTAGTATCTTAGAGGACAATGACCCAATAAGATATTCTTAAAAAGTTTGAAGTTGTGGATAGGTTGGGATTGCTAGGTTTCCCTATGTGATTGGTCCTAGTAATTGATTAGATGTAACTTTCTCTTTTGTAATACCATCTTGTGGAGAGGAACAATGTATTAGTTATAATGAAAATGACTTTGTAACAATTAAATTTTTGCTTCTTTACTTAACATGGCTCTTTTTATCATACCATTTGAGTGGATCCACTCTCAGGTTCCACTATTTTCAATATGGAATCAGAGCCAGTGTAGTTAGTGAAGCTTACTATTTCACATTATCAGTTATTGTTCCTACACATATTCCTTGATTAGGTAGTTAAGAGACCTTATATAGGATGTTTTTATACCTAAGGGAATACCAATTAGAGTTTTAATACCTATAAAATTTGGTCATTATCAATATCAAAACCACTTCCTTGAATGAGACTCAGTTTTTGGTAACCCTAGTTACCATACCCTCTCTATCGAAGTGAAAATGTTTCTTATGTGAATTTTTTCTCCTCTAGTGATTAGTTCCTACCCCCTACTTCACGGAAGATTAGCCCAACCACTACAAAGTATAGGCTTCCTTGAAATCTCATAGTTATACTTAACCCTAGTTGCTTCCATAACCCTTTCCCTTATTTCCTATCAATTGTGTTTCAACTACATCTATGTTGAGAACTGAGCATGCATGGATAGCAAAATTTGAACCCTAACATAAGTTTTAGAGTTATGATGAAGCTCCATTATGCTTAGGAAATCCTTTGCTTAATTATGGTTGCATCAAAATAATATTTCAAACCTCTTTGCCTAGGGGACTAGATCTACCTTACACGACATCCAATTTTCGTATACACTAAGGTTAATTGAGGAAAGATTTTTTAATTTTATGAAGATCATTGGGAATACACATATAACAACTTTAAAATTAGATAGCATATCTTGATGTTTACTTTAGAGAATATGGAATATGATTACCTAATGAGACCAAGTGTTGTGAGGCTGATATAGTTTCCTTGGCTTGACAAACCCAAATCTCTTAATGGGATAGTTGGTTGACCTAGGGACATCCTGATGTCCCATGTTGAGGTTATATACTATGTGATACAATCGAATATGTTTATGGTGAAGTGGTAAATGTCATGTGAGCAACCTAGATGGGTCTACTACAAATTGACATCATGTTCATGTAATATATATACATTTCACCTATACACAAGTTAAAGATGCGTTTAGCATAACCATATAGACCCTGGGAGGTTTAGACTATTTTGGTATAATTAGTTATGGTGAAAAGTGATTGACTTGGATCTTGCATTGATTTTGGATCCAATTTTTTAGCTTCACGTTGCAAGGGTTCTTATAGTCAATAATATTTCATTATCATTCTATTTAGTTAGAAAATTGTTTTTGGATTTTATAGATAGTTTCATGAACCAAGTCATCACTATATGAATTTTGAGTTAATTCAAGGAACCCTTAGTGAGACACCCTTAACTGGTTGTACCAATCCTAAAATCCTAGACCTAAGAGTAGAGTGAGTTAGAATTTTGGATATATATATATATATATATATATATATCCAAAATTATACATTTTTTAGTGTTTAGTTATAAGATAGGTCAACACTTTTAAGAGGTGGAGTTTTTTACCTCAATATCCTTAGGAGAGTAACTCAACCTTAGTATTATCAAAGATAATAATGAATGAACTAGGTAATCCATAAGAAACTTTCTCAATTCACGCCACACAAATTTTAACTACTCTCTAATTAGGATAATTAAAACTTACTAAGATGGATACAATGGACACCATATGGATAGCCTAAAATAAAGTCATATAAAAGTTGTACTCAATAAAGGAGATTAATCTTCTGGGTAGAACAATCCTAATTGTATGATAGTGTATAAATGATATTTAGGTAGGAAAATAATGCAAAATTTGGTTAATGCTAGTCATATTGGTAAGCTAGGTTATGAATAGACAGACTTCAGGGGTGAAATCCTCTTTAAGGGGTGGAGTGTCATGACATACCGAAATCGGGATGTATATACTGACCTTCCTTACACATAAGCATATTTGTAAATATACAAGTATTAAATTAATTTTCCTAGAAATAAACTAATTTTGGATTTATAGAATTCAAGAAATATAATATTATAATAAAATTGCTTTTTGTGAAATTTTAAATAAATCAATTAATTGAGTATCTAACAAAGTTAATTATAAAGTCTTATTCATTAATAATATTTGAAAGTCTAATATGATTCTTAGATTGAAGGATGAAATAAATAGATTCAATACAAATTGTTTGGTCATGAATGACTAATTCAAAAAATCAATACCTTATGTGTATACTTGATATACTAGTTATGTAAATAAACACAAAATGTTCTTAAATATTGAAATTACTATTAAGTCTTGACTCCTCACATATAATTTATCCATCATACCAAATTTTAAGCCAATCGATTATTGTCTTTCTTCCCAACTAATTGAATGGTAATTTTTAGCTTATATGTGCAATTTCTATAAAACATAACATCTAAATTATTAACCCAATAAATTCCTTAGAAATATTTTGTGTAGGTGCTAGAGTATATATTTTAACTTTGGGAAAAATATTAGAAAGTGAATTGACTCTTATACCCATCTAAAGCCCTACATTGATAATGTTTCCCTTAGTCTAATTAATAGCCTTAAACTATACAAAAATATGAATTTAACAATTTACCAAAGTAATCTTACCTCTAGTCTACTTCCTTTTGAAATTTCATCTCATTTAGAGTCAATTTGACCATCCATTTTGTTGATGGAAGTTATAATGTTTAAAACACTTATTAACATTCAATTGTTAATAAAACTATAGACGAATCAAAATTTTCTCTAGAAATGCTTGCACCCCCTTCCACTTCACGTATACCAAGTGTTCCTCTCATCTTCAAAACATCAACATTGGTTGTGCAAACCGTTGATGGACATGCTTCATTTCTTCCTCCTTTTCCATTTTCTCCTCCTCTCTCTTCTCTTCCTCTTCTCCTTTGCTTCCCTACTTCTTTCCTTCCCCCTTCTTAATCTCATTCAACCTTAGTTGTATGTATCCCACAATAGTTAAAGACATGACAACATTTTTGTGCAGACCTCTAACTCCCATACATGTTCCGCTCTTCCTTTATTCCTTCCCCCTCCTTGCTACGTCCATATTTCTACTTGTCACCTCCACCTCTATCTCTCCCTCTAGTAGCCTCTCCTCCATATACCTTCATATTTCTCCTTTTTTTCCCTACCCCTGACAACTAAGTTTGAGGGAAATGGCTGCATTCCATTACTAGGTGTTGCCGAAAGTGGTGGCAACTATCTGAGGTTGACTTGTCTCCACCTATAAATCCTACACCACCCACAGGACACCTGAAATAGTTCCCCTTCCCCTTTAGACTAAGGTCTCAACGTGAAGGTGCTGCCAGCAGTTGTGGATCTCTGGTGAGATAGGAGTTTGCTGGTGAGTTTTTGAGGTCCTAATATTACAGAAATGGCTAGGTTGTCTTCAGAAGAAACCCCAATACTTCCACCGACCACCACCATTAAAACCTAGACACTACCTTTCTTGCATTTTGTGGTGATCGACTGGAAAGGAGGAGAAGACACCATTGATGGTAGTTACTAGAATGGGCCTATGACTCAACTTGGTTGTCTCCTGCTTGACACTCTCTAAAAATAACTCCATGCATCAACATGTGAGGCCCCTAACCTAGCTTAATGCTTGAGTATGCCTACGTTTCTTAATAATATGCTTAGAACCTTAATCAAATACTTTAAGATGCCTTTTTAACATGTGGCAATCTTATGTTTCCAGATTGGTCATGTTTTGATGATGTTTGAGCATTGTATGCTTGTTTTGGACCAAGTTGCAATTTACCCATGTTGAGGGGTTATCATGCAATTTGTCACATTTTGAGTGTGCATTATAATGCTTTAGCATTATGAGAGAGAGAGAATGATGCTATGGTGGACCTTTCTTGATGAGGTGGCATCATGTGGCGATGCTAGGGTTTTGCTTGGTGTTGATCATGTTGAGCTTGGTAGAGTGTTGAGACCTTTGTTTTGACCTTGTTGGTGTGCCTTGTGAGTGTTTTGACCAACACACTTTCCTTGCGTGGTTTTTTTTCTACCTTGATGGTCTTGAGGTGTTTTTGGTCGAGATGGTTTGTCTTTTGAGAGGTGTTTGGACCAAGAGTGGTTGGTGGCATTTTGTTACGGTTGAGACATGGTTCTTTGATGCTTGCTTTGACCCCTTTGATGTGTCTCGACTGAAACCAATGTGTTGATGACCTAAGTGGTCAATACCCAACATTGGTTATATCACCATAGGTGGCAAGCATATGTTTAGCGGTTGCATGTTGGTTTCTTTTACAGACAAGTGTCCCTTTGGTGCTTTCTTATGTTAACACCTCACCCCTACCTTACTTCCCTCCTCCTTTGAGCATATTGAAAGATCTAGAGGGGGGGTGAATAGATCTTTTTGGAGTTTTTAAAAACAAGTAAAACACTTGAACAAGAAGTATGAGGGGACAAGGAAGACACAGGGATGTATAGTGGTTCCTACCTTAAAAATCTAAGGTAGTCAGTCCACTACCCGATTGTTTCCAACTGAGATTTTGAAAGCAACTTATTTTATTACCTCTCAAGGATGTTACAAAAAATACAATTGCTTTCCTACACCCTTGAAGTAGACTTCACCTAAAGTAGCCTCAATCCTCCTAGAAGCAACCTTCTGAAGTAACTCCAAGTACACCCTTGAAGTATCCTTCACCTGAAGTAGCTTCAATCCTTGAGGCAGCCTTCTGAAATAACTCCAAGTCACCAGGAGAAGACTTCACCACCTTCAAGTAGCTCCACAAACCTCCTTTCAACAGCCTCTAACCTAGGAGTAGTCAAGGAGAACAAAATACAATGAAAGGAACAAGATTGGAAGAAAGAAACAATGTTACCAATTAGTACAACACTTTGATCCTATATCAAGCGTATTGATCTCCTATCCACTATAGATGAACATGGTAGTGTGGTGTCTAGGAGATACTAAGCTATAGGACACTAATGTTGAGCTCAAAGAAATAGATTTCAAGTGTAGCTTGCTTGTTGCTCACTAAGAATGAATCTCAAGTGTAATTGTATGCACAAGTAATGCTTTGGGTGTCCTAAGGCCTCTCCTATTTATAGGAATAGGTTTAAAGTGCTTAGGGACGTTCTAGACACTTTCTAGGGTGTTCTTAGTACTCAACTAGTTGTTAGGTGTCCATAAATTACATTGCAACATCTAGTTGTTTAGTGTTGAAAATGCAATCCAGGGAGTAGCTCGGTCGAGAAGTGTCTCAGTCGACCATTTCTTTGACCGAGTGGGAGGTTGAGATAAATGTGTTGCAACGTTCTATTCCAACTTCTAACTACTTTTCCAACTCAGTCTAATGTCTATAGAACCTACTGGAAGGTCTATTCTCGGTTGAGAAAGCGTGTCGACCGAGAGTTGATTTGGGGTTACATGTGCAGGTCATTAATCAGTGCTCGTGTGTTAGACTAAGGTGATTCTCGGTCGAGAATTTGGTCGACCGAGGATGTCTCGATGAAAAACTTTGTTGACTGAGAATGTCTCTATTTCAATGTGTTGAGTCATCTACTAAGTGTGTGTATTAATGTGAAATTGTGCTTCTATCTTAGGGGAGGTTTTATCTAAGTGTTGTGAGTGGATAGGGAAGATCTAATTCTTGATTTACATGACATCTATGTACTTGTACATTATATACTTGTATAAGTTTTTACATTGAGTACAAACATGAAAATAAGAGCAATCTAAGCATGTTGATCTTCCAATTTGTATTGATCTTCAACTATCCACTTCTCTAAAACACTTCAAATAACAAGTTAGATCTGCAAGAATGAAATGTTTGTCATCATCAAAACAAAGGGTTTAATAACGTCCAATTTAGACAACATATATAACCCCTTTCTCCTTCTTGTAAGTACCCCTCTTGGCCCTCCTTATTCTCCCTCTGTCTTTTGGCCGACCTTAGAGCTTGATGGAGCAAATAAGGGTTGACCATGGAGCTTTGGTGGTCGAGCAACTTTGCTTGTGATGTTCATGAACTTAATCGCCTTCCTTGTGATGATTCTTAGTGGTTTCTCTTCTTGGTAAGTGGTTCTTCCTTCTTAATCATGTTTTTCCCTTTGGAGCTCTACCTCCCTTCTTCTTCTTTCTCGACCATGAGACCATGGATCATCCATGGTGGTCATCTTGAGACAAAATCCTCATCACAAGGGTCACAGACTATGTTTGACATAGTGGTACCCAAGTGGGATGAAGCTTTCTTCTCTTTCACCTTCCTTCCTTTTAGTTTGGCCTAGGGTTCTTCATCCCCTTTCCTTGATCTATATTATAACCTTGGTTTTTTTCCTTGTGGGGTAACCTTGTGGCCTAAAGTTTCTCTTAGATGAATTTATTCTTATCTATTGGAGATCTAGATCTTGGAGCTTGGTCCTCTACCTAAGGCAGGTTATATAACTCTCTACTTTCTTCTATTACAGCCTAGGTTTTGGAAAGCGTGAAGCGGGAAGCGTGTGGATTGACCCTTTTGAAGCGGGGAGTGGAAAGCGGGCTTTAAAGCGGACCAAAGCGGGCACTTTTTGAAAAAGCGGTCTGCATTGTTTTAAAAAATGTAGAAAACTTTTGGTAACTGTCGTACTGCTAACATATCATTAATCAAGCATCTAAATGATATTTCATTACATCAGAATGACTTTTACATATGAAAAAGGGTCCTATTTACAAAAATAAAATGTTACAAGCTAAAAATACTCAAACATCATAAAACTGCATAGTCCTCACTCAATAATCGAGTATCATACTAGTACTATGTACTTAATATTGTTTCAATAATTGGGCTTAGAAATTGTCATTTAGTAAAAAAAATTGGAGGTAGTAATACTTAAATACTAGTACTCTGTACAAATATTGTTGATTGAGTAAGGTAGTCTTCAACATAATATAAATAGATGCACATTTAAATAGTAACAAAGAGAAATGCATGACAATATATAGTAGAATCAAGATAATTAGATATTACTCAGTAAATCCTAAAGAGCAATAAACTACTAGACTTCTAAAGAGCAATAAACTACTAAATTAGTATATAATAAAAAATATAACAAAATTTACTACCTTATTTTGTTACAGTCTATAGATGGTTGTGAAAGATTTTGTACAAGTATACAAAATGGTTGACTATTAATTTGTCAGTGGTAATAAACTACATTAAACATACATGCCAATATCATACATAGTAAATCATAAAGAACAATAAGTTACTGTACTAAGTACATAATTGACAATATAACAATATTTTATGACATCATTTTGTTACAGTCCAGAGGTGGTTGTGCAAAGGTTTTGTGCAAGTATACTAAATGTCATACTATTAGAGTATCAGCAGTAATAAACAACATTATATATACATGATAATATCATAAACAAACTTGAAAGTAAAAAGTACTAGTCTAGCTGTACCGAGTGTACAAACAGCAGTAACAAAGTAAAGATAAATGTTAATTACTAAACTTTCTTACGCCTTTTGAGATACAAAAGCTGGAGCATCACATCTCCCAAAAGTAGTGCTTTCATATTTCTATAGATTTGGCGAGTGATAAGGCCACTCCAGCAATATTTTTCATGAAGCTCCCTGAAGCGGTCGCTTAAGCGGGGCTGAAAAAGCGGCAAAAAGTGGGAAAAAGCAGCCGCTTCAGTCCAAAATGCTTCAAAGCCCGCTTCAGCTAAAATTACAATGGGACATAGGCTTGACCGCTTAAGCGGCTGCTTCACCTGCTTTTTAAATCTCTAAAACATTATCTTAACATGCTAGATTTTGGTGCCATAACCAAGGATTTGAATTTTGATTATGATCCCATGTGTTTTGCCTTTTGCTAAAACCCTAATCTTGATACCCAATTTTGAGAAAGTTATGAAATAGATGTTTTCATCTTGATTTTGGATCAAGGTTTTCCATCAACATTCAAATGGTTCGAGTACCTTGATGTAGCATGGAGATTAGGTTCTATTTTGCATATGTTGGTCATGAGTTATCTCTCTTACATAAGGTTCTTTCAAGGTGATTCCCATGGTACATGTTTAGAGTTTTGGTGACTGCCTTAAGTATTAAGATTTCCACTAAAATGGTGATAAGTTTTCCTTGATGATAATCTTCAGGTTTGATCTCTAGACTTGATGCTAATATACTATATGAAGCTATCATGAACTAAGGTTTAAGACTTTGTAGTATTCTTATGAAGAATTCTCTCTTTCTTAAACCCTAAATTCATGTGCACATTTTCTAAGTGTTCTCTATATGATGATTGTACATGCACCATGAGCTTTGGTTCTATGACCATGCTAAGTTTTTTGGTCAACACGTTTTCCTTGAATATTTGAGTGGTTTTCATAGGTGTTGAGGTTTGGTTTTCTCTCTCCTAATGTGGTTTTAGTTGTTGATCTTCATGGTGTTTGTTCTAGGGTTTGATGTTATGAATCTATGGGTTTTGAGCAAAGTGACACTTGGTTTTCCTGGTGTCTAACACCTATTTCAGTCGACACATATGTCTTCCTTGATGCTTTGTTTTTGACCATGTGTTGGTTTTGGCCGAGACACATTTGTGTTGGTTTGGGTCAAGACATATGTGTAGGTTAATGTTTCGGTCAAGACATGCTTTGGTGTTGGTCATAGAATGTTTGATGTTTTGGCCTTGGTCATGATGCACATGTGGATGTGTTTTGGTCTTGATCATATGTGCCTTGTTTGGGTAAAAACCCTAAGTCTAGTAGTTTGAGGGTCGAGACACATGTGTGTTTCTCTTTGTTCTACTCGTAACTCATGATCATGTTGGTTTCGATCATGACTCTTGATCTTGTGTGATGGTAGGTTGAGACACACATGGGTGTTGCGGTCACAACACATTGCCTAGTGTATGGTCATTACACATACATGATACATGGTCATAACACATGTGTAACATAATTAGATGGTACACATGCACATGTAAATGATGTTGATACTGAGTGTTGGTGACATAATGCTCTAGCATTGTTCAATTAATGATGTTCTAATTCTAGTATGCTCCAAGAAAGTGGGAGACGACATAATTTGGATTTGGTGATTGATTAATGATATGGAACCCTAATCAGCTATACATGTAACCCTAACCCAAATGTTGTGAAATATGATGTATTTGCTTGTCTCATTTGAAGTGGATACCACATTATGATAGTTTTCTCTCTCTTGTTTATGAACCCCTAACTTCCCAGGTGAAATGAATGCCATAGCTTGTGTAAGCTATGGTGATGATGATATGATACATGGTGATGTCTATGAGCCTTATGAGGCATGTTGAGATAATGATGAGACACAAGATACATGATGCGATGGGTCTTATGACCTGGCGGAGGCTTAATGGCTAGTGTGAGGTGTTACCCTCCAGTGAGATGATTCAGGGATTGATATCCCATAGTGATGTGACATTGATGTTGGCCTTGTGATTGACAGTGCTACAAGAATCATGTGATGATAATGTGACTAGTTCACACCTTATATGTTTTATATCTTTTGAAGTTGTATTATGTCCTTATCTTTGTAGATTTTGTTTAGGGTTTATACGTTGTAACTATATTGATGCTAAAATATACCAATTGGACTAAAAAATCAGGTGAAACCCTAATCATGTAGTTTCCCTGTGCCATAGATCCATCTTCAGCGTCAGTACTTGCTCGATGGTGAAACGGATTCTCCCTTAGTGTAAGCCCAGAGTCATATACTATTGGGTATATGTATTTTAGAGGATTGGTTGCGGTCATACTCTCACAGGGGAATGGTCTAGGCCGTATCTCAATGATGTAACTCAGTATATGTATATGATATATTTTAAGGATGGCTACGGTCATACCTTGGCAGAGTGCAGATGCGATCATAACTCAGTTTCATTAGTGTTGTCCCTATATACCAAGGAAGACTAGGTTGTTTTGTAATTGGACTCTCTATGTCACTGTGACAGACTCAGACTGGCCGAGGGTGTTGAGAGGTCCTAGGAGTCCATCTCCTCCTAGATCTTATATGGAACTGATTTTGACTTTGTTGTGGTCAATTGGATCATGAGTGGTATACCTCATCTCCTCAGGGTATAATAAAATACATTGTACAGTCGTGTAGTATATTTTGCTTAGGGTCAAATACGAATAACATTAGAGAATCCCTTTTCCTTATCTTTGTACTGATTTCTTGAATTATAATGTGGTAAGAGAAATCAACTATTATACATGTTCTTCATATTCTTTCTTAAAGTATTAATTGTTCTAATGCTCAGTGATAACTGCCTAGTTTTTCTTAAGCTGATTTATCTATTAGATACATATCATTTAGCTGAATCTGCTCAACCTGCTAAGTATTTTATCTTCCTTCTTAGTTATTTTTGCTTTAATAGACGTTGATAGAGAGTTATATCTCTCACTGGGATGTTTGCTCTCACCTCATGGGTTTCCACATCTTTTCGGTGGACATGAATGTTGAGATAGAGATCATGCAATTGAAGCTGATAGTAAGAGCAATTATAGTCATTGGATCATGGACATCAAACTAGTGTCTAGTAATAGATTCATGCATGTCTTCCCTATACTCTCAAGTCCTTAGGGGTGTTTTGCAGACGTTGTACATTAGTTTGAGTTTTTGGCACTATGTCATGGTGATACATACATGATTTGCATACGTGAACAAGTTACCATATGTAACAGGTTGTGGCTAGTTAGCCAGTGAACAATGATATGTAACTTCTTTTGGTATGTATGAAATATAAGTGACACAAGTTCTATGGCTTTGAATATGATGCATTCAACTTGAGGTTCCTTTATGTGATCAATTTTAATTTACCATGTTTTGTGGTAATGTGGTTATTAGTGATAATTTTACACTTGTTTTGAGTAATCTTGCTTTGTGTGGCAATGGGTGTCACATTTGGTGGCATCAGAGCTCTAGGTTCACCGAGTCTACAGGGATACTAGGACTTAGGACTAGGATGATGTGTAAGTTGAGAACATGACATAAACCATGGTGCATACTATCTAATCTCAATACTTGAGTGCCCTGACCAGGTATTCAACTATTGAAGAGGAGGTAAGTATGGAACTCTTAGATTGTTATATTTCTGATTACTCTGATCAAGTAGTCAGTCTGAAACAATCTAAAGAGCATCACAATTCAGGAATCTTGGTGGTCATACCTTCATCTTCTCTAAAGAAAAAGAGAACTACATCGTAACTTATTAGAACTTGAATGTTTGATAATTATAAAACAAAGATACGACACCGTGAAACCTAAACATGAACACAAATAAGATATGAGAAGTCCTTGAAGTTGTAATTTCAAGGTGGTTGTAAAGCAAAAGACAGATAAATCTATGATAATAAAGTAAGTCAGGGTGTAAAATCCACATAAGATGAAGAAAATTCATGACATAAGTATGACAAGAGGAGACAAATGAGAACAATGATAAATGAATAATGCGGAATTTGAAATAACCTCAGACCGACCTATGTGAGTAAGGAAGTTCTAAAAATAAAAACCTTCATTACATACAAAAGAGTTAAAGAGAAGTGACCCATGTTAAATGAAGGAAATGTACAATATGATGGTCTACCTCTTGATAAGGGGTTGGAAGACATGATAAAACAAGAAAAAATACATGATGATAATGAAAAAACAACTAGAAAGAAGTAATGAGATGCTCTAATCTTGATAATTCCTATGCTGATGGCAAAAAAGCCAAGGTGAAAAAGGTAAAATGACACATAAGAAGTTGTAAACTTGTATAATAATGAAAGAGAGTTGGTAATCCTTCCTCTTATTAACAACCCCTGGGCAGTGCTGGCCTGTCAAGGGAAATATGTTCCCTTGTGTTCCTTCTTTCTTGGAATGTGACATTTAAGTGAATCATATACCACTTGATATGCACGGTATCAACATGATCCTTGGATGGATACTTGGGATAGAATTGGGTAGTCTTGGACTGTACATCCAAAGTGACTATGTTTGAGGATGATGATGTTCTATGAAACTTCCAAGATGGTAGGGAGATCCTCCTGATGTGTTTGGTATTAGTGATGGCGGTAGGGAAGATGATGATGCCATGTTGTGAAGCATTTTGGCACATGTTGTGGATACTAAGGAAGAGAGTCCTAGTATTCAGGAAGTGACAGTTGTATGGAAGTTTGAGGATGTGTTTCTTGATATGTTTCCAAGTGTTCCACCTCCTATAGAGTTTGACTTTTGATATCAATCTGGTCACCAATACCCAACCTATAGTATAGACACTATATAGGATAATGCCAACTAAGATGCAAGAGTTGAAGAGACAGTTGCAAGACCTTCTTGAAAAAGAGCTCTATCAGACCGAGCACATCTCGTTGGGATGCTCCCATTTTGTTTGTGAAGAAGAAAGATGGATCAAGGAAGTTATGCATTGATTACTAACAGTTGGAGAAGGTAACGATTAAGAACAATGCCCTTATTATGTGTAGACGATATGTTTGACCAGTTGTGAGGTATCACAATTTTCTCCAAGACAGAGATGGGGTCAGGTTAGAATTAGTTGTGGATCAAGGAGGATGACATCTTGATCTATTCTAAAGGTATCCTTATGTCATTATGTGGTGAAGTCTGTGTAAGACCAGAAGAAGTTGGAGGAAGTATTAGAGTGAGAACATCCTGAGACATCTACAAGAGGTTATTGAGGAATTCATCTTAGTGACGTTATCCCTAAAAAAGTTTATGAGGAAAGGTGTGTTGTTTATCTGTAATGACAGGTTTCAACATTCTCCCCTACTTTTAAAGGAGAAGCTAACCAATACACTAGAGTTATTTCTGTCAGAATAGGGAAAGGACACATAGTTTTCTGTGATGCATCAAGGAACAGTTTGAATGGTGTATTGATGCAAGGTAAAGGATGTGATTTCCTTTGCTTCACGTTATCTTAAGAAGCACGAGGAGAACTACTCGAAACATGATCTGGAGTTGGAAACTGTGGTCCATGCTTGAAAGATATGGAGATACTACCTTTATGGCGAGAGATGTCAGATCTACACCGACCACAAGAACCTGCAATACATCTTCTCCTAGCGGGAGCTAAATGTGAGATAGATACATCAGATAGAGTTAATCAAGGATTATGACTGCACAATAGATTACCATCTAGGGGAGGCGAATGTGGTTGCATATGCTTTAATTGAGAATTCTTCTTCATGAAAATGTGTGGATAAGTCACAATTGTATTCCTTAGTGTGCCATAAGAGAGACATGACACTCTCCTTATATTAGATAATTGAACAATTGGAGGTGTCCTTATTAGCATGGTAGTTGACATAGTCACTAGTAAAATTGACGTTTAATTAGAAGATCAGAGTAGCGCAGTGGGAGCATGGAGGCTTCCGTGAGTCAGAGGATGATACAAGTATATTACCATAATAGAACATTTGTTCCAGAAGTGATAGCCTGAAGATGTTGATTCTAGAAAAGGCTTGCTCTCTCATGAACACCATGCATCCTATTATATCAGAATCCAAAGAGTTTATATTAGTGGTCAAATTTGAAACATGAAGAAGTTGGGGTAGTAAATAAGTGTGTAGTGCATCAGCAGGTTAAGTTGGGATATTAGAAACATGCATGAACTTTGTAAACAATACATGTATCATGGATAGATGATCGGCCTTTTTTACGCGTTCGGAAATGAATGCGGGACAAAGGAAGGAATCAAGCTTTAAATTTATAACCCGAAACCTTCTAGGCCCCCGCAACTTTTATTACGGGGTCGAAGTAGATATACGGGGTCGAACACAGGGACGTGGTGACGTTTAGGATGCCACAAATTTTTGTTCTATAGTCAGATAAGCCAAAATGATATGCGATGAAAATATATGCTAGAACTAGTCTAGCGGGTTGTCACGATATAAAACAAAACAAAACAAAACAGAGCTTGTGATTCTACTAATCAGATGAAGAGAGTTCCTGGATATGTAACCACAAACGGGGCAGTCTATGCACTCATTCTCGGGCATAGACAACCCTCAAACACCCAAGCAAGCATCTAGTATGCACAGTGGCATCTGTCCTGTGGGGTCGTCCCACTCGCTCTCACGATGCGTGACTAAAACCATCAACAATATGTCAATGACCCTCTCTCGAGGAATGACATATCAACACCTCAGAATACATTAAGTTCCCTCTCGGGTCTTAGGATATTCTGGGGTGTTAGGAACAGAATACCTTGGATCGTCCTCCTCTTGGGTTCAGATCCAAACTATCGTCTCTTAGTTATTCCTACAACAGATCTCTCGATACAGGCAGAAATAGCAGTTCAAGCGAGTAAGAGATCAACCAAACTAGCAATCATAACTTAGAAAGAGAAAATAGAACATGCAACATACTAGATGTGATATGAATCTACTTGCTTAAGGCAAAAGTACATATACATGCCCAGATCAGGCTACATAGCCAAGAAGGAGCTAACTAGACATAGACAAGCATAGCTGGCACCGAACAAGGATGGATGAACACCGTTTGTACAAGAAACAAAGGAATGCAGTAGAATGAAAGAGAAGAGGGAAGAGATATAGCCCGTAGAGGAGAGGTGGCTCTCGCTCCTTGGCCTCTGGTGCAAGCCGGATCTCGCCCCTTGGGTCTTCTCTTTGTCCCTCTGGACTCCTTGGCTCTCTCTCTAGACCGTATCGGGCAGACCGTATCAGGAAACCATATCAGGCAGACCGTATCGGGCAGTAGACTTTTGGGGGAACTCGACACACTAGCTCCTTGGTCTAGGCACTAGCTCTTGCAGGGTCCTCCCTTCGGCTCCTCCCTGCTCTGTAGGTTGGCAGCTGTTATTTATAGGCAGCGATTTGATGGGAGTTGTAGCTTTTATTGGTCCACGCATCCTTCATCTGTGGCTTTGATCTTGAGGCATCAGGTGGGCCAATATGATTGTCACCCAATGACCGTGTCGGGCAGGGGGAGTGTCGGGTAGCTGTATCGGGCATGCCGTATCGGGCAACCATATCGGGCAGCCATATCGGCCAGACCATATCGGGCAGCCGTCTCGGCCAGGCCGTATAGGGCAGTTGTATCGTCCAGGCCGTATCGGGCAGCCGTATTGGCCAGCTGCTGGAATTCTTGTCTTTTCAGGTTCGGTACTTGAGAATCCCAAAATTGGCTAGTTTCGGTGCCTGTAAGTCAAAAATTGGCTAATTAGCTACATTATTGGCTATTTTTACTACTTTTGTCTAAATGCGAGAAAAAAAGCATAAAACATGAACAAAAGAGTGCATATTAAGACTAAAGTGGCACAAAACTATAGATAAAATTCATAGAAAATATGCACTAATTTGGGTGCTATCAACTACCCCAAGCTTAAAACTTGCTTGTCCTCAAGCAAGGTTGTGCTCAAAGAACAAAAAGATAACATCCAAATTAAGCTTGGAAATAAATGCTAAGGTTAAGAAAAATAGTTTAAAACATCAATTCTCCTGATCCATGTCGTTTCAGAACAAACCCCCACCAATCATGCACAATCCTACCAAAGCAAGATCAAAGAGCGTCCAAGCGAGATTAAGCGAATTCACTATAGCCTGTCGATACTCATGAGGATTTAAATCATAATTATTTAAACATGAAAGAGTTTTCACAAAAGTGATCACGCGAGTGATGAGAAATGAGCCATCACCATGAATCCATGCAAACCAATCAGGAATACCACGCCTCTCACTTATTCATGTCCTAACAAACAAAGCAAAGGACTCTAATGACTTCTGAGAATCCCGATCTGCGTCAGGTTGGTCCATGTAGCGAGCAACAGTCCCTGCAGTCCGAGCCAATTGGCCCAAAGCAGTGAGATGAACTCCTCGTACTGCGCTCGAACCAACCCTGCTAGTGAGATTGTCTCATAGGTCACCTAGGGGGTTTCTAGTGACTCTCTAATGAGCTTTTAGAGTGGTACTACCAGGCACAACATATCCGTGTTCATGAGCGCAGTCATACACCAGCTGGGCACCATCCTCAACTCTCCTAAAAGAGAAAACATCACTCATTTATTGTTCACACTCAGGCTTTTATCATCTGCATTCTATTTTTGTGGGCTTGGGTGAGAACTATATAGATATTTTGGGATTTTGTGGGCGGTCAAGCCTCTTTTGCACATTTTTTCTTTTCATCTTTTTGACTCAATCTAATGTGAGAAGGCACGTAGTCCATCAAGGAGAAGCATTTCATCTTGATCATATCTCAAAGCCCATCATAATCTGCTTGATACCTATGTGAGAAGTAACAATTATGATTCAAGAATCCTTAGAATAGAGGCAAGCTTGTGAAACTGCACCTAGGATTCTTTAATCATGTTTTAGCTCATTCCAACGGTCCTTTACCATGGATTCGCCATTCACAACATAGATCAAGGGAATTTAGCTTTAAGCTATGAAAAAGGGACATAATCTTAGATTTATTACCAAACTCAAGGAAAGAGTCAAAGAGAAAGTCAAGCAAGAGGTCAAGCAATTTTTAAGATGAAAATTGTGCATCTAGGCATAAAGCCAATAATTTATCTATTAGGTTCGCACCATATAGCCATAATTGCAAAGCTAAAAAGTTGAAAATTTTGAAAATTTAAGATTAAATGCAAGAAATAGACATGCATGCAAAAAGGGTGCAGAGAAAGAAGGGTGAAGCCTACCACCCCAAGCTTAAAAATTTTGCTCGTCCTCGAGCAAGACTTAAACTTGAGATAGTGAGGTAGGAATGCATGATTTTAACGGCAGTTATTGAAGTTCTAAAGATGATGCATGGGTGCAAGGATATAAAAACAGTTAGAAGAAAGAAGATAACTAATAAGAACATGAAAAGAAAAATTTATTGTAATAAAAGGGCGGGAGGGTGGGTAATAGAAAAGGGGGTGGTTGCCCCACGATACTGACACTGGGATCCCAAATCCTAAGTTTTGGGACCAGTGTCACCTGTGTCTTGCCGACGGGTTCTGCCACATAGTAGGATTAGAATTGGCGGATGTGTTGGCCCTGCCGAGTCCGAAGAAGCGAAGTGAAATCCGGTGACTTGGTGAAGTCATCTTTATGCTGGAAGTGGCTTGAACTGCACTGGGATGAATTCTTCGGCATATCATCCTCAGGGTACCTTTCATTATATGATTCTAAAAATGAAGGTCCTGGGATGTTGACACAGGATGAGATAGATGAGAGAGGTTGGATGTCATCTTGAGGACTCATATCTTCTCTCTCCATCTCTACACTTGAGGTTGGATGCTCAGATAAATCTTCATGTACTGTCTGAGTCATCCAATCATCTTCTGAGCAAAAAGTACCCCCTGAAGAATCTATTTGTGGTTCTACCACCCCAAGCTTATCACCTGGCATGGAGTCAGGGGTGTCTTCATGCTCAACAACCATGTTGTAGTGAACCGTCCATCCTACCCCCTTGACATCCACCAAGCCTTGTAAAGGTATGGTGGCGAATGATGGCTCGTGTTGCTCCAACTCGTCTTCGTTACTATACTCACTGCTCCATGTCGAGCAGTTGTCGTCGTCGTCAAACAAATTGTTCCAAACCATGGTTGGCGTACTGCTCAAAGCGAAATGACAAGTCTCAATATGAAAAATGTCATTCTGGTCTGGTTCAATATCTGACTCTGGTTCCTTAAACCAACCTTTTGGTTTTGAGGTCGATTGGCTTTTCGATTCTTCATCATCGTCATCATGGACCCATTCATGTCTATGACTCATTTCTTCCATTGGTTCATCAGCTGGGTCATCTAGATAGAATGAAGGATTCCCAAGTGGGTTGGTCTTCACAGAAAAATCCTGGTGAATCTAGTTGATGGTCTGAATAGGATGGTGATTCATACTCCACTTCATACCCAATGGGATGGTCTTGATGACTAACGTATTTATTGTCTTGTGATGGCAGTTGTAACTGACTTGTAACCAAATCCATGAGCTCTTGGAGCCTCCTGCCTTGTTCAACATCTTTATCATGAAGCTGTTGTACTTGAGCAGCAATGCTTTCGAGATCTGTCGATTCTTCCATGCACATATAAGGGGAACCCGCTGTATCAAACTGATTCTTTAGGATGAGTCCTTGTTCAATAGTTTGAAGTATACTACTAATGCGGTTTGCAGCCTGGGTGGCTACTTTGAGATGATGCTCCTTCTTGTCTAATAGTTGCTGGAGTGGATCGATGTTTTCTTGGATATGAGGAACTAGGGAGGTGAGTGCCTTGACACTTTCTCCAGCTAATTCCACTGCCTTAATCAGTTCTTCATCCCATGATAGAACAGGAGTTGATGGTTGACTGGCAGTCTCCTTTATTCAAATTTCAACATATGACGATAGTAGAGGTGAGTATAACTCGACTAGTTGCAGAGCACGCCCTTCAATTATTTTCCAGCAGTCGGAACTGCGGAAAAACTCGGGAGGACAGGTCGACAAGATGACTTGTCTTGCGGAAGCAAGGTCCACGGCTGAAAAAGGTATGAGAAAAAGAAAAGTGATTTAGTATATATGAACAAGTATGTGTAAAGCAAGAGGAAAACTATGCATGTATATGCAGACTTATAGTGATAGAACAAAAATCTACTAGGCGTGTAAACGTGGAAAACCACGTCCCCGACAACGGCGCCAAAAGTTGATCGGCCTTTTTCACACGTTCGGAAATGAACGCGGGACAAAGGAAGGAATCAAGCTTTAAATTTATAATCTGAAACCTTATAGGCCCCAGCAACTTTTATTACGGGATCGAAGTAGATATACGGGGTCGAACACATGGACGTGGTGACGTTTAGGATGCCACAGATTTTTGTTCTATAGTCAGATAAGCCAAAATGATATGCGATGAAAATATATGCTAGAACTAGTTTAGCGGGTTGTCACGATATAAAACAAAACAAAGAAAAGAAAACAAAACAAAATAGAGCTCGTGATTCTACTAATCAGAGAAAGAGAGTTCCTGGCTATGTAACCACAAACGGGGCAGTCTATGCACTCATTCTCGGGCGTAGACAACCCTCGAACACCCAAGCAAGCATCTAGTACACACAATGGCATCCGTCATGTGGGGTCGTCCCAGTCGCTCTCGCGATGCATGACTAAAACCATCAACAATATGTCAATGACCCTCTCTCAAGGAATGACATATCAACACCTCGGAATACATTAAGTTCCCTCTCGGGTCTTAGGATATTCTGGGGTGTTAGGAACAGAATACCTTGGATCGTCCTCCTCTCGGGTTCAGATCCAAACTATTGTCTCTTAGCTATTCCTACAACAGATCTCTCGATACAGGCAGAAATAGCAGTTCAAGCGAGTAAGAGATCAACCAAACTAGCAATCATAACTTAGAAAGAGAAAATAGAACATGCAACATACTAGATGTGATATGAATCTACTTGCTTAAGGCAAAAGTACATATACATGCCCAGATCATGCTACATAGCCAAGAAGGAGCTAACTAGCCATAGACAAGCATAGCTGGCACCGAACAAGGATGGATGAACATCGTTTGTACAAGAAACAAAGGAATGCAGTAGAATGAAAGAGAAGAGGGAAGAGATATATCCCGTAGAGGAGAGGTGGCTCTCGATTCTTGGCCTCTGTGCAGGCCGGATCTTGCCCCTTGGGTCTTCTCTTTGTCCCTCTAGACTCCTTGGCTCTCTCTCTCTAGACCGTATCGGGCAGACAGTATCGGGCCACCATATCGGGCAACCGTATCAGGCAGACCGTATCGGGCAGACCATATCAGGCAACCGTATCGGGCAACCGTATCGGGTAGACCATATCAGGAAGTAGACTTTTGGGGGAACTCAATACACTAGCTCCTTGGTCTAGGTACTAGCTCTTGCAGGGTCCTCCCTTCGGCTCCTCCCTGCTCTGTAGGTTGGTAGCTGCTATTTATAGGCACCGAGTTGATGGGAGTTGTAGCTTTTATTGGTCCACACATCCTTCATCTGTGGCTTCGATCTTGAGGCATCAGGTGGGCCAATATGACTGTCACCCGACGACCGTGTCGGGTAGGGGGAGTGTCAGGCAGCTGTATCGGCCAGGCCGTATCGGGCAACCATATCGGGCAGCCATATCGGCCAGACCATATCGGGCAGCCGTATCGGCCAGCCGTATCGGCCAGCTGCTGGAATTCTTGTCTTTTCAGGTTCGGTACTTGAGAATCCCAAAATTGGCTAGTTTTGGTTCCTGTAAGTCAAAAATTGGCTAATTAGCTACATTATTGGCTATTTTTACTACTTTTATCTAAATGTGAGATAGAAAGCATAAAACATGAACAAAAGAGTGCATATTAAGACTAAAGTGGCACAAAACTATAGATAAAATGCATAGCAAATATGCACTAATTTGGGTTCTATCAATAGACAGATAGTCTAAGAGAGTGATATAGACCTTGGGGATGTATTTAAGAGACTATGTTTGTAGTTTGGGGCAGTGGAGATGTTTTCCTTAGTATGATAGAAGTTCACTTGCAGTAACAACTATCATGGGAGCATTGGTATGACACCGTACAAGGCTCGATATGGGAGATAATGTAGATCTCTATTACATTAGTATGAGACTGGTGAGTAGCCTATAAGTGGAGTTGCCACCTAAGTTACCTTTGTTTCCAGTGCTTCATGTTTCTATGTTGAGGGAGTGTCACCCAGATACGAACCTAACTTTACATCCAGAGGAGATGGGATTAGATAAGGATGTGTCATGTGTGGTAGATCTTGTGTTGATCCTGGATAGGAGGATCAAGAAGTTGAAGAAGAAGGATACCCCTTTGGTTAAGGTCCCCTGACATCGACGTGGTGTAGAGGAAGCCACATGGGAGCTTGAGAAAGAGATGCATAGGAAGTAATTGTATCTTTTGGCTTGGGATTTCCGAGGTGAAATCCTTGTTAGGGGTTTATGGTTGTGAGGCCCCTAACCTGGATTAATGCTTAAGTACGCTTTATTTTCTTAATAATATGCTTATAACCTTAATCTAATCCTTTGAGATTCTTTTTTAACATGTGAAAATATTTTGTTTCCAGTTTGGTCCTGTTTTGATGATGTTTGAGCCTTGTATGCTTCTTTTGGACCAAGTTACAATGTACCCATGTTGAGGGGTTATCTTGAAATTTGTCACATGTAGAGTGTGTCTTAGTGCTTTAGCATCATGAGAGAGAGAATGATGTTATGGGGTGCCTTATTGGATCTTGGTTGATGAGGTGGCATCATGTGGCAATACTAGGGTTTTGCTTGGTGTTGATCATGTTGAGCTTGGTAGGGTGTTGAGACCTTTGTTTCTAACTTGTTGGTGTGCCTTGTGTGTGTTTTGATCAACACACTTTCCTTGGGTGGTTTGTTTCAACCTTGATGGTCTTGAGGTGTTTTTGATTGAGATGGTTTTTCTTTTGAGAGGTGTTTCAACCAAGAGTGGTTGGCGGTCTTTTTTTGTAGTTGAGACATGGTTCATTGATGCTTGTTTCGACCCCTTTGATGTGTCTTGGCCAAAACCAATGTGTTGGTGACCTAAGTGGTCGATACCCAACATTAGTTGTATCAAAATAGGTTGCATGCATGTTTAGTGGTTTCATGTTGGATTCCTTTGTGGACAAATGTCCCTTTGGTGCTCTCTTATGTTGACACCTCACCCCTACCTTACTTCCCTCCTCCTTTGAGTATATAACCCCATTATCCTTCTTGCAAGTATCCCTTTCGGTCCTCCTTCTTCTCCCTATTTCTTGTGGCCGACCTTGGTGCTTTTTGTAGCAAAGAAGGGCTGACCTTGGAGCTTTGGTGGCCGAGAAACATTGCATGTGATGTTCTTGAGCTTAATCACCTTCCTTGTGATTATTCTTGATGGTTTCTCTTCTTGGTTAGTGGTTCTACCTTCTTGATCACATTTTCCCCTTTGTAGCCCTACCTCCCTTCTTCTTCTTTCTTGTCCATGTGACCGTGGATCATCCATGGTGGTCATCTTGAGAGAAACTCCTCATCACAAGGGTCATAGACTATGTTTGACATAGTGGTACCCAAGTGAGAGGAATATTTCTTCTCTTTCACCTTCCTTCCTTTTAGTTTGGCCTAGGGTTCTTCATTCCCTTTCTTTGAACTATATCATAACCTTGGTATTTTCTCCTTGTGAGGTAACCTTGTATCTGAAAGTTTCTCTTTGGTGTATATCTTCTTCTCTCTTGGAGATTGAGATCTTGGAGTTTGGTCCTCTACCTAAGGTGAGTTATATAACTCTTTACTCTCTTCTATTATAGCACTTATAATCTTGCATGTATATTGTTGTTTCTATCTCTAAAACATGATCTTAACATGCTAGATGATGTTGCCATAACCTAGGATTTGAATCTTGATGATGATCCCATGTGTTATGCCTTTTCCAAAAACTCTAATCTTGATACCCAATTTTGAGAAAGTTATGAGATAGATGTTTTCCTCTTGATTTTGGAACAAGATCTTCCATCAACATTCAAATGGTTTGAGTACCTTGATGTATCATGGGAATTAGGTTCTATTTTGCATGTATTGGTCACGAATTATCTCTCTTACATTAGGTTCTTTCATGGTGATTTCCATGGTACATGTTTAGAGTTATGGTGACCGCCTTAGGTATAGAGATTTCCACCGAAATGGTGATAAGTTCTCCTTCATGATAATCTTCTGCTTTGATCTCTAGACTTGATGCTAATATACTACATGAAATTATCATGAATTAAGGCTTAAGACTTTGTAATATTCTTCAGAAGATTGCTCTCTTTCTTGAATCCTAAATTCATGTACTTTGTTTCCAAGTGTTCTCAAGGTGATGATTGTACATGTACCACGAGATTTGGTTCTATCACCATGCTAAGTTTTGCAGAAAACATGTTTTCCTTAAATATTTGAGTGGTTTTCATAGGTGTTGAGGTTTGTTTTTCTCTCTACCATAGTTTTAAAAAGTGGTATGTGTTATACGTGTGAAGAGGTCACCTTATAGAGTATATGTGGTATGCAGGAGTATATATGAAAGTATATGCAGTTTTGAATTTTTTTAGATAAGAATTAATATATATATATATATATGTATATATAGTAATTACACAATTGCATATTTAATTTTTACATTACATATTTATACCCTAAATTTTGATATATATTTAAATATAAAGATTCAATGAAAAGTAAAACACCATTTAGAATGCATTCTAGAATCAATTAAACATAAATTCCAATGAAGCATGCACAAAATGATTTAACACAAAAACATAACAATCAATACTAACCAAATCATGCAAAAAATGTACGCATGTCCTAGAGGTCCAAAATAACAAACATTAAATAAGCATGTGTCTTGTTTACAAAACATATATAGAAATATTACATTTAGAGAATGTCATCAATAAAAATATAATCTAGTTTGAGCCAAGATAACAAATATCCATCTAAAAATCACAAACTAATTGGCCTTACAAGTGGGTAAGTATATGTGGGCCACTTATGTGGGTCGTACGTGCGGCCTTTACTGAAATATTGTTGTCTACTAATGTGGTTTTAGTTTTTGATCTTCATGGTGTTTGTTCTAGGGTTTGATGTTCATGAATCTATGCATTTTGAGAAAAGTGACGCTTGGTTTTCCTGGTGTCTAACACCTATTTCGGTCGACACATATGTCTTACTTGATGCTTTGGTAGTGACCATGTGTTGGTTTTGGTTGAGACACCTTTGTGTTGGTTTTGGTAGAGACATATGTGTTGGTTGATGTTTCAGTTGAGACATGCTTTGATGTTGGTCGTAACATGTTTGATGTTTTGGCCTTAGTCGTGATGCACATGTAGATGTGTTTCGGTCTTGATCATATGTGCCTTGTTTCGGTCAAAACCCTAGTAGGAGTGGTTTGAGGGTTGAGACACATGTGTGCTTCTCTTTGTTGCGTTCATAACTCATGACCATGTTAGTTTCAGTCATGACTCGATCTTGTGAGATGGTAGGTCGAGATACACATGGGTGTTGTGGTCGCAACACATTTCCTAGTTTATGGTCAATAGACATACATGATACATGGTCGTAACACATGAATAGCATAATTAAATGGTACACATGTACATATAAATGATGTTGATACTGAGTGTTGTTGACATAATGCTCTAGTCATGTTTAATTAATGATGTTCTAATTCTAGTATGCTCCAAGAAAGTGGGAGATGACATAATTAGGGTTTGATGATTGATTTATAATATGGGACCCTAATTGACTATACATGTAACCCTAATACTAATGTTGGGAAACATGATGTGTTGGCTTGTCTCATTTGAAGTGGATACCACATTATGATGTTGTCTCTCTCTTATTTATGAACCCCTAACTTCATAGGTGAAATGAATGTCATAGCTTCTATATGCTATGGTGATGATTATATGATACAGGGTGATGGCTATGAGCCTTATGAGGCATGTTGAGATAATGATGAGACACAAGATATATGATGTGATGGGTCTTATGACCTGACTTAGGCTTAATGCCTAGAGTGAGGTGTTACCCTCCTGTGAGATGATTGAGGGATTGATATCCCATAGTGACGTGATATTGATGTTGGCCTTGTGATTGACAGTTCTAGAAGTATCATGTGATGATGATGTGACTAGTTCACACCTTATACGTTTCATATCATTTGAAGTTGTATTATGCCCTTACCTTTATAGAGTTTGTTTAGGGTTTATACATTATAACTTGATTGGTGGTAAAAGATACCCAATTCAACTAACTAATCAAGTGAAACCCTAATCATGTAGTTTCCCTATGCCATAGATCCATCTTCAGCGTCAATACTTGCTAGATGGTGAAACAGGTTCTCCCTTAGTGGAATCGTGGAGTCGTATACTGTTGAGTAAATGTATTTCACAAGATTGGTTGCGGTCATACCCTGGAAGGAGAACAGTCGAGGTTGTATCTCAATGATGTGACTTATTATATGCATATGATATCTTTTGAGGATTTTTGTGGTCGTACCTCAGTAGGATTGCAGTTGTGGTCATAACTCAGTTTCACTAGTGTTGTAGCTATATACCAAGGTAGACTAGGATGTTTTGTCGCTGGACTCTATATGTCACTATGGTGGACTCAGACTGACCGAGGGTGTCGAGAGATCCTAGGAGTTCGGCTCCTCCTTGATCTTGTATGGCACTAATTTTGACTTAGCAGTGGTTAGTTGGAGCATGAGTGGTATACCTCATCTCCTCAGGGCATAATAAAAGACATAATATAGTCATGTAGTATATTTTGCTTAAGGTCAAATACGAATAACATTGCATGACCCTTTGCCTTATCTTTGTATTAATTTTTTGAATTATAATATAGTAAGAGAAATCAATTATTATACATGTTTTTCATATTCCTTATTAAAGTATGAATTTTTCTATTGCTCAGTGATAACTGCTTAGTTTTTCTTAATATGCTTTATTTGTTAGATACATATCATTTAGCTGAATCTTCTCAACCTGCTAAGTATTTTATCTACCTACTTAGTTATTTGTACTTTAATAGACGTTGGGAGTTATATCTCTCGTTGGGACGTTTGCTCTCACCCTATGGGTTTCCACATCTTTTAAGTGGACTTGAACATTGAGATAGAGATCTTATGGTTGAAGTTGACATTAAGAGGAGCTACAGTTGTTGGATCATGGACATGTAATTGTCCAGTAATAGAGTCATATTCATCATCTCCGTACTCTCAGGTCCACGGGGGTGTTTAGTAGATGTTGTACATCAGTTTGATTTTTTCACACTATGTCATGGTGATACAGACACAATTCATATATGTGAATAAGTTACCATATGTAACAGTTTGTGGCAAGTTAGGCAGTGAACAATGATATGTAAAATATTTTGGCATGAATGAAATATAAGTGACACAATTTATATGGCTTTAAATATGATGTATTCAGCTTGAGGTGCCTTTATGCAATCAGTTTTAATTTACCCTATTTTGTGGTAATGCGGCTATTAGTGACAATTCCGTGCTTGTTTTGAGTAATGTCTCTTTGTGTGGAAATGGGTGCCACACAACACCTCCATCTTCTTCCTTCAAGTTCTTCCATGGATCCACCTACACCCAAAATATGCCAATGTCGCTAACCCGACTAACCACAGTAGTTAACTAAATGACCACCTGGGTTGAGTTCAGTCAAGCTAGGAGGAGTCTAACCACTACAACAGGTTCCTTAATGCATTATCTAGGAGATCAAGTTCTTTAGAAAATCCTTTCTCTAATTCTATTGTGATATCCTATATTTTGATGCATCCTTTGTCTATTACTAGCCCCTCTTCTAGTAGTACATTCTAACTTAGATATTAGTAAATAGTACTACCATGGATGAAAATATGGCAACAACAAATTACACCCTCACTAACCCCAATTCATATGGACTTGAATACTAATATGTATGTGTCTGACTCTATATAAGAGATACAAAAATATATGACATATTATTTGAAATTAAAGGTAAATCAAGGAAAATTTTAATTAAATTTATCTAAATTTTAGACTAAATTCTTACATAATTAACCTCTATTATCTAATTACTCTTATTGATTCATGAAATAAAGGTAAAAGGTAAGAATGGTTATAAATAAGAATGTCAATAAATGAAAATGGGAAGAATAGCATCAATGGACTATAATTCCACTTATATAGTCATAATCTGATTCACAAAATAGGGAAGCAATCTCTACTAATACATATACCCTACCTTACTACAAGTATATATTATTATAGAATATGAATATGTAACTCATGTGTGATAAATATTGGTGTATTAGTTAATTTTTATACTATGGTGAATTAAGTGTCATATGATTCATAAATCTAAAGATTTCATAGGAATAAAACCAACATGTTGGGGATATTGGAAATGCAAATGGATCTAGAAACCAACACGTTGGAGATATTGGAAATGCAAATGGATCTAGGGGTAGTGTCACTCTAGATTGGCCTCTTAAAACTAAATGGTACAAGAAGAAAAATAACACATAAACAAGAATGATATGTTTAGTATATATATGAATGGAATAAATGGAAATAGCTCTACATAGTTATATGCCTAGAAAATAAAACTTAGTGGTGGATGGTAAGAATATCTTAGGTAATTCCTACCAACTAATAAGTCAGTAGATCCAAATTACTCATTTTTACTAAAATAATGATTTTTAGAGAAATATCTTACTTTAAAGAGTATTATGGTTGACTAATGTATATGTAAAATGCTTTTAGGCTGAGAAAGACAAATATGAAATCCCCCTATTAATAGGGTTAGTCCAAAAGACCATGTATGTGCAGTCTTGATTTGAAATTTTAGGCATTTATTTGACTTCCATATGCATTTTACCATAATGAGGAACCTTTTGATATCTTTACTCCTTAATTGAAATTATATTCCCTTCAAGTGGAAATTGTTCTAAATATCTCTTGTACTCTATTTATTCATATGTATAGGGTTTGTAACCCCTCATGTCATGTTATTCAATCTCGTTGATGTAATTGATGGACATAAGTATCGCCTCCTATTATTGCATGTTATATTAGACTAAGATAACTAATGTAGATGCTTATGCATCGCTATTAGGGCACATCTTTCTATCTGGAGTGTATCTTTCCACCTCTTACATATATAGAGGCACATCTTTTTGCCCACGGTGTGTATTTCCACCCATTTTACTGAGGCCAACAACTCAGTGGTGTCTTGTCCCTACCTTATCTAGCTTTAGTGTAATTTATATACATGCTACTATTTATTTTTTGATATTATGGATTTTGAAATGGAAATACTATTTATATATTGATCTAATGTTCATATGCCTCATTCTCTTGAATTTCATTCTCCTGCTTATCCTATCACGAACTTACCTACTTGCCAATATTTCCCTCTTGAATGGGAACCCCCTTTATTGCACTCTTCTTAACTAAAATGCATAAATATTTTATTGTTCACATACTCGGTTTTAGTGACCCATACTTCTATTTATAGCTTTCTGGGCGTGGTTCCCAAACCCCCCAGGTGTAGGTATCTTAGAGGACAATGACCTAGGAAGATCTTAGGTATCTTAGAGGATAATGACCCAGGAAGATCTTTCTAAGGAGTTTGGAGTTGTAGATATATTGGGATTGTGAGTTTTCCATTTATAACTAGTCCTAGTAATGTATTAGACATGTCTTTCTCTTTTGTAATACGACTTGTGGTGAGGAACAATGTACTAATTAAAATGAGAATAATTTTGTAATAGTTAAATTTCCTATACTTTACATGGATATTTGTATCAAACTATTTGAAAGGATCCCTCTCAATTCACACTCTTTACAAGTGAATATTAATTTTTAAACATATTTTAATGATTCAACATACATTTACAGTAGACAACTTTAGAAATGCTTAATCACTTAACATGGTTCAATGGTAATTTGATTTGTGTGGAGGTTACCCAACAATTACATATTGCATCCATTATTTAGATCATACAATCCTAGTCTAAGTTACACTCCCAAATACTAAAGGGTATACAACTCACACTTAAATAATCTATATATGACCAACTAACCATCTAAAGAGGTATCAAGGGGTAAGTCAACTATGTAAAACTCATAGCTCTACTTTAACTCTAGTCTTTTGATATTGACCTAACTAGTCAAGGGTGTTGTAAATGCCTAGACACACTGCCCAAGCCTCTAGTATAATTTCAAGAATGATGACTAGACCCACAAACTACCATTGTCCTTAACTGCTTGCTTTGTCCTCACACACAAGCTGAAAATAACTTTCCCACTGGTCACCCATCCCAGTACTACTCTGGGATGAGCATGCCTAACCATAGAGTTCTTAGTGATGGGCTATCTAAAAAGGAGGTGAACCTTGGTTATGAAGGCATTCCATTTATTCCTTTTATAATCATTTGGTTCAATGCCTCAAATCATGGGATGTTACACCCTCCCCTCCCCTTAGACTCTTGATGTATAAAGGCTCAAATATATAACATCATAATATTTCCCCATTTCATTGTAGACCCATAATGGCCCACGGACACCCTGATCTCAATCAGGATACCACTGCAAGGGTGGCTACATAACCATGAATAGCCATTTATAACTTTCCTAGACCACATAGATGAAGGAACGCATGTCACATGCCCATGTGGGACCCGCATAATGGAGGGGTTTTGGCCTTGATACCATTTGCAAATGCTTGGTGCCAAGGCTCTAGTGGTGTTTTAGGAATGATGATTGGCCCCACAGACCACCACTGACCTTAACTGTGCACTTTGTCTTCACTCACACACATGCCATGAACAACATCTCGTCTGGTCACCCATCCTAGTATAACTCTGGGATGAGCACGCTTACCAAGAGAGTTCTTGGTGATGGGCTCCCTATAAAGAAGGTGCCTTGGTGAAATGGGTAGTCCAATAATTCCTTTCAAGATCATTTTTTAGGCCTCAAATCCTGGGACGTTATTGGTGCTCCTATCATGATATCCTTACTACTTGAATCTTCATAAGGTGATTACTTGTTTCATGAAACCATCACTTTTAAAATTGACTTTTTTTCTTTTTTACATATAGTATAATAATGAAAATAAGTTTGAAATGAAAACTTTGGGATGTAAATATAAGAAATAGAACCAAAATCAACATGTAAACCAAGTTAACAAATTTCCACCATGCCATACCTATATTGACTATTTTACCATAACTTCTTCCACAAAGAGGGTTAATTTCTTCAAACTTCTATGAGTGCATGCCAAAAACATCTCTTCACTTATATCATGGAAGAATAAGATAGATTTTACTCGTGCATGATGTAAAATTCTACCAAGTTCCTATTGGTTACTTCATCCACACTTCATCTTAATGGTTATCAATCCTATCAAAGAATATGTACCTTCATTGTGGGATATTAGGGAGTAATTACGTCTCTCAACCATGATAGTAATAGAGTAGGTTTCTAAGACCAAGAGAACTATATGGGTATCCAACATTTTGTCTAGTGAGGTTATTATATATCCATATCTCTAAGGGGATTATCTAGGTATTCAACCTACATATTGAAGGTGATATAGGTAAACTACATACCTACAACCATCCTCACCCACTAGAATTTGAGTGTGAAAAAATTCTTAAGATGTCTAGATGCATAAGCTACTACTTTGCCTTCCTACATCAACACACAGCCTAAACCTCTCCTTGAAGCATCACAAAACACTATGTAGCCCTTATCTGCCTTAGGCAGGATCAACACTGGTGTTGTAATCAACCTCTTCTTCAAGATCTAAACACTTTTCTTACAATTGTCTGACTAGACAAACGGTGCACCCTTTCTTGTTAAGTGTGTCATAGGTGACGCTATAACACTAAAATTCTGAATGAACCTCCTATAGTAACATGCCAATCCTAAGAAGCTTCTGATTTCAATAGGAGTCTTAGGTTGCTCCCACTGTAGATTAGACTCGACTTTCTTAGGGTCCACACTTACTCCATCTCTGGAAATGATATGTCCAAGAAAAGACACCTCGGTTAACCAAAACTCACACTTACTGAACTTAGCATAAAGTGGTGTTGTGTCAACAACTGTAATGCTATCCTCAGATGCTGCTCATGCTGCTCATCATCTCTGGAATAAATCAAAATGTCATCTATGAAAACTACCATGAACTAATCCAAGAACGGCTTGAAAATCTGGTTCATCATATCCATGAAAGCTGCTTGGGCATTATTCAGTCCAAACAACATGACCAGAAACTCATAATGCCCATATCTTGTTCTGAAAGCCGATTTAGGAATATCTGAAGCCTTTATCCTCAACTGATGATACCCAAATCTCAAGTCTATCTTAGAAAAGATCGTCACTCCACGCAACTGATCAAACAGATCATCTATCCTTGGCAACGTGTACTTATTTTTGATGGTGGTATTATTCAATTGTCTGTAGTCTATACATAACCTCATAGTATCGTCTTTCTTTTTCACAAACAAGACTGGAGTTCCCCATAGTGAAGAACTAGGTCGAATGAAACCCTTATCCAGTAACTCCTGTAACTAGATTTTTAGTTCCTTCAACTCTACAGGTGCCATTCTGTAGGCTGGAAGCACTATAGGGTGACTACCTAGCAACACTTGGATCTCAAAGTCTATCTTTCTTTCAGGAGGTAGACCTGGCAACTCATCTGGGAAAACATCTGGGAACTCACAGACCAATGGCACATCCCATAGGCTCACTGTGTTCTTTTCTGCTCTAGTATCTACTACATGTGCCAAGAACGCCTCACAACCTTTCTGCAACATCTTATCAGCTACAGCGGATGATATGATAAATGTAGGCAAAACTTTCATGTCTCCAGAAAAGACACAAGAAAATCCACCATGTTGAAAGTCAACCTCCTTCTTCCAACAGTCGAGCTGAACTTGATACGTCTCTAGGCAATCCATACCCAAGATAACTTGAAAAGAGTTAATATCTAGGGGTATAAGATTAACCGCAATGGTGTAACCACCAAAGGTTAACAAACATCCAGGACAAAACTTCATCAACATTGTCGGTTCACCTAACGGAACCCTCAACAACAACTCAAACGGTAACTCCTGGGTTAATAGGTTAAGCTCACAAGCTAAAGAACTCTGTATAAATGAATGAGTAGCACCCGAATCTATTAAAACTGTAACTAAAATGCTATTAAAGAAAGCATTTCTCCTGTAATTACTTGAGAAGAAACAATACCTTCTTGTTGTGTTAGAGATAAGAAGCGTCCTGAAGCTCTTCCTCTCCCACGATGTCCTTGTTGTCCTTCCCTTCTATTGGGTGCTCCTCCTCCTCGGGAACCTGAGGCTACTGAAGAACTTGCTCCTCTAGCTGGAGCCTGTCTCAGAACATTCTGGTACTCTGACTGAGAACCCTGTGATGCTGACTGTTGTAACTGGGGGCAATTCCTCTTGAAATGTCCCATCTGTCCGCACTGATGACATCCTTAAAACTCTATTCCCCAACACTATCCTGAGTGTGGTCTTCCAAAAATATCACATGCTTGCATCTCTCGCCTCGATGGACCTGTCAATGAAACCGATGATCCAGAAGACCTTCCTCTAGGCGTGTTGCTCCATCTCCCTGGACTGGATCTTCCCCTACTCTGAGAAGATATCACATCTCCAGATCCTTGTTTACTGAAATAGCCAAATCCTCATCCAATTTCGAGAAGAAGCCACCACCACCTCCTCAGTCTCCACTACTAGCTTGTCCTATTCCTAAGTCTCCGGGTCTCTTTCTAATCTCATAGTGCTTATCAGCATTCACAGACTCCTCTACACATCTCACTGCTTCCACAAATTCCCCAAAGTTTTCTCTATCTCTTCAACCAATGGATGAAACGGTGTGTCTAATCTCTGATCTTAATCATTCTTGAAATCTTCTGCACTTTTCTACATCATTAGAAACAAGTTGTGGATAAAAATTTGCCAACCTTGTGCAATATGCCTCATATTCACCAATTGTCATACTTCCTTGTCTGATATTCTACAACTGTCTTATCTTATCTCTCAGAAAGGTAGGTGGGTAGTACTTAAGATGGAATTCATCAACAAAATCCTTCCAAGTCAATATCGTGTTCCTCCTTTTATCTTCCACTCCACGCCACCAAAGCTCTACATCACCTTTAAGCAAATAAACTGCGTGATTGATTTATCTTTTCTCAGACAGCTCCATCAAACGAAACACTTTCTCTAACTGTCTCAGTCATTCATCTGCCACTGCAGGGTCTATAGTTCCAACATACTCGATACCTCCAAGCTTCTTAACTAGCTCATAGGATCTCATCAGATCCTTGCTGCTCGAGATAGAAGCTCGCCTCTCCATCTTATACTTTTCCCTGGTCTCAAGAAATATTATGTACATTCTTGATACCACATCCACATCATCTCCACCACCTGGACCCATCACCTGAGGATCAGGTCCAATGTGCTCTCAGCTTGGTCCTCATGACCACATCCTCTTCCTTCCATCTGCAATAGTATAACAGAACACTTCCTGTTGAAAATTGCAGTTAGAAGGAAAACACCTAAGTCCTAATCCTATTGGTCTCTTATCGTCCCCTGACCTTGACTTAGAGTAGCTATGTACTCAACCTATGCTCTCATAACATTGCTCTGATACCTAAAGTTGTTACACCCCGATCTAAACAATTACCACCAATCATGAGATTAGGACATAAATTGAGGATTTAACGTAAAAAGAAGATCACCCTTAACTTTTTCTTTTCTTAATCACTTAGAATTAACCTAAAGGAAAATCTTATAACATGGATAACACTGTATTGTATTAACTGAGGAAGCAACCTACCATTTACCTTACTAGGAAGATAAAACAGAATTTCATGACATATTACATTTTTCATGCGGAATATAAAACACAACAGATAACTTAATACTAAACTATATATTACATTACATTCTCTCTCTACCACACCACATGCCCAAGGACCGAGGGGAAAGGACTAAGGGACCTCTATCTAACTATGAACTACCTTCTAAGAGCTTGAATGATAAGATCCTTCAGTTTCCTCGTGCTAACGCTGACCTGAAAAATGTTTCAGTAGGTTGGTGAACTACTGGCTCAGTAAATAGAATTTCACCCAACCATCACATATAAATCATTTATGTTTATTAAACTCAAATAAAATGCAAAAATCGCTACACTGAGTAGATCTAACAATTATAATTAAATGTCATAGGAAATGTAAATATTACATTAAAAGAACAACTGTTATGAAATTGTACCCAAATCTTTCTAAATCTTTCTTACTTATACGAAACTCTTTAACCCTATATGATCATATTTTAGCTTATGCCCTGATCATATGCAGTGTACTCTACATATGAAGACTCGTAGTGAACTACGATCTCACCGTACAAGACTTAGCTTAAAACCCGGGAAGCTAAGCCTAGAACTGAATCCGGGTCTGCATGACTCGAACTGTCACGTCTGACTAAGGTGGCTAAATAGCTGGCCTTTATGTGGACCTCTCCTTCTAGGTTGAGTACACAAGTGGAGGGTTTGAGATGCTCTGTGGGCCTCATCTTGGTACGCTTTGTGGGTACCTCTGGGTTACCACTGGGATCTCCGGTTCATGTTGCGTAACCTATCTTCTCTTAGGAGATTTCCTCAAAGGCTTTGTCTCCCCGCACGCTCTGTGGGTGCGATCTGATCCCCGTATACTAGTCGCTGCCAGGGTGGATCATTTCCTCCCTACATTGTAGACATTCATAGGGAATCTACGGTGTTCAAGGAACCTATGTCTATTATTTTAGTATTCTTAGAAAGCTCTTTCTACATTGTACCTTTCCCTTACTTATACTTGACTCTGGTTGTAACATCCCTGACCTGGGTTATGTACTAACCCTAGGTGTTTTGTTTAATAAATATTATTATATGCTTTCTCTTATCCTTTGAAAAGTAATTAAGGCTTTTGAGGAACTTATATTTCAATTTCAGTCCCTTTTGAATAATGTTGAAACATTGTTTTGTGAATTTTGGACTAAAGTGCAAATTACCCAAGTTGAGGGGTTAACTTGCAAATTCCACATGATAAGATGTTCCTATGATGATGAGACATCATAAGAATGAATATAATGTAGTGGTATGGTTTCCACAAGCTTGGGCATCAAGATAAAGCTTGTAGAGAAATCCTTGTGCATTAAAACCTAGTTTTGGTGTAATGTGCAATTTACCCAAAACCTAGGGTTCAACATGCAAAATACCACCTCTAGAGGGTCTCTCATATTTCTTAGCATCAAGTAGAGAAAATAAAATGAGAGGGGTGCCTCATTGGAGTTATCTTGGAGGAGAGAGAAACTTGACATTAAAATAATCAAGATTTAAGCATATATGGAACTTTAGTTTAATTTATACAAAAAGAAAAAAACTAATTGAGGAGCCCTTCAACCAAAAGTTTAAGGATGTGTTTGAAATAGTGTTGGACGAGCTTGTGCTTTTCTATGGCACAAAAAGATCTTGGTTGAGTGGAAGCCACTCACATTAAGATAATAAAAAGTAATATCCACTAAAAGGTTGGATATTAATATAAAACTCTTTAAGGTGCTTAGTTCCTTTTCCATTAATTCTTGGATAATGATGGATTTTTCCAAAAAAAATGAATATGGCTTCTTGGCCAATAAATGGAGGGGGATTTTATATTAATTCTTTTGGAATTAAAAGAAAATAATCCATTTTCTCTTTCCTTGAAAATCCCTTATACATGTTCTTTTTCCAATACACATAAGGACCTTTCCTTAGTTTCCTCTTCCCATCTTTGCTTTGGCTGACCAAGGAATACCTAAGGAGTAGGAGAAATACGAAAAAAACCTCTTGGTAAGGTTTTTATCATCTTCTACCTCGAATTCGTGGTGAAAACCCTAAAGCAATGCTTGATTCTAGGTTTTCTTCACCCGATTTCCAATTCTAGCCATCTTTTTCATCCAATAGCTCAAGAACGAACCTTGGACAATTGCTAGAACTCCATCCACCATTAGAGACATGGATCTTGCAGCTTGGAGATCAGATTTTAGGTGGGTTTTATAACTGTAACCCTTAAACATTGATATTGCATCAAGTTCTCTATGAGTTGTTGGTTATTTTCTTCTATTTTGAACTCTTTTGATGCATTGCTGCAATTTCCATGAAAAACGGTTGCTGTTCTTGGATGCACAAGGAAGATGATGATGACATCATATTTACACGTTTCCCAAGAAAATTATTAGGTCAAACGGTTTGCATAAGTTGCTCAAATGTTTTCCCAAACTGTTTGGGAGCAAACGGTTTCAAACCGTTTGAGATGAAACGGTTTCACCAAACCACATGAGGGCAAACAGTTTCAGACCGTTTGGAGGTTTTGACCAGGGTTGACCATTTTTGAATTTTTTTTTTCTAATAATGATGGTTATTGATCCACTAAATATAATTGACTAGTTCCAATTGGTTCATGAGTTCAAGGTCCCACAATCACCAAAACCCTAATCAGGTTGAGTGCTGATTTTATAATTGATTGAGTTTGGAACTTGGGTTGATTGACCCAAACGGTTTCAAAACAAGACCATTTGGGGGTCACCCAAGACCGTTTGGAGGTCTAGGTTTGGATATGGTTAAGTGTTTGAAGGAACAAAGATATGGTGTTAACCCTAATCGGCTAAGTGCTGATTTTGCAATTGAATAGGTTGATGTTTTGGGTTGATTGACCCAAACGGTTTCAAAACCGTTTGGGGATCACCTAAATGGTCTCAAGACCGTTTGGCGGTCACTCAAGACAGTGTGGAGGTCTAGGGTTAGGTATGGTTGAGCAATTGAAGGTCCAAATATATTCAGTTGATGTACAATCAATTTTTGATTTGGTGACCAATCCTAGGATCCAAACTTTAATTGAATGACATGGTTGATGATGATGTGATGGGAAAACGGTCTCAAGACCATTTGGAGGTCATCCAAACGATCCCAAGACCGTTTGGGGGTCACCCAAGACCGTTTGGAGGTCTAGGGTTGACTATGGTTAGGTGTTTTGAGATCTAAAGGTATTGAGTTGAAGAGTAATCAATTGCTGATTTGGTGAGCAATCCAATGAACCAAACCCTAATTGGTTGACTTGGATTTTGACATGGACATGGGAAAATGGTATCAAGACCATTTGGAGGTCATCCAAATGACCTCAAGACCGTTTGGGGTCAGGTCATGCCCAATTTGGATGAAGGTTCAATGGTTTCAAAGTAACCAATCTCACATTGATTAATGTTGAAGGATCAACGATTCCAATCCCTAAACCAATTGATTCAAACCCTAATTGATGATCAATTGAGGGTCAATTGAGGGTCAAATCAGTTGAAGGTTGACCTAATTAACTCAATTGAGGTATGGTGATAGGTCCATTTGATGAATAATAACATGATTACAATCAATGAAGGAATCGATCTTGGAAATCCTAATTTAATTGGAATGGTTGAGACCCTTTTTGGTCCTTGCGGTTTTGAGGAGGTTTGGACCAAACAGTCTCAAGACCGTTTGAGTCCAAACGGTATCAAGACCATTTGGGTCCAAACGGTCTACCGTTTGGGGCCAAACGATCCCAAATGGTTTAGGTTCATGCGGTTGGACCGATTGAATTCATGCGGTTTCAAAAGTCAACTTTGGGCAAACGGTCTTCACCACCTACTTTACTAATCGGTTTCAAGGTAGTACTTTAGAAAACGGTTTCATTGGTTGCTCAAGACCATTTGAGTTCTGATTTTGGTCAAGACCGTTTAGGGTCTATAAGGCCAAAACTGTTTGGTGGATAATTAACCAAAACTGCATGGGTACTTAAAGTGGTTAAAGGACAAATTGATTAGTTGACTAATACATGATGTAATCAAAGATGATTATATTAATTACATCTTAATGGGATGAGGTGATTAGTACCTTTGAATAATTAAGCCTTAATGGTCACGGTGACAATGACATAACCCATGATTTCAATTCTTCCTCAAGAGTGAGTTGACATAATTCTACTGCTCAGTGTTATTCTGTTACCAACAATAACAATGTTTCTGGAAGGGTGTTATATCTCTCGCTGGGACAATTGTCAATTGTCTCACCTCTATGGGATTCAAATTTTTAGGTAGTCGCCAAGGAAGAAGAAACCCTTCAGTGGGTGAGCAGCAACAGCAGCAACAACAACAATAGCAAGGACAACAGTGATCCACAGGTGGAGACATTGTTTGTCAAGTCTTGTATATAGAGAGAGTCCTATGTGTCATCTCTATACTCTCAGGTCCTAGGAGTCAGTAGATGGTTTGATATAGATCTGAGATTTTTGGCTTGATGCCTTGAGATTTTGTATACTGCTTATGTACAGTTTAACTGGACAGTCAATGTTATGACTCTCGAGATGATATGATATAGAGATGTATTGATGAATCAGCATGTAAATAACTTACTTTGGTTCTTTATGATAGAGTTTTACCGTTTGTGGATTTCTTTACAAAAAGTTTTAAATTTTTAGTGATTTTCAGTAATTTCACTGCTAATAATTCACTTCCGCATTAATTAATCATGTTTTCATAAGTTGGATGCCACAATTGTTGGTATCAGAGCTTTAGGTTCACTAAGTCTACAGAGACATTGGACTAGAGTTGTTGAGTCTGTTCTAGTGCCTTCCAGTCTATTTGATAGTGTCTTCTGCTCATATAGGAGGAGAAGAGAAAACTAAAGATGTCTGCATCGCATGATGAACATGTTGCTGAAAGTAGTGTCGCTGCACCCGAAGGAGGTGCAAGAGACCAAGGAAGGGAGGAGCCTGTGCCTGAACCACCCCAGTTCAATCAAGATGACATGGGGAATCTAGAATTCCAAGCAATGTTTGGGCATACCCGCACCTAGGGCACCTGCCCATCAAGAAGGACAAGGAGTCGGCAAGACGTTTGAATGACTACGCCGAGTTGGAGCCACAGAATATGTTGGGACAGCTGACCCAACAGATGTTGACATGTGGCTAACTGAACTAGAGAAGGCCTTTAGAATCCTTAACATCCCAGAAGCTGAGAAGGTTAGACATGATGTGTACCTTATTAAAGGGAGTGATGGTCACTGGTGGACCATAGAGGAGGGGAAAAGGCCTGGTGTGGAGATCGGATGGGAAGTATTTCGACGAGAATTTGTTAACAGATACTTTCCTAAGACCTTTCTGGATGAGAAAATCTCTTAGTTTGAGAGATTAAGACACGGACCAAAGAACATTAGCAAGTACGAGGCTAAGTTCATGGAGCTTTTGCGGTTTTGTCCGCATATGGCAACCACATATGAAGAGATAATACTGCATTTTGAGAAGGGATTAAACGCTGAATTGACTACCCCTGTGTCTGCTCTGGAGAACAGGGAAAGATTTGCTACTTTTGTGGAGTTTGTTCGAAGGATAGAGAGGTCTGTGATGGAGAAGTGACAGACCAAGGACAAGAAGGTGTACCTCCAGTTCCAAGGATCCTCATCCAAAGGTTTCAAGAAAACAAGGTTTTCCGTGCCTACACCACCACCTAGATTCAGTACCCAGACGCAGTGGACGTCAAATAGGGGTAGAGGGTGAAGTTTACCACAAGAAGGAGCCCGCATCTCAGCATCTATATCGGTTACAGGACCATCCAGACCACAACAAGGGATCAAAAGCTATTTCATATGTGGAAAGGTGGGGCATCTGATGAAGGATTGCAGAGCCAGAGAGGCGAGTGTGACTCAACCCCAAAGGTAGAGTTAGCAAGGTTCTCAAAGGAGACAGTTTCTAGGTGGCGTTAGAGGATGTGGACAAGCATCCCAAGCTGGATCATCGGCACCCAGTCATCGAGCACCGAATCAACCACAGGCGACAGTGAGATTGTACGTGATGAATCCACCTGATGCAGTGATTAACCCTCGGGTTGTGACATGTCAGATGAGACTATTTTATTTTGATATGTCTACATCCTGCATCGTATCTGTTTTAATTGATCTGAGTGCTACACATTCCTTTATCACTCGAAGAGTGATTCTTGACTACAACATGACTATCAGTCATAGAGCAGATAGTTTGTTGTTAGAAACTCCTTTGATGGGATCTACTGTGTTGCGGGAAGTATGTTCTCCCTGCACTCTTTTCTTTTCTGAGCATCGCATTCAAGTGGATCTTTTACCACTTGAGATGTACGGGTTCGATATAATCCTTGGGATGGATACCTTAGAAAGGTATAAGGTTGTCTTGGATTATGAGTCCAAGCAAGCTGTGTTCACAGATGATAGTGACACGTGGATCTTTCAGAGAGATAGAAAGATCCTTCCAACTTGTCTTATGTCAGCTATGGTAGTTGAGAAGCTGATGAGGCAAGGATGCTTTACATTCTTGGCCCATGTGGTAGATACCACTATGGAGAGTTCTAATCCTGCTGAAGTTCCTATAGTCAGGGAATTTGAAGATGTATTTCTTGAAGAACTTCCTGGTGTTCCTCCGCCCCGAGAGATTGATTTTGAAATTAATCTAGTCCCGGGCATGCAACCAATAGCATAAACACCGTATAGGATGGCGCCTGCTGAGATGGTAGAACTCAAGAAACAGTTGCAAGAGTTGCTTGAGAAGGGTTTCATCCGACCAAGAACTTCACCCTGGGGTGCTCCAGTCCTCTTTGTTAAAAAGAAGGATGGATCGATGCGGTTATGCATTGATTACAAGCAGTTAAATAAAGTAACTATAAAGAATAAGTATCCTTTGACAAGGATTGATGATCTCTTTGATCAGTTGCATGGTGCAACTGTCTTCTCAAAGATAGATCTGAGGTCGGGATATCATCAGCTGCGTATTAAGTAAGGTGACATACCTAAGTCTGCTTTTAGGACAAGGTATGGTCACTATGAGTTCACAGTTATGTCATTTGGACTAACTAATGCACCAACTGCATTTATGGAACTCATGAATAGAATCTTTAGACCTTTTCTCGATCAGTGTGTAGTTGTCTTCATAGATGACATCTTGATCTACAGTAGAGATGCTCAACAACATGAGCAGCATCTTCGTCAGGCTCTAACTTTGCTAAGAGAGCATGAGCTATATGCTAAGTTTAGCAAGTGTGAGTTCTGGTTACCAGAAGTTTCTTTCCTTGGACACGTAATATCTACTTCGGGTATATGTGTTGACCCTAAAAAGGTAGCCTCTGTCCTACAATGGGAACAGCCTAAGACACTGACAGAGATTCGCAGTTTCTTAGGTTTGGCAAGCTATTATAGGAGGTTCATTAAGAACTTCAGTTTTATAGCTTTACCCTTAACTAAGTTGACTAGGAAGGATGTTTCTTTTGTCTGGAATGACAAGTGTCAGCAATCATTCCAGTTGTTGAAGGAAAGGCTGACAAGTGCACCTGTGCTGGTATTACCTGAGCAAGGGAAAGGGTATATAGTTTTCTGTGATGCCTCTAAGAATGGACTAGGATGTGTATTAATGCAGGATAAACAAGTGATTTCTTTTGCTTCTCGACAGCTTAAGAAACATGAGGAAAATTATCTGACACACGATCTAGAACTAGCTGTTGTCATCCATGCCTTGAAGATCTGGAGGCATTACCTCTATGGAGAAACATTCCAGATTTTCATAGACCATAAGAGCCTAAAGTACATCTTTTTTCTCATCGTGAGTTAAACATGAGGCAACACCACTGGATGGAGTTAATCAAGGACTATGATTGTATAATTGATTATCATCCAGGGAAGGCCAATGTGGTTGCTGATGCTTTAAGTAGGAAATCAGCAACACCAGCCCAAGATAGAGCACAGCTAAATTCTTGGTGTGCTCTAGGATGGATATGCTTATCTCTTTAAGGAAAGACAATGTACAGCTAAAAGTATCGTTGTTATCTAGATTGTTAGCTGAGATGCACATAAAACCTACTCTGAGACAACAAATTAAGGAGGCACAGCAAGCTGATGTTGTAGTTCAATAGATTAGATCAGAGTATGGTAGTGAGAAACGAGATGGTTTCCATGATTCAGATGATCAGGTATCCTGTTACCATGGTAGAATGATAGTACCTAATGTTGATAACTTGAGAAAGTTAGTCCTGGAAGAAGCCCATTCTTCAATGTATGCTATGCATCCAGGAAGCACCAAGATGTATCATAACTTGAAAGATATGTATTGGTGGCCTGGTTTAAACAAGGATGTTGCTGAGTTTGTTATGCGGTGTCCAGTGCGTCAGCAAGTTAAAGCTGAACACCAGAAGCCTGCAGGAACAACGCAGCCTTTGCCTATACCACAATGGAAGTGGGATCATGTGACCATGGATTTTGTGGTTGGGTTACCCAGAATACTATTCAGCTGAGAAATTGACACAGTTATATGTAGATGAGATAGTGTGGTTGCATGGGGTCCTAGTTACCATTGTTTCCAACAGAGGTCCCCAGTTTACGAGTCATTTTTGGGAGTGACTTCATAAAGTCTTAGGCACACAGTTAAGGTTTAGTACAACCTTTCATCCTCAGACTGATGGACAATCTGAAAGAACTATACAAACCTTGGAGGACTTTCTTAGGGCATGTGTCCTTCAGTTTACAGGAAGTTGGGATCTACATCTAAGTTTGACAGAGTTTGCCTATAACAACAGCTATCAATACAACATTGACATGGCTCCTTATGAAGCTTTGTATGGTAGGCATTGTAGATCTCCCCTATGTTGGTATGAAACTGGGGAATATCAACTTTTGGGTCTTGATCTTCTGCAACAGACCATTGAGAAGATTAAAATAATACAACAACAGTTGAAGACTGCAAAAGATAGGCAGAAATCTTACGTTGATAAGTGTCATAGACCTTTAGAATTCCAGGTTGGAGACATAGTGTATCTCAAGGTCTCACCCTGGAAGGGAGTTCTTAGGTTCGGAAGGAAAGGAAAGTTAGCTCCTAGATTTATAAGGCCTTATCCAATCACTGAACGTATTGCAAAGGTAGCTTATAAGCTGGAGTTACCCCCTAAGCTGCAAAAGTTACACCCAGTGTTCCACATTTCCATGTTAAGGAAATGTCATCCTGACACAGAATCAGTTCTACAGCCTATGGAAGTAGAATTCAATGATGATATTTCCTATGTTGAAGGACCTATGTTGATTCTTGACAGAAGGATCAAGAAGCTGAAAAAGAAAGACATTAGTCTTGTAAAGGTCCTCTGGAATCATCGTGGCGTTGAAGAAGCTACATTGGAACTTGAGGAAGAAATGCGGAGGAAATACCCTACTCTTTTCTCTTAAAATGTTTTGTTTATGATTTCGGGGACGAAATCCTTGTTACGGGTGGATAATTTGTAACATCCCTGACCTGCATTATGTACTGGCCCTAGGTGTACCCCCAGTCCCAAGGATCATCATCCAAAGGATTCAAGAAAACAAGGTTTTCTGTGCCTACACCACCACCTAGATTCAGCACCCAGACGCAATGGACGTCAAATAGGGGTAGAGGGTGAAGTTTACCACCAGAAGGAGCCCACATCTCAACATCTATATCAGTTACAGGACCATCCAGACCACAGCAGGGGATCAAAAGCTATTTCATATGTGGAAAGGTGGGGCATCTGATGAAGGATTGCAGAGCCAGAGAGGCGAGTGTGACTCAACCCCAAAGGCAGAGTCAGCAAGGTTCTCAAAGGAGATAGTTTCCAGGTGGTGCTAGAGGACGTGGACAAGCATCCCAAGCTGGATCATTGGCACCCAGTCATCGAGCATCGAATCAACCACAGGCGACAATGAGATTCTACACGATGAATCCACCTGATGCAGTGATTAACCCTCAGGTTGTGACAGGTTAGATGAAACTATTTTATTCTGATATGTCTACATCCCGCATCGTATCTGTTTTAATTGATCTGGGTGCTACACATTCCTTTATCACTCAAAGAGTGATTCTTGACTGCAACATGACTATCAGTCATAGAGCGGATAGTCTATTGTTAGAAACTCCTTTGATGGGATCTGATGTGTTGCGGGAAGTATGTTCTCCCTGCACTCTTTTCTTTTTTTAGCATCGCATTCAAGTGGATCTTATACCACTTGAGATGCACGGGTTCGATATAATCTTTGGGATGGATACCTTAGAAAGGTATAAGGTTGTCTTGGATTGTGAGTCCAAGAAAGCTGTGTTCACAGATGATAGTGACACGTGGATCTTTTAGGGAGACAGAAAGATTCTTCCAACCTGTCTTGTGTCACCTATGGTAGCTGAGAAGCTGATGAGGCAAGGATGTTTTGCATTCTTGGTCCATGTGGTGGATACCACTATGGAGAGTTCTAATCCTGCCGAAGTTCCTGTAGTCAGGGAATTTGAAGATGTATTTCCTGAAGATCTTCCAGGTGTTCCTCTGCCCCGAGAGATTGATTTTGAAATTAATCTAGTCCCGGGCACGCAACCAATAGCAAAAACATCTTATAAGATGGCGCCTGCTGAGATGGCAGAACTCAAGAAACAACTGCAAGAGTTGCTTGAGAAGGGTTTCATCCGACCAAGCACTTCACCCTGGGGTGCTCAGGTCCTCTTTGTTAAAAAGAAAGATGGATCGATGCGGTTATGCATTGATTACAGGCAGTTAAATAAAGTAACTATAAAGAATAAGTATCCTTTGCCAAGGATTGATGATCTCTTTGATCAGTTGTGTGGTGCAACTGTCTTCTCAAAGATAGATCTGAGGTCGAGATATCATCAATTGCGTATTAAGGAAGGTGACATACCTAAGTCTGCTTTTAGGACAAGGTATGGTCACTATGAGTTCACAGTTATGTCGTTTGGACTAACTAATGCACCAGCTGCATTTATGGAACTCATGAATAGAATCTTTCGACCTTTTCTCGATCAGTGTGTAGTCGTCTTCATAGATGACATCTTGATCTACAGTAGAGATGCCCAACAACATGAGCAGCATCTTCGTCAGGCTCTAACTTTGCTAAGAGAGCATGAGTTATATGCTAAGTTTAGCAAGTGTGAGTTCTGGTTACCAGAAGTTTCTTTCCTTGGACACGTAATATCTGCTTCGGGTATACGTGTTGACCCTAAAAAGGTAGAATCTGTCCTACAATGGGAACAACCTAAGACACCAACGGAGATTCGCAGTTTCTTAGGATTGGCAAGCTATTATAGGAGGTTCTTTAAGAACTTTAGTTCTATAGATTTACCCTTGACTAAGTTGACTAGGAAGGATGTTTCTTTTGTCTGGAATGACAAGTGTCAGCAATCATTCCAGTTGTTGAAGGAAAGGTTGACAAGTGCACTTGTGTTGGTATTACATGAGTAAGGGAAAGGGTATATAGTTTTCTATGATGCCTCTAAGAATGGACTAGGATGTGTGCTAATGCAGGATAAACAAGTGATTTCTTTTGCTTCTCGATATCTTAAGAAATATGAGAAAAATTATCCGACACACGATCTAGAACTAGCTGTTGTAGTCCATGCCTTGAAGATCTGGAGACATTACCTCTATGGAGAAACATTTCAGATTTTCATAGACCATAAGAGCCTAAAGTACATCTTTTCTCAGCGTGAGTTAAACATGAGGCAACGCCGCTGGATGGAGTTAATCAAGGACTATGATTGTACAATTGATTATCATCCAAGGAAGGCCAATGTGGCTGCTGATGCTTTAAATAGGAAATCAGCAACACCAGCCCTAGATAGAGCACAGTTAAATTCTTGGTGTGCTCTAGGATGGATATGCTTATCTATTTAAGGAAAGACAATGTACAGTTAAAAGTATCTTTGTTATCTGGATTGTTAGCTGAGATCTACATAAAACCTACTCTGAGACAACAGATTAAGGAGGCACAACAAGCTGATGTTGTAGTTCAATAGATTAGATCAGAGTATGGTAGTGAGACACGAGATGGTTTCCATGATTCAGATGATAAGGTAACCTGTTACCATGGTAGAATGATAGTACCTGATGTTTATAACTTGAGAAAGTTAGTCCTGGAAGAAGCTCATTCTTCAATGTATGTTATGCATCCAGGAAGCACCAAGATGTATCATAACTTGAAATATATGTATTGGTGGCCTGGTTTAAAAAAGGATGTTGTTGAGTTTGTTATGGGGTGTCCAGTGTGTCAGCAAGTTAAAGCTGAACACCAGAAGCCCGCAGGAACAATGCAGCCTTTTCCTATACCATAGTGGAAGTGGGATCATGTGACCATGGATTTTGTGGTTGGGTTACCCAGAATAGACAAAGGTCATGATTCCATCTGGGTAATAGTTGATAGGTTGACCAAAGACGTCACATTTCTTACCTGTCAAAACAACCTATTCTGCTGAGAAATTGGCACAGTTATATGTAGATGAGATAGTGCGGCTGTATGGGGTCCCAATTACCATTGTTTTTGACAGAGGTCCCCAGTTTACGAGTCATTTTTGGGAGCGACTTCATAAAGCCTTAGGCACACAGTTAAGGTTTAGTACAACCTTTCATCCTCAGACTGATGGACAATCTGAAAGAACTATACAAACCTTGGAGTACTTGCTTAGGGCATGTGTCCTTCATTTTATAGGAAGTTGGGATCTACATCTAAGTTTGACATAGTTTGCCTATAACAACAGCTATCAACACAACATTGACATGGAACCTTATGAATCTTTGTATGGTAGACGTTGTAGATCTCCCCTATGTTGGTATGAAACTGGTGAATATCAACTTTTGGGTCTTGATCTTGTGCAGCAGACCACTGAGAAGATTAAAATAATACAACAACAGTTGAAGACTGCACAAGATAGGTAGAAATCTTACGCTGATATGCATCGTAGACCTTTAGAATTCTAGGTTGGATACAGAGTGTATCTCAATGTCTCACCGTGGAAGGGAGTTCTTAGGTTCAGAAGGAAAGGAAAGTTAGCTCCTAGATTTATGGGGCCTTATCCAATCATTGAACGGATTGGAAAGGTAGCTTATAAGCTGGAGTTACCCCCTAAGCTGCAAAAGTTACACCCAGTGTTCCACATTTCCATGTTAAGGAAATGTCATCCTGACACAGAATTAGTTCTGCAGCTATGGAAGTAGAATTGAATGATGATATATCCTATGTTGAAGGACCTATGTTGATTCTTGACAGAAGGATCAAGAAGCTGAAAAAGAAAGACATTAGTTTTGTAAAGGTCCTCTGGAATCATCGTGGCATTGAAGAAGCTACATGAGAACTAGAGGAAGAAATGAGGAGGAAATACCCTACTCTTTTCTCTTAAAATGTTTTGTTTATGATTTCAGGGATGAAATCCTTGTAAGGGGTGGATAATATGTAACATCCCCGACTTGAGTTATGTACTAACCCTAGGTGTTTTGTTTAATAAATATGATTATATGCTTGCTCTTATCTTTTGAAAAGTAGTTAAGGCTTTTGAAGAACTTATATTTCAATTTCAGTCCCTTTTGAATAATATTTAAACATTATTTTGTTAATTTTGGACTAACGTGCAAATTACCCAAGTTGAGGGGTTAACTTGCAAATTCCAAATGATAAGATGTTCCTATGATGTTGAGACATCATAATAATGAATATGATGTAGTGGTATGGTTTCCACAAGCTTGGGCATCAAGATAAAGCTTGTAGAGCAATCCTTGTGCATTAAAACCTAGTTTTGGTGTAATGTGCAATTTACCCAAAACCTAGGGTTCAACATGCAAAATACCACCTCTAGAGGGTATCTCATGTTTCTTGGCATCAAGTAGAGAAAATAAAATGAGAGGGGCGCCTCATTTGAGTTATCTTGGAGGAGAGATAATCTTGACATTAAAATAATCAAGACTTAAGCATATATGGAACTTTAGTTTAATTTATACAAAAAGAAATAAATTAATTGAGAAGCCCTTAAACCATAAGTTGAAGGATGTGTTTGCAATAGTTTTGGACTAGCTTTTTCCTTGCTATGTCACAAAAAGATCTTGGTTGAGTGGAAGCCACTCACATTAAGATAATAAAAAGTAATATCCACTAAAAGGTTGGATATTAATATAAAACTCTTTAAGGTGCTTAGTTCCTTTTCCATTAATTCTTGGATAATGTTGGAGTTTTGCAAGAAAATTAAGATGACTTCGTGGCCAATAAATGGAGGGGTATTTGATGGAAATTATTTTGGAATTAAAAGAAAATAATCCATTTTCTCTTTCCTTGAAAATCCCTTATACATGTTCTTTTTCCAATACACATAAGGACCTTTCCTTAGTTTACTCTTCCCATCTTTGCTTTGGCCGACCAAGGAATAGCTCAGGAGCAGGAGAAATACGAACACAACATGTTGGTAAGGTTTTGATCATCTTCTACCTCGAATTCATGGTGAAAACCCTAAAGCAATGTTTGATTCTTGGTTTTCTTTACCTGATTTCCAATTCTAGCCATCTTTTTCATCCAATAGCTCAAGAACGAACCTTGGACAGTTGCTGGAACTCCATCCACCATTAGAGCCGTGGAGATTGGATCTTGGAGATCATATTTGAGGCGGTTTTTATAACTTTAACCCTTAAACATTGATATTGCATCAAGTTCTCTATGATTTATTGGTTATTTTCTTCTATTTTGAACTCTTTTGATGCATTGCTGCAATTTCCATGAAAAACGGTTGCTGTTCTTGGATGAACGAAGGAAGATGATGATTACATCATATTGACACATTTCCCAAGAAAATTATTAGGTCAAACATATTGCATAAGTTGCTCAAACGGTTTCCCAAACCGTTTGAGATGAAACAGTTTCACCAAACCGCATGAGGGCAAACGGTTTCAGACCGTTTGGAGGTGTTGACCAGGGTTGACCATTTGTGAATTTGTTTATAATAATGATGGTTATTGATCCACTAAATATAATTGACTAGTTCCAAATGGTTCATGAGTTGAAGGTCCCACAATCACCAAAACCCTAATCGGGTTGAGTGCTGATTTTATAATTGATTGAGTTTGGAACTTGGGTTGATTGACCCAAACGGTTTCAAAACCATTTGGGGATCACCCAAACGGTCTCAAGACCATTTTGGGGTCACCCAAGACCATTTGGAGGTCTAGGGTCAAATATGGTTAAGTGTTTGAAGGACCAAAGATATGGTGTTAACCCTAATCGGCTAAGTGCTGATTTTGCAATTGAATATGTTGATGTTTTGGTTTGATTGACCCAAACGGTTTCAAAACCATTTGGGTATCACCCAAACGGTCTCAAGACCGTTTGGGGGTCACTCAATACCATTTGTAGGTCTAGGGTTAGGTATGGTTGAGCAATTGAAGGTCCAAAGATATTAAGTTGATGTACAATCAATTGTTGATTTGGTGACCAATCCTAGGATCCAAACTTTAATTGAATGACATGGTTGATGATGATGTGATGGGAAAACGGTCTCAAGACCGTTTGGAGGTCATCCAAATGATCCCAAGACCGTTTGGGGGTCACCCAAGACCGTTTGGAGGTCTAGGGTTGACTATGGTTAGTGTTTGGAGATCTAAAGGTATTGAGTTGAAGAGTAATAAATTGCTGATTTGGTGAGCAATCCAATGAACCAAACCCTAATTGGTTGACTTGGATTTTGATGTGGACATGGGAAAATTGTCTCAAGACCATTTGGAGGTCATCCAAATGACCTCAAGACCGTTTGGGGTCAGGTCATGCCCAATTTGGATGAAGGTTCAATGGTTTCAAAGTAACCAATCTCACATTGATTAATGTTGAAGGATCAAGGATTCCAATCCCTAAACCAATTGATTCAAACCCTAACTGATGATCAATTGAGGGTCAATTGAGGGTCAAATCTGTTGAAGGTTGACCTAATTAACTCAATTTAGGTATGGTGATAGGTCCATTTGATGAATAATAACATGATTACAATCAATGAAGGAATCGATCTTGGAAACCCTAATTTAATTGGAATGGTTGAGACCTTTTTTGGTCCTTGCGGTTTTGAGGAGGTTTGGACCAAATGGTCTGAAGACCTTTTGAGTCCAAACGATCCCAAATGGTTTAGGTTCATGCAGTTTCCAAACCGATTGAATTCATGCGGTTTCAAAAGTCAACTTTGGGCAAACGGTCTTCACCACCTACTTTACTAAACGGTTTCAAGGTGGTACTTTAGAAAACGGTTTCATTGGTTGCTCAAGACCATTTGAGGTCTGATTTTGGTCAAGACCATTTAGGGTCTATAAGGCCAAAACTGTTTGGTGGATAATTAACCAAAACTGCATGGGTACTTAAAGTGGTTAAAGGACAAATTGATTAGTTGACTAATACATGATGTAATCAAATATGATTATATTAATTACATCTTAATGGGATGAGGTGATTAGTACCTTTGAATAACTAAACCTTAATGGTCATGGTGACAATGACATAACCCATGATGTCAATTCTTCCTCAAGAGTGAGTTGACATAATTCTACTGCTCAGTGTTATTCTATTACCAGCAATAACAATGTTTCTGGCAGAGAGTTATATCTCTTGCTGGGACAATTTTCAATTGTCTCACCCCTATGGGATTCAACTTTTTAGGTAGACGCCGAGGAAGAAGAAACCCTTCAGTGGGTGAGCAGCAACAGCAGCCATAGCAGTAGCAGTAGCAACAACAAGGACAGCAGTGATCCACAGGTGGAGACACTGTTTGTCAAGTCTTGTATATAGAGCGAGTCCTATGTGTCGTCTCTGTACTCTCAGGTCCTAGGAGTCAGTAGATGGTTTGATATAGATCTGAGATTTTTGGCTTCATGCCTCGAGATTTTGTATACTGATTATGTATAGTTTAACTGGGCAGTCAATGTTATGACTCTCGAGATGAGATGATACAGAGATGTATTGATGAATCAACATGTAAATAACTTACTTTGGTTCTTTATGATAGAGTTTTACCGTTTGTGGATTTCTTTTACAAAAAGTTTTAAATTTTTAGTGATTTTCAGTAATTTCGCTGCTAATAATTCGCTTCTGCATTAATTAATCATGTTTTCATAAGTTGGATGCCACAATTGTTGGTATCAGAGCTCTATGTTCGCTGAGTCTACAAAGACATAGGACTAGAGTTGTTGAGTCTGTTCTAGTGCCTTCCAATCTGTTTGATAGTGTCTTCTGCTCATATAGGAGGAGAAGAGAAAACTAAAGATGTCTGGATCGCATGATGAACATGTTGCTGAAAGTAGTGTCACTGCACCGGGAGGAGGTGCAAGAGACCAAGGAAGGGATGAGCCTGTGCCTGAACCACCCTAGTTCAATCAAGATGACATGGGGAATCTAGAATTCCAGGCTATGTTTGGGTAGTTTATAGCTGCCATGACACATATGACTAATAGAATGCCCATACCCACACTACTACAGAAATGGCTTATAAAGTCACTTTTCAAGGTGTCGGTTGTATAAATAAACCGACACCTAAACTCTACAGTGTCGGTTGATAACATAAACCGACATCCAATCTATGAAGGGTGACCAGACACGGGTACCACTTTTATTAAGTGTCGGTTACTTAATAAAAAACAGACACCTAAAATTAACCGCCAAATCCAAAATTTCCAGCGAAAAAAATTACCTCCAAAATTTGACATATGGCGTCGGTTGATAATTAAAAAAACGACGACTAAAGGTTATTCGTGAGACAGAAATTGGGCACATTTTGGTCTTCGGTTTTACTACAACTACCGACGCTTCTGAGTTTTCCCGCGCTGTCCACGGGGAATTTTTCACACCATTTAAGCGTCGGTTTTAGGTAGAAACCGACGACTATGGTCATAAATCGAGAACAATTTTTTTAATCGGCATATGAATATAGACGTCGATTGTTGTGCAGAACAGACACTGTTAGTTTTAGTTGTCGGTTTTTTTGAATAACCGATGCCTATGGTACAGTTAATAGCCCCACAAACAGAACTTTTCCCCATTGTCTCTGTTTCATTGCGACGTGCGCTAGGTCTGGCAATTTCCCCCGATTGCTCCCCGCCGTCGTTGTCGGTTGGCTCCCCCACGCCGCTCGTCGCCGTTGCCGTCACTGCCACTCGTCGTCGTCGCCACAGTTCCCCTTTGATCCTCGCCGTCGGCGCTGCCGGCTTCACCTCTAGCTGCTTTCCTCTACTCCGGCGCTGACAGCTTCACCTCCAGCTGCTCTCCTCTGCTCCGGTCGGGCCTTCTTCCTCTACCCTCAAGGTACGCCGACTTCTTCCTCCTTCCTTCCTCCGCCTAGGCTAGGTCAAGCCCTGTAGGTGCCCTGGAACAAAATCGTCAGGTTCCCTTCTGGGCGTTTTTTTTTAAAGTTATTTACTTATTGGTAACTTGATAAGTGTTGAAACAGTCAATAACTATATTCTGCTCGTGATTTATGATTGTATACGTGTTCTAGCTAGCAACAGACCTGGTCTTGAGGATCTATAAATACATTCTTACATTCTATAAACTGTGTAATCTTACATTCTATAAATACATATATAACACAGCATTGTTGTGTGTGCTTGACAGCCCAAATTACTTCTCATTATTCTTCTTTTAATAAGTAACTCATATCCATTGATGTTGAAGGAAGTTAGGAAGCCAGTTTGTTGACAGTGATATCTGATTATCCATCTTATATTTTAATGTGATAGGGTGATCAATATGGTAGATAAAAAATGATTATGTCTTTGTTAGAAAAACCTTGGCTATGACTCCTATGGACATTCCATACTAATGAATAGTTTAACTATGAAATTGGTAACTTGTTTCATTGTTCAGTATATTGAGAATCCTAATCACCCTTCTTGCTTAATGATGAACTGTAATGCACACATGTGACATGCTTGGAATGTAAATGATGAACTTTTCCCTAAATTGCCAATCATGCTTTGAAAGACATCAATAATCACCCTAACTTGAAGAACTAGGATTTTAGGTATAAGAATGACAACACATTATTTGTTGGCCTAGAAACCCGTCTAAGATGTACTCATTAGGAGTAAATCTTGGATAGTCCCCGGTTTGGGACTATTCTTGAACACCTAATCTCACTTAGGATGTAAGTGTATAATGTGTATTGGGTTTTCAAGAAAATTTCGGTAGCATTTCCCCGTTTGTTCTCTAAGTACATATGTACTTGGAGAACAGCGGGGAAATGCTGCCGAAATTTTCTTGAAAACCCAATACACATTATACACTTACTAGTGAGATTAGGTGTTCAAGAATAGATAGGTGGTACACATTTATTATATATAATAATGACATCACATGTATTTGTTAACCCTAGACCCTAATCTTGTTGTAATATATACTTGTTTTCTCTTTGATCATAGAATGGATAGATCATGGATGTCCATTCACAATCGCTACACCCCAGAGTTTATTATGTGAACTTTACAATTTGAATTACTTTAACTATACAAAAATTATGAAAATTTAATATGTTGTTCAAAACTGAGTATCAAACCATCACTTAAAATTTGAGCTTAATTTATAATGTGAATTACTTTACAATGTGAATGTGAACTTTACAATTTGAGCTTTACAATTTGAATTACTTTACAATGTGAACTTTACAATTTGAATGTGAATTTTCAGATGGCTGAGCATTCTCCTGATGACCATGCTGATGATTACCATGAGGGTGAGGACATCAATGCGCCGCCTCACAATGTAAGTTTTAAAAATATATCATATATTTATATCTATATGTCCATTTATAGTTATATCTTGTAAATGTGTTTATTTTGTCAAATTTTAGGTTGATGATGCACATGTACCATCTGAAGCACTTGAGGCACTTGATCAGCAGCACCAAAAAGTTGACAAGAGAAGGGGCATCACTGGTGTGAATCGCAATTCATTTGTTTTATATCTTGGGTATGTTACTCGTAGCCATTGCGGTTGTAAGATAGATTCTTGGCATAAAGTTTCTAAGGAGAAGAAAGACTTAATATGGAGGGATTTATGCGTGAGTTATTATTAATTTGCAATTCTATTTTGTAGATTACTAAATTTTTGGATACTAGTTAATAGTATTCTATTTTGCAGAGTATATTTGAATTGGATGAAAAGTTGCATCGTAAATGCGTGATGCAACATTGTGGGAGAGTCCTAAGGAACTATAGGACAAATCTCACCTGAGAATACATAAAAGAAGCTGACAAGAGGAAGAAGACAGCCACTGAACAGTGGAACTTCCTGGACAAAGAAGAATGGGACGCGTTTGTCGCTTCAAGACAAACTGATGAATTCAAGGTATTAGGCGTCAGTCTCAATCTCATTAATTAATATATGTTGTATTCACCTATTCAAGATTAACATTTAGTGTTACTAACCAAATCATTAATGTGCATACTAACTAGGCCCTCAGTGAGGCACAAAAATCAAGGTGTGCGTTGAATGTGCATGACCACACAATGGGTCTAAAGGGGTATGTAGGCATTCGCCAAAGACTACAGTCTGAGGCTACTACTCAGTCTGTTGTTACTCAGGAGTCCTCTACCATAGGTAGCACACCTCTGCCTCGCCATGATGTCTGGACAGCTGGGAGGAAAAATAAGAAGGGAGAAATAACGAAGGCCGCAACTGCTGAGGCGGATGCAAAAATGGTAAAATACAACTCTTACAGCAATCGTTCGAATATTGATTATTTGTGTTGTTTACTTAATTACAAATTTTTGTTTTGGCGATTAACGGGAGCTGCACGAGCTGAGGAAACAAGGCAAGTTCATCCTTGAGGGAATAAGGGATGAATTGACAGTTGCTATGGGTAACCCATAGCATCCTAGACGTGTTAGGGCTGCAGGCGCTGGTGTGGGCATCAAAGCTTTTTTTGGGCCATCCCAGCACAAACATGTCCCAAAAGCGGGACTTTCACAAGAAGAGGTAACATATTATTTCTTTATAATGTTACTGTAAAAGAGAATTCAATAATTAGAATTTGACGTTTCTTTTATCCATGTATAGGTAGATAAGCTATTTGATAGGAAACTTGAAGAAGCAATGAAAAAGTGGCAGGCATCTCAGACTGCCACTTACCAGACAATACCTACTACAGGCTCTACTCCTACTCCTACTGCAGAGGTTGGGAGTAATCCTGTAGAACCACCACCTAGCACATCCGTTGTAAGTATTTTTATGACATAGTAACTAGTTTTTTAATTCAAGATGATATGTTTTCAAGATGATATGTATATATGAAATTGTAGTCGTTTCAAAAAAAGATGATATGTATATGTTTATATAACATTCTTTACACAAAAATTTGTAGGGGTTGAAGCCATGCCATCTAAAAAGTAATGAATATGTCGTTGTAGAGGCGTCGGCTTACCCATCCCTACCAGGGGAAATGTTTCACGGGTCTCCATTACCAGCTGGTTGGATTCGTGTGAGCCCGGTACATATATTCCAAGGATGGGTGGATCTTCCATTGCCATATGCCCACCCAGATTGTGAAACGCTTGGTGAGGCAGAAGGCGGAGTGATATTGTGGCAAAAAGCGGATGTCCTCTTTACTGAAACTATATGATAAATTTACATTACGTTAAATTGTTAGTGTGTGTATATGATGTTAGTTGATCTGAAATTATATATATATACAGGTTAAAAAGAAGACACCCACAGCATCTAGGCATCCACTTCCACCTCCTACATTACCCAGTTGGGTTCCACAGGACCTACCTGTCCCGTTAGGTCCTAACTGTAGGGGTATGGCAATATGGTTAGGCGAACATGATATAAATTGCCCTATAACTGTTTCTTTAGATCCAGATTCTGTAGGTCAGTCATACGAAAGCAAACTATTTATACAAGATATTTTGGAGTTGTTTGGATATGATTGGCTAAATACATTTGTGATAGAGCTATGGATAAGGTCAGATCTTCTTTATACATCCATATACCTTGTGTATGATCTGGTGATCCAGTTTCTTATTTATTAATGCATGTGTAATTAATACATATTTTGCAGCTACTTAGACAAGATATGTGCATATTTTGGATTCGAACATGTAGGATTTTTGATTCCATCTTTGATTAGTCTAGTAGCTAAAGACCCTACGTCAGTTTAACAATATTGTTGTGAGGCTTTTACAAATTTTGCTCAAAATAAGAAGATGGTGATAATGGCTCCATTCAATGTAGAGTAAGTTTACTTTGCTTATTATAATTTGGACTTAAGAAAATTACATTTTTATTGTGGATTTTGAGTTATTAATTTTTAACTTTTTTACCTCTAGTGGTAGGCATTGGGAGTTACTGGTTATTGTCCCCGAGACGTTCACTGTCTATTATCTTGATCCTAAGGGGAGTAAATTGAATACAAGATTTGGACACATAATGAAAATGGCATTATTCCAGTGAGAAATATTTCATTTTCATATCTGTTAAGGTATGTTATTACATTACTATTTAATTGCAATGTTCTGTGTTACATTAACATGTAGGGGTTTTGATGAGTTCAAAAAGGCTGGAGGAAAGGTCCCCACGAAAAAGAACCAGCCAATAATTTGGAACAACATGAAAGTAAGTTTCCGACTGCAATATATGTATATATTATTTATGTGAACAATGCTTAATTAGTTGTATTCTTTAATATTTTGTATGTTTGAATTTAAAGTGTGCTACACAAGACAACGGATGGGCATGTGGATACTATGTGATGCGATATATGCACATGATTATCAAACATGCCGCACTGGACATCGATTGTATTGCTCAGGTATTATATAGTCTCATTAGATAATATGAAATATATCAATCTTATTTATAGCTCATTAATTATATATATACATCATTCTCTTTACAGGTCTTTAAAGCTGACCCCACTATAGGAACGGACTTACCAGATGTACATGCTCCCTATACGACGGGAGAATTAAATGAAGTAAGAGAAGAATGGGCAACAACCATACAAATAGTGGGGGTTTTAACATATAATTGGGATGTTGATAGCGAATAATGACTAAAGAATGATATTTTGTAAATGAATTTCTGAATTATAATATATGTGTGAATGTTTCTACATGTCTGGATGTTTCTACATGTGTCTGAGTGAAAATGAATGAAAGTGTTGGTTGCTATATGAATGTTTCTACATGTGTGAATGTGAATGAATGGAACTACATATTGCTAGCTACGTGAATGTTTCTAAATGTGTGAAAATAAAATGGAACTGCAGGTTGCATTGCTAAATGCATGTGTGAATATTTTTGTTGTTAATTTTGCAGGTTTGTGGCATGTTGTTAGCTGATATCAATGGATGTCGTAAAACCTGCAGTTCATAAATGAACTACAGGTTTCTCATCCTGTGACCAGCCACAGTATGTCTACAGACTGACAGAAAAAAAACAAAACAATAGGCGTCGATTATTTGTATAAAACCGACACACAAAGTTATAGTGTCAGTTTTATATAAATAACCAGCGCCTATTCCCTGTGGCGTGAAGGTATATGGTGTCGGTTTCTTATCTAATAACCGACGCTGATACTGCCCAAGATGGCGTCCTTTCTGTGGCGCGAAGGTGTATGGTGTCAGTTTCTTATTTAATAACTGACGCCTATAGTCCCCTGATGGCGTGTTTTCGGTGGTGCGCGAAGAGTTTGGGCGTCGGTTTTGGAACTGACGCGTAATGGTTGAGCTTTTAGTGTCGCCCACATAGGTGTCGCTTAGAAATTGACACTAAAGGCCTTAAATAACTGACACTAAAGGTAGGTTCTGTAGTAGTGTCGCACCTAGGGCACCTGCCCATCAAGAAGGACAAGGAGCCAACAAGATGTTTGAACGACTACGTCGGGTTGGAGCCACGGAATATGCTGGGACAGCTGACCCAGCAGATGTTGACATGTGGCTAACTGAACTAGAGAAGGCCTTTAGAATCCTTAACATCCCAGAAGCTGAGAAGGTTAGACATGATGTGTACCTTCTTAAAGGGAGTATTGGTCACTGGTGGACCATAGAGGAGGGGAAAAGGCCTAGTGTGGAGATCATATGGGAAGTATTTTGACGAGAATTTGTCAACAGATACTTTCCTAAGACCTTTCTGGATGAGAAAATCTCTCAGTTTGAGAGATTAAGACAAGGACCAATGAACATTAGCGAGTACGAGGCTAAGTTCAAGGAGCTTTTGGGGTTTTGTCTGCATATGGAAACCACATATGAAGAGAGAATGCGACATTTTGAGAATGGATTAAACGCTGAATTGACTACCCCTGTGTCTGCTCTGGAGAATAGGGAAAGATTTTCTACTTTTGTGGAGTCTGTTCAAAGGATAGAGAGGTCTATGACGGAGAAGCGATAGACCAGGGACAAGAAGGTGTACCCCCAGTTCCAAGGATCATCATCCAAAGGATTCAAGAAAACAAGGTTTTATGTGCCTACACCACCACCTAGATTCAGCACCCAGACGCAATGGACATCAAATAGGGGTAGAGGGTGAAGTTTACCACCAGAAGGAGCCCACATCTCAACATCTATATCAGTTACAGGACCATCCAGACCACAGCAGGGGATCAAAAGCTATTTCATATGTGGAAAGGTGGGGCATCTGATGAAGGATTGCAGAGCCAGAGAGGCGAGTGTGACTCAACCCCAAAGGTAGAGTCAACAAGGTTCTCAAAGGAGATAGTTTCCAGGTGGTGCTAGAGGACGTGGACAAGCATCCCAAGCTGGATCATTGGCACCCAGTCATCGAGCATCGAATCAACCACAGGCGACAATGAGATTCTACACGATGAATCCACCTGATGCAGTGATTAACCCTCGGGTTGTGACAGGTTAGATGAAACCGTTTTATTCTGATATGTCTACATCCTGCATCGTATCTGTTTTAATTGATCTGGGTGCTACACATTCCTTTATCACTCAAAGAGTGATTCTTGACTGCAACATGACTATCACTCATAGAGCGGATAGTCTATTGTTAGAAACTCCTTTGATGGGATCTGATGTGTTGCGGGAAGTATGTTCTCCCTGCACTCTTTTCTTTTTTTAGCATCGCATTCAAGTGGATCTTATACCACTTGAGATGCACGGGTTCGATATAATCCTAGGGATGGATACCTTAGAAAGGTATAAGGTTGTCTTGGATTGTGAGTCCAAGCAAGCTGTGTTCACAGATGATAGTGACACGTGGATCTTTTAGGGAGACAGAAAGATTCTTCCAACCTGTCTTGTGTCAGCTATGGTAGCTGAGAAGCTGATGAGGCAAGGATGCTTTGCATTCTTGGTCCATGTGGTGGATACCACTATGGAGAGTTCTAATCCTGCTGAATTTCTTGTAGTCAGGGAATTTGAAGATGTATTTCCTGAAGATCTTCCAGGTGTTCCTCTGCCCCGAGAGATTGATTTTGAAATTAATCTAGTTCCGGGCACGCAACCAATAGCAAAAACATCTTATAAGATGGCGCCTGCTGAGATGGCAGAACTCAAGAAACAACTGCAAGAGTTTCTTGAGAAGGGTTTCATCCGACCAAGCACTTCACCCTGGGGTGCTCAGGTCCTCTTTGTTAAAAAGAAGGATGGATCGATGCGGTTATGCATTGATTACAGGCAGTTAAATAAAGTAACTATAAAGAATAAGTATCCTTTGCCAAGGATTGATGATCTCTTTGATCAGTTGTGTGGTGCAACTGTCTTCTCAAAGATAGATCTGAGGTCGAGATATCATCAATTGCGTATTAAGGAAGGTGACATACCTAAGTCTGCTTTTAGGACAAGGTATGGTCACTATGAGTTCACAGTTATGTCGTTTGGACTAACTAATGCACCAGCTGCATTTATGGAACTCATGAATAGAATCTTTCGACCTTTTCTCGATCAGTGTGTAGTCGTCTTCATAGATGACATCTTGGTCTACAGTAGAGATGCCCAACAACATGAGCAGCATCTTCGTCAGGCTCTAACTTTGCTAAGAGAGCATGAGTTATATGCTAAGTTTAGCAAGTGTGAGTTCTGGTTACCAGAAGTTTCTTTCCTTGGACACGTAATATCCGCTTCGGGTATACGTGTTGACCCTAAAAAGGTAGAATCTGTCCTATAATGGGAACAACTTAAGACACCGACGGAGATTCACAGTTTCTTAGGATTGGCAAGCTATTATAGGAGGTTGTTTAAGAACTTTAGTTCTATAGATTTACCCTTGACTAAGTTGACTAGGAAGGATGTTTCTTTTGTCTAGAATGACAAGTGTCAGCAATCATTCCAGTTGTTGAAGGAAAGGTTGACAAGTGCACTTGTGCTGGTATTACCTGAGCAAGGGAAAGGGTATATAGTTTTCTATGATGCCTCTAAGAATGGACTAGGATGTGTGCTAATGCAGGATAAACAAGTGATTTCTTTTGCTTCTCGACATCTTAAGAAATATGAGAAAAATTATCCGACACACGATCTAGAACTAGCTGTTGTAGTCCATGCCTTGAAGATCTGGAGACATTACCTCTATGGAGAAACATTCCAGATTTTCACAGACCATAAGAGCCTAAAGTACATCTTTTCTCAGGATGAGTTAAACATGTGGCAACGCCGCTGGATGGAGTTAATCAAGGACTATGATTGTACAATTGATTATCATCCAGGGAAGGCCAATGTGGCTGCTGATGCTTTAAATAGGAAATCAGCAACACCAGCCCTAGATAGAGCACAGTTAAATTCTTGGTGTGCTCTAGGATGGATATGCTTATCTATTTAAGGAAAGACAATGTACAGTTAAAAGTATCTTTGTTATCTGGATTGTTAGCTGAGATCTACATAAAACGTACTCTGAGACAACAGATTAAGGAGGCACAACAAGCTGATGTTGTAGTTCAATAGATTAGATCAGAGTATGGTAGTGAGAAACGAGATGGTTTCCATGATTCATATGATCAGGTAGCATGTTACCATGGTAGAATGATAGTACCTGATGTTTATAACTTGAGAAAGTTAGTCCTGGAAGAAGCTCATTCTTCAATGTATGTTATGCATCCAAGAAGCACCAAGATGTATCATAACTTGAAAGATATGTATTGGTGGCCTGGTTTAAAGAAGGATGTTGCTGAGTTTGTTATGGGGTGTCCAGTGTGTCAGCAAGTTAAAGCTGAACACCAGAAGCCCGCAGGAACAATGCAGCCTTTGCCTATACCATAGTGGAAGTGGGATCATGTGACCATGGATTTTGTGGTTGGGTTACCCAGAATAGACAAAGGTCATGATTCCATCTGGGTAATAGTTGATAGGTTGACCAAAGACGTCACATTTCTTACCTGTCAAAACAACCTATTCTGCTGAGAAATTGGCACAGTTATATGTAGATGAGATAGTGCGGCTGTATGGGGTCCCAATTACCATTGTTTTTGACAGAGGTCCCCAGTTTACGAGTCATTTTTGGGAGCGACTTCATAAAGCCTTAGGCACACAGTTAAGGTTTAGTACAACCTTTCATCCTCAGACTGATGGACAATCTGAAAGAACTATACAAACCTTGGAGGACTTGCTTAGGGCATGTGTCCTTCAGTTTATAGGAAGTTGGAATCTACATCTAAGTTTGACATAGTTTGCCTATAACAACAGCTATCAACACAACATTGACATGGAACCTTATGAAGCTTTGTATGGTAGACGTTGTAGATCTCCCCTATGTTGGTATGAAACTGGTGAATATCAACTTTTGGGTCTTGATCTTGTGCAGCAGACCACTGAGAAGATTAAAATAATACAACAACAGTTGAAGACTGCACAAGATAGGCAGAAATCTTACGATGATATGCATCGTAGACCTTTAGAATTCTAGGTTGGAGACAGAGTGTATCTCAATGTCTCACTCTGGAAGGGAGTTCTTAGGTTCAGAAGGAAAGGAAAGTTAGCTCCTAGATTTATGGGGCCTTATCCAATCATTGAACGGATTGGAAAGGTAGCTTATAAGCTGGAGTTACCCCCTAAGCTGCAGAAGTTACACCCAGTTTTCCACATTTCCATGTTAAGGAAATGTCATCCTGACACAGAATTAGTTCTGCAGCCTATGGAAGTAGAATTGAATGATGATATATCCTATGTTGAAGGACCTATGTTGATTCTTGACAGAAGGATCAAGAAGCTGAAAAAGAAAGACATTAGTTTGTAAAGGTCCTCTGGAATCATCGTGGCATTGAAGAAGCTACATGAGAACTAGAGGAAGAAATGAGGAGGAAATACCCTACTCTTTTCTCTTAAAATGTTTTGTTTATGATTTCAGGGATGAAATCCTTGTAAGGGGTGGATAATTTGTAACATCCCCGACTTGAGTTATGTACTAACCCTAGGTGTTTTGTTTAATAAATATGATTATATGCTTGCTCTTATCTTTTGAAAAGTAATTAAGGCTTTTGAAGAACTTATATTTCAATTTCAGTCCCTTTTGAATAATGTTGAAACATTATTTTGTTAATTTTGGACTAACGTGCAAATTAACCAAGTTGAGGGGTTAACTTGCAAATTCCAAATGATAAGATGTTCCTATGATGTTGAGACATCATAAGAATGAATATGATGTAGTGGTATGGTTTCCACAAGCTTGGGCATCAAGATAAAGCTTGTAGAGCAATCCTTGTGCATTAAAACCTAGTTTTGGTGTAATGTGCAATTTACCCAAAACCTAGGGTTCAACATGCAAAATACCACCTCTAGAGGGTCTCTCATTTTTTGGCATCAAGTAGAGAAAACAAAGAGAGGGGCGCCTCATTTGAGTTATCTTGGAGGAGAGAGAAACTTGACATTAAAATAATCAAGATTTAAGCATATATGGAACTTTAGTTTAATTTATACAAAAAGAAATAAATTAATTGAGGAGCCCTTCAACAAAAAGTTGAAGGATGTGTTTGCAATAGTTTTGTACGAGCTTGTTCCTTTCTATGGCACAAAAAGAACTTGGTTGAGTGGAAGCCACTCACATTAAGATATAAAAAGTAATATCCACTAAAAGGTTGGATATTAATATAGAACTCTTTAAGGTGCTTAGTTCCTTTTCCATTAATTCTCGGATAATGATGGAGTTTTGTAAGAAAATGAATATTTCTTCATGGCCAATAAATGGAGGGGTATTTGATGGAAATTATTTTGAAATTAAAATAAAATAGTCCATTTTCTCTTTCCTTGAAAATCCATTATACATGTTCTTTTTCCAATACACATAAAGACCTTTCCTTAGTTTACTCTTCCCATCTTTGCTTTGGCCGACCAAGGAATAGATCAGGAGCAGGAGAAATACGAACACAGCTTGTTGGTAAGGTTTTGATCATCTTCTACCTCGAATTCATGGTGAAAACCCTAAATCAATGCTTGATTCTTGGTTTTCTTCACCTGATTTCCAATTCTAGCCATCTTTTTCATCGAATAGCTCAAGAACGAACCTTGGACAGTTGCTGGAACTCCATCCACCATTAAATCCGTGGATCTTGGATCTTGGAGATCAGATTTGAGGTGGTTTTTATAACTTTAACCCTTAAACATTGATATTGCATCAAATTCTCTATGATTTGTTGGTTATTTTCTTCTATTTTGAACTCTTTTGATGCATTGCTGCAATTTCCATGAAAAATGGTTGTTGTTCTTGGATGCATGAAGGAATATGATGATGAAATTATATTGAAATGTTTCCCAAGAAAATTATTAGGTCAAATGGTTTGCATAAGTTTCTCAAACGGTTTCCCAAACCGTTTGGGAGCAAACAGTTTCAAACCGTTTGAGATGAAACGATTTCACCAAACCGCATGAGGGCAAACAGTTTCAGACCATTTGGAGGTGTTGAACAGGGTTGAACGTTTGTGAATTTGTTTCTAATAATGATGGTTATTGATCCACTAAATATAATTGACTAGTTCCAATTGGTTCATGAGTTGAAGGTCCCACAATCACCAAAACCCTAATCGGGTTGAGTGTTGATTTTATAATTGATTGAGTTTGGAACTTGGGTTGATTGACCCAAACGGTTTCAAAACCGTTTGGGGATCACCCAAACGGTCTCAAGACCGTTTGGGGGTCACCCAAGACCGTTTGGAGGTCTAGGGTTAGGTATGGTTGAGAAATTGAAGGTCCAAAGATATTAAGTTGATGTACAATCAATTGCTGATTTGGTGACCAAAGATATTAAGTGTTTGAAGGACCAAAGATATGGTGTTAACCCTAATCGGCTAAGTGCTTATTTTGTAATTGAATAGGTTGATGTTTTGGGTTGATTGACCCAAACGGTTTCAAAACCATTTGGTGATCACCCAAACGGTCTCAAGACCGTTTGGGGGTCACTCAAGACCGTTTTGAGGTCTAGGGTTAGGTATGGTTGAGAAATTGAAGGTCCAAAGATATTAAGTTGATGTACAATCAATTGTTGATTTGGTGACCAATCCTAGGATCCAAACTTTAATTGAATGACATGGTTGATGATGATGTGATGGGAAAACGGTCTCAAGACCGTTTGGAGGTCATCCAAACGATCTCAAGACCGTTTGGGGGTCACCCAAGACCATTTGGAGGTCTAGGGTTGACTATGATTAGGTGTTTGGAGATCTAAAGGTATTGAGTTGAAGAGTAATCAATTGTTGATTTGGTGAGTAATCCAATGAACCAAACCCTAATTGGTTGACTTGGATTTTGATGTGGACATGGGAAAATGGTCTCAAGACCATTTTGAGGTCATCCAAACGACCTCAAGACCGTTTGGGGTCAGGTCATGCCCAATTTGGATGAAGGTTCAATGGTTTCAAAGTAACCAATCTCACATTGATTAATGTTGAAGGATCAAGGATTCCAATCCCTAAACCAATTGATTCAAACCCTAATTGATGATCAATTGAGGGTAAATTGAGGGTCAAATAAGTTGAAGGTTGACCTAATTAACTCAATTGAGGTATGGTGATAGGTCCATTTGATGAATAATAACATGATTACAATCAATGAAGGAATCGATCTTGGAAACCCTAATTTAATTGGAATGGTTGAGACCTTTTTTGGTCCTTGCGGTTTTGAGGAGGTTTGGACCAAATGGTCTGAAGACCTTTTGAGTCCAAATGGTCTCAAGACCATTTGGGACCAAACGGTCTCAAGATCGTTTGGGACCAAACGATCCCAAACCGTTTAGGTTCATGCGGTTTCCAAACCGATTGAATTCATGCGGTTTCAAAAGTCAACTTTGGGCAAACGGTCTTCACCACCTACTTTACTAAACGGTTTCAAGGTGGTACTTTATAAAATGGTTTCATTGGTTGCTCAAGACCATTTGAGGTCTGATTTTGGTCAAGACCATTTAGGGTCTATAAGGCCAAAACCGTTTGGTGGATTATTAACCAAAACTGCATGGGTACTTAGAGTGGTTAAAGGACAAATTGATTAGTTGACTAATACATGATGTAATAAAAGATGATTATAGTTATTACATCTTAATGGGATGAGGTGATTAGTAACTTTGAATAATTAAGCCTTAATTGTCATGGTGACAATGACATAACCCATGATGTCAATTCTTCCTCAAGAGTGAGTTGACTTAACCTAATCAAGATTGAAGCATGCATCATCTTTCGAAGATGAAAGAGAAGATTGCCTACATGGATGATAATTAAGTAATGGACTTCTAATATGAATGAATGTCTAATTAGGGTATGATCCTTCATAGTGGGATCATGAAACCCTAATTATGATGGTTAATGAATCATAACCCTAATTGAGGGCACTGATAGGTAAAATCATAACCCATGATGATGATATGATCTTAATTCATAATGATGACATGAGAAACCCTAATTTAGGGTACTTTGATGCTCACTCCTACTTGGGGTGAATAGTAAACCCTAATCTAGGGTGATGTGATGTAAATAGTAAACCCTAATATAGGGTGATGTGTTGTGAATAGTAAACCCTAATTCCAAATAAGGTGAATGAATATGTGAAACCCTAATTCTGGGTTATACTTTATAGCATGAAGCTCTAAGGTTGGATAATGAAATGATGAGTCATTTATCCTATTTGAGCTAAAGGGAATGATCAATCCTAATCGAAATGAAAAGGAAAACCCTAACCCTAGCAAGGGTATAGTGGTGTAACCCTTGAATAGTAATGTTATCATTGTTTTGCATTATGTTGATATGAAATGGATGTATCTGTTATCATCTGTACTAATCATGTAGGTTTTATGAAATATTGAACATAGCCAGGTATGATCTATGATGCTTTTTTTATTGAAAGTACTTTATGAGCTTTGTTAGAAATGATATGCTATGTTACTTAGTGAAAGGTAACAAAAGAGATTGATAGGTTGTAAGAGCCATGTGAGATACCTGCATTGCAATTGTCATGTTTACACTGTCAAATGACTTGTTAGCATTATGTTACCTGTTAAAGAGGTAATAAGTATATTGATGATCTAAGGGTTTGAACATCCATATTCTTGGATTATGATGATGAGATGATAAGGGATTGAGATCCCAATGTTAACAAAGTTGTGAAAAGAACTTGATAGAAATAGTACTCATTCTTTATAGCAATTGTTATAATGTTTTATGATTGAAAACATGCCTGATGCTAAAAGAATGTTGTAATGTACTTAATTAATCAAGTGAAATGATATCATGTAGAGCCCTAACCATAGATCCATCATCGTCAGCAGTTAGGTGATGGTGAAACAGGTTTTCCTAAGGGAACTCCTGGAGAGCATACTTTTGAGTATGTGGGGGTAATGGGCGTGAATATCCTTACGCCCTAATGGAGGAATTGATGTGAGATAAATGTTAAATATCTCAATCCTTCATTATATGTTTATGCCGGGTTGATGTATCACTAATCTCCCAATGATGATGTTAATGCCGAATCGATGTGAGATAAATAAGAAATCCCTCGATTGCGAAGAGAGTACGACATGCCACTGTAAATCTAATAGCAAAGTTGTCAGTATACCCTGGAAAGCTATATTTATAGCAGAGACACAAGTCCTGCATGTTTTTCATCACACTGACTGAGGAAGATGAGGTCATAGAAGTTCAGCTCTTCTGATGACCTATGTATGGTACCGATTTCGATTTCACAATGGTCGATTGGAGTATGAGCGGTATACCTCATCTCCTCAGGGCATAAATATGATTGTAAAATGTAATCAGCCGTGTAGCATATTTGCTTAGGGCCGAATTACGAGAATCAATGTTTGATGATACATTGTTTATTATGTCTTAGAAAGATAAAGGATATACATATTCTTCATATTCCTTATTAAATGAATGACTTGCTACTTAATCAAGTTATAATTGAAATGATTGCACAGAGAATACTACTCTACTTAGCTCAATCAATGATTTATCTGTTGTTGAATATTTATAATTGTACTACTCAATGTTATTCTATTACCAGCAATAACAATGTTTCTGGCAGAAAGTTATATCTCTCGCTGGGACAATTTTCAATTGTCTCACCCCTATGGGATTTAACTTTTTAGGTAGATGCCGAGGAAGAAGAAACCCTTCAGTGGGTGAGCAGCAACAGCAGCCACAGCAGCAACAGCAACAACAGCAAGGACAATAGTGATCCACAGGTGGAGACACTGTTTGTCAAGTCTTGTATATAGAGAGAGTCCTATGTGTCATCTCTGTACTCTCAGGTCCTAGGAGTCAGTAGATGGTTTGATATAGATCTGAGATTTTTGGCTTGATGCCTCAAGATTTTGTATTCTGCTTATGTACAGTTTAACTGGGCAGTCAATGTTATGACTCTCGAGATAAGATGATACAGAGATGTACTGATGAATCAACATGTAAATAACTTACTTTGGTTCTTTATGATAGAGTTTTACCGTTTGTGGATTTCTTTACAAAAAGTTTTAAATTTTTAGTGATTTTTAGTAATTTCGCTGCTAATAATTCGCTTCCACATTAATTAATCATGTTTTCATAAGTTGGACGCCACACTGGTATCTCTAGGGTACCGCATCTATTTACTTAAAGTTTATAATGCAATATGTATATCATTCTAAACTTGGAAGAGCAGTATATTTAAAACATTGTAATTTACTAATCAATCAACATTATTATACTTGCAGGCAGACTAACATTCTTAAATAAATAAATTACATGTCTACTTGACATTTATACACTAAATTCATGCAAATGAATTTCTTAATATATTGATAATAGTCAATTACTAAGCATATGAGCAATCGTCAATAAACAACTATAATTTATATGTAATTTCTTGGAAAATGTGCACCTAGTAAATTACTAAAATTGTAGAGCCTGAGTTTATACCCAAACCGTAAAGCTACTGGTAGTGTGCTACTATTTTTAATTTTTAGACGGAGCAATTTAGGGTTTAATCGATCATATAGTTCCAGTTTCTCAAATCATACAAATTAGTTAAATAATTATGGTCGTGTAAGCATGAATAAGAAAAATGTGCAATTTGAAATCAGGCGATGTTGGTAATGCACATCGCCTGCGTAAATGCTCTTACCCACGTAAAACACAGTTATGAACGAAACGCCCGATTATTGGAGTTTAATCATGCTTGATGAGTGAGATTCTACTCACAGTGATCCAGGATGACTGAATTTAATTGGAAACACGTCCAGAGTCCTATTTTCGGGTGTCAGTAGGGTCGTCTTCAACTTTAGGTGCCCTAGATTTGAAACCTGCTGCACACAGCAGCTTCAATCACGCACCGGAGAAGAAGGAAACTAGGCTAGGTGCTGCTCATGACTAGGGGGGTTGTGGAATCGAGTTTAGGGCTCAAATTCAAAGTCAATGGCACTGTTACCTTGGTGCTAGTTGCGTCAAATGACCCCTGGCCGGCGCCACAAGGATTGGTCGGCGATGCTGCTGGCCGACGCCTTAAGGCCCGGTCGGGGCTGCGGATTCCTTCTTAGACCTCACGGTCGAGCTCGATGGCACCGATTTCATGGTGTTTCCCGCGCCTGGAGGGCTCCTGGCCGGTGCTGCACAACTACTGGCTATGTTGCTGTTGGGGGCGCCGCCCTAGCAGGTGGGGGCACGAGCTGGGCGATGTAGAGGAGGAAGAAGAAGAAATAGGAGCTCGGCGCTACAGAAAACGGAGCTAGGGAGCCCTAATCGCCCTGCCCTCTTTGTCTGCTGGCCGATCGAGCAGCCTGTTGTTCAAGCAGTGCTTTTCTCGATCGGGAGGTAGGGGATAAGGGAAAGGGGCTATTAGTTATGGTTAAATTGCACTATAGGTCCAAAGAATTAGAAAATGGCATAACTTTTGCCTCAAAGGTCCAATTGAAGTGAGTCCTTTTGCAAATTTCCAAGCACCACTACAAGAAAATTGGCTATTTGTGAAGGATGATTCCTTCACAAATGTACATTAATTCCTTCAATAAAAAATTCGGTTGAAGGCCATTCCTTCACAAAAAGTCCTACTCTAAAAGCCTCTTCACAAATACTTTGATGAGAGACTCTAGCCTTCACAAATACTATTTTGAAGGACTATTTGACCTTCACAAAAAAACTTCCCAGGCCTCCCAAATACATTTTTGAAGGCTAATTTCACAACTTTCAATGAGGTTCTAGGGCTTTCACAAATACATTTATTGAAGGATTATTTGACCTTCACTAAAACAATTCCCAGGCCTCCCAAATACATTTGTGAAGGCTAATTTCACAACTTTCAATGAAGTTCTAGGGCCTTCATAAATATACTTATTTTATCATGAATTACAATTGTGATCTATGTTTTCCTATTTGTCAATGAGGTTTTAACTTTCATATTTTTCATTAAGTAATATTTTTGTGGCTTCTATCAGGTACAAAGAATATTTTAATAAACTAATTTAGTTAATAAGACACAACAACCAAAACAAATCACTCTTTTGAAACATTCCTTTTTATTTCACATAGAAAAATTGTTCATTACATAGGGGAGGACATCGACCTTTTCCCCTTAATCGATACAAATTTCAATGTAAGTATATATCGACATTTTGACTTTATCACTCATTTAGCCAATGACCAACTTTGATAATGTTGAGAGGAAGCTTGGACATCAGGCCTTGTCCAGCATAGAGTTCATGCTCCACTACTATTGAGTAGAAAAGGTTTTCAATATATCTTGAGGTGTTAAATCTTTCTCTTTATTAAGGCTGGCTTCAGTTGTGGTATCTTTTGGTAGAACACGAACATCTCTGCCCCTCCCTCTCCCTCTGCCACTGGCTCTAGCTAGTGCCGTCTTAACTGCAGATACTTTGTTGCTTTGAGGTAGCTGAGAATAACTTTTCCGGTTCTATAACAAATATTATTAGAAACATGTCAACCAATGGAAGATTATCAGTAGCAATTCAGTAGGCTGAACAATCTATGAAGAGCTGCAAAGAACATCACAGCACCACTATAGCTCAAAGCAATAAAAGAAACTGACCTTTATTATCATCTATCTCCATTATTGATTCATCATGTATAGGGTCCTCGAGACATTTTGAAGCATCATTCACGGGCAACATCTATTACAGGGGATGAATGAGATTACCATTATGCTTACGAGAAATATATACCATCCTATGGGTCTGATTTCATGACTATAGTGACTAAAAAACTGATAAATTCTGCAATCTTGATACGCCCTGCTTTATATGCTGACCTCAATGCATCCACAGCCCTTAAAGATACGGGTTTAGACCCTAGAAGAAATATAAGTAGAAGAACATGAGCTAGAGAAAGGAGAAGATATGATCAGTTTTAGACCTACAAATACAGAAATTTATCAAGACAAAATAATAAATCTTTGTTCTTTGCCAATATACAACAGCCAAACAAGTTCACAGACTCACTGAGACAACAATTGACCAATGCTTCCAGTAACTCCACAGTCAAGCATGAGAAGTAATACAAGCAACAAAGGCTCAGTTCTTGGCAATCAGTAGGAAGTCTCAAAAATGGGCCAAAAGAAGGCTCCCCTGTAAGACAATTACACTTCATAAGTATATCATGAAAACATGTCGAGGAGAAGAAAACCACCAAATGAACCAACAGGAAAGTGCAATAGCTACCTTCTTCATTGGGTATACAATAAAACTCCAGCATTAAGAACTGCAAGTTTTCGTACTCAAGACCAAGAGGAGAATCTGGGGAACTGCCTTGCCCAAATTTAAGCATAAGTTTTAAGATGACCTGTGTAAAATGCAGCATATATCTCAAAATATAAACAGTAACTATATACATAAGTATCATAGTATAGTTAGTAGTACATCATACTTAGGTTGATGACTGGAAGAGATGTGGATGGAGTGCTACGAAGCAGACGTAGGTAGGTGAAGCTGGTAGAGTCCTCCTTCACCCATGACTCAATTAAACAATTAAAATGTCACTCCCCATACAAAAATCAACTCCAAGATTTTTGAACAGAACCTGAACAACCAAAATGCAGATGATACAAAAATCTTTAATACTAGATGTAACAGAACCTTATATAACTTACATACCTCAATATCGATTTTCAGGTTCATCTTAAGGTTCAGCAGATTGTATATCTTTACCAACAAACTAAGAATAGCCATAGTTCAGGGATTTGGAGGTTGATATGCTAGACTGCATTGACATGGTTCTAAAATCTATAAAAGAGCAATATTAGCTTATAAGCAAGATGGAACTAGAACAAAAATAGCAAGGATGCTCATAGTTGAGAGAGAGGATATTATTACCTTGGATGTGAAAGGAATAACAGCAATCATCAAACCCTTCTCATATGCCTGAACACAGTTAAAAGCCACAAATGCTCAAAATATCGTTCAAATCATCATTGCAGGAGACAAGATGTAAATATTACGTACATGAAAAAACGTTGGAAGTTAACATAACCAAATCGGGAGAGCAATTTCTAAATCCAACCCATTTCTAAAACTGCATGGAAGATTACTGTGGGCACTAAAAAACTCCTCACAAATGACACTGAGGTGGTTTCCTAATTAGATTAACATACAAGTGATGCAAACAATATGTACCTCTATGATCAAGACTTTGAGGTCTATTTCTCGAGCCCTTAATGCTTGATTCCTACCAATTGTAAATTTTCCAAGCCAGCTGCCAAGATTTTTCAACAACGAGGGCTCCTCTGAACTTGATTTAATCAAATCAGACCTCAATAGTACCTGCAATATACATATTTCATTGAGCTGCAATTATAGAAACATAAATCTGCAATTATAGAAATAGAAATCTGCTGCAATATACATAATTAATAACATTTTCTTTCAAATAAAAATAGTAACATTTAAAGTAAAATTATGGAACTCAAACTCTGTGTAACTCTAACTACCCTAACAGTAATTTCAGGAATTAGTTACAATATATTTGGTGATTAGGATACTAAGGCGGGGAGTCTAGATTTCCTAGCTTGCGTAGGAAGTAAAAATGCTAGGCACCTCAGACTAGATTTCCCACGAACCAATATATGCACCTTCTAGCTAACTAGAGCAGATAACCAATTACAAAATGAATATTTATATCATCAACTGTGGCAAAGAAAGCTTAGTTGAAAAGAAAAAAATGTGGACTTTAATAGCAAGTTGCAAACAACAGCCACCCACTTAAGGCTACCTCAACATTATCTGCAGGAGCAGGTGCAGAACTTTGCAGCTGGTCAATTTGTGTATTAGTTATGCCATTAGAGTCTGCTTGACTTAAAGAAATCCTTGCAAGTGCTCTCTCAATGAAAGAAACAAGATCAGCATGTGTACTACGCAAATGAATAGCTAAGGGGAAAGAAATAGAAAACAGTACATTTAGATTCGGTAAAATTAAATCCTATGACATATATGAACCTTTTTAAAGTACATTTAGATTCGGTAAAATTAGATAGAGATACAAGTTCATGTTCCAATAGTAAAATAGAGTAATTTAATTCTGGAAACATATATTTGCTCCATAAATAGTCCATACGTCTGAAACATATCACACTTTGTTGATACAAGGAAGAGGCATTCAATTAGAAGAACAAGATATTGGAAGAGGATAATGATGTGGCATACGAGCATAAGGAAGTGGTGTTGCAGAAAGTGGAACAACAAATAGATTGTGTGCATCATAACAGGCCGAGAGAACATTAATTTCGTTGCAACAGCAACATCAGAGATATGTTATGACCAATCTAATTTTTATCAGACTTATAAAAGAACAGACTGAATAAGTGTTTTAAAGTCCTGTAAAGATTTTTTCATATTGATGTGTCCCGTAATATACTGATATGGTTTTATTCGTGCAATATTATTTTGAAAATTAACTAAAATGACATAGTTGTTGAGAAGATATAAATTTGTTTTTATATACACTTAACCTGTCGTTGCAATCCTTTTATTTGACATCACTAATTTAGCAGATTGCAATTGCGAACATCACATAACATAGGAGCATCATAAGGCTAATTACTCTAAACAATTTAGTGTATACCTCCTTTAGTTATCATGGAATCCAATCGTCTGGCTGAAGTGCAGACTTAAGATCTTAACCTCCTTCGTACTAGGTCAAATAATATGATCACGATATATACAGTGTTACTCTTACGGTTAGCTATCAATCAGTTTGAGATCCTTATGTCAGTGCTACCCACGCCTATCGGCCTATGATGTAATAACAGGTAAAAGGGAAAGACCTACAAAGCAGTTGTTTGGATTCCAAGCTCTTGGTTAACAGAAGCAGCGGCCTCATATATATGCATGTTTTCATGTCAATTAAGAAGCCACAATATTTATCAATCGTCCGGCTGAACTGCAGGGTTGGGATCTTGACTCCAGGTCAAGCTATAAGAACGAGATCAATAACCGGCTTTCGCCTAATAGTAATTTTATGGCATATTTCGGTGCTTACCTAGCCACCACGAATCTGTGCATAGTAGATTAATACAACAACATTGCATATATAATAGGGTTTCCATACATCTATTTCGAGATCTTGCTTCCAGTTTTCATCGCCGCAATTAAGAGCAGGACTCTTACTAGTACATTATAATTCAGAATTCATAAGCATAACGGCAGAGCAAAGGACCATGCCAGCAGACCTACCTCACCATCGAAGCAGGGCGAGCTCACCACGGCGGCCACTGCTTCCAAGCAAAATCTTCACGCCGGCGGCCGCTACTTTCGCTGGGAGGGGGTCCTCTTGCCGGTTGCCGGCTACCACTCTTCCGCTAGGGCTACCGCTATTCCGCTAGGGCTACCGCTATTCCGCTAGGGCGTGACGGCAGGCGTCGTCCGTAGGCGGACGATCAAATAGGGCCACGCATGGGAGAGCGGAAACGGTTTCCACTAATGTTCTAATTACTAATTAGTGGGGCGGGAATTTTTGGTGGGAACTTTGCTGACGAAATTTTTACATTCTAGTAGGATTTTAGACCTTCACTAATTGTCTTTTCCATAAAGAATTCGGTTGAAGGAAACTAGTTCATTTGTGTAGGATGCTCCTTCACAAAAACTCAATATTTTTGAAGGGTTTTGGTCCTTCACAAATGACCTTCACTAAAAACCCATTTTTTTGTAGTGCACGGGACCCACTATAACCTCAAAGCATGAAAACATAGTAAATAAACCATCTTAGCTAGGTTAATCATATTAGGTAATTAACTTAACGATTAACACTGCAATTAACATTAATTACATCAAATGAATCAATCTCAATTAATGATTCACATCTTAGCTTATCTTGATTAACCATGATGTTTAAAAAGGTACTTCACGCTAATCGAGGTACTTACTAACTAACCTCAATGTGGGTTGTAACACTTAACATGGTAAAAGTGCATGACCTTTGACTGTAGAGATGATGTTGTCTTTTCCTAGACTCAAACTTATGTGCACGGTCATCACTTTCTCAATAATGTCTGACTAACTCCACAAAAGAAAAAAAACATCTCTCGTGCCAACATCATGGACGTCATCTATTGTAACTCCATGTTCATCCCCTCCTCACAATGTTTGATCCTCTCATCCTTTGTAGGGGATGAATGAAGATTGAAGCCCGTAAGATCCATGAATATGCCTCAAACTTGTTTATGTTCATTGATAGTTAGAACAAGTTCTCCAATTGTTACATCTTATCCCGTAGGTACATTTGTGAAATATACCTAATTTTGAGCTCCTTCCTAAAGTCAACTTAGGCTATCATCTCCCCATGCATCTTTTTGTCCTACATGGCTAATAGTGGTCATTACTCCCCTTCAGAAGGTATATCAGATACTTGATCTCCTCTCTAGGTATGTCCAGAATCTTGAATGCCTTCCCTAAATCCATCAGTAATATATCAACAACTACAAGATCTGATATATCAACATAATATGTTGCTCCAACTCTCATCAACTACATAATATCTTTCCTAAATCACTAGAAGACTCTTCATATAGAGAGGATGCATGTGCCAAAAGAATATGCGTCATGTTCTCTATATGCATAAAACTTGACATCAATTGCTCTAATGAAGCCTAAATGCCAAGGTCAATTAGTGTTGTTGGATTCAAGGGGCGGTGTTGCTAGCATAGTTGTGGAGATCTCTACCAACAACATACTTGCATGGATGACAAGGTATAAGGCAGACTAACTAGGTTTAATCACATGAGTGAGTGTGGAGTGAAAAACCGTAAGGGCCCAAGGAGCCTCATTTATAACAAACATTAAATATCTCATGTTCACGTAAAACTTCTAAAAAGACAGCGATCACGTTTACTTTTGTACACATATACCGTACATCAAAATAGACTTTTCTAATAATTATACATTACAATCTTTATAGGACTACAATCATCTTTTTTTTAAACAGTTTAGGAGAGCATTACAATAATAATAAGATTATACTTAGAAGTTATCATTTTGTGTAAAAATTAATGGAAACGAATTGCCACAACCCACGAGTGCTTGGGCTCTGCCTATTTGTTTTGTGGGAAAATGCGGAGGACCGAAGACATTTCCCACCCATTCGTGTTTGACTCCACGACGTGTCATGTGCGTGTAGTCACCATGACCACCCGGAACATATCCTCTTCTAGATCTTAGGGACAACAATATTACAAGCACTCCCATAGAAAAGATAATGTTCCATCTCAGAGTTGGGTATGGAAGACTAAACTTCTCTTTAATTTGCACAAAAGACAAAACCACCTTATCTCCTACTCATTGTACTATCTACACCTACTCTGAACTTAACCCCTCAAGTTCTAACTAAACTAAAAGCTAATAAAGCTAACATGTTACACACTGTCCCGATTCTTTTTGCTCAAGATTGAAGTACGAGGTTTCACTTTTGGGTTTCAAATAAGATTGAACTAAACTAAAAGTTTTGCCTGTCTTCTGTTGCTTCATCGCGAAGCAATCATGTCAACTGATTTTAAATTAAACCAGTACGTGATTTATGTCCAACACCGCGTACAATTCAGATCCCTTCTCTCATTGGAACATCTACCTCCTGCCTTTTCTTAAATTCAACTTTTATTGCCTAGGCTTGAGATTGAACCATTCCAATTTTGAGCCAAACTGAAACACTTATACTGGATTCCTTCATTTATCAATTTAACTTGTTTCGTCTCCAACGCCCCTCGTACACTGAAGAACTAAACTTACGTATTCAACAAGAAGTAAAACACCAGTGCTTCTCGTGTGAGAATTATTAACCAGCTCACTCGTGAAAAAAAAAATGAGACAACTGATGCCAACGCCATTCTGGTTCCACTTTCCCCATACTGCCAAAATCAATATGCAAAGTCAGTAAATTCTGAGAACCAACTGTAGCCTAATACAGCATCTAAAGGGCATATTTCTATGCGTCATCAAGGGCAAGAATCCCAGGAAGGGGCTTCCCTTCCAGCAGTTCCAGGCTTGCGCCACCTCCAGTAGAAATGTGGCTCATTTTACTGGCGAGGCCGGCCTTCTCAACAGCAGCAACGGAGTCACCTCCACCAATGATAGTCGTGACACGCTTGCAAGTTAGCTCTGCTAGTTTCTTGGCTATGGCCTGTGAAAGTTGGATACAAATGGTTAAAAGAAAAAACAAATGGACTAAATGGATTGCAACCAGCTATTTACTTACATCTGTGCCTGCGGCGAACTTGTCAAACTCGAAGACACCCATGGGTCCATTCCAGATGATGGTCTGTGTCGTGTCCAAGGCCTCACTGAATCTGTTTATTGAGTCAGGGCCAATATCGAGCCCCATCCAGCTATCAGGAATAGCAGATGCCGCAACAACCTGGTAAGTGAACAAATCTCAGCTATAGATGAAAGTAGTGAACTATGCATGTCTGAATCAAATTTTTCGTTACTCCTTAATTTTTATGAAAATGTAACCTTATCATTACTTGCAAATTAACCATTAATTTGCAAGTAATGATAAGGTTACATTTTCATAACAATTAAGGAGTAACGAAAAATTTGATTCACTTATAACAGTGTCGCTATTGTGCATCAACAATTCTACAATTTAAGAGATGAGTATTCTTAAAAAGGCAAGGAGCTGAGTTCATTACCAGAAAATTTATCCACGTGATTGGTTACCTTACTATTAGCATTTGCATCAAACTTGTCTGCAATAACAACATCAGTGGGCAACATAAGTGCAACCCCCTTGGACTTTCCCTTTTCAATTAGTGCCTTGGCTAGATCAAGCTTGTCCTCCTCCACAAGAGAAGACCCAACAGGGTACCCTTGTGCCTTGTAAAAAGTGAAGATCATGCCTCCACCAAGAATAAGAATGTTGACCTTCTCGAAGAGCGATTCAATCACACCAATCTTCGACGAAACCTTCGAGCCACCAATAATTGCAGCAAATGGTCTTTTAGGATTTGACACAGCTCCAACAAGATAGTTCAGCTCCTGTAAAGGAAAACAGTTGGGTAGACTAGCAATCATTATGATCTCATTAAAAAATAATTGAACACTGATAGCAGCGTGATAAACAATGAGCAACATATTGAAAGCTTGATTGCTACCTGCATCTCTCATCAAAGCCCAAGTATTTGTAATTGTTTGTGTTAAAATGATAGATAGAATATGTATTTTTAAGCAATATGTACTGATATGGATGCTAATGCCTTAATTACTTATAAGAACATAGATCGGAAAACTAACATTTGATTGAATAGTCACTTTCAGAATCGGGTCAGGCATGAATGCTAGAACGGTATCAATTACCATGCAATTTATATTTGTAGCAGACAAAAGATGTAATCTTCACAACGTTGGAACTTTCTGACTCTAGGCTAAAAACCGATGACAATCAACCAGGTTTGTGACCTTAAGAAGAATAGTAAATTGCGTAACACGAAAAGATGAACTAGGTTTCCGCACAAGAAAGAATCCAACACACCTTCTGCATGAGATAACCGGACACAGAGGGCTTCAAGAACTTGGTGACCCCTTCAGTAGAAGCATGCGCTCTGTGAGCTGTCCCAAAAGCATCATTTACATAGACCTCGGCCAGAGAAGCCAATTTCTTGGCAAACTCAGGATCATTTTTCTCCTCTTCCTTGTAAAACCTCACGTTTTCAAGCAGCAAAGCACCTCCATCTGGTAATTGACATACCAGTCTTTGCACTTCCTCCCCAATGCAGTCATTAGCCATTTGGACCTATATGTCATTGAAGGCGAGAAATTCAGGTATCGATTAATCAAAAGTGCCTAAAATGTATGAAATAACTAGAAATCTTACATCGACTTCTAGAAGCTCAGACAACCTAGGTACAAGAGGCTTCAAGCTATACTTTGGAGTTACACCTTTTGGACGGCCCTATCAAAGTAGAGTCTCAAGTAAGTTTTGTATCTCAAGAATACTGATAAAAAAACCACATCTACGGAATGATGATGATGTCTATTTACCACATTATGTACTCACTAGGGACAATTTTTTAAAGCCATAGTACATGCTTAACATCACATATGAAGAATAGGTTGCCTCAGTAGCCTCAGATTGTCGATGCGGAAATAAAGTTAAGAAAATCACACATTTTGATGACTCCAAAACAAAGTAACAACTTTTTGTAGTAGATACAGGTAACTAGCAGGAAAAGGTTACACTCAGTACATCATGGCCTTCAATCAGCTTAATGGTGAATGCTGATATATAGTGATAAAAAGTAGCAAGTTTCTGTTGTAGATACAAGTAAGATTTTAGAAAGAGGGCTGGTAATGAGTTTAATGGTAAGGAACACAACTGTTCTAGTACAGCCTTGGTGACGGAAAGTTTGGAGTCGAGACACACATACTGCATATAGAAGTGCGTATAGAAGGGTAGTGTCACAATGCCAGCCTGATCACTAGAGTGAAGTGTGGAATGATGGTTGTCCCTGGCCTGGTCTGGGTTCATGATTAAGGTGTGGGATGATTGTAAACTGCATTTAAATGGATCTGACCTCTGTGAAGCAGAATCTCGAAAAGCCATTACCACTATAAGTCAACCCCTTATTTGTTATAGTGTGTTAAGGAGTCTATTTACTTAAGTGGTTTGTTAGAGAGTCTATTTACTTAAGTGGTTTTAGTCTATTTGTAATGTGAGTCCAATTGTGTATTACTTCATTAGGTTTTATCTTGTAGTTGTATGATTTTCTCATATCCTATCTATAGAAAAAGGGAGTTGCCTTTCTATCAATAAGAAAAACCTACACATAATGAGATTTTTCCATCTTATGGCTTTTTCACATAGTATAGTTGGTGGTTCACTAAAGAGAGCCAGCTAAATACCCTAGTTATTTTTGAAGTGTTGACAGTTGCATTGGTAGTGACATATTCAAGCACCTATATCTTGTTTCACTAATTAAATTTTTTCTGATAAACCCACTCCAGAAGAGAAACAAATGGGTGGCGCCCTATCTCCTATTTCGAGCACACATCCCAAGCTTAAGATTCTTCGTTCACAACAACCAAGCAAAAAATAACGATACAAGCTTAACACAAGAAATCAACCCAAAATTAGGTGCAGTGCTAACACTATAAGCAAGTAAGCAACAACAAGACAAGTCGAAGTAAGGCATGATCATGGTTTCTTAGAGAAAGGAAAAAATGAGCACACGTGTGTTCTTAAAACATATTCGACAATATACTCCTAAAATCCCAACAAAAAATATGTCACCAATTTACTTGTCATTAGCATACCGGTACTCGTGAGCCTAATATTAGATTATCTTGATACATTCTATATTTGGTATAGAGTTGTGATAGATTTACTTGTCATGGATAAATTAACTAGTGATATGTGAATCTTGTATAAGATGATTGTTGTTTGAAGAAACGATAAATAAATTTAATAGTAAGATGTTTGACATTTGGTACACATGTAAGTAATTTTTTACTAATTGGATAATATTTGTTATACCCTACACATAAATCAGTTATATGCATTGAGCAGTCGATTAAAATAATTTTGTGAAAAATAAACATCTACATCAAGTAAATTTGTTTTCCGCCGCAAAGATTTCAAATGGCAATTATCATGAGATTTTTTTATTTATTAATGCGTATGACATCTTATTTATCTCTTAAACCGCACGACAAACATCAATTAAAATATTGATAACGGTTTGTTTGCCGTGCCACAACAAACACAACCTTTAAGTTAATTCTCACGTCCACAAGCCGTAATCATCATTTCCCACCAGTTTTGAAACTACTCATATTTTGGCCCACTTATTTGTACTCGACCGGTAGCAGGGCCGCGCACACAACGTGGACACGTTTGGCCATTCGAAAACTAGGCTATGCCATCTGAAAGCTACTCAGATCAGTTAGAAACACAATATACTATTTCATAATCATAATTTAGGCATATTTTTTCACTTATCGAAAACTCCCATCCAATGCAGTTCGGAGATGGCAAGCATTTGTAGAGTAACACCAAGCAAATATTGATGGCAACACAACAATTACCAACTTAATGATTATTCCATAATTGTAATTTGGGGATGTTTTTTCTTTTTCATTCATCAAAAACTCCCATCCGGTACAGTTGGGAGATGGTAAGCGTCTCTAGAGTAACACCATCTAAAGATGCGAACTAAGCAGGCTAGTTTTGGCAGGAAAGTGGATAACCATGGGAAGACCCCATGGAATTTCCATAACGTTTTGTTTTGTTACATACTAGATACGGAGGGCGCTCCTTAATTATTGTTTGAGGTCGTCGAGATGAACCTTAAGATCCATTGAGAGCACGTTTGTTTAAAGGGATTCAACTATAATGGATTGCATTTGATGATACAACACCATGAAAATTACGTTTGGTTTTAAGGAGTGGAGAACTAGAGAGGATCCAGAATTTTCGGACAGGCAATAAACTCGGGATGAATTTTTCCATCTCAAATCTACACGGCGCCGTGATCCAGCACGGTCACCCCTACCTCCTCGATGTGCGCAGTACAAAAAGAAGTTCAACCACCCGCCGTCCGTCATGCAAGTACAAATCAGCCAAACCTAACATTTGGTATTGCTGAATTATTTCGAATGAGAAGATCCTTATACCAGGACTATCCGAATGTTGCATTCCTTCAAATCCAGTGGAACACAACAAATTAAACATGCCCTAAGAGGACGTATTCTCACCGGGAGTCCCATGTATCGAGTAAATTTAAGTTAAAATGTCCCAAATAGTTTGCATAAAAAAAGGCAATGGTGAAATGAAATACGAAAAGCTTAGAAACTGCTCCAAAAATATTGTGAGTGCCCTTGGAAAGCTGGGTATTCTTAGATAGTTTATTTTCATTGCTAACATTGTGGCAGAATTTGCCAAAATAAGTGGGCCTGTTTGGGGTTTCAGATGTCTCCTCTGAGTTTGGATCCGATGGGATGTTGGCGTGTTACTATCTCTTTTAACAGATAAATAAAAGAAAAGTCCACGCTATTTTGGATGTGGGCCGCCGAAGGGAGAAGTCGGAGCGCCAGCCCCGGTTCTCGGTCACGATAAATCTCGGAACACGCCCCCCTCTCTTGCAATAAACTCGGGATGAACTTTTCCATCTCAAATCTCGTTCACGATAAAATTATGTTTACTAGCGGTGATTCATCTGTATCTTCATTGCTAGGTCTCCCTAGGACCTTGGGCGTGACGCAGCGGACGACGTGTACAGATGGGTCAAACATATCTGAACGTTAAGAATGATGTATCGGGCAAAATTGGGCGGTAGGAGAAGGCGATGATCCTCTCAGGAGAAAATATTACATTCCATATACAAATTTCAATGGAGTTATTATTCTCCTCACATAAGATTTTTTGACCCATTTTAACAAAAACGCAATAACATTTTAAGCAAAACCCCACTTTCTTTCAAAAAAAGATCATTCACAAAACCAAAAAGATGAGTTTTATTGGTCCATTCCCAAAAATCACAACCTTTGTGAAAATAGTAGGAGAATGAAAAACATTATGCACAATTACTGTAGTATTCAAAAGCATTTGTGACTCCACAAACTTTGCAGAAATATAAGCCAAAAAAAGACGTGCACAAGTTATTCTACATAGTTGGTTTCGTATAAAACAAATATTTCTTTGGTAACTTGAACAGTATAAGCACAATATTTGATCGCTGGCTGCATCACATATAGTCTTTAATATATCAAAGCATACATCTCCTATGTTATGTTGTCTTCTGTATTCTTGCACATATAGTGTCATGGCCTCCTAGAGGTATGGCACTAACCGTCTATCTTAAAGAAATTTCTTGCTTCTATTAAACGATTTTAGTTACCCTTCAAGGAACCCTTCTTGTTGAAGATCTGCACGTACCTAAATCGTTATGACATTACCAAATTAAATTAAATAATATAATAATCGATGTGGGACTAAAGTGACATAGCCTAATTGGATTGTTCTCTATTCACACAATTAAAGACTAAATAGTCATCCAACTAAATCCAATTGATCAACTGGTTATTTCTCAATGGATCTACTACATGCCAAGTTCAAAGATGCATTTCCCCTTATTCTACATCAACATTTCCCATTTTGCCACCTTTAAGGATTGGGGAAAATATTGAAACACAATGACACATTTGAGTACAAAGACACGCATTTGATGTCCCTTCATATGTTCTTGTATCTATCGATGCTATTACACTTAAATTGTATCCCCAATAAATTTTCTAGCCAATAGGCACATCAATTAGCCTCGTGATATAACATTCACATCAGATCTACAACAAAAAGCACCATTTGGCCTTCAAATGTGCTATACACCTTATATAATTAACATTCATAGATGAATCCTCCATGTGACACACCTTCATCAATTTGTGATTATCTAGACTTCTTTACACTCAATATCTTTTCTTCACATATTATGTTGACATATGCAGTCCTATTTATTTGACGATGTCCTTGTATTACTATCCTCTTGGGTAAGATCTTATGATTCTAAGCTTAAGTATACTTCATTGATTTATTGTAATTATACACTTGCTAGGTGGGCTTAGTTAATTCATCTAATACAAACTTCATTCCTTATGAGACATTACATGGATTTAAAATGGACATAAGAGACATGGACGCTATTGTGTACAAATCAAGTTGATCTTGACCCAATAGGGACCCATTAGATACTTGCACTATATCAAGCCTCCCACTATTTCATAGAATTAGAAATGATGTAATCATATACTAGCAGTAAGGTATTTTATAATCTCTACATCATATATCTCACATAGTGATATGCAAACACGAAAAGCTTTCCCAATCTTAATAAGAATGTGTGATATTATATAGAATATAATTGAAAGCACAAATGAAGTGTATATATGCAAACATGGACATACAAGATATGAAAGGTGATGCATATAGGTGGTGTGGATCAAAAACTATATATGAATGCAGTTTAAAATTTTGGAGAAATATGTAATAAACACATATCTTTTCTTAATATATCATGATAATAATTATAAGTTAATTTTTAGCTTGAAATGCATAAATGTGAAAATTTTATTAATACATTGATATTTGTCCAAATTTATAACAAAACCCACAAACTAAGACTAACTCTGTATGTGTGCTCTTCAAGGAAAACTCCATGCATCTATCTCAAAATTCTTCACAGATAAGCACGACCAAGTTTTGAGCTTCACGTGATGGAAATGTATCTTTTTATGTGCAATATAAATTATTTTCTTCAAACATATCTTATTCGATATTCTTATCATACAAAATAAGCATGCTTCATTTCTCTCCCATTTAGCCTTCTAACGCCACAATCAACATCAATTAATTTTCTCTTATGTTCAATGTGTCTCCTTCTCCCCTACAAATATACACAATTTTTTCACATGCCTTAAAGAGTATAAAGATACAACCATCTTCTCTCTGGATTTCAATGGATTTTCATGCATGCTTGAATCTAAACTGAACACTTCACAAGTAAAGCTTCACATGTCATATAAGATAAATAAAAAGCAATGAAACCTCATTACCTTCCACAATAGTTTTATTCTCACTCACACACAAATCATGCCAACTTTGTAAGGAATTCATTATAAAAGGCATTCTCATCGTAAAATACATCACTTTGAAGTCTTAAGTGTCGGGTTAACTAATAGAGAGTGCACAATATAAGTACAGGTACATTACCTCCTCTAAATTCATTAAACCCAAGGCCTTCCTCATGCTAATCTTGGGTCATTGATATCTCTACTAAAGGACCCCTATTATTAAACATGATTTTCACTTTGAATTGGGTGGTTGTATCTATGTAGTTTTAAAATTCTAGTGAGCAATCAAGATGAAAGAATAAACATCACATGGAAAGCAAGATCAAATACTTTTAATACAAAATTTCACCAGAAAAGGGCTAGTGCCACATATGGATATGTTGACTCAAGGTCAATTAAGTCAATGTTGACTCAAGGTCTAAATTGACTAAACTCTTATTTTCATGATGATGAAACCATTCCAATTCTTTGTGTCTAATGCTTCTACTTGAGTGATTTTAGAATAGGTATAGACACACTCTAAATGCCCTAACTTGCGCACCTCAACTTAGAGAAAAGACAAGTCAAAGTCGATACAAGTGCACATTTTTGGAATATAATGTAAATCGATTAGAATCATGTTGTAAATCACTTGTAATGATTGTGACTTATAATTAAGCTTAGAAAAAATTAGCAGCACTTAGATTGAATATTTAAGCACTCAAAATCCATTTTCTAAAATTCACATCAGGTTGTTCATCGGTCGAGTTGCAAACTCGACCGATCCTAATTGAATCTTAAAAATTACTTTTGATCGGTTGAGTTTCCATTTCACAGAACTCGATCGATCCCTGTACAGACCAAAACTAATTTATGTGGATCGGTCGAGTTATCCCAGGGCAAACTCGACCAATGACTTAAATTGTTCTTATCGTAGAGTGGGATCGGTCGAGTTACCTTTATAGAAACTCGACTGATTGCACTAAATAGAAAAGTGCAGAAAAGTGTTTCTTATCATTGTGGAGTTGCAACATCTGAAAATATATCTATTGCAAGCCACAAAACAACTAGTTTTCATTCTTAAGTGTTCCCAAAGGCTAAGAGGCATCCTCAACTATAAATAGGACCCCTTGGACTTCATTCCAAGGTTGAGTATTCAATACAAAACTCTATATGAGGTTCCTATTCTATAGTTGAGTGTATCCTACAACCTCATCTCTCTCTCTAAGATTAATCACTTGCTACATCTGTTAGAGTGAGTAGGAAATCTGTAAGAGAGCTAGTTCCATTTGTATATCTTGTGAGGCTCTCACTTCCATCACCTCCCAATCTCTCTTTTCAACCATGAAGATGAAGGTTCTCTCTCTTGGCTAAGAGAGGTAAAGAAGAACAAGGAAAGGATTCCCTTGGTGAAGATCAAGGCCGAAGACTTAGAGTAAGAGTGGGTAAACTCCTTTCTCAAGTGGGTAAGTCCTTGGTGAAAGCTTCTCCGAGTGAAGGTGAAGTCAAAGGCTGAAGATCCAAGAAGAGTGGGTAATTCCTAGAAGGCTGAAGACTTATGTAAGAGTGGGTAAGTCCTTGGAGAAGGCCGAAGACTTGTTGAAGTGGGTAAGTTTTTGGTAAGGTTGAAGACTCTTTGTATTGGATAGGTAAGTCCTTTGGTGGGTCATGTATTGTAAGTCATATGAATGAATATAAGAGTGCAATGGTTAAGAAATCCTAGAGGTTCACCTCTCTAGGTAGTTGACTAACATATTTCTAGTTTGAAGTGTGGAAGCACTCTACATAGCTTGTCAATTGGTGTATGTTCACTCTCTCCCTTGCTATGTATGTAGTTGCACTCAAATTTCCTATTTAGCAACCTTATCTTGTGATATATCTTAAAGGTCTAATGAATTTTGTTTAAATGCATTTATCTCTATTCATCCCCCCCTCTAGAACATCTAATCACCCATCCTAGGATCCAACAATTGGTATCAGAGCGGGTATTTTCCAAGTATACTTCAACAAGTAGGAGAAGATGGGTGACTACCAAGGAGGGAGATACTTGATCAACCTTCCAATCTTTGATGGGAGCAATTTCATCTATTGGAAAAGAATGCTACAATTATACATCCAAGGATCAAGTCTTGAGCTATGGCAATTGGTGGACCATCCATACAAGCTATCGGAGACGAAGATAGAAGAATGGAATGAAGATACCATGAAGAAAGCCACCTTGAATGCAAGAGCAATCAACATCGTCTATGCCACCATGAACCCCACCGAGTTTAATTGGATTTCCTCTTGTGAGACGGCCTATGAGGTATGGAGAAAGCTATGCATCACTTATAAATGGACAAATCAAGTGAAGGAAAGCAAAGTCTACATGCTCAAAGGGATTCTTGAGAACTTCAAGATAGGAAAGGAGGAAAAGATAACCAATATGTACTCAAGACTCAACACAATTGTAAATGGCCTTGTTATCCTAGGTCATCCTATGAGTAATGGAGAGATCAACTCTAATATCCTTAGAACTCTCCCCAAGATATGGGAACCCAAGGTGACTTCTATTGAGTAAGGTCTCTTGATGATATATCCATTGAGGAGCTCATTGGAAATCTACAAGCCCATGAAGTCACACTTGATTAAAGATAAGAAGTTGAAATACAATAGGAGAAAGAGCTAAAAAGAATGAAGAAGGATGAAATCAAGGTTCAAATTGAAGATATTATGGGAAAAGTGTCTCCATCCTCTGATGTTGAAGAATATTCCATGCACTCCAAGGGTAGATTTTATAAAGGCAATAATTTCTCCTCCATCTGGTGCCTCGAGTGTGGAAAGAAGGGTCACTTCAAGATAGATTGTCTATAAGGCAAGACGACCCATCATCACAAGGAAAGAGAAGAGAAGTAAAGAAGAAGGAGAAATTGCACAAGAGCTCAAGTGACTCCTCCAAGTCAAGCTCAAGTGAAGAATCAAGTGGAGGATCTAGCTAAAGCTCTAGTGATGAAGGACAATGCCATTTTTCTCTTATGGATTCTACAAGAAAAGACTCAAATGAGGTAAATCTAAACTCTTTAGATAAAGAACCCTTGATTTCTATCATTAATGCTACTCGTGCCTCTCTTAAGTCTTCTAAAAGGAAAAGGAAAAAGCTTGCTAGAATTCTTGAATATTTGCATATAGAATTAGATGATCTTGAACATGGTAATACTTGTTTGCTTGATGATAAAAATGCTTGTCTTAGTCAAGTAGATTCTCTTAAACTTTAAAATGCTAATTTGTTTGACAAGATTAGATTTATAGAAGATCAACCTCATATTCCTAGTTCTAACGATAAACATACTTTAATTGTTGATTCTCTCATGCATGATGCTGATGTTCTTAAATATGAAAATAAGGACAAAGATTTTTCTTTGCAAGGATTAGAATATGAAAATAGTGTCTATCTTTCTAAGATTGCTTTATTTGAAAAAAAATGTTTCCTTGCTTGCTAAAATCAATGTTCTTGAATCTTGTTCTAGTTCTACTAGTAGAGAGAATAATGTTGATGCTCTTCATATTGATAGAGATTCTTATTTATCTAAAGCTCTTTGTGTAGAAAATGATATTTTGCATGCTAGAGATAATATAAATAATTTGTCTTATATTATTGCTTCTCTTATGCATAATAATGAGAGCTTGAGATCTTCTTTGCAAATATTCTTAGTTGGTAAAAGGAATCTTAATGATATTCTACACCATACTACAAAACAAATTGTAGACATCGTTTAGGGTATGATGGTAGTTAAAGGAACAACAAAGGTAAATGACCTCCAATCTTCCATGGAGAATCCTCCAGTTCTAAGGCTATGGGCACATGCAACTATTGCAATGATATTGGCCATTATTCTATTTGTTTCCCATTTAGGAAAGCACCCAAGAGTACTAGGACTTGGGTTTCTAAGATAACCCCTCCAGACCCAAAAATATGATTGGGGACCATTTCATCTTTCTTCTTGTAGGTACTTGCAAATGAGTTGACTTGAGCTATTGAATTGCAAATTGACTTCTCAATCCACATTAAAGAAGAAAGGTGAGATGTGTAGAGGGTGACAACAAGTGGAAAAGAAATGGTAAGCACTGAGGTAAAGTTTTTCTTGCTCATATCCAATCATAGTGTGTTTTGCCAAGTTAGTGTGCACTATGCATGTAATTTTTGAGTCAAAAGTAGTATTTTGTGATTCTATTCACACTCTTGCTCAAAAACTATTTCTAATTCTTTCACAATGCATTACTAACTTACTTACACATGTATGGATATGACTTTTTTTAGCATGCCTCTAAATATATTTTTATGAAATATATGTGTTTTTTGACAGCATCTTTGTCGGTCGAGTTTGTCCTGTTTAAAACTCAACCGATAGGCACCAATGGGTGTTGCCAACATCTATTGTCAATCAAATTGCCATAACACAGAACTCGACCGATGGCATTGTGCACAGAATACACAGTTGGCTTTTTGGATGAGAATTTCCCTCTCAACTAGATTTTTCAACCAATAGCCTTATTTTTGGCACTCCCTTAGTATCCTTATATACATATTACCATGCTTAAAATTTCCTATATTACTTACAACTCTATCTCCCTAATTGCTATAATTTAGTATTCCACTAGTGGTATCCCTATATCTTGCAATTACTTATTTTGAGTTATTTTGTAGGTTTTGATGATGATCTCTTTGGATCTCTTGGTTGTGTTTTAAATTACTTTCATTGTACTCTAACTTTATATATCTATCTAGGTGTATATCTTGTTTTGATACAACCTTGTGATTCTTAGTGGTAACCATCCTTTGGTAATGATGCATATTTGTTAGTGAGTTATATCCTTGTTTGCTTCTGAAATTGCTTATCTCTTTGTTTGGATATATATCTACATATACTCATAGCTTGCTTTATCTTGTGCATTTTTTTCTATAATCTAGATCCTACTAGTAGTCCTAACTTGTGATATCATCTACTAGTAGTTCATATGCATGTAGTTCTAGCTTAGTTCATGAAGTGGTATTCACTATATGCTATGCTTGTATCTTATTTCATACTTGCTCAAGTTTGTTCCTTAACTTGCATACCTACTATCTTGAGTTGATTGCATAACATTGTGATGCAGGATATATAGAGCTACATTGTATGTAGGTTTTGGAGTATACTTGAAATTTTTATGATGATTTTGCTCCAATTTTAGTTTTTGGTGCAAGACTAGTATTTTTTTATACAGAAACGACATTCTGAGCAAGGCTCATTGCTTTTCCATGAGCCCTGATGCTTTTTGAGAAAATGTCATGATCTAGAGGGTCAACATTGTGATTTGTTATTTTTCTACAACACTTTATCTTGAATTTTGGGTTGTTCAAGTGCAAGCTTTAACTTGCTTTTATTCTATGCTTGGAAAAGCACCTAGTTGTGCTCTTCTACTCTCCTTATAAAACTTTTTGTTATCTCCTTCCTTTTAACAAGTGATGTTTCTTATTTCTTCATACCTCCACTTTTTTAAATGACAAAGGGGGAGAAAGGTACGTATTCTTTTGACAAAAGAGGGAGAAGGCATGTCTTACATGAAGAGGAGAAGCATGTTCATGTAAAGGGGGGAAGGTAAAGGGGAGAAGACATATATGTGTAGAACATACATGAGTAGAAGACATAGTATTCTATAAATGTTATTAAAGCTAACCATACAAGAGAAATAACATCAATTGAGGGGGAGTATGAGAACTCCATAAGCATCAATTGAGGCGGCGCATATGAACTCCATTGTATTGAAACCCCTAGGTTTCTCCAAAGGTATGACTTTACTTAAATGCTTTCAATACAATTATGGAATGGTTTGTCATCTTCAAAAAGGGGGATGTTTATTCAAGGTTAATTTAGTCAATGTTGACTCAAGGAATAAAATTGACTAAATCCTTATTTTGATTATGACTAAACCATTCCAATTCCTTATGTCTAATGCTTCTACTTGATTGATTTCAGATTAGGTAAAGACAGACTCCAAATGCCCTAACATGCGCATCTTAACTTGGAGAAATGACAAGTCAAAGTCAATACAAGTGCACATTTTTGGAATATGATGTAAATCTATTAGAATCATGTTGTAATCACTTGTAATGATTGTATGACTTGTGATTAAGCTTAGAAAAAATTAGGAGCACTTAGATCGAATATTTAAGCATTTAAAAGCCATGTTCCAAATTTCACATCAAGTTGTTCATCGATCGAGTTGCAAATTTCACTTATCCTGACTGGACCTTGAAAATGACTTTTGATCGGTCAAGTTTCCATTTCATAGAACTCGAATGATCCCTCTACAGACCAAAGCTAATTTATGTGGATCGGTCGAGTTACCCCAGGACAAACTCGATCGATGGCTTAAATTGGTCTTGTCGCATAGTGGGATCGGTAGAGTTACCTTTATAGAAACTGGACCGATTGCACTATACGAAAAAGTGCAGAAAAGTGTTTCTAGCCATTGTGGAGTTGCAACAACTGAAAATATATCCACTACAAGACACAAAATAGCTAATTTTCATTCTTAAGTGTTCCCGAAGGCTAAGAGGCATCCCCAACTATAAATAGGACCCCTTGGGATTCATTCAAAGGTTGAGAATTCAATGCAAAACTCTATATGAGGTTCCTATTCTATATTTAAGTGTATCCTATAGCCTCCTCTCTCTCTCTCTAAGCTTAATCACTTGCTACATTCATTAGAGTGAGTAGGAAATTTGTAAGAGAGCTAGTTTCATTTGTATATCTTGTGAGGCTCTCACTTCCACCACCTCCCAATCTCTCTTTTCAACCATGAAGATGAAGGTTCTCTTTCTTGGCTAAGAGAGGTAAAGAAGAACAAGGGAAGGATTTCCTTGGTGAATATCAAGGCCGAAGACTTGGAGCAAGAGTGGGTAAGCCCTTGGTGAAGGCATAAGACTCCTTGCTCAAGTGGGTAAGTCTTTGGTGAAAGCTTCTCCGAGTGAAGGTGAATTTAAAGGCTGAAGATCCAAAAAGAGTGGGTAATTCCTGGAAGGTTGAAGACCTATGCAAGAGTGGGTAAGTCCTTGGAGAAGGTCAAAGAATCGTTGCAAAGTGGGTAAGTCCTTGGTAAGGTTGAAGACTCTTTGTATTGGATAGGTAAGTCTTTTGGTGGGTCATGTATTGTAAGTCTTATGAATGAATAAAAGAGTGCAATGGTTAAGAAATCCTAGAGGTTGACCTCTCTAGGTAATAGACTGACATACTTCTAGTTCAAAGTGTGGAACAACTCTACATAGCTTGTCAATTGTTGTATGTTCAATGTCTCTCTACCTTACTATGTATATTTTAGTTGCACCCAAATTTCCTATTTAGCAACCTTATCTTGTAATATATCTTGAAGGTCTAATGAATTTTGTTTAAATGCAGTCAACTCTATTCACCTCCCTCTAGAGCATCTAATCACCCATCCTAGGATCCAACAGGATAGATATGGTAGAACAAGCAATGTCTCTCTTCCTCATTGGTGTTCCCTAGGTCTGTCCACCTCATGGGTGTATATAACACAGATACTAGGCTTCTCTTTGATTTTGAACTGAATACAGATTTGCTTCATCTTTTTGTGCCACATGTACATATTCCATTGTGGATCCTCGAGCGTAGTGATGGATCTTGGTAAGAAACTTGGGGGGGGGAGTCCTTTAAATAGTTAAAGTCTATTACGTCATAATTAAGGGCGTAGCTTATTTAATTTTTCTCTTTTCATTGACATAAAAAGTAAAAATAAAAATATTAAAATTGTAACATAAAATTGGCATATAGTTGTATAACCACCTGAGGATGTTTTGAATCTAACATATATATTTTTTACTTAAAATATGTAATTGAGTTTTGTATATTTTTGAATCAAATAGTAATAAACTCACTTATAAATGCTCGACCAAAATCTCTTTCAATACAAATAATCATGTTATCAATGAGAAACTCATTACCTTCTTATTATAAAAAAAATTCTATATAAATATATGACATTCACACATTGGAGTGGTGACAAAAATCAAAAGTGTCCGATGAGATTAAGTCTAAATAATAAATAAATACAAATTTTTTTATTTGAAAAAATGAAACACGATGACATAATGCATTCCCCCAATGATGTGACTCTTCATATCGTAAGTCATATAACTAGTAGGAGGAGATCTTGCTAATAGTGTGCTAATAGCTCATTGGAGTTTTTTTTAGAAAAAACAAACTAATATTTGACAAATAACTAATGTATTTATAGGAAGATCCATTTAATTAATATTACTAACAAATACAAGCTCTTTGTATTTGATAAGGTTGGTACAATATAAGAGGAATAATGTAGAAGGAAGGAGTAAAGAATTTAATTTACATAGACAAATGTATATGGAATTTAGGGGAATAGAAGGGAATGTATAGGAAAGATTGTTGTTTACTTTCTACCAAATCTTTCCATATTAAAGTCAAGACTTTAGGTATATGAAAAGGATCAAATTACACAAGCCCTAGCTTGTCCAAGTTCTAGTCAAATACAATGCAAGTGTGCTAATTAGGAAAAATCACTTCACACGACCTTAGAAGACTTTTCTAATCACTTGTATTGATGATATGATTTGTAACTAAGATGAGAAAAATATGTGGGAGACTTAATACTAAGGTTTAATCACCCTACATTCAACTTAGAAAATTGATCATAGATTGGTCATCGGCCGAGTTACAATCACGACCGATCCTATGATGGATTTTCTGAAGATGACCCATCAGTCGAGTTGTAAATTCATAGAACTCGACCGATCGACTCTTTGAGCAAACTCAATTTTAGCTCATCGGTCAAGTTTCCTAGAACAAACTTTATCGATAGTTTGAAAATTGGTTTTGTCTTTTAGTTGATCGGTCAAGTTATCTTTATTGAAACTTGATCGAATGTACTGTAAGGAAAACATAGAAAAAGCAATTTTAACCTTTGGTGACTTGTGTTGGGTGAAAATAGATCTGTTTCTTTGTGGAAAATGGCTATATTTTGACCCCAAGTGTTCCCCAACTCAAGGGAGCACCCCCAGCTATAAATAGGACTCCTTGGAGTTCATTCCAAGTTTACTCATTCAAGATATTCAAGGTCCTTGCTATAGTTGAGTGTGCTACTACTCCTTGAGCCCCTTTCTCTCTCTAGTTTACACTTCATTTCATGATTTGTGAGTGAGTTAGGCATATTGTAAGAAAACTCCACCCTTGTGCATGTAAAGCTCTAATCCCCTTCCTATATGAAGAAAAGGTGAAGCAAGCTCCATCGAGTGAAGGAGCTATAGATAGTCCTCTTCAAGGTTGATGAAGAGGTGGTGATCTTCTCTAGGTGAAGGAGAAGGAAAAGGCTGGAGATCCAAGAGGAGAAGCAAAGTCCTTTAAGGAAGAAGACTTGAGCTTGAGTGGGTAAGACCTTGGTGATGGCTGAAGACTCAAGCTGTGGGTAAGACCTTTGGTGTAACACCCCTGACCTGGGTTATGACCTAACCCTGGAAGTTTTGCCTAAATATGTAATTAATATACTTGTGAACACTCCCTGGCATGTAATTAAGTTCCTCAGGAACATTTACTTTCAATTTTTGCTCCTTTTTGTATAAAGTTGTAGCATTGTGTTGTATGCAGGGACCTATGTGCAAATTACCCAGTTTAAGGGTTGAACTTGCAAAATTCACAAGATAAGATGTTCCTTTGATTTTGAAACATCATGTGAATGGTTATGGTAAAGTTTGAGGGATTTCCCAAGCTTGAGCACCAAGGTGCAGCTGTGGAAGCAATTCCCATGCTTAGAAACCCTAATTTGGGGTAAAGTGCAATTTACCCAAATTGAGGGGTCCAACTTGTAATTTCACCATCTAGAACATCTTTTATGACTCTTGTCATCATTTAGAATAAAAATGATGAAAGGGATACATCATTTAATAATTAAATGAGAAAAATGATCTTTGTGATAGAAATCACCTAAAATGGGTACAAAACCTTTACATGAATGTACCCTAGTTGAAGGTTGGATTCCTATACCCTTAGATCTTGAGTTTTCTTAAGAATTGCTTAAGAATTTGATGGGCTTGGGCGTGCTCTTGAGCAAGGAGGGACCTAGATGTGAATTTTTGGTTTTGAAAGGTCCTTGTGGTAAGAAATAGGCTTAAGCTATAAAAAGGCTTTTCCTTTGCAAATGAGCAAACGATCTTTCCCTGTTCCATTCATTTCCTTTCTTTCCCAAACGGCCAAGCCTTGCTCTGGAGCTCAGGAGAAACGACCAAGGGTGCAAGGTAGGTTTGGATTCCCCTTCTTGCCCAAATTCCATGGTTAGAATTCGGATTCAAGGACAAATTCATGGCTAGCTTACTTAATTCTATCTTTTTAGCCATCTTTTCTCAACCTTCCTTGGAGGATTAACCTTGGCCGACCTGTGGAGCTTCTAGGACGCCATTAAAGGCTTGGAGCTCGAAAGCTTGGAGCTCAAGGAGCAAGCTTTAGGCGGGTTTTATAACTCTAAACTTGATGCTTCGATTATACATCTTTTCTATGCATATAGTTGATAGATCTTCTTCTTCCCTATCTTCCCTTGCATCCTTGCAAGCAAAATCGTGAAGAACTGATACTGTTCTTAAGGTGGAAGATAAGGGCGTTAATTCCTATGCTTATCCACAGATTTTCACTTTATCAAACGACCTCCACCTATTGCTCAAAACGGTTTCAAACCGTTTGGTGGGCAAACGGTTTCAGGGTCGTTTGAGGGCAAACGGTCTCAAGACCGTTTGGTCCCGTTGACCAAGCGAAGACCGTTTGGGAATCTTGTTCATAATTATGTAGGTTAATCACCCACGAAATTTGAGAGGTTAACTCCAAAGGAATCGTGAGATATGAGCAAATCAATTAGCAAAACGAATTGAATTAATTTCTGATTTGCAATCTGTTTAATTTGCCCTTTTTGGGCAAACGGTCTCAAGACCGTTTAAGATGGTTGACTAAACGTTGACCGTTTGGGATTACTGTTCATAATGATGTTAATTAACGACTCACCAAATTTTATGGATTAATTCCAAACGAGTCATGAGTTGAAGGATGATTAATAGGGCAAACCCTAATTGAAATTAGTGCTGAATCTCCTATGAGTTAAGTTGAGATTTTGGGTTGCTTAGCCCAAACGGTTTCAAGACCGTTTGGGAATCACCCAAACGGTCTCAAGACCGTTTGGGGGTCACCCCAAGACCGTTTGGAGGTCTGGGGTCAAGTATAGTTGATCAATTGAAGGTCCAAAGGCACCAAATCATATTGCAATTAAGTATTGATGTGATGATCAACTCAATAGATCAAACCTTGATGAATTTTCGCTAAAGTCCAAAGGATGGATGGGCAAACGGTCTCAAGACCGTTTGGAACTCATCCAAACGGTCTCAAGACCGTTTGGTGTCAACCCAAGACCGTTTGAAGGTCTAGGGTTGAGTTAATCTAATGGTTTGAGGGTCCAATTGTAGGAAATTGATGCATTGTTGAAAATTGCTGATTTTGACCTAATTGGACTTCAACCTTAGTCAAAACGACTTGGTTTTTGGTCAAACTTTGGGCAAACGGTCTCAAGACCGTTTGGATGATGTCCAAACGACCTCAAGACCGTTTGGGCCAAGTTTGAGCCCAATTGGAGGTCAATTGATAGGTTCAACCTTGAATTGTTTCACATTGTTGAACATTGATGACCAATCAACTTGAAACCCTAATTGAGAACGATTGAACCCTAATTGGTTTACAATTGAGGGTCAATTTGATGTCTAAGTGGTTAAGGCTAACCCTAATTGGCTCAATGTATAAGTGGTTAGCATACCTTTAGCCAATTGAGAGCTTCAACATACATATCCTTGAACTTTGGTGACCTTTGAACCCTTTTGGAGGTCCAAACGGTTTGAGCCCATTTGGACCAAACGGTCTCAAGACCGTTTGGGTCCAAACGGTCTCAAGACCGTTTGAGACCAAACGGTCTCAAGACCGTTTGGGGCCAAACGGTCTCAAGACCGTTTGGGCTCAAACGACCTCAAGACCGTTTGAGCTCAAACGACCTCAAGGTCGATTGGTCCAAACGACCTCAAACCGATTGAAGCTCCAAACGGTTTGGAAGTCAACCCTTCCAAACGGTCTTCACCTCCAAACGGTCTCAAGACCGTTTGAGGGCCAAACGGTCTCAAGACCGTTTAGGTGGTTGAAACCGTTTGAAGGTTGAAACCGTTTGGAGATTGGTGATGGTTTGTACTTAACCATTTGATGATGTAATCCGTTCAATGGTGATTCAATCTAAACCCTAATGGTAACCTAGGTCATTAAGGGACTATGTGATTAGTGGGTTAACCCATGATGGTGATCATGTGGCAAATTACCAAAATACCCTTGAAGGGTCTAAAGGGGTAAAACCCTAATCTAATCAAACCCTAATCACATAATGTTGATGCTTTGGCTCACATCAGTCAATAGAGACTTGTCTCAACCTAATCTAGAGTGGTGTTGCCACCATCTACTAGAGAGAGGAAAGAGAAAGTGTTTCTAGAGAGAGAAAGTATCCTAGAGAGAGAAAGTGCCCTTTTTAGGAGGAATCTCTAGTAAGATACTTCTTTTACACATAAAGGTGCATGATTAGGGAATGACCCACCTATGTGAGGTCATGGAAACCCTAATGATGATATCTAATGGATCTTAATGATAATTAAGAGTCTTAATGATGATGTTTCTCTTACATGATGATGTAATGAGTACAATTCACCATGGAGTGAATAGTAAACCCTAATTTTTGGGCGATGACATGAAAGATGAATAGTAAACCCTGATTGTAAGGGTTATTAAGTGGAACCCTATTTGAAGGTAATTCCATGTGGAACACTAGTTGAGGGTGAATCCAAGTGAAACCCTAATTGGGGATGTATTCCTATTTACTGAAGTGTTTACTATTATCTGTTGAATTAACCATGCAGGTTGTTGTGAGATGATGGTCACACCCAGGTATGGAATACCATGTTATATTCATTGAAGGCATGTCTTATGCTTTATGAATAGTGAACCATCTTGATGCACTGCTAAGTGACATCTTTTGTGATTTATGGGCTGTAAGAGCCATAAATGTTATTAAGGTCATGCTTGACAGATGACTTGAGATGAATATCTGATAATTGTGATAAGTTAGGCCTGTTACATTTTGTATTCTCATATATAGCTGTGTTACTGTATGATGATTGGAATACTGAATGTACCTAACTAATCAAGTGAAATGTAGAGCCCTGATCATAGATCCATCATTGTCAGTTGTCTAAATGATGGTGAAACAGGTTTTCCTAAGGGAACTCCTGGAGCACATACTGTTGAGTATGTGGGGTACATGGATGTGTAGAACCTGACATCCTAGTGTAGGTAATTGATGTAGATTCTCGTAGTCCGTCATACCTTCACTATAACAGAAAGGGTGAGTGGATGATGTAGATTCTAGTAGTCCATCAGACCCCACCCCAAAGTTTTAAAGGTGAGCTGTATCTCTACACTCCCTTAAAGACATAAACCCCGTATCGGTGAAAGATAAACAAGAAATCTTCCGATAGCGAAGAGAGTACATAATGCCACTGTAACTCTAAAAATAGCGAAGGACCAGAGTACCCTGGTGAGCTATTACATAGACATCCCGCCAGATGTCAAACAATCAATCCTCTAACTGACTGAGGAAGATGAGGTCATAAGAATCCGGCTCTCTTAATGACCTATGTATGATACTGATGTGACTTCTTAGCGATCAGTTGGAGTATGAGTGGTATGCCTCATCTCCACAGGGCATAATAATAATAATAATGTTTGGAAAAACATAAACAACAGCGTAGTATATCTGTTAGAGTTAATTATGAGTTATTTGATTGATGTTACCTTGAATAGCATAGATGTTCTCATATTTTAATATTGATTGAACTCTTGCTTATCATCAGAACTGCCAGTGAATATCTTGAAGGCTCTTATTGCTTTAGTTATTCCTTGCTTTGCTTATAAAGCCTAGTGGAGAGTTATAACTCTCGCTGGGGCAATTATGTATAATTGTCTCACCCCGTAGACTTCTACTTTTTAGGTGGTCGTCGAAAACGAAGGAACAAGAACTCAGGTGAACAATCCCAGCAACAGCTGCATCAGGAGCAGTAAATATCTCAGGTGGAGATCTAGCCTGCTTCGTGGTGTAGTTAGAGTTAAGTCCTATGTGTCCTCTGTACTCTCAGGTCCTGGAGTGTTTTGGAGTATGAATTCTTGAGAGTTTTGGTATCATGTTGTATATAATTACTCAAGAAGTAATTGTCAGTGATGTAAACAGTTAAATCCTTTTTCTATGGAAAAGGTTTGTGGTTTCAGGCTCTTGTCTCGAAAAGTTTTAATTTCCCGTGATTTTTGTCTTCCGCTGTTTACCGATTGCTTCCGCACATGATTAAATCGGGATTAATTCGTGGTTTGGAGATCGGAGCCCACATTTGGTAAGGTGGATATCTCCTCGTGATTGGATGGGTAAGTCCTTTGGTGGTCTTGTGTTGTAACTCTTATTTGTGATAATATAGAGAAAAGCACTTACAAAGTCCTAGAGGTTAACCTCTCTAGGTAGTGGACTGCTTCACTTCTAGTTTGAAGTGTGGAACCACTCTACATCCCTTTGTCAAGTGCTTGCTACCAAACTCTCTCATCCTTTCTATATTTGTTAGATAGGACTTCAAATTGCAATCAAGATATTGCTTTAAACTTGATATAATTTGAATGTCTAATCTATTTTGTGAGAAATTTTGTAGCTCTATTCACCCCCCCTAGAGCCCTTAGATCCAACAAGTGGTATCAGAGCTAAGGATCTTCTCCAACAATCTCCCACAAGACAAAAGGATGGGTGACAACCTACTTGGTTCTCTCAACCTAGAGGGATTCTTCTCCATGTGTCATTCGGTCTTTGATGGCGCCAACTTCCTCTATTGGAAGAGGCGTATGCAGTTCTACATTCAAGGGATGCACTTTGACATGTGGAAGGTGATGGTCACACCTTACAAGGAGCTTACCGGAGCCATTATAACATGGAGTGAAGCTACACTCAAAGAATCCCAACTCAATGCCAAGGACATTAGCATTCTCTTTGCAGCTCTCACCCCTACGGAGTTGAACCAGATCTCATCTTGGGACACCGCCTATGAGATTTGGGACAAGCTATGCATCACCTATGAAGGCAAAAAGTAAGTCAAGGAGGCAAAGATCTACATGTTGAACAACCTTCTAGAGAACTTCAAGATGGGTAAGAAAGAAGAGATTGCAGAGATGTACTCAAGACTAAATGTCATCATCAATGGGCTGGCTGCATTGGGTAACACTTTGGATAGAGGTGTAATCCACTCCAAGATTTTGAGGACTCTACCAAAGAGATGGGAGTTAAAGGTCACCTCCATTAAAGAAATGAGGAGCCTTGGTGACATCTCAACTGAAGAACTCATTGGCAATCTTCAAGCTGATGAGCCTAGACTTGACAAGAAAGAAGAAGAAGAAGCAAAGCAAGAAGAGAAGGAAGCTAAGAAGATCAAAGATAGTGCTTTCCAAGCACAAGTGGAGGCTATCATCCTTCAATAACAACTTTATTGCCAGACTTCTCCCTCCTTCTCTAGTGAAGATGAAGGCTCTAGTGAGCATGAATTCAACTACATCAAGGGAAAACACTTCAAGGGAAAGCAAGCCTCCTCCTCTTCTACTATGAGATGCTACAAGTGTGGCCAAAAGGGGAACTATAAGAGTGAATGCCCCAAGTCAAGAAAGTCACACTACAAGGGTAGCTCAAAGAAGGAAGAGGAATACAAGAAGGAAAGCAAATACAAGAGGAAGGACAAGAAGGAGAAGAGACACAAGAATGTAGCTTGGGAAGCTTCATCTTCAAGCAACTCAAGCTCGGAAGAAGATGGAGAGTGCCACCTTACCCTCACAGCCTCTACTAGTGAAGATATTGGTGAGGTAAGTGAGGTAAGCAAGGTAAGCTTGCATGAATTATCTAAGGAAGCTATTATTGACATGCTTATTTCTACCCATTCATCTTTTTCTAAATGTAAATCTAAAAGAAAACGACTAGGAAAAATTATTGATGATCTTTATGCTAAGCTTGAAATTTTTGAATTGAATGAGAAAACCAACCTTGAGCGTATTGATAATTTGCAAGGGAAATACCTTGATCTTGAACTCCAATACAACGGGGTTGAAGTTGAAAATGGTATCTACCTTAAGAACATTGAGAATCTTAAAGAAGAAAACCAAAATTGCCTTAAAGAGTTTGAATTGTTTAAAACTGAAAATGCTGAATTTAAGATCCTTATTGATGCTCGTAGAGAAGAGAGAGATGTCTATGTAAAAGAGATTCAAATGCTTAAATCTAAAAATGCTAGGTTACTTGCTCAAGTAAATGATCTATTTTCTAGATCTTTATTTCCTAGTATTAATGTTGCTTCTATCTCTCTTAAAAAAGACTCATATTTAACTAAAGCTTCATGTCTTGAGGTTGATCTTGTTCATGCCAGGGATGGCATATCTAGTTTATCATCTACCATTGTTTCTTTAATTGATGATAACCATAGATTGAGCATCCCTACATAAATTCCTTAAAGGAAAGAACTCTTAAATGAAATCATTGACCATTCTACCAAACAAAGTGGTACTAGTGATTTGGGATTTGAAGGGGGAGCATAAAAGGATAAGAGAAAAGCCAATGGTAAGAAAAAGAGCAAGGATACCTCTTTCTTTGTAGGAGAGTCTTCCGACACTAAGAATCCTATGGTTTGTTCTTATTGCAAATGTGATGATCATTACTTTACTTATTGTCCTTATAAGCCCAAGGGGACCAACCCAAAGATGAAATGGGCCCCCAAGCCAACTCCAAATCCCAAATTTTAAGTTGGGAACCGACATTCTCCTTTCTTGAAGGAAAAGGGTAGATGGATTGTTGATAGTGGCTGCACAAAGCACATGACCGATGACATAAGCCATTTCAACAAATTCACCAAAAAGAAAGGAGGATCAGTCACCTTTGGGGATAACAAGAAAGGTAAAGTCAAAGATATTGTTCCAAATGATGATGTTGCGGGTGAAGTAATTCCTATTCTTAAAGAGCTCAACATCACTCAAAAGGAAAAATAGGTTCCTACTCAAGAAGAAGACAAAGATGATGAAAAGAAGGATTCAACCCCCTGATTTACAAACAATCATCCAAAGGATCTGATTTTAGGTGATCCTTTTGAAAGAGTGAAGACGCGGGATGCATTCAATAAAGAACAAGCCAACATCGCTTTCATCTCACAACTTTAGCACAAGAATGTCAAGGAAGCTTTTGGGGATGAAGAATGGATCCTAGCTATGCAAAAGGAGCTAAAACAATTTGAGAAGAATAAAGTTTGGACCCTTGTGCCAAGACCAAGTGATAGAAAGATCATTGGAACCAAATGAGTCTACTGAAACAAGCTTGATGAAAGTAGCAAAGTGGTAAGAAACAAAGCAAGTTTAGTGGCTCAAGGCTACAATCAACAAGAAGGTATAGACTTTGATGAGACAAATGCACATGTAGCTAGACTTGAGTCAATTTGTATGTTGCTTGACTTTTCTAGTCATAAAGACTTTCTTTTGTATCAAATGGATGTTAAAAGTGTGTTTTTGAATGGTGTAATTGAGGGGGAAGTGTATGTTGCTCAACCTCTGGGCTTTGAACATGATAGTTTACCTAACCATGTTTATTTGTCGCAAAAAGCTCTCTATAGACTTAAACAAGCACCAATGGCTTGGTATGAGAAATTAAAGAACTTTTTGTTAGATCATGGTTATATCATGGGCAAAGTGAATTCTACCTTATTTCTAAAACACACTTCTAACAATTTTTCTTATCATTCAAATCTGTGTTGATGATATCATTTTTGGCGAAACTAACCTTGATATTTGCAAAGAATTTAGTGATCTTATGCAGAGTGAATTCGAGATGAGTATAATGGGTGAACTCACATTCTTCCTCGGCTTTCAAATGAGGCAAACAAATTATGGGATCGTCATCAACCAAGGCAAGTACACAAATAAACTACTTAAGCACTTTGGGATGGAGAACACCAAGTCGATGGACACACCCATGTCAAACACCGCCAAACTTGATAAAGATGAAGAAGGTGAGAAGGTAGATGAGAAGCTCTATAGAGGTATGATTGGAAGTTTACTTTACTTAACTGCCTCTAGACCTGATATAATGTTTAGTGTTGGCTTGTGTGCTCGCTTTCAATCAAATTCTAAGAAATCACATCTTATAGCTGTTAAGAGGATTCTAAGGTACTTAGCTAAAACTCCAAACTTTGGACTATGGTATTCCAAGTCAAGGGACTTTACTCTTATTGCTTATAGTGATGATGATTATGTAGGTTGCTTGATTGATAGAAAGTTCACAAGTGGCACTTATTTCCTCCTAGGACCATGCTTGGTGTCTTGGTTCTCCAAGAAACAGAGCACAGTGGCATTATCAACCACCGAGACTGAGTACATTGCAGTCGGAAGTTGTTGTGCCCAGGTCCTATGGATGAAGCAAATGTTCCAAGACTTTAACATTCACTTTGATGCTTCTCCTATCTACTGTGATAATACTAGTGCAATTAACTTATCATATATCCTATCTTGCACAGTAGAGCTAAACATATAGAGGTTCTCCATCACTTTCTTCATAATCACATTGCCAAGAAGGATATCTATATCACGCATGTAGACGTAGAAAATCACTTGGCAGGCATTTTTACTAAACCTCTAGCTAGAGAGCAATTTAACTTTATTAGATCAAAATTGCTTATAACTACTTTGAATATATCTGATATGCCTTCTAGCTAGTTGTTATCTATCATATATGTATTGTCTCTATTTGGATCATCTTTGTTTGCTAATATGCTTAAAATCAGTTTTTCATCTTCATTTCTGCCTTGTTTTTCTCTTATTTTTGGGTATTTTTCACAAACGCATGTTTTATCGCAAAATAGTACCCAATGATGCGTGATTTGTGCCTAAGTATGTTTTTTTAGAGCAAAAGGATCGATTCATTACTTGTTAGCCATACGACATCTACAATTGGGGACAAAGATACAAACAGAACATACAAATGTCACGTTCAGTAACCCTACAACTCATATTAGAACGAGAGAGAGACATTTCGGTATTGATTCTTCTTCCTTGAGGCTGTTTTAAGCAGCTTTTCCTAAAGAATTCCTTCAACCTGAGTGTTAAGTAGTGGTAGAGGGGCTGGAACAAGACTGTATTCTGCTCGTATATCAACTCAAACGAAGCCATACAACTGAGTAATGTGATCAATCCAGAGCAAAGATGAGATAGCCGTACTAAGGTTGAATTACTGGGGGAAACCCCAGAAAAACCACCGCCTTCACAGACGAAGGAGTAACAATCCTTATTCAAAGGAAGAAAAAAAGCCAATATAGAGCGGAACAAGGCAGATAGCCTGCCAGAAACTAGCACCCAACAGAGAAACCTGCAAGGTAGAAACAGAGGAGGGAAACCCGCCTCCTCTGGAAAACCTGCGAGGACACCCCCACCAGCCACCCGCCTCAGCCTCAAGGTAGTTCTGAGCAAGATTCTACCAGGAGAAGAGAACCACCACCTCCTGCAAGCAACACGTCAAAGAGAAGACCCGATCACAACCAGGTCGCACGGCTGCCGCCCAGGGGGGAGAGATGAGGAGCTCGGAGAGGCACCTACAAAAGGAAATCGAAAGAAGAGGCAAGGCGAGGAGGAGGCACGGGGGGAGAAGGTGACGGCCGAGCAGGAGGCCTGACCCCCTCCCCCAAGCCTGAGCGCCACATGCGAGGGAGCCCTAGCTCGCCACTGTGATCGCCAGACGGGAGATAAGTGAGACGGGTAGAGTTGCACTAGTTGCAAAAGAATTACTGTGTCTAAGTATGTTCAATATACATATTGAACTTGAAAAATAAATTTAATTCACATTAAAATGGCTAGAAATTGAGTTTGATGGTTTTAGGTCAGGTTGACCATTGGTCGAGTTACCCCAGGGCAAACTCGACTGATCGATAACCGAGAGCTTTTTTAAAAATCCAATCGGTTGAGTTTTTGAGTTCACAGAACTCGACCGATGGTCGGGCTGGAGCACACTTAAGTTAGGTTTGACCGACTGTTCTCCCTCTCAACTAAATTAAAGTCAATCATTCCACCTCCCTTAGCCCTAAGCTCTCCACCATTGACCTCCCCTTCCTCAACCTAGCCCTAATCCGACCTAGGCAAACCATCCTTAACCTTCCCCCTTACTAAACTTAGGCGTGTGAATGTTTTTAGTGGTGTATTTTGTGCTTTTGCTTCCTCTTTCCTTTCTATTTTTCTTCCATGGCTTCAAATAGAAGGAAGAGAGCCGCCCCTAGAAATGCACCATCCTCCTCTTCATCTTCCCGCTTGATCCCCTTTGATGAGACTCTCTGTCTCAAATGAGGCTGTTAATAGGTATAAGGACCTTTTCCCACAAAGTCCTTTCCCTTTTTGTGCCCTCTTTGAGCCTAGCCCTAGACACCAAGAGGTCATTGATCAAGTGGTAAATTTGTTACACATTCACCATCTATCTGCCATGGGTGTTGAACGTGCATGCTTCCACAATTCCATGATTAGCACTAAAGCGATTCATGAATTCTACATGAACTTGCATTGGAATTACGGCACCCTTGTATCCCCTCCTAATACTCAAGTGATCCTAACGTCTATGATGGCCGGGAAGAAATTTCAAGTCTCAGAGGATACCTTAAACATCTTCTTCTCTGGTACCGATGAGACTGACACCTGACGTAAGGATTATGGTGAGTATTTTGACCTTCTTGACCCAGAGGCTTTCTACAAGAAATATGATCTCACTCTTTCTGACATCTATCGTTACTTGAAGAAAGCTCAACTCCCCTACAAGAAGAAGATCACCATACCCTCCTCTGCCTTGGATCTCAAGAGGTGTATCCTTGCCCTAGTGGTCAACTGCAACATCCATTTGAAGAAAAACTAAATGGATATTGTAGAGAACACTGCGGTAATCATGTATTGCCTCTTAGAGAATTTCAGAGTCAAGTGGTCTAGATATATCCTCCACCATATGACTTGCTTCGACTCAGGCAAGAATACCCGACCCACCCTCCCTACCCTGCCCTGATATGTGGTCTTTTCAGTTTGCAACTGAGAAATCTCTCTTTCATGACTTCCATTACATACCTGCTCAGAAGGGAGTATGTATCAGTGAGACCACCATTCAAAAGTCTATACCTATCCTTTCCTCTACCACATCTGGTGCCTCTGCCTCTGCCTCTGCTTCTGCTTCTGCACCTGCCTCGACCTCTACCCAAGCACCTCCACCTCCTCAGCCTACCCGACCTGCCTGTGCCTCATTTCGTGTGTCCAATGAAGCCCTCATGGGTTACATGATACATCAACAGGCATACAACCTCCAAGTCCAGAAGCACCTGCATCTGGATTTATGTTCAATCATGTCAAACATGAACATATCCTGTGCACATCCTGTTACAACCCTGATTTTGAGTTCATTTGTCGAGAAATGTAATTTCTCATATTAATGAGATTTAACCAAATAATGATATAATTTGTTTTGAATACATGGATTTTTTTTACAATAGCCTTGATGTTTCTGTTGTGGGCTTTATTGGCTATTGGGCCCAAATAACAAGAAAATTCAATTAGTGAATGAATAATTGAATATTCGAGAAAAGAAAATTGTGGAAACCTCTAGAAGGCAAATCCAAAGAGGGATTTTGTGCCTCTTGGGTTCCTTGGGTTCCAAGGAATCCAAAGTTGCATAAAGAGTGCAATAAGAAAAGAAAAGATCAATTGAGTATTTCTTTACTAAGAAAGAAATTGAAAACATTGGTAAAATGTGGAAAATAAGTAAAAAGAGGTACAATTGAGTTATCCTTAGTGGAATTTCATACCCCAAGGATTCCTAATGATAAAAGGAATACCAATGAGGAAAATAAAAGAGAAATAAAGAGAAATCCTCAAAAAGAGCTATTTTAATAAGAAATAAACAAGATAATGAGAAATAATAAAGAATAATGCATTTAGATACATCTAGAAGGATAATGAGTATCCAATAAAAAGGATTTCGAAATATTAGAGTTTCTTGGGGTCCAAGGAGCCCCAATGAAGGAAAGGAAAGAGAAAATACCAATAGAGCAAAATAAGAGAATAATGTAATACATTATTAATGGTTTTGTGGTTTTGTTAAAAGAGAGGTATTTTCTACTTAAGGCAATATAAAAATCTGTGGCCAATGAATTAAAAAGGGCAAGTATAAATAAAATGAAAGAGGAATTTCAAATTCCTAATATATATAATAAGGAATATCCAAAGGATAAAGAAGAGAGAGAAAGTTTGCTTTCTAATGAAGGAAGGTGATTTCCTAATAAGGAGAGGACTTGTTTCCTCTTAGATGTGTATCTTAGAGTGCGAATATCCTCCCCTATAAAAGGGGTAGACCCCCTAGTCGAGTTCAAAGAAGAAAACCCACATCTTCCTCTCTCTTCCCTATCTTCTTCTTCCTTGTTTTCATCCATAAACCCTAACCACGAGTAACTACATGATCCTGGAGCAACGGGGAACCTAGGTGGGGTTGTGATGGTAGCTGGTCACGAGGAGGAGCCAAAGCAAGGCCTAGCCGGAGCCGCCAAGCCCTAAGCGACTCACCATGGCAGCAGCACAGCTACATAAGGTGGATGGATCGCAGGTCCTCCCAGCCTGACTCGCACCACCACAGCAGTTGGTTGTGGGCCCTCTAGGTGCGCCAGGGTACGACGAAGGTCGGGGACCTATCCCCGAAGGTCGTAGAGGGTCCAGGAGTGGAGGAATAGCCGCGCAAGGCTGCAGGATGGCGGCTGCAAACCAACTGCCCGAGGAAGAAGAAGAGTAAAGGGTGCGTTGGACCATTCTACCCCTCCGGGATATGAAGCATCGACAACTTCAGCGGGGGCAGAGTCGTCATTTGCTTATGTTTTCCAAAGCGAGCTCTTTGCATGGGAGTTGGTGACGTGGCACAATCTCATTAGCTGTGGTAAGTGATTTCTTACAAAAATCGTATCTCCATATTGGTAACTCCGATTAGGACAAGTAATATATGAATTTTGATCAGGAGAACGAGAGGAATCCAATAAAAATGATATTAAAGATTAATTCCGTTCCTAATTACAAAAGTACAATAAGTGGATGAAAAGTGCATTAAAGTTAAGTTAAAAACCCTAGTTGTGATTAAAGGTTGAATCTAGTATGCTTAATGGGTTAATTGAAGTATTAATGACCTGTTGAATGATAATGTTAGATTCAAACCTGATCTAGATGTAAAATTGCATGTTTTAGGGTTTTTTACCCCCTATGAGAATGATTAAGCATTAGAAACCCTAATTTAGGGTAAAAGAGGATAAGATCATATATAATTGGAAAGATGTGAAAATACATTGTTAAATGATGGTTTTAAGTTATTTGAATACAAAAGTCCTTAATTATGGGTAAATACCCTTAATATAGTAATTAGGGTTTTCCAATGAATAAAAGGTGGATTTAAGGATATAACGAGTTCTTATGTGATTAGACTATAATGAACTTGGAATTGATGACAAATGTAAATAATGATCTTGTTATGGATTAAAAGGATAAAAATAGTAGCTTTGATGTAAAAGAGGCTTAATGAATTTAATTAATGATTAATGGTGCCTTTAATACAAAAATAGGGTTATATTTTGTTAAGATAACCTTAATATTGAAGAATGGATGAGATGATTTGGGTTTATGAGTAATGGTATAAAACTAGGGTTTAGAATAATGAAAGATGAAGTAAAACCCTAATTTCCAGGGAAACTATAAAATTGGAATAGAAATCCTAAGGAATATGATGGTGTTGGATAAATATGAATAAAAGGAAATTGGAATATTTATTTCAGGATTCTGTGCATAATTGGTTGCTTGATTGGGATTTCTTTGTTCTGGTTAATTATGTCTCAGATCTGCAATCAAAGGTATGCAGTTATGCTTATGATTATCCCGACTAGTTTTCTGAGGATTTTATCGACGTTTCCCTCAAGGCTTGAAATAATTGTTGGATGCTTTTATTTCATGCAATTATAGAGTGACTATGACTATCACTATGAATATACATGTATAACTGGCTAGATCCGGGTCCACCTCTGGGGCTTGTAAAGGCTAAAAAGGGGTAACCTAGAGTAAGGTCTACATTATCGTGAGTTAGAAATTGGGCTACCAAGTGTAGTGCCATGAGACCCATTAGCATGCCATGAGTTAAGGAGTGGGCTACTTACGAGTAGTGCCATGTGACTCAACTCTAGAAACTGGTTCACCTATAGGTGGGACCATGAGGGGTTTAATGTGGATCTACCATAAGGAAGGTAGTATCCAGGTCCACAGTAGGGATAGCACAAAGGATAGGGTACTCTTGGATCATGAAGTTATATTTAAAACGTAATCTTGGTAGTGAAATGATTAATTGAATGATTAAGTTGTTATCATAGTTGCACGTTTATTGTTTTCCCCACATACCAGCTTCGACTGACCGACATTTTGTTTGTCGGCGTTTTAGGTACAAGCCAAAAGGACAAACAGTAAATCGTCATATTGTGAATTACATGATGTAAAATACAAGTAGGATTAGTTAGAATAGAATCCATAAGTGGATAGAAGTTTAGAGATCCAAGTTTTCAAAAAGGTATGCAAAAGTTTATTTTCTTACAGTTTTCCCATTTAGTCTGTTAAAATTTGATAATTATTCTTGGTTAATTGCCGAACCTTTGATCCAGAAGTTATGGGTGCGGCTTCAATCTCTCGGTCTCCTTAATTGGGGGTTATCAGGTGGTGGGGTCGTAACATTTGGTATCAGAGCATAGGTTCCTCAGTTAACCATTAATAATTATTAAATTTTACAAACTCTATAGAACCCAAGGGAGTTATTAGAGGATTATCTGAAAGATGGAGGTGTCTAGAAAAGGATCACGACCGGGGGCTGGCAATATTTTCCTCCGCACCGCTAGTCAGAATACGAGGACTCCTGGATCTGTGTGACTACCTAGCCGAGTCTTAGGGTATGAATCGAAATAAGATACCTTTAGGACTTTCTCATCTCATTCATCCCTTCTCATCACAAATTCTATTAAGGACCTTAAGGATTAGGGTTTTCTCTCTTCTCCTCACCCTCTTGAGGTATGGGTAAGGTTAATAAGGTCTAAGGAATCCTCCACCAAATTAATGAAAAGCATGTAAATAAGATGTCATGGACATAAGCTTAATAGATTAAGCGCAAATTAAAGAATAGATGCATGCTTAGGTCGTATGACATAAGTTGTCATGCCCTCAGAAGAGATCTAAGGATAGACCTTCTTGTCAGGTGGATATATTAAGAGAGTTAATCTTGGAGATAGAGATTTCCATTACAAGTAGAGACCTGGAACATCCTCTGAGGATGATGTTAACCCTAACCCTAAGTGAAGGTTAGAGAGAAAGATGGCATGATGAGTTAGACCAAGTGTTTGGATGGACATGCCTTGGATGAAGTAAGAGCCATGAGAGGTTGGATGACATAGTACCTCTGGCGACCCAGCCCTAGGAAGGGTCGTGCATGTTAGAGTGAAGGATAGCTCCTTCATTGATGAGGTTAGAGAAGAACCTACGAAAACCCCATGAGCTTATATGGGCATAATAGGCACCCAGAATGTATCAGTAGTGCGAGCAATAGGTTGAAACCCTGGCCGGGAGAGTTTGATGGGTAGCTTATGAGAGCTATGGATGACCTTGAGCAAACGTTATAAGCTTCACACACGTAGAGGAATGCTTGTGAGCTTGATCCCTCATGGAGAGATGACCTATAATAGTAAGGTTGGATGTGGAGTTAGCTCTAGAAAGAGAGCATGAACCAAGCAAGAAGGTTAGAAGCCTAAACCTTGAGATATGAGGAACAGTGGGGAGTTGAGGATGATGCGACCTAAGTGGATGATAGTGGTTGTCTTATGCTTGACCACTGGAGACTGATGATATCTTGGTTGCCTTTAGAGGAACCAACCCTAGAGAGAGGATGATGCTTCTGGTACCTATGTGCCTATGGTATAAGTGGTTACCTACTGAGATGAGACAAAGAGTGCCTTAGACCCTGGGGAGGTTTAGTAATAGGTTGTGAGGCCTTACACCTTGTTGGTTGTCCTAGAGGAGGACCCAACTCTAAGTGTTGCTCGAGTTGAAGGATGACAGGAAGTGCATGTCATGCCTTTTGCATGCTTGATTCGTGGTTAAGAGATAGAGCATGCAGTTGGACACCTAAAAGTGAACCTAGGGTTCCTAGGCCCAAGAGGGGAAGTGGTGTACCTAATGCTCATGACGAGAATTATGTTTCTATAGTTTTGAGCATGATACTCCTCATGTATAGAGGAAAAAGGGAAACTCCTTAAATCGAAGGTATGATGAACCCCTCACAGCTAAGTTAATGATAAAGGAAGGTATGATCTTGATCTAATGATGAGGAATCAGAACCCAAATGACCTAGCCTGATTTAGTGGTCTGCTTGTGCCTTAATAGCTTACTAGGGTTAAGCATATGGATGTAAAACCTAGACCTAAGGGCGTTTGTGACCTTGTTGTCAAGAGATAGTTTTCCTCCCATCCTGGGAGAGGGACCCTTTGGTAGGGTGTATATCAGTTTTGTTGGTTTAAGGTAACCTAAAGAGGTCTCATAGGATCCTGAGAAGATAAGTGAAAGGTACATGGTATGAGATGAACTTGTAGACCCATAGATATCCATCTCTAAGTGCATATGGATGTGTTACCATGAAGGTAACTGGTATGGGGCTTGACCAAGGTAGGCAGGTTGCCATGATCCCTATGAAGGGATGAAAGTCAGCCCATGAATGCAGAAAGAGAGATGATGAAGGCTTGGGTAAGGTTCTAAGTTGGACATGTACTATACTAGAATCCTCAGTCTATCCTAGGGTCAGGTAGGGATAAGACCGATGGAAGTAGGAGTTGCCTAATTCCCTAGTTGCACATGACCATAGGGTCGGGAGGTAACATCTATTATTGTTTGAGGGCCATGGGTTAGGAGATTGATCACCTTCGTGAACTCATGGGACCCAAAGGGCAAAGGTGTAGGGCACTCTCTGGATGCATAAGGGAAAAGGGATGACCCCAAAAGTGCCGGCACCCTATAGACCTAGAGGAGATGACCAAGGATTGTGTGGTGACCCAAGTAGGTTCAAGACTAGTTTTCCATGGAAGTAACTTTGATATCAAGATGATTGTGATGTAGAGACATAAGTTGCACGTTTCAACTTAGATTTGAAGGTGTACTGGCAATGTGGAATGTACCATCTCTACTTGTGGAACAGGTCGAACATTGTATTTGGACGGCCGCCAAATACTTATTTCCTCTTGTTATGGGAGTGAGAGATAGGACAATACGCATGCCATACACTAAGGATAAAAGATGATGTGAGTTGGAACGTTGCTATGAGATATGATGACAGAGATGATAACATACCCTGGTAAAGTGAATGATACATGGATGGTTTACAAACACTAAAAGGAATGAAGGTAACCTTATGAGGATGTTTTTATCATGAGCTATGTGGAACTTACAAGTTATACCAGGTTGAGTTTGATCACCATGTTGATGAAATCAGAGAGTGTTCTTAATGAAGATAAACATAGAGTTTGAGGTGAGACGATGTTAAATACATGGAAGTGTATGTCTTCAATGTTACCTAATACCTAAGGATGTGAAGTGGTAATGGATGCTCTGGTTGAGATATAGATGCCTAGTTTGGCTAGAAGAGGTTGTTTGGCTAACCCTAAGTTTGGAAAGGAGAGGTGTTTGGATAACACTCAGATGTAACGAGATATGTTGAAAAAGTTAATGGTTGTTTGGTTAGCCAATCTAGTCCTTGATGCAATGAAAGGATGGTTGTAGAACCTCAGATGCACTTCTTCGGAAAGGAAGGTGATGAAACCCTGATCTGAGTAGTTTAGGGTTTCTGAGGAATCGATCTTGAGGAATCATGACATACAGGAAATCATGATTTTAAGATCATCATACACCATGGTACTATTGAGATAATGAGTGGTAGCAGTACTATGGATGATGGAGATAAGGCTGCATGTGGTATGTTGCCATGCATGACAGAAGGTGAAGGATGATCTTAAAATGGATGAATTTTGATCGTATCTCCATATTGGTAACTCCGATTAGGACAAGTAATATATGAATTTTGATCAGGAGAACGAGAGGAATCCAATAAAAATGATATTAAAGATTGATTCCGTTCCTAATTACAAAAGTACAATAAGTGGATGAAAAGTGCATTAAAGTTAAGTTAAAAACCCTAGTTGTGATTAAAGGTTGAATCTAGTATGCTTAATGGGTTAATAGAAGTATTAATAACCTGTTGAATGATAATGTTAGATTTGAACCTGATCTAGATGTAAAATTGCATGTTTTAGGGTTCTTTTTACCCCATATGAGAATGATTAAGCATTAGAAACCCTAATTTAGGGTAAAAGAGGATAAGATCATATATAATTGGAAAGATGTGAAAATACATTATTAAATGATGGTTTTAAGTTATTTGAATACAAAAGTCCTTAATTATGGGTAAAAACCCTTAATATAGTAATTAGGGTTTTCCAATGAATAAAAGGTGGATTTAAGGATATAACGAGTTCATATGTGATTAGACTATAATGAACTTGGAATTGATGATAAATGCGAATAATGATCTTGATATGGATTAAAAGGATAAAAATAGTAGCTTTAATGTAAAAGAGGCTTAATGAATTTAATTAATGATTAACGGTGCCTTTAATCCAAAAATAGGGTTATATTTTGTTAAGATAACCTTACTATTGAAGAATGGATGAGATGATTAGGGTTTATGAGTAATGGTGTAAAACTAGGGTTTAGAATAATGAAAGATGAAGTGAAACCCTAATTTCCAGGGAAACCCTAAAATTGGAATAAAAATCCTAAGGAATATGATGGCGTTGGATAAATATTAATAAAAGAAAATTGGAATATTTATTTCAGGATTCTGTGCATAATTGGTTGCTTGATTGGGATTTCTCTGTTCTGGTTAATTCTATCTCAGATCTGCAATCAAAGGTATGTGGTTATGCTTATGATTATCCCGACTAGTTTTCCGAGGATTTTATCGACGTTTCCCTTATGGCTTGAAATAACTGTTGGATGCTTTTATTTCATGCAACTATAGAGTGACTATGACTATTACTATGAATATAAATAATAACTGGATAGATCTAGGTCCACCTCTGGGGCTTGTAAAGGCTAAAAAGGGGTAACCTAGAGTAAGGTCTAGGTTATCGTGGGTTAGAAATTGGGCTACCAAGTGTAGTGCCATGAGACCCATTAGCATGCCATGAGTTAAGGAGTGGGCTACTTACGAGTAGTGCCATGTGACTCAACCCTAGAAACTGGTTCACCTATAGGTGGGACCATGAGGGGTTTAATGGGGATCTACCATAAGGAAGGTAGTATCCATGTCCACTGCAGGGATAGCACAGAGGATAGGGTACTCATAGATCACATAGTTATATTTAAAACGTAATCTTGGTTGTTAAATGATTAATTGAATGATTACGTTATTATCATAGTTGCACGTTTATTGTTTTCCCCACATACCAGCTTCGGCTGACCGACGTTTTGTTTGTCAGCATTTTAGGTACAAGCCAAAAGGACAAACAGTAAATCGTCATATTGTGAAATACATGAAGTAAAATACAAGGATGATTAGTTAGAACAGAATCCATAAGTAGATAGAAGTTTAGAGATCCAAGTTTTCAAAAAGGTATACAAAAGTTTATTTTCTTACAGTTTTCCCATTTAGTCTGTTAAAATTTGATAATTATTCTTGGTTAATTGCCGAACCTTTGATCCGGAAGTTATGGGTGCGACTTCGATCTCTCGGTCTCCCTTAATTGGGGGTTATCGGGAGGTGGGGTCGTAACACATCACTACCCAACCTACCAGCCCTATCCGGGAAGTGATTATGCCTCATATGCATACAATCACTTTTACCCTACCCCTCCACCTACATCTGCACCTTCCACTACTCCCACACCCTCTGCTGCTAGTGGACATGGTCCCGTTATCCTGCCTCAACCTACTGGCCCCTTGGCCACTCTGCTTGCCAGCCTTGGTGATTGTGCTCCTTCCTTCCCACAGGCCAATGAGCTCTATGCTCTTGGTATGACTTGGGATCAGTAGAATTCTTGTTGGCACGATCGTCGCTTTGGTCCCTCTGTTGATGAGGAGATGTCAAACCAGGATGATGAGGAAACTATTGATGTTGACGAGGCTGTTGGTGATGGTGTTGCATCTGACGATGCTGATGGCTCTAGTAGCTCTGCTGGTGACTCCAGTGATGAAGGCGATGCTGATAAACCTTCAGACAGATATGATGACTACGAGCCTGATGTTGAGGATAATGATATTTTTGATATAGATAGCTTAGATGTCTAGCTATTCTTAGTTTTTAGTCTAGTTTGTTGATCATATATATCTTTCTAGGCTATTTTGTATTAGAAATATCTGGGCACATGATCTGAGTTGTACTATTTTATCATCTTAGTTTTCATCATTTTCGCTTGTAATTGTTTTATGAGAACTTGAATTCTGGGTTGTAATCTATATTCTGTGCAGTCTTACTCTTTGATCTATTATATCTTATGAGTTGGTGCCATGTTTCACCATATTTGTGATTATGACTTAGCTTGTTTGTTTCTCTCATCGATGTTTGGTGTATGTTTTGAGATTGCATGTTTTGGATATATGATTGGTTGTGCTTGGAGAAGACCTACTTTTATTCTCTTCTACCCCCTTCTTTTTTTATAATATCAAAAGGGGGAGAGAATTTCAATATTTTGAAGCTCAACCATATTGCTTTTATTGCCTATGTGATCCTTTTCTTGTTCATTATATGCTTTATCATGTGACTTGCTAAAGGACCATATATAATATATGTGTTATATTGCTTTTTGTAGATAGACTAACTATGCAGGTTAAAGTAAGTATAGATTGAGGGGGAGCAATTCACATTGTTCAAATCTTGAAACCCCTTACAATTCACAAGGAAAAGGTATAACTTAAATATCCTTTTCAATATGATTGAGGAATGGTTTGTCATTGTCAAAAGGGGGAAAATGTTGACCTAAAGGTTATACATTGTCCATATTTTGATAATGACTCAACCATTCCATTCATATGTATCTAATATGTTTGTTCAAGATTGATTTCAGGCTTTAGGTACATGAAAAGGATCAAATTACACAAGCCCTAGCTTGTCCAAGTTCAAGTCAAATGCAATGCGAGTGTGCTAATTAAGAAATCACTTCAAACGACCTTAGAAGATTTTTGTAATCACTTATATTGATGATATGACTTGTAACTAAGATGAGAAAAATATGTGGGACACTTAACACCAAGGTTTAATCACCCTAAAGTCAACTTAGAAAATTGATCAAGGTTGTTCATCGGTCCAGTTACAATCTCGACCGATCCTATGATGGATATTCTAAAGATGACCCATCGATCGAGTTGTACATTCACAAAACTCGACCGACCGACTCTTCGAACAAACTCAATTTTAGCTCAATCGGTCGAGTTCTCCAGAACAAACTCGACCGATAGCTTGAAAATTGGCTTTGTCTTTTAGTTGATCGATCGAGTTACCTTTATTGAAACTCGACTGAATGTACTGTATGGAAAATATAGAAAAAGTGATTATAACCGTTGGTGACTTGTGCTAAGTGAAAATAGATCTGTTGCTTTGTGGAAGATAGCTATATTTTGACCCCAAGTGTTCCCCAACTCAAGAGAGCACCCCCAACTATAAATAGGACCCCTTGGAGTTCATTCCAAGTTTGCTCATTCAAGATATTCAAGGTCCTTGTTATAGTTGAGTGTGCTACTACTCCTTGAGCCCCTTTCTCTCTCTAGTTTACACTTCATTTTGTGATTTGTGAGTGAGTTAGGCATATTGTAAGAGAGCTCCACCATTGTGCATGTAAAGCTCTCATCTTCTCCTACTTCTCTATCCCCTTCCTACATGAAGAAAAGGTGAAGCAAGCTCCATCGAGTGAAGAAGGAGATGTAGCTGGTCCTCTTCAAAGTTGATGAAGAGGTGGTGATCTTCTCCAGGTGAAGGAGAAGGCGAAGGCTGAAGATTAAAGAGGAGAAGCAAAGTCTTTCAAGGCGGAAGATTTGAGCTTGAGTGGGTAAGACCTTGATGAAGGCTGAAGACTCAAGCTAAGTGGGTAAGTCCTTTGGTAAGGTAGATATCTCCTTGTGATTGGATGGGTAAGTCCTTTGGTGGTCTTGTATTGTAACTCTTATTGGTGATAATATAAAGAAAAGCACTTGCAAAGTCCTAGAGGTTGACCTCTCTAGGTAGTGGATTGACTCACTTCTAGTTTGAAGTGTTGAACCACTCTACATCTCTTTGTTAAGTGCTTGCTATCAATCTCTCTCATCCTTGCTATGCTTGTTAGATAGGACTTCAAATTGCTATCAAGCTATTTCTTTAAACTTGATATAATTTCAAGGTGTAATCTGTTTTGTGAGAAATTTTGTAGCTCTATTCACCCCCTCTAGAGCCCTTAGATCCAACAATCTTAAATTTAATGAAATATCATGTATTATTTTGAAAATTTACCTTAAATGTATATACCGTCTATATTATGATGTATATTTATTCTTCTATCATAGTCTATTTTTTTTCCTCCACTACTAATGAAATGTATTAAATTAAGTATATATTCTCACTCTCCCGTATGTTTGTATTCATTCATCATAGACCAAGCTTTGCATATATTTGTATATGAAAAAATGATCTAATATGGGAGACAATATATAATAACTTTGTGATTATAATCATAGTTCATGAAATGAGTTAAATAAATACTACTATTTTCCTTTTTTAAAGATTGATTACTTTTTACCAACCAATATAATTATTATATTAGTGTTAAATTTACTCAATACATTCTATCTTTCAATATTTGTGCATTACAATTAATATTATTTGTTTGTCTTTTAATATTCAACAATTTCTTGTAATTACATCCCGTAATTGTTACATCTATGCTGGAATAAAAAAATACTCAAATATATTTAGTTGTCAATTTTCTCCCAATCATAATCTTATGAACAATTTATTGTTGTTTTCATATCCTAATTGATTTGATGTAGCATTGATTGTATTGTATTATCATAATCTTATTTGAATAACTATTTGTGGTACTCAACATCTTTGAGGGCATCACTACAGTCTAACTTAATATCTTTTTGAAAATTCAATATGCTATCTTGTAAAAAAGTATTTATCAAAAATTTTAGGGGACTCGTGCCCCCCCTAGCCCTTTATAAGATCTGTCATTACTCGAGTTGTTTGGTGGTGGTGGTGGTGGTGGTGGTGGGGGGGGGGGTGTGTTGGCGGCACCGAGACCTTCACCCCGAGTTGAGCCAAGTATCGTGCTCAACTTCACATGATGTGGCCTGGAACGTCAGCGTGGTGAAGAGCACCTATAATACTTCACCAACTGAAGGTAGTAGACGTTCTCAAACACACAAACTGTCGAACGAGAGTCTACGGTCAGGACAACAATTGGTATGTGGGAAGGTTGGTTGAAGTTGGATGTCATGGAGATGAAAGAATTTTTCAATCCCGACAGAATGTCCTGATCCAGACCAACTCAATGATGCTCTGAGCAGGTTTAAGTTGGTCCACTTTGAATTTAGGCTTCTTTTATTTGGAGTGGTACTGATGGTAATTTTTCACGACCTGCCACAATTTTTCCTAGATAGTCTAGTTTAGATGCCAGTCGGTAGCTTGCCATCTAAAACATCTGGACCAAAACTGAATTATGTTTCCAAACACCCAACATGGTTAGATTTCTCCAATCACAATTTCGGGACTAAACCAGTCCAGAATTCATATTGTGGATGTATTCCCGAATAAAAGGTTCTGGAAGTGCTATGGCTCCCTACAACAAAATCATAATTGTTTCCCGATTTCCACAACCCAGAAGGAGACTTCGATTGATATAATAATGTAAAGTCAAACCTGAAATAAGATGGCGTGGTCACTTCTTTGATGATTATGAGTAAATAGATAAGTAAGTACATAATGAATTGGTAACCTCATTTTCATTATGTTCTCCTTGTTTTATAACCATTTCTCTCTCTGTTTGCTCTAGTATTAAAGGCTCATAATTTAAATGTCTCACATGACATTTGACTTCACTCCTTCGGAAGGGATGATCTCGTGCTGTCTTAGTAACCACACAGATCATGTGCACCGGAAAAGTAAATCAAGGACGACTCCAAATGTTCCAATCTGATCCCTTTATGCTTCACTTCTAATATGTTAATTGAAGTAAGAGTTTGAATGTTCCCATGATTTACGAGCAATTGCGTCTGTGGATGTGTAACTCTGTATGGGGCGGGTCTGTGTGTCTGTGGGGCATAAAAGATCAATATTAACAGTAACAACAGATTGAAACACCGGTAGGACTAGTTACATAATTACTATAGGCCTAATGAATATGGTAGAATCCCTCACCGACCCTGATCCCGATTTGGTCTCTTCCTAATGCAATTACGGGGTGTATCATACAAGTCCAAAATTAATATTTGGATAGAGTATGAACCCGATTTTAGCCTACCTAATGCACGATTTCTCAACTACAGGTTAAAAAAAGAGATTGCATTGCCATACTACTATTTCACATTCGACTAATACAAATGGGCCACCACTGGTGTGGAATATCGAGATGTAAGGTATATAATCCGACCCTGAAAATATGGAATTAATGAAATTGATTTGTCTACTCTGCAAACAAACAGCAATGGTTTGGTCTGATTAATTATCGGGAAATCTCAACAAGTGGAAATGTACAGTCTGCGCGTTTTAAATGCATTCAATCAGCCAGCCGAAGCATCGATTTCCGTCGGGATAAAAAATGAGGTCAATATCACATTACCAGATGGCTGCAGAGGATGACTCTGGCGCCGAGCTGTAAGAGGTACTTGATGGTGGGCACAGCGGCGCGCACCCTGGTATCGTCGGTGATCTTCAGGTTGTCATCCAGCGGGACGTTGAGATCGACGCGCACTAACACCCTCTTGCCTTTCAGATCGGCGCCCGTGAGTGCCCCGACGCTCTTCTTCGTCGCCATTCTTTCTCTTCTGCTGTCAGCACTGCGATTGGGCAGATGAGATCGGAGACAAAAACAAGAAACAAGAGAAGAAGGAGATGGCAGGAGGAATGGAGCCGGATCAAATGCGATTGCAAATGCAGGCCGTGTTCAGTTTGGCGGAATTGCCGGGCGGTTCACCCACAGCGAAAAGGCCGATGGTTTGATGGCTCTGCAGTGAGAATGAAGCGGGAAGCAGTTGTTGCCCGGGTCATTCATGTAAGATGATGGGTGACGTGAGATTAGGAGGCAAAGCCAAGAGAATGGCAATCTTTTTTTACCATAATTAAAAAGGTGAAATTATCTCAGTACCACGGATTGGCATTGAATGTTTGGGATTTGCTCAGTCACGTTGTTGTGACATTTGTAGTCCCGATTGAACTTAATCATTATTGAGGTCTGCCATCTAGATCCATTTTGGAACCCTTGGAACCCATAACGGAATCTCACATTATTTTCACCAAAGTTATACTCTCAAAACATGTGGTATCTACTTAGCATATTTCATCATTATTTTATAATGAAATTGTACCTCAAATCAGGCCTAGTTTGGTTGGGCCGAAAATGAAGTAGTGCGGTTCTAACTCATCATGATTTGCAATTCATTTCGTTTGGTTGCATTGAAATTGAACACGAGGTGTGGAAACCAACTGCAGGTCCCTTGTTGCAGCTGTATAAATTAGCAGTGAATGAACCGCTCCCAAAATGGGCGCGGTTCGGTTTCCAACCCACACTTTCCGGTGGTAGCTCCTGTGCTATCATTGTTCCACTAAATTCTCTTCCCACGTTATTTAAAGTGAATTATTGAATCTCATAATGGCAAAATGAATCTGACCATAACCACTAAGGCCCCGCTTGCTATAAATAATACTTCTCTCTAAATCTTGCATGTATTTTTATATAAATATATTGTACACAAAGAGTCGTAGAGGGGTGGGCACAATTTATATTGTTATTTATTATACTCACATATAGATCCTTCCATATGATACGAAAAGGTTGGCATGTGATCTATGCTAATGATTTTTATAATTACATATAGGCCCTTCTATTCTATACTATATATGAGAGATATTGAGGGGTGGAATGCTATTTATGATAATATTTTTATTTATAGATAGGTCCTTTTATTCTATTACTAAATATGAATAGTAGTGTGGGTTATGTATGTAAGGTGATTATCAAAATGGGTTGGACCGTTTTGGCCCACATGCTGACCCATGTAACCTAACCGAATATGTACCCTATTACTTATATAGGTGGGTCAAAACAATAATGTTGATATACAACATGTGAGGCCCGTGTTAAGATAAACTCATACCCAATCATTTAAATACTCATATTATTACATTTACAACTATCTTCATAAGGGTATCTTTTGGATAATAGTTAGAGAAGGATGTCTCCTACAAAATGATGGGTGTATATACTTAGTAATAAGTCTGATGATCTAAAATGACAAATAGGATATAAATAGTTGTCATGGCCTATAATTAGAATATGAACTCTAGGAAAACTCCATAAATGACATAATGATATCCAAAATGGAACATGACTTCTTAGACTCCATGTATACCTTGGTATAAGCACCAAATATGTTTTGATAGGCTCGTGCTCAAGCTCATATTCTTAACTGGGTTACTCATAAGGTTTAAGCCTTAGAGACGTTGGAAAATTTTGTCCTATACCAGGGTAATGTAAAAACTATAAGTTTTGGGTCTACATAACCAAAAAGTGTATCTTTTTTTTCAATGAACATATAATTGTGTATATTTGTAGCAAATTTGATCAAATGTATCTTACATGAAAATATATTTTTGGATTTATAAAAAAAATTATCTAATGAAACATATATCTCTAGTATATAGAAAATAAATGGAAGGAAAGCTATATTTTTATATTTAATAAAATGAGTATCTAGATATTTTGTTTTGTGTATACCTCAGTCTAATCCTATCCCGTACAAAAGTAAGTGTCAAATTTGTTATCCTGACCCACCTATATCACTTTGTGTGGGTTAGATTTGGGTCAGGTTATGTGGGTACATACACAGTTTCAAAGAGTTGGCTCAATCTTATACTCACCCTATACATCCAAAAACTCTTCATGTTTTGTTATTAAATAAAAGGGAATTCTTGTAACCATAAAAAATATAAAATTTCATTCCAATCCATCTAGGATATATAACATATAATGGAAGGGTATGCCTAGTAATATATGAAACAATACCATATGATACATGTCACCCCTCCATACCTCTTCATATATAGTATTCATATGTATGCACATTTGTTTTGGAAAAATTTAATTTATGTGTTATATGAATCAACTCATGCCTGGTCTAAAACTTAAATTTGTTACGATTGACATGTGAGGGTTAATGCTTTTAGATAGTTTAAACAAAAAATTGACCCACATCACAGATGTCAATATGAGTTGATGCACAAACCTACCTAAACTACTATGACCCAACTAGATGTCCATCCCTAGTGATACAAGGAATTTATGGAAAATCATTCCATTATGGAGATATCTATGTCACTTCAGATCTTACCCCCTAGTTCCCTATTTTTACCATACGACATCCAACTATACACACATCAAGCCTTTAATAACCTTAATCTTATTACCAGATATCTAAACTCATCACATCATATCAGAGTGATCGGTTCCCCACTTCCTCTAACCTTAGTTGTGGCACATATCCTAGGAACTAAAAAGGACTATGCAACTGCGATGATTGGTATGAGTCAGATCTCACAATCGCAATATGTACAACCTTGCTAAGATACATAAGCCTAATTAGTTATTAAAAAATAGAAAAGTAAATGTGCTTACAACCCTTCCCATGACATTTCACATACTATAAGATAAAGGTCAATTTGTAATTTGAAAATGTATAGGTAAAAGTTATATTTGACCTCCCCCACAACATATCATATAAGTTTATTACAATACACAATTTGTAATTACAATACTAAAGAAACATTGCATCCGAATCCTTTTATGCTCATGACTGCCATATTAGAGTAAAATAATTTAAAAAAATCATAAGATATTCACCACACAATTTCCTATATCGTATAGATTAGAATACATGAACTATGTTGTAATATGAAAAATAGAAGAAAAAGTTACAAATAGAACGTTTAAAGGGATTTTTTGTATGATATAGATGTGTGTGGGATTATCCATTCATTTTTCTATAAATACTTTGTTTGAAGAGGAGTCCAACCCTATTTGGGTCATGAAAGTGATTGTTTGGATGTTTCTATCAACCTTTTTTCCAAGTGCCTTAGTTGGTATCTAACCTGAAACATATAGCTAACAGGTTGACCAGGCTTACCAATTAAATTAACTATAAGTATAAACATATTTCTAAACAAGGAGGTGAACCTGCCTATGGAATAACAGTCAAGGAACATGGTCCAATTATGTTGATGTTTCCCTTTGTGGAATTTCATAAATTTGTAGCCTTCAATTGAGCCTAAAATTGGCATATAATACATATTTATAGATAACTCATATAATAAAAATACCAAAAATGAGAAAACAAGTACTATTATATTATTGTGTCAGAGATAAATTATAATTTCTTAACATAGATACCATTCAAGAACAGTGATATCTACAACTATGACTGTTACAACTATGACCGTTATGATTGTGCTATTTAAAAAACTTGATTTGTTAGACACTAAGCATAAACCTATTGGATGGCCAAGATTAATAGCATTTATTAACATGAAGTTTTTATGACACATGTTTGCATTGTTTAGTCACTCAACAATCCTCCTTCAAGACAATCAAAATCATAAGAATAGATTTGCTTATTTATTATTAATACTTAAGTTAATATCTTTCATAAAATATGAGTCTTGGCCAATTATTTAATTTTATATTAATGGTTTTTAATAAACCAAACCAAGACCCAAAAACATTTATAAAATAAGGTTAATTGAAATATTTTTATTTAGAAGAAATATCAAAAGTGTGGTAGTTCTCTTGTGATTATATTTACAATTAACAATTACATTATATTGATTGAAGAAAAACTAATCGTTATCACTGATTAAAGAAAAAGTAATATAGGAATTTAACATGATACTAACATACCATTTATTATCTTTACTCGAATAGTATAAATTTTACAAAATAATAATTAGCATAGTTGAAGTAATTTTGTTGACCTAGTAGTGTGTTTTACAAAAAAACATAAATGTTAAAGTTGTAACAATCTATCCAAAATAGAACTTCATCTGCATGTAATAAACAATCACATGAAAATTGCAGCTTATTCTAATGGTTTTACTTAATTAATGCAAGGGAGGTAATATTCAATTAAATTAAATAACAAAATGAGTAAATAGGATGACTAAAGAACATGGTATATACATGCTAAAATTGGAAAATTAGGATTAACTCACTATGGTTAGTAGAGAAATATGTTGAAATTGGCTTAACTTCTTAAAAGTGACTGTAAGATGTGAATAAATTCTAGCCATAGAAATAGTCAGTTCATAGATATTAATAGTTGCACTAGATAAAGTAAAATGTTACAAAATTGCATGAATTTAGTAACAATTTGTATGGACTTGGAAGAACCATACCTCATTTGATTATTTTTTAGTATCTATAATATAATTTTTTGAATGATCACCACAGATTATGTCTCATACATCGTGCGAGACTCCTAGTTTATCCCTACATAGTTTTGTATTCAATACTTCAGGTGAAGCTTGTGTGTGAAATTGTTGTCTAGGTATCTTCAAAAACCATTTGGCTAGCTTATTGATAAAAATTTGGCTTCTCATCTGGACTTAATGATCTTGATTCCTTCAAATTAGGGTTTTCGATTTTGATCCTTTTGATAAGTGCAAAGTATTTGGAAGGGCACTCTTTAGATATTTCAAGAACATGACAAACAATTTTGAGTCAATACTAATCTCACAATAGTGTAGGAGTTATTTAAATCTACTTAGAGACCTCTCACAAGTGCAACTAATTCTCCTTCAAGGAAATCCCTTCCCACTCACTTAACAAATCCACCCTTTTACAAATCTCCTTGTTAATTTGTCAAGATGTAAGGGGTTCTTAGGATACTGTGTTGAATGTTGATGATAGTGTCCACACTAGCTTGAACCCAATCATGTTGAGGTGGCTTCCACATTAACTCGATTGATTCTGCAGTAGCGCCAGTAGGCATGTTTGGTACATTTGCAATAGAATAGCTATTGAAAACATACCCCCCCGTTTTTTTTAATCCGCATACCGTTGATAGCATTAAAACCTAAGTTTTAAAAGGCCCCGTCATTGGAGAGGTTGTGTCTTTATCATCCGAGTTACTTCCTTACCAACTGTATTACCCCTTTGATACCATTAGATTTCAGCTTGTAAACCATCTATTAGACTACTCTGAGCTAGTAATGAGGGACGGAAACTAGGCATATGCATTGGTTCGAGAGGATTTGATTAATTTTGAAGACTCTAGGTACAATATTTAATCGCCTTATATAGTCAAAGAAAAAAAAAAGATAAAGTTGGTAATTGAGTTGTAAGGTAGATTAGAAAGAAAAGAAATCCTTTAAAATTTATTTTTGTTATGTCATATCAAATACAATGTTAAGGGAGAAGAAAACAAATCACAAAGGAAAAGAAAATTATGTTAGCCATATCAAAAGAAGTCTATATCATAGAATAATAATACTTCTCTCTAAATCTTGCATGTATTTTTATATAAATATATTGTACAAAAAGATTCGTAGAGGGGTGGGCAAAATTTATATTGTTATTTATTATACTCACATATAGATCCTTCCATATGATACAAAAAGGTTGGCATGTGATCTATGCTAATGATTTTTATAATTACATATAGGCCCTTCTATTCTATACTATATATGAGAGATATTGAGGGGTGGAATGCTATTTATGATAATATTTTTATTTATAGATAGGTCCTTTTATTCTATTACTAAATATGAATAGTAGTGTGGGTTATGTATGTAAGGTGATTATCAAAATGGGTTGGACCGTTTTGGCCCACATGCTGACCCATGTAACCTAACCGAATATGTACCCTATTACTTATATAGGTGGGTCAAAACAATAATGTTGATATACGACATGTGAGGCCCGTGTTAAGATAAACTCATACCCAATCATTTAAATACTCATATTATTACATTTACAACTATCTTCATAAGGGTATCTTTTGGATAATAGTTAGAGAAGGATGTCTCCAACAAAATGATGAGTGTATATACTTAGTAATAAGTTTGATGGTCTAAAATGACAAATAGGATATAAATAGTTGTCATGGCCTATAATTATAATATGAACTCTAAGAAAACTCCATAAATGACATAATGATATCCAAAATGGAACATGACTTCTTAGACTCCATGTATACCTTGGTATAAGCACCAAATATGTTTTGGTAGGCTCGTGCTCAAGCTCATATTCTTAACTGGGTTACTCATAAGGTTTAAGCCTTAGAGACGTTGGAAAATTTTGTCCTATACCAGGGTAATGTAAAAACTATAGGTTTTGGGTCTACATAACCAAAAAGTGTATATTTATTTTTAATGAACATATAATTGCGTATATTTGTAGCAAATTTGATCAAATGTATCTTACATGAAAATATATTTTTGGATTTATAAAAAAAATTATCTAATGAAACATATATCTCTAGTATATAGAAAATAAATGGAAGGAAAGCTATATTTTTATATTTAATAAAATGAGTATCTAGATATTTTGTTTTGTGTATACCTCAGTCTAATACTATCCCGTACAAAAGTAAGTGTCAAATTTGTTATCCTGACCCACCTATATCACTTTGTGTGGGTTAGATTTGGGTCAGGTTATGTGGGTACATACACAATTTCAAAGAGTTGGCTCAATCTTATACTCACCCTATACATCCAAAAACTCTTCATGTTTTGTTATTAAATAAAAGGGAATTCTTGTAACCATAAAAAATATAAAATTTCATTCCAATCCATCTAGGATATATAACATATAATGGAAGGGTATGCCTAGTAATATATGAATCAATACCATATGATACATGTCACCCCTCCATACCTCTTCATATATAGTATTCATATGTATGCACATTTGTTTTGGAAAAATTTAATTTATGTGTTATATGAATCAACTCATGCCTGGTCTAAAACTTAAATTTGTTATGATTGACATGTGAGGGTTAATGCTTTTAGTCAGTTTAAACAAAAAATTGACCCACATAACAGATGTCAATATGAGTTGATGCACAAACCTACCTAAACTACTATGACCCAACTACATGTCCATCCCTAGTGATACAAGGAATTTATGGAAAATCATTTCATTATGGAGATAGTTATGTCACTTCAGATCTTACCCCCTAGTTCCCTATTTTTACCATATGACATCCAACTATACACACATCAAGCGTTTAATAACCTTAATCTTATTACCAGATATCTAAACTCATCACATCATATCAGAGTGATCAGTTCCCCACTTCCTCTAACCTTAGTTGTGGCACATATCCTAGGAACTAAAAAGGACTATGCAACTGCGATGATTGGTAAGAGTCAGATCTCACAATCGCAATATGTACAACCTTGCTAAGATACATAAGCCTAATTAGTTATTAAAAAATAGAAAAGTAAATGTGCTTACAACCCTTCCCACGTCATTTCACATACTATAAGATAAAGGTCAATTTGTAATTTGAAAATGTATAGGTAGAATTTATATTTGACCTCCCCCACAACATATCATATAAGTTTATTACAATACACAATTTGTAATTACAATACTAAAGAAACATTGCATCCGAATCCTTTTATGCTCATGACTGCCATATTAGAGTAAGATAATTTAAAAAAATCATAAGATATTCACCACACAATTTCCTATATAGTATAGATTAGAATACATGAACTATGTTGTAATATGAAAAATAGAAGAAAAAGTTACAAATAGAACATTTAAAGGGATTTTTTGTATGATATAGATGTGTGTGGGATTATCCATTCATTTTTCTAGAAATACTTTGTGTGAAGAGGAGTCCAACCCTATTTGGGCCATGAAAGTGATTGTTTGGATGTTTCTATCAACCTTTTTGCCAAGTGCCTTAGTTGGTATCTAACCTGAAACATATAGCTAACAGGTTGACCATGCTTACCAATTAAATTAACTATAAGTATAAACATATTTCTAAACAAGGAGGTGAACCTGCCTATGGAATAACAATCAAGGAACATGGTCCAATTACGTTGATGTTTCCCTTTGTGGAATTTCATAAATTTGTAGCCTTCAATTGAGCCTAAAATTGGCATATAATACATATTTATAGATAACTCATATAATAAAAATACCAAAAATGAGAAAAAAAGTACTATTATATTATTGTGTCAGAGATAAATTATAATTTCTTAACATACATACCATTCAAGAACAATGATATCTACAACTATGACTGTTACAACTATGACCGTTATGATTGTGTTGTTTAAAGAACTTGATTTGTTAGACACTAGGCATAAACCTATTGGATGGCCAAGATTAATAGCATTTATTAACATGAAGTTTTTATGACACATGTTTGCATTGTTTAGTCACTCAACAATCCTCCTTCAAGACAATCAAAATCATAAGAACACATTTGCTTATTTATTATTAATACTTAAGTTAATATCTTTCATAAAATATGAGTCTTGGTCAATTATTTAATTTTATATTAATGGTTTTTAATAAATCAAACCAAGACCCAACAACATTTATAAAATAAGGTTAATTGAAATATTTTTATTTAGAAGAAATATCAAAAGTGTGGTAGTTCTCTTGTGATTATATTTACAATTAACAATTACATTATATTGATTGAAGAAAAACTAATCGTTATCACTGATTAAAGAAAAAGTAATATAGGAATTTAACATGACACTAACATACCATTTATTATCTTTACTCGAATAGTATAAATTTTACAAAATAATAATTAGTATAGTTGAAGTAATTTTGTTGACCTAGTAGTGTGTTTTACAAAAAAACATAAATGTTAAAGTTGTAACAATCTATCCAAAATAGAACTTCATCTGCATGTAATAAACAATCACATGAAAATTGTAGCTTATTCTAATGGTTTTACTTAATTAATGCAAGGGAGGTAATATTCAATTAAATTAAATAAAAAAATGAGTAAATAGGATGACTAGACTAAAGAACATGGTATATACATGCTAAATTTGGAAAATTAGGATTAACTCACTATGGTTAGTAGAGAAATATGTTGAAATTGGCTTAACTTCTTAAAGTGACTGTAAGATGTGAATAAATTCTAGCCATAGAAATAGTGAGTTCATAGATATTAATAGTTGCACTAGATAAAGTAAAATGTTACAAAATTGCATGAAGTTAGTAACAATTTGTATGGACTTGGAAGAACCATGCCTCATTTGATTAGTTTTTAGTATCTATAATATAATTTTTTGAATGATCACCACAGATTATGTCTCATACATCGTGCAAGACTCCTAGTTTATCCCTACATAGTTTTGTATTCAATACTTCAGGTGAAGCTTGTGTGTGAAATTGTTGTCTAGGTATCTTCAAAAACCATTTGGCTAGCTTATTGATAAAAATTTGGCTTCTCATCTGGACTTAATGATCTTGATTCCTTCAAACTAGGGTTTTCAATTTTTATTCTTTTGATAAGTGCAAAGTATTTGGAAGGGCACTCTTTAGATATTTCAAGAACATGACAAACAATTTTGAGTCAATAGTAATCTCACAATAGTGTAGGAGTTATTTAAATCTACTTAGAGACCTCTCACAAGTGCAACTAATTCTCCTTCAAGGCAATCCCTTCCCACTCACTTAACAAATCCACCCTTTTACAAATCTCCTTGTTAATTTGTCAAGATGTAAGGGGTTCTTAGGATACTGTGTTGAATGTTGATGATAGTGTCCACACTAGCTTGAACCCAGTCATGTTGAGGTGGCTTCCACATTAACTCTATTGATCCTGCAGTAGCTCCAATAGGCATGTTTGGTAGATTTGCAATAGAATATCTATTGAAAACATATCTAATATCACACATTAGTGAAACAATCATTGTAGATTCATTTGTTAAAAAAACTAAGAAGAAATTGAATTTTTCTATTGTTTAAATACACTTTGTAATGGAAAATGGCCATACATGAAAGATAAACAAATAAATAGGAAGTATAGAACTAATCATATAAATGACAAATAATTATTTTATATTATTATTTTCATGTGTTATATATAGTTTGTACAAGCATATTGTATAAAAATAACATATGTACTTTTTTTCATTTTTTTGAATCAACTTGATTTATTATATGTATCATATTAAATTTTTACTTTTATTGCATCTTAATATTTTCAAAAAAATTATAAATTGATATAATTAATATTTGTCTTTTATTTTAATTCCTACTTTTATTGTATTTTAATATTTTCAAAAACTATATAAAACAATATAGACTACTCTCTCTCTCTCTAGGAAACGAGCTATGCCTTCTCTCTAACCCTCACTAGGGCTTCCCCACTAGGGGGAGGGGCGCCGCTCCACTGGGCGTGCCCTCCCCTTAGCCCCTTCGCACCCGATCCTCCCTCCCCACTCTCCCATCTACCCGCTTCTCCACTCCTGACCTCTCTGTCCCCCTGGCGTTCCACCAGTGGTCTGCTGCTTGCCCCTTGGTCGGCGACGTGACCTTTGCCGCGGCGTGTTCATTTCCGAACGGCAGTCTGGGGCCCTTCCCCTCCTTCCATGGCGCGCCGTGGTGCTCGCCTCCTCACCACTTCCTCTGATGGCTTCCTCGGGGCCTTTCTTCTCCGTGCGCGTGGTGCTTCTGTGACTTGCGGTTGTCCTCTCTGCTGTGGCTATTGCTCTAGTGGTGGCAGCGCATGCTTCGATGGCTTTGTGGTGGTGCTCCTCGCCTAGCCTGCTCCACCCCGTGGCGAGCTCTAGAGAAAGGGTCCCTCGATGCAAGGTGCTCGTCGCGGCTGCCTGGGGCCGATCTGGCACGGACTGAAGGAAACACGATGCGCTGTGCTGGCCTGGACCTCGAGTGATTTTGGCTGCTTCGACTTGTCGACTCCTTTTCATTAAGAGGGATGGAAGGAGTAATGTTGTATCCTACAGGTCTAACCTCACGCCTGGCTGCTCCGTTGTTGCAGTTGTAGTTAGGGATTCCCTTGACTCCCCTTCTGACCTCGCCCTTCTAACCCCATACCGTATGTGCAACGGTGGCTGATTCGATTCGACAGAGTCTGCTTCACCCTTTCAATCGGCGGAGACTCCTTCTTGGCGGCCCATCAAGTCCTGGTTTTGCCTTGTCCTTCGGCGGCAATCCCTTCTTGGCGGCCATCAAGTCCTGGGTTCTCCGATAAGAGATTAGGGCACCTTTTCTGTCGTCTCGCTGGGTGGCTCACTGCTGGACAGTGGGTGGACGAGGAGGTGTGATGCCTTGGATGGCCGATGTGATTCCTGTGGTGGTTGGTCCCTGCTACATCTCGGCATCCAGAAGTGTCTTCTACTGTTTGCGACTTTGTCTGCTTGGGTGTGCATAGCCGATCCTATTAGCCAACACTGTTGTTGCTTGTTCGCAGGTTGACCGCAACGTGTTTGATAGATTGCCCTATGGCACCCCTAGCTGATCGCAGCTCGCACGGTGGTGGCTCTGCTATAGCAGATTTGGAACACCTTTAAGGTGTTTGATGTAAAGTCTTGAGGCTTTCCGGTGCATCATGAGGGGTTTGATCAAAGATGGATATTCAAGGATCTGGTGTTTGGTCCTACTTGGATTCAAAGACCCGTTTTGTTGTTGATAGGAGGAATGGGGTTACAGATCTATCTGTTCTTCACAAATTTGTGGGTGCTCATTATTGCCAGTGAAGGCCTAGTAGGTGGACTAATCGCAGGATCCCAGTGTGCAGTGCAGCATTTTGATGGATTCTTGTGTGACTTTCACTGCCTTGTGATGTATATATTAGGTTTGATTGAGAAGCAACTGAGCCTTAGCAACTAGCACTGCTGATGTTCTTCTGCAACTCTTGACTCATCCTCCAGAAACCAAAGACGTCACTCTTTGAAGGTGTGCATAATGCTAGTGATCAGTGTTGGTGGCATGGTTGCTGACCTCTTTAGTTGTCGGCTGGAGTCAGATGGTTGCTAGTTGTCTGTGTTTTCTCTTTTTTCTTGGTCTTGGAGATCCATTTCTGGACTCTCTAGGTTTGTTTCGGATGTTTATCATCCCTGTTTTGTAGGGGCACAGATCTCTATACCTAAAGTTTGGTTTCAATTAATAGCAAAAGAACTTTTTACCGACCAAAAAAAAATATTTGGCTTAAAATCAGAAAACTATAACCTAAACCTCGTTGTGGTTCTCATAAAATTCTATGAAATTTGGAACATGTAACTGACACATGGATGGTCTAATGGTTAATTGAACAAGTTTTCATTTTTAATAAAAAAATCTCATGGTACAAAGTGAAAACTTTTAAAATCTAGAGTGGTGAAGTGACTCCAACCCTAACATCATGGGTTTAAATTATTTATCCTATGTAAATTATTTACCTCATTTCTCTCAATTAAATGCACATTGAACTCATTCAAATGCACTATAACCTGTTAAATACAATAATAATAGATATACATAATCAAATTGGAAATTTAATGAATAATATGGTCTAAATATTTTTAGCACATAATTCTTTTTTAAAAAGGGCTATTCTACTCATAATTTGGCCCACAATCAAGCCTAAGATCTCTTGGTACAAACCAAGCATTTTAACCAACTTATTATCTCTCTTGGACATATTTAGGATGCATTAGCATTATAAAAAAGTTTCATTTTCTATTTCTTGTAACATTGCATTCATAATTTATTAGGCTTATTTTTTATCTAAAAGGTAAATTATTATATAAATAGTCTAAATAAAAAGTAAATATATAAAAGAGTACCAAGGTTAAGATGGGGTTGATATGATGAGGTCCATAGTCATGATACTTTGTAGTTAGCACATTGTGGATCATAATTCCTGAGCTAAAGATCTCAAAGAATTCTAAGTTCAATGAATCATTGTTTGATGTGAATTTATGCAAGTGTATACTTTTCATTTGCAAATATATGAAGAAATCCATAAATCATTTTGTAAGTAGAAAAAGTGATTTTTTGAACCAATGAATAATTGAGGTTTAAGAATAACCTATAGATAATTATATTGTTATATTATCATATATGATGTTTTTAACAGGGATAAAACCAAAGCAGATAGAACATGATTTAATGGCTTGGTTTTGGAAATTCATATACCTATATTTTATTTTCCTCACTCATTAAGCATGATTGAGGACTACACTACTACAGAAATAGCGTTCAGTGTCGCTTTTCTGGGCGTCGGTTATTTCGGACAACCGACGCCTATAATATTCGACATCGGTTATTTATACAAACCGACGTCTATATTCGAATACCAGCCAGACACATGTACCGCTTTGTATTCAACGTCGGCTGAGTGTAACCAACCGATGCCTAAAGACTCCCGTGAAATCCAATTTTCGAGCGAAAAAAATCTGGGTCACATACAGCGTCGGTTGTTTAACAATTCACCGACGCCTATGTGAAATGAAATTTTGCGCAAAAAGTTCCACTTTCGGTGTTGGTTATCCTTGGATAACCGACGCTGATAATAGTTCCCGCCAATTAATTTGGGGTAAAGATTGTCTAATTGGACATCAGTTATTACGATCAACTGACGCTGAAGATAATAGGCGTCAGTTGTCCTAGATAACCGAAGCCGTTGACCAACTTAATAGAGCCCCGATCACCCGACTCTTCCCCCTTTCTTCCTGTTTCATCGATTCTCCTGTGCACTCTCCCAAAATTGCCGCCTGGTGCCTGGTGCCTGCTGCTTCTCGCTCGCCGCCGCCGATCCCTGCTGCTGCTCTGCGTCGCTGCCGCCGCCCGCCGCCTTCCTCCTTGCGCCGCCGCCGCCCACTCCTTCCTCCCTACTCACGCCCTACTGCAACGTTGTCTTCTTGCTTGCCTCCGCTGCTCACAAGGTATTAGCCGTAGCACCTTCTTCCTTGTCTTCTTCCTTGCCGCCCGCTGCTCTGCTCTGCTTGCTGCTCTAACTTCAAAACCTAAGACTAGTTAGTGTTCTACTTCTTTCACTGAGAACTGAGAAGAATGGCCTACCACGGCCGTGCTGCCCAGCACGACCGTGGTAGGCCAACACAACCACAACCGTGTTTGATTTGATTTAAACCCTAATTTGATTTAAACTTGTCCATTCTAGAATCCTAATTTGATTTGATTAAACACTAACATTGATGAAACCCTAACATCAATTGTGATGAAAGCCTAACATGTACATATCTATTATTGTGTTTGTTGGCCTAGAAACCCGTCCAAGATTGACTCATTAGGAGTAAATCTTGGATAGTCCCCGGTTTGGGACTGTTCTTGAACACCTAATCTCACTTAGGATGTAAGTGTATAATGTGTATTGGGTTTTCGAGAAAATTTCGGCAACATTTCCCCGTTTGTTCTCTAAGTACATATGTACTTAGAGAACAACGGGGAAATGCTGCCGAAATTTTCTTGAAAACCCAATACACATTATACACTTACTAGTGAGATTAGGTGTTCAAGGATGGGATAGGTGGTACACATTTATTATATATAAGAATGACATCACATGTGTTTGTTGGCCTAAAAAGTGAACAATCATTGTTCTTTATATTACTTGTACATTGGTATAAATTAGAATGAACAATCACTAAATTATATACTGTTTGTATGGAGTCCGGCTTCATTGTAGATATCTATTATTGTGTTTGTTGGCCTAGAAACCCGTCCAAGATTGACTCATTAGGAGTAAATCTTGGATAGTCCCCGGTTTGGGAATGTTCTTGAACACCTAATCTCACTTAGGCTGTAAGTGTATAATGTGTATTGGGTTTTTGAGAAAATTTCAGTAGCATTTCCCTGTTTGTTCTCTAAGTACATATGTACTTAGAGAACAACGGGGAAATGCTGCCGAAATTTTCTTGAAAACCCAATACACATTATACACTTACTAGTGAGATTAGGTGTTCAAGGATGGGATAGGTGGTACACATTTATTATATATAAGAATGACATCACATGTGTTTGTTGGCCTAGAAAGTGAACAATCATTGTTCTTTATATTACTTGTACATTGGTATAAATTAGAATGAACAATGACTAAATTATATACTACTTGTATGGAGTCCGACTTCATTGTAGATATCTATTATTGTGTTTGTTGGCCTAGAAACCCATCCAAGATTGACTCATTAGGAGTAAATCTTGGATAGTCCCCGGTTTAGGACTGTTCTTGAACACCTAATCTCACTTAGGATGTAAGTGTATAATGTGTATTGGGTTTTCGAGAAAATTTTGGCAGCATTTCCCCGTTTGTTCTCTAAGTACATATGTACTTAGAGAACAGCGGGGAAATGCTGCCGAAATTTTCTTGAAAACCCAATACACATTATACACTTACTAGTGAGATTAGGTGTTCAAGGATGGGATAGGTGGTACACATTTATTATATATATGAATGACATCACATGTGTTTGTTGGCCTAGAAAGTGAACAATCATTGTTCTTTATATTACTTGTACATTGGTATAAATTAGAATGAACAATCACTAAATTATATACTGTTTGTATGGAGTCCGGCTTCATTGTAGATATCTATTATTGTGTTTGTTGGCCTAGAAACCCATCCAAGATTGACTCATTAGGAGTAAATCTTGGATAGTCCCCGGTTTGGGACTGTTCTTGAACACCTAATCTCACTTAGGATGTAAGTGTATAATGTGTATTGGGTTTTCGAGAAAATTTCAATAGCATTTCCCCATTTTTTCTCTAAGTACATATGTACTTAGAGAACAACGGGGAAATGTTGTCGAAATTTTCTTGAAAACCCAATACACATTATACACTTACTAGTGAGATTAGGTGTTCAAGGATGGGATAGGTGGTACACATTTATTATATATAAGAATGACATCACATTATACACTTAGGATGTAAGTGTATACCCTAATCTTTTCCTAATATATACTTGTTTCCTAATATATACTTGTTTTCTCTGATCATAGAATGGATAGATCATGGATGTCCATTCGTAATCATTGCAACCCAGAGTTTATATCTGGTCTTGATCAATTTATTAGATTTGCCGAGGAACATAGGAAAAAACCTACAGATAGGTTCTACTGTCCATGTAGGCATTGCGGTAACAACTTGAAAGTCAACACTGGTGAGGAAATCAAAAGTCATGTCATGTGCAACGGGATTGTACAAGGCTATACAGAATGGCACTGGCATGGAGAGATTTCAAAATCGAAACCAGTAGATGTCGATAGCAGTGCTTGGGTGGAAGAAGAAATTGCCTCTGATGACGTAAATGTGAACGAACAAGTTCCAGCAGACATCGTTGATGCGATGCTGGATAGTTGTAGGGTAGAGCACACCGATCCACCTCCTATCTTTAGAAACATTGTGCATGATGCTGAGATACCGTTATACACAGGCTGTGCTAAGTTTACGAAGCTTAGCGCTGTGTTGAGATTGTATAAGTTGAAAGCTAACAATAGATGGAGCGACAAAAGCTTCACTTCATTGTTGACTTTGTTGAAAGAAATGCTTCCTGAAGGAAACGAGCTGCCAATCTCAACATACCATGTAAAGAAAATGTTGTGCCCAATGGGAATGGAGGCCAAGAAGATACACGCATGCCCGAATGATTGTGTATTATTTCAAAAGGACTATGTAGATTTGAAAGATTGTCCAAAATGTGGTGCATCAAGGTATAAATTGACGACTTCGGGGGAGTCCAAAACTGGTTCTCTTGCCAAGGTGTTGTGGTATCTACCTATAAAATCACGGTTTCAACGCTTGTTTGCAAATCCAAAAGATGCGAACAATTTGAGGTGGCATGCAGATGTTAAGAAAAATAATGATGGGATCCTACGACATGCGTCTGATTCCCCACAGTGGAAGAAGATTGATCTATTGTACCCCAAATTTGGTGAAGAAGATAGGAATCTAAGACTTGGGCTTTGTACAGATGGGATGAATCCGTACGGGACATTGAGCAGCCAACATAGCACTTGGCCAGTCATGCTTGTTATATACAATCTTCCTCCCTGGATGTGTATGAAAAATAAGTACATTATGTTGTCGTTGTTGATATCGGGCCCTAAACAACCCGGAAATGATATCGATGTTTATCTTGAACCTTTGATTGATGACTTAAAGAAACTTTGGGCTGAAGGTGTGATGACCTATGATGCTTCAGCAAGAGAGACATTTCGTTTGCACGCTATGTTGTTTTACACTGTTAATGACTTTCCAGCATATGGGAATTTGTCTGGATATAGTGTCAAAGGAGCTAAAGCGTGTCCTATATGTGAAGAAAACACTGATTCAATAAGACTAAAACATGGCGACAAGACTGTATATCTTGGTCATCGAAGGTTTCTTTCAAAATTCCATCCGTATCGTAGGAAGCGCAAAGCATTCAATGGATGGAATGATGAACGAAGTGCACCTAAACCTATACCAGGGGATGTTGTTTATGCAAGAGTAAAAGACATTGTCAATGAATTTGGTAAGAAATCACAATGTCGTATGGCCACACGGAGTGACATTTCTTCATTCAAGAAGAAGTCAATATTTTGGGATCTTCCTTATTGGAGTTCTTTGACAGTCAGGCATTGTATCGATGTAATGCACGTTGAGAAAAATGTCTGTGATAGCATCATTGGTACTCTGTTAAATATACTAGGTAAGACTAAAGATGGGATAAAATCTAGAATGGACCTACGTGAAATGGGAATAAGGTCAGAATTAACATAATTACGTGAAATGGGTAATAAAAGAACATACTTACCTCCCGCTTGTTACACGTTGTCTAGAAAGGAGAAGAAAACTTTTTGTGAATGCTTGGTAAATGTTAAGGTGCCACATGGTTACTCATCCAACATCCGTAGATTGGTATCAATGAAAGATCTAAAGTTGATAGGTCTTAAATCTCATGATTGTCACACTCTAATGCAACAAATATTGCCTGTGGCAATTCGATCTATATTGCCGAAGCATGTAAGGTTTGCAATTACCAGACTTTGTTTCTTTTTCAACAGTCTATGCAGCAAAGTTATTGACCCTGATACTCTCGAAGCATGTAAGGTTTGCAATTCAGTGTGTTTATTTTTGTCAAATTTTAGGTTGATGATGCACATGTACCCACTGAAGCACTGGAGAAACTTGATGCACAGCACCAAACACTTAACAAGAAAAGGGGCATCACTCTGTTGAAGAAGTTAATAGCGCTTAGTGGCAGTGGATCCAAATTGGTTGTGGAGTTTGATAATGGAGGAAATGCAATTAGAGTGAACCGCAATAATTTTGTAAACTATCTTGGGTGTACCACTCAGAGCCATTGTGGTGTTAAGTATGATAATTGGCATAAAGTTCCTCAGGGGAAAAAGACTTGATATGGAAGGATTTATGTGTGAGTTATTATTATATGCAATTCTATTTTGTAGATTACAATTCTACTATTTGCAATTCTATTTTGGATACTAGTTAATAACATTTCTATTTTACATAATCTGTTTGCATTGGATGAGAAGTTGCATCGTAAAAGTGTGATGCAACGCGCTGGAAAGATGCTTAGGAATTATAGGACAAATCTGAACAGAGAATACATAAAAGAGGGTGATAAGAAAAAGAAGTTAGCCCTTGAACAATGAAACTTCTTGGACAAAGAAGATTGGGACAATTTTGTTGCTTCAAGAAAATCTGAAGAATTCAAGGTATTAGGTGTCACTCCCAATTTAATTAATATACATTGTATTCACCTATTCAAGATTAACATTTAGTGATACTAACCAAATCATTAATGTGCATACTATCTAGGCCCTCAGTGACGCACAAAAAGCAAGGTGTGCACTGAATGTGCATGACCACACTATGGGTCCAAAAGGCTATGTAAGCGTTCGCCAAAGACTACATGCGGAGTCTGCGGCTACTCAGGAGTCTGCTCCTACTCAAGAGTCTGCCACACCCATGCCTCGCCATGATATCTGGATAACTGGGAGGCAAAACAAGAAGGGTGAAATAAAGAAGCCCGTAACTACTGAGGCGGTTGCGAAAATGGTAAAATACAACTCTTAGAGCAATTGTTTGAATATTGATTATTTGTGGTGTTAATTTGCCAATTTCTGTTGATGGTGATTAGCGGGAGCTGTACGAGAAGAGGAAACAAGGCACGTTCATCCCTCAGGGAACAAGGGATGAATTGACAGTTGCTCTGGGTAACACAGAGCATCCTGGACGTGTTAGGGGTGCAGGCGCTAGTGTGGGCATCAAAGCATTCTTTGGGCCATCCCAACGCAAACCCAGAGTGGGACTTTCTCAAGAAGAGGTAACCTATTCTTTTTTTAGAATGTTACTACAAAAGGAAATTCAATAATAAGAAGCTAATGTTTCTTTTATCCATGTGTAGGAGAATAAGAGAGTCGAGGATATAGTTGCTAAGAAGGTCAACGATGTAGTTGCTGAGAAGGTCAAGGAAGAATTGCTGCGGTGGTAGGCATCTCAGGCTTCTAATCAGCCTATGGCGACCCACTCTTCTCCTGATGCAGAGACTGCGAGTAATCCTGGAGACCCATCGCCTAACACGTCTGTTGTAAGTATTGTTTATGACATTGTAGCTAGTCTTTTCAAGATGATATGTTTTCAAGATGATATGTATATATGTATAACATTCTTTACGTAAATTTGTAGGCATTGAAGCCATGCCACTTAAGAATACAAAACTATGTTGTTGTAGAGGCGCAGGCTTACCCGTCCCTTCCTGAGGAAAGGTTTCACGGGACTCCAATGCCACAGGGCTACGTTCGTGTGGGCCCATTACGTGTGTTACCCGATTGGAGGGAAGCTACATTGCCATATCCCCACCCGGATATTGATACACTTGCTGAGGCAGAAGGTGGGGTCATATTGTGGCCCAAAGCAGATGTCGTCTACACTACTGAAATTGTAAGATAAATTTACATTGATTTAGACTATTAATGTATATATATGATGTCAACTGATCTGAAATTATATATACAGGTTAAAAAGAAGACACCAGGAGCACCTAGGCCTCCACCTCCACTTCCCGCATTACCAACTTGGGTTCCAACTGACCTAACATACCCGTTAGGTCCTGCTTGTAGGGGAATGGCATGTTGGCTACGGGCACATAATATACATTGCCCGATAATTGTTTCTTTAGATGCAGATTATGCAGGTCAATCATACGATAGCTCTTTATTTATACAAGATATTATTGAGCTGTTTATGTATGATTGGCTGAATACATCAATGATAGAGACATGGATAAGGTGAGATCTTGTTTATACATCCATATACCTTGTGTAAAATCTGGTGATCTGGTTTCTTATATATTAATGTATACGTAATACATGTTTTGCAGCTACTTAGTCGAAGATCATTGCAAACAATTTGCATTTGATCATGTGGGATTTTTGATTCTATCATTGATTAGTATGGTAGCTAAAGACCCTGATAATGTTCAACAATACTGTATAGATGCTTTTACAATTTTTGGTCAGCAAAAGAAGACGATAATAATAGCTCCATTCAATGTCAAGTAAGTTTACTTTATTTATAATTTGGACTTAAGAAAATTCCATTTTTATTGTGCATTTTGAGTTATTAATTGTTAACTTTTTACCTCTAGCGGTAAACATTGGGAGTTACTAGTTATTGTCCCCGGGACGTTCACTGTTTATTATCTAGATCCCGCGGGAAGTACATTAAACACTAAAATTGGACACGTAATGAGAATGCCATTATTCTGGTGAGAAATATTTCATTTTTGTATCTGTTAACATCTGTTATTACATTACTATTTACTTATGTAATTTACTGTGTTATATTAACATGTAGGGGTTTAGATGCATTCAAAAAGGCTGGAGGAATGGTCCCAAGGAAAAAGAACCAGCCAATAAATTGGCAGAACATACAAGTAAGTTCCCGACTCCAATGTATATATTATTGATGTGAATTGTGTTTAGTTGTATTATTTTGTATGTTTCAATTTATAGTGTGCTACACAAGACAATGGCTGGGCATGCGCATACTATGTGATGCGATTTATGCAGATGATTATCAAACATGCCACATTGGACATCGATACCATACATGAGGTATTATATATAGTCTCATTAGTTAGTATGAAATATATCAATCTTATTTTTATATTATTACTTATATATATACATCATTCTCTTTGCAGGTGTTTAAAACTGACCACACTATAGGTAAACGCTTAAAATATATACATGCTCCATATACGATGGAAGCATTAAATGAAATAAGAGAAGAATGGGAAAAAGCCATACAAGCAGTGACAACTGTAAGATATAATTGGGATGTTGATAGCGATAATGAATGATACTTTGTAAATGAATATTTCTGAATGTTAGTACATGTATTTGAATGTTTCTATATGTGTGAATGTGAGAATTGAATTGATGTCTGAATGTATCTACTTGTGTGAAATTTTCCTTGGGACTTTTACAGGTTTGTGGCCTGTTTGTAGGCTGATATCAATGGATGTCGTAAACCTGCAATTCAGAAAACTAAACTGCAGGTTCTCATCCTGCTGTCCAGCCACAGCTGGCCTGCAAACTGATATGAAAAAAAAATAGATATAGGCGTCGGTTATTTATAGAAAACCATCAGCAAAGACCTACAACGTCGGTTATTGGATAAAAACTGACGCCTAATATTACAAACAACCCGACCGTGCAGGAAAGCACGGCCGTGGTGGAAAAGGCGTCGCTTATTCATATAAAACCGACGCCTATAGTACTAAACACGGCCGTGCAGGGAAGCACGGCCGTGTCGTCTTGAAGTATGGCGTCGGTCTTTTAGTAGATAACCGACGCAGAATGTGTCCTAGATGACGCCATTTTCTGTTGTGCAAACCCTTTTGGCGTCGGTTATCTACTAAAAGACCGATGCCTATATGTTAAATAGGCGTCGGTTAAAAAACCGACGCAGAGTGTTCAACCTTTAGCGGCGCCCACATAGGCGTCGCTCAGAAACCGACACCAAAGGGGGTTAAACAACCGACGCCAAAGGCTGTTTCTGTAGTAGTGCTAGTAAAAAATTTATAAGAAACAAATTAAAAGTGGCAAAGTAAACACTATGTTACATTTGACTAAACATTTCCTATTTCCTATCTAATTCTAAATAAGTATTTTTAAGGGCCCTTACATGAGCTAATTTATGTTTGCATTAGAGTTTTTTGGAATGTGGTAGTATATTTATCTCATAAACAAACAAAGATAAAAAAGTGTAAAGGTCGCCACTATCATAAGTATAGCAAAAACCCCACACGGAAGGGACAAAACTAAAAACCCCATTTGGTTTTAATGATAGGGGTTAAGTTATAAGCTATTGGAGGTTTTTCTTTGAAGAAACCTATAATATCCTTTTGAATCTTCACAAAAAGGATCAAAGTCATGTTTGGCATGGATTCTATTGTTCCTTTCAAGTAAAATATTGTAGCATAACATTGTGTAAAGCATATGTCACAAAAGCTCTTTTTATTCTTGTCTTGTAAATGTAGGTATTCTCTTTATTAAGATAAAAAATAGGGCACTCAACATTCTTGAGGTAGATACATATAAGAAGTGACGAGAGATCTTGCACTAAAAAAGTAGGTGCAAATGGGACTCTTCTTGTTGTTCACAAAGAGGTCATAAAGTCTCTATGTCAAGACACCATATGGCATGCCTATCTCTGGTAGGGAGTTCCCTCTATATCACTTTGTATGCCATTGATATCTATTTAGGCACGTCCCTTACACCAGGTGATAGTAAACTATGACTGCTAACACTAGGCACCATAGTCCAAGGTTTCTTCTGTTGGTCCAGGGGGTTCGATTCCTAGAAACACACAAGATAATCTCTTATACATGTCCAAATAGCCCACTTAGATCCAAGAACACACCTCCAAGCAAGGTCTATGGCAAGCTAGGGCAAAAGAGAGAGAAAGAAAGTTCTTGGGATATATGCATCATGTCCCACCATGGAGCTCCATGGAGTTGAGACAAATGAGGAAGGTGAGAGGGAAAATAGTAGATAAGAGATCATAGAATGAAGATTTTATAGGGTTAGGAATAAAAATGAATGAATTTGCAAACCTTTAGTGTTATGACGACACCGGGTGAGAACTCTAGTGCTAGGGTTTGCGAAACAGACAAGCCACCTACCAAACCTGATGTACAGCTCACTGCTAATAGTCATCACCCTCCTGGTGCAAAGCTTAATGCAGGGCCACATGTGCATTATGGATCTTAGGAATTCTTGTTGCTAAGAATACTAGGAATTGGACGTGCTTGTTCAAATAGAAAAAATCCAATGAAATAGTAATTCAAAGCCATCTTTTGGATTTAGTTGATGGAGTAGTGAATTAATCTGAATCTATCAGTGGAAGGAACATCTTGAGGTGGAATAATTAGTTGCAGGTTATGTTATTGGGCTTAAACCATATTCAATGACTTTGTATTGACATATCTCTTTGATATGGAAGACTAAATGTGAATTCAAGATTCTCTCAAGGGGTAATGACTTCTTCATTATTAGATTTATAGAAAAAGACAACATGAGAATTTCCTTGGAGAAAGGACCTTGGTTAGTAGCGGGGAAGCCACTAATATTCAAGAAATGGAAGAGAGGCGGACCTCTAGAAAAGATAAAAGTGGTAAAGGTCCCAATTTGGATCAGAATCCATAATCTACCATTGGAACTCTAGGATGAAGATGTTTCCATACTGATTCGGAGCTAAATTGCTATTCCATTAAGGCCATATATACTCACTCAAAGCTTCCAGAGACTTGAATTTCCAAGTATTTAAGTTATAGTATGAGCATCGTCAACACTTCTAAATAAAGTCAATTTAGTGAGTGAAGATGGTATGCAAGATACTATGAAGATTGCACATAAATGCTATCCTATTATATTGTAAAGATTGTGGTACCTTTAGGCATGCAAGGTGAATGTGTCAATGCACTTTAGAAGAAAGATAACAACAAGAAAGTGTGAGTTGTAAAGAACACTAATGATGCAAAAGTCTTTTATGACAGTCCTTATGTTGAAGGTCGGGTTCCTATGCAAACAACTCAGTTGCAAGGGTTGAGAGTGATAGTGTGAAAATCAATGCTAGTCCTCTAATTCCCATGGCTACTAATAAAGAAAGCATTGTTGAAACTCCTCCTCTTTTAAGAGGATGGAGAAATAAGGGGAGAAGGGGTAGATCTCCTCTGAGAAATGCATCTAAATTCCCTAAACATATGGTTGTTGGAATCCCAATTTCTCCCAACAATTTTAGAACACTTGTGTTTTTGGATGGTAACAAGAAGACTGATGATATTTATTCTATTGCTAATGAAAAATGAATTAGTGATTCTTCCTTAAATGCTTGTTCCTTTGGTTTTAAGTCCAGTGGTTATTTCTATATCTATCTTATCATGGAATGTGACAGGGTTGAATAACATGTAAAGATTGAAATATGTTTGTGATGCTATTGTTGTTAATAATATTTCTATTGCTTGTATTTTGGAGTCAAAGTCAAGAAAAAGAAAAATTAAAAAAGTTGTAAACAACACTTGTCTTTAAGCATCTTGGATATCTAACCATTCATCTCATCCTCTTATGAGATTTGTCATTATGAGGCATTTTGATAATATTATTATTGACAAAATTGATGAATGTAATCAATTTGTATCATGTGTAGTTATTTTGTCAAGGAATGCCATTTATTCAGAGTGCCATTTATGGACATAACCTTGAACATAAAAGGGTATCTTTATGGGAGATTTTTTCATAAAAATGAATGAATTTGCAAACCTTTAGTGTTATGACGACACCGGGTGAGAACTCTAGTGCTAGGGTTTGTGAAACAGACAAGCCACCTACCAAACCTGATGTACAACTCACTACTAATAGTCATCACCGTCTTGGTGCAAAGCTTAATGCAGGGCCACATGTGCATTATGGATCTTAAGAATTCTTGTTGCTAAGAATACTAGGAATTGGACGTGCTTGTTCAAACAGACAAAATCCAATTAAATAGTAATTCAAAGCCATCTTTTGGATTTAGTTGATGGAGTAGTGAATTAATCTGAATCTATCAGTGGAAGGAACATCTTGAGGTGGAGTAATCAGTTGCAGGTTATGTCATTGGGCTTAAACCATATTCAATGACTTTGCATTGGCATATCTCTTTGATACGGAAGACTAAATGTGAATTCAAGATTCTCTCAAGGGGTAGTGACTTCTTTATTATTAGATTTATCGAAAAAGACGACATGAGAATTTCTTTGGAGAAAGGACCTTGGTTAGTAGCGGGGAAGCCACTAATATTCAAGAAATGGAAGAGAGGCGGACCTCTAGAAAAGCTTAAACTGGTAAAGGTCCCAGTTTGGATCAGAATCCATAATCTACCATTGGAACTCTAGGATGAAGATGTTTCCATCCTGATTCGGAGCTACATTGCTATTCCATTAAGGCCATATCTACTCACTCGAAGCTTCCAGAGACTTGAATTTCCAAGTATTTAAGTTCTAGTATGAGCATCGTCAACACTTCTAAATAAAGTCAATTTAGTGAGTGAAGATGGTATGCAAGATACTATGAAGATTGCATATAAATGCTATCCTGTTCTATTGTAAAGATTGTGGTACTTTTAGGCATGCAAGGTGAATGTGTCAATGCACTATAGAAGAAAGATAACAACAAGAAAGTGTGAGTTGTGAAGAACTCTAATGATGCAAAAGTATTTTATGACGGTCCTTATGTTGAAGGCCGGGTTCCTGTGCAAACAACTCAGTTGTAAGGGTTGAGAGTGATAAAGTGAAAATCAATGCTAGTCCTCTAATTCCCATGGCTACTAATAAACAAAGCTTTGTTGAAACTCCTCCTCTTTTAAGAGGATGGAGAAATAAGGGGAGAAGGGGTAGATATCCTCTGAGGAATGCATCTAAATTCCCTAAACATATGGTTGTTGGAATCCCAGTTTCTCCCAACAATTTTAGAACACTTGAGTTTTTGGATGGTAACAAGAAGACTGATGATATTTATTCTATTGCTAATGAAAAATGAATTAGTGATTCTTCCTTAAATGCTTGTTCTTTTGGTTTTAAGTCCAATGGTTATTTCTATATCTATCTTATCATGGAATGTGAGAGGGTTGAATAACATGTAAAGATTGAAATATGTTTGTGATGCTATTGTTGTTAATAATATTTCTATTGCTTGTATTTTGGAGTCAAAGTCAAGAGAAAGAAAATTTTAAAAAGTTGCAAACAACAATTGTCTTTAAGAATCTTGGATATCTAACCATTCATCTCATCCTCTTATGAGATTTGTCATTATGAGGCATTTTGATAATATTATTATTGACAAAATTGATGAATGTAATCAATTTGTATCATGTGTAGTTATTTTGTCAAGGAATGCCATTTATTCAGAGTGCCATTTATGGACATAACCTTGAACATAAAAGGGTATCTTTATGGGAGATTTTTTCATAAAAATGAAAGAATTTGCAAAGCTTTAGTGTTACGACGACACCGGGTGACAACTCTAGTGCTAGGGTTTGCGAAACAGACAAGCCACCTACCAAACCTGATGTACATCTCACTGCTAATAGTAATCACCCTCCTGGTGAAAAGCTTAATGCAGGGCCACATGTGCATTATGGATCTTAGGAATTCTTGTTGCTAAGAATACTAGGAATTGGACATGCTTGTTCAAACAGACAAAATCCAATTAAATAGTAATTCAAAGCCATCTTTTGGATTTAGTTGATGGAGTAGTGAATTAATCTGAATCTATCAGTGGAAGGAACATCTTGAGGTGGAGTAATCAGTTGCAGGTTATGTCATTGGGCTTAAACCATATTCAATGACTTTGCATTGACATATCTCTTTGATATGGAAGACTAAATGTGAATTCAAGATTCTCTCAAGGGGTAATGACTTCTGCATTATTAGATTTATAGAAAAAGACGACATGAGAATTTCCTTGGAGAAAGGACCTTGGTTAGTAGCGGGGAAGCCACTAATATTCAAGAAATGGAAGAGAGGCGGACCTCTAGAAAAGCTTAAACTGGTAAAGGTCCCAGTTTGGATCAGAATCCATAATCTACCAGTGGAACTCTAGGATGAAGATGTTTCCATCCTGATTCGGAGCTACATTGATATTCCATTAAGGCCATATCTACTCACTCAAAGCTTCCAGAGACTTGAATTTCTATGTATTTAAGTTCTAGTATGAGCATCATCAACACTTATAAATAAAGTCAATTTAGTGAATGAAGATGGTATGTAAGATACTATGAAGATTGCATATAAATGCTATCCTGTTATATTGTAAAGATTGTGGTACTTTTAGGCATGCAAGGTGAATGTGTCAATGCACTGTAGAAGAAAGATAACAACAAGAAAGTGTGAGTTGTGAAGAACGCTAATGATGCAAAAGTCTTTTATGACGGTCCTTATGTTGAAGGTCAGGTTCCTGTGCAAACAACTCAGTTGCAAGGGTTGAGAGTGATAGTGTGAAAATTAATGCTAGTCCTCTAATTCCCATGGCTACTAATAAAGAAAGCTTTGTTGAATCTCCTCCTCTTTTAAGAGGATGGAGAAATAAGGGGAGAAGGGGTAGATCTCCTATGAGGAATGCATCTAAATTCCCTAAACATATGGTTGTTGGAATCCCAATTTCTCCCAACAATTTTAGAACACTTGAGTTTTTGGATGGTAACAAGAAGACTGATGATATTTATTCTATTGCTAATGAAAAATGAATTAGTGATTCTTCCTTAAATGCTTGTTATTTTGGTTTTAAGTCCAATGGTTATTTCTATATCTATATTATCATGGAATGTGAGAGGGTTGAATAACATGTAAAGATTGAAATATGTTTGTGATGCTATTGTTGTTAATAATATTTCTATTGCTTGTATTTTGGAGTCAAAGTCAAGAGAAAGAAAAATTAAAAAAGTTGTAAACAACACTTGTCTTTAAGCATCTTGGATATCTAACCATTCATCTCATCCTCTTATGAGATTTTTCATTGATAATATTATTATTGACAAAATTGATGAATGTAATCAATTTGTATCATGTGTAGTTATTTTGTCAAGGAATGCCATTTATTCAGAGTGCCATTTATGGACATAACCTTGAACATAAAAGGGTATCTTTATGGGAGATTTTTTCATAAAAATGAATGAATTTGCAAAGCTTTAGTGTTACGACGACACCGGGTGACAACTCTAGTGCTAGGGTTTGCGAAACAGACAAGCCACCTACCAAACCTGATGTACATCTCACTGCTAATAGTAATCACCCTCCTGGTGAAAAGCTTAATGCAGGGCCACATGTGCATTATGGATCTTAGGAATTCTTGTTGCTAAGAATACTAGGAATTGGACGTGCTTGTTCAAACAGACAAAATCCAATTAAATAGTAATTCAAAGCCATCTTTTGGATTTAGTTGATGGAGTAGTGAATTAATCTGAATCTATCAGTGGAAGGAACATCTTGAGGTGGAGTAATCAGTTGCACGTTATGTCATTGGGCTTAAACCATATTCAATGACTTTGCATTGACATATCTCTTTGATATGGAAGACTAAATGTGAATTCAAGATTCTCTCAAGGGGTAATGACTTCTGCATTATTAGATTTATAGAAAAAGACGACATGAGAATTTCCTTGGAGAAATGACCTTGGTTAGTAGCGGGGAAGCCACTAATATTCAAGAAATGGAAGAGAGGCGGACCTCTAGAAAAGCTTAAACTGGTAAAGGTCCCAGTTTGGATCAGAATCCATAATCTACCATTGGAACTCTAGGATGAAGATGTTTCCATCTTGATTCGGAGCTACATTGATATTCCATTAAGGCCATATCTACTCACTCAAAGCTTCCAGAGACTTGAATTTCTATGTATTTAAGTTCTAGTATGAGCATCATCAACACTTATAAATAAAGTCAATTTAGTGAATGAAGATGGTATGTAAGATACTATGAAGATTGCATATAAATGCTATCCTGTTATATTGTAAAGATTGTGATACTTTTAGGCATGCAAGGTGAATGTGTCAATGCACTGTAGAAGAAAGATAACAACAAGAAAGTGTGAGTTGTGAAGAACGCTAATGATGCAAAAGTCTTTTATGACGGTCCTTATGTTGAAGGTCAGGTTCCTGTGCAAACAACTCAGTTGCAAGGGTTGAGAGTGATAGTGTGAAAATTAATGCTAGTCCTCTAATTCCCATGGCTACTAATAAAGAAAGCTTTGTTGAAGCTCCTCCTCTTTTAAGAGGATGGAGAAATAAGGGGAGAAGGGGTAGATCTCCTATGAGGAATGCATCTAAATTCCCTAAACATATGGTTGTTGGAATCCCAATTTCTCCCAACAATTTTAGAACACTTGAGTTTTTGGATGGTAACAAGAAGACTGATGATATTTATTCTATTGCTAATGAAAAATGAATTAGTGATTCTTCCTTAAATGCTTGTTCTTTTGGTTTTAAGTCCAATGGTTATTTCTATATCTATATTATCATGGAATGTGAGAGGGTTGAATAACATGTAAAGATTGAAATATGTTTGTGATGCTATTGTTGTTAATAATATTTCTATTGCTTGTATTTTGGAGTCAAAGTCAAGAGAAAGAAAAATTAAAAAAGTTGTAAACAACACTTGTCTTTAAGCATCTTGGATATCTAACCATTCATCTCATCCTCTTATGAGATTTTTCATTATGAGGCATTTTGATAATATTATTATTGACAAAATTGATGAATGTAATCAATTTGTATCATGTGTAGTTATTTTGTCAAGGAATGCCATTTATTCAGAGTGCCATTTATGGACATAACCTTGAACATAAAAGGGTATCTTTATGGGAGATTTTTTCATAAAAATGAATGAATTTGCAAACCTTCAGTGTTATGACGACACCGGGTGAGAACTCTAGTGCTAGGGTTTGCGAAACAGACAAGCCACCTACCAAACCTGATGTACATCTCACTGCTAATAGTCATCACCCTCCTGGTGCAAAGCTTAATGTAGGGCCACATGTGCATTATGGATCTTAGGAATTCTTGTTGCTAAGAATACTAGGAATCGGACGTGCTTGTTCAAACAGACAAAATCCAATTAAATAGTAATTCAAAGCCATCTTTTGGATTTAGTTGATGGAGTAGTGAATTAATTTGAATCTATCAGTGGAAGGAACATCTTGAGGTGGAGTAATCAGTTGCATGTTATGTCATTGGGCTTAAACCATATTCAATGACTTTGCATAGACATATCTCTTTGATATGGAAGACTAAATGTGAATTCAAGATTCTCTCAAGGGGTAATGACTTCTTCATTATTAGATTTATAGAAAAAGACGACATGAGAATTTCCTTGGAGAAAGGACCTTGGTTAGTAGCGGGGAAGCCACTAATATTCAAGAAATGGAAGAGAGGCGGACCTCTAGAAAATCTTAAACTGGTAAAGCTCCCAATTTGGATCAGAATCCATAATCTACCATTGGAACTCTAGGATGAAGATGTTTCCATCCTGATTCGGAGTTACGTTGCTATTCCATTAAGGCCATATCTACTCACTCGAAGCTTCCAGAGACTTGAATTTCCAAGTATTTAAGTTCTAGTATGCGCATCGTCAACACTTCTAAATAAAGTTAATTTAGTGAGTGAAGATGGTATGCAAGATACTATGAAGATTGCATATAAATGCTATCCTGTTATATTGTAAAGATTGTGGTACTTTTAGGCATGCAAGGTGAATGTGTCAATGCATTGTAGAAGAAAGATAACAACAAGAAAGTTTGAGTTGTGAAGAACGCTAATGATGCAAAAGTCTTTTATGACGGTCCTTATGTTGAAGGCTGGGTTCCTGTGCAAACAACTCAGTTGCAAGGGTTGAGAGTGATAGTGTGAAAATCAATGCTAGTCCTCTAATTCCCATGGCTACTAATAAAGAAAGCTTTGTTGAAACTCCTCCTCTGTTAAGAGGATGGAGAAATAAGGGGAGAAGGGGTAGATCTCCTCTGAGGAATGCATCTAAATTCCCTAAACATATGGTTGTTGGAATCCCAATTTCTCCCAACAATTTTAGAACACTTGAGTTTTTGGATGGTAACAAGAAGACTGATGATATTTATTCTATTGCTAATGAAAAATGAATTAGTGATTCTTCCTTAAATGCTTGTTCTTTTGGTTTTAAGTCCAATGGTTATTTATATATCTATCTTATCATGGAATGTGACAGGGTTGAATAACATGTAAAGATTGAAATATGTTTGTGATGCGATTGTTGTTAATAATATTTCTATTGCTTGTATTTTAGAGTCAAAGTCAAGAGAAAGAAAAATGAAAAAAGTTGTAAACAACACTTGTCTTTAAGCATCTTGGATATCTAACCATTCTTCTCATCCTCTTATGAGATTTGTCATTATGAGGCATTTTGATAATATTATTATTGAAAAAATTGATGAATGTAATTAATTTGTATCATGTGTAGTTATTTTGTCAAGGAATGCCATTTATTCAAAGTGCCATTTATGGACATAACCTTGAAAATAAAAGGGTATCTTTATGGGAGAGTTTTTCATATAATATTATGAGGTCTCCATGAATCTTGACTAGTGATTACTAATGTAGTTATGTTGTCATCTAAAAGGTATGGTGATCAGAACCTTCCTCAACTTCAATGACTCATTTTAATGAGTTTGTCAATGATGACCATCTTTTTGAACTCATTATGATGGAGGCTCATTTCACTTGGGATAACAAGCAAGAAGGAAGTAAGCTTGTTATGTCAAGGATAGATAGAGTCTCATATAAGAAGCATTTTATTGACTCTTACCCTAATGTATGGGGCATTACTATTTGTTGTACACATAGTGATCATAAGATGTAATCTATCTATCTGGATGATTCAAAGTATAATAAGAAAACCCCTTTTCAGTTTATAAATGCTTGGAATTATCTCTCATACTTTCAAGATATAGTAAAAGATACTTGGAATCATAAGTTCAGACTAAGTGAGAAGCTGAGAAGAACTAAAAATGTCTTATGCTACTGCAACAAGTTCAAGGTTGGACACTTGTTTGAAATGCTTAAAATTTGGAGGTTGAAGCTTGTTCTACTCAATTGGAGCTAGATAGAAACCTTGATGATATTTCTTTGAATTCTATTGCTTTGGATAAAAGAAAAGCCGTTGTGAAAGCTTATGAGACTGAAGAGTCATTAATCGTCAAAAATCTAGAATTCAATGGCTTAATATGGGAGAAAAGAACACAAATGTTCTTATTCTACTCTTAAAGCTAGGATAATTAATAATTCCATTAAGATCTTAAGTATTAAAGGCAATAGTTCCACAAATGAAGATGTTGTCAAAGCACATATTGTCAAGTTTTCTAATAATATTTTTAAGAAGGATCCATGTGTTTTTGCAAATGGAATGAGAACATAATTTTGCCCCAAATTAATAGTGACCATTTGAATATTCTATGCAATAAGTTCATTAATAAAGATGTTGATGATGTTATATTGTATTCTAAAGGTGACAAATCACATGGTTAGATGGATTTAACTATCACTTCTTTAAAAGTTGTTGGGACACTATTGGTCAAGATGTTAGAAAAGTTGTGCACAATATTTTTGGTAGTGGATGTCTTCTTAGAGAGGTGAATCAAACTTTTATCTCTCGTATACCTAATACAAAGAGTGATACTAAGATTAATGATTGGAGACACGTTGCTCTTTTCAATGTGGTGTATAAGATCATCTTCAAACTTATTTCCAATCATTTGTAGAGAATATTGCCTGATATTATCAGTCTTATGTGTTGTTTTTTCTCGAGCATAGGTCTATATCTGATGCTATGTTTTTGGTTAATGAAACCATTAATGATGTGATGAAGAGACAAAACCCCAAAGTGTGTGTCAAAATTTACCTCATGAAGAATTATGACTCTATTGATTGGTTTTAAGTAAATATGATTATGAGAAGAACATATTTTCCTTCTTGTTTCATTCACTAGATCAATACTATCTTCAATTCTTTATAATTTCAGGTTATAATAAATGATGTACCTTCTAATCTTTTCTTTACCCAAAGGGGCATTAGACAAGGAGAATCTTTTAGTTCCTTATTTGTTTGTCATTGCTATGGAAGGAGTGATGTAATGCTGAATGAGGCATCCTCTTCTGGTTCTATCAAATCTATAAAAGCTTCTAATAAGATTAATATCTCTCAGATGATGTTTACATATATATGATGTGGTCATCTATGCTGAAGTTAATGATGGTTCTATGAATACTCCTACTAACATGTTACTAGATTTTGTAACATCTTGGGCATGAGGGTGAGTAATTCAAAATGTCATTTCTTTTACAACAAATGAATTGCAATGTGGATCTTTACCTACAAAGTATCTTCGATTGCCCTTATTCAAAGGAAGACTAACTAAGAGTTTATGTTTGTCTATTATTGATAAGGTCAAATATAGGTTTTAAGGATGGAAATAAAATCACTTGTCTTTAGTTGGAAGATGTGAATTCGTCATCTCAACCCCATCTTCTTTCCATTTATATTGGATTACATCTTTCCCAATCCCTTAGTGTAGCCGATGAGATTGATTTGATACAATGAAACTTTATATAGGGAGGCATGAGTCTTAAGAAGATCACTCACAACATTAAGTGGAGTAATATATGTTCCCCTAAAGAAGAGGGTGGTTTGGGTATTAGAGTCACCAAAGGCATAATAAAAACATGTTTAACTTGAAATATTTGGAACATTTCCAGAAAGGACAAATTGTGGGTGAAGTGGGTTAACGAGAGACATCTTAGAGGTGAATATGTTTGGAGAGTTAAGCCTAAAGCATCAACTTCTTGGTTATGGAATCAACTTATTTCTTTTAGGGACTCAGTTCTAAATATGGTTCAACTTAAACCGGATAATGGGAATAATACTCTTATGTGAAGAGATCCATGGATTAGGTAGGTGCATTTTTGGGATGATTATCTTTCTATTATAGATATTCTAAACTTTGGAAAAGGTAAATCTACCCTTCTAAGTAGTCTCCTTTATTAATATGGGAAATCAATTAATTTCTCTTTGAGACATATCTTTCATATTTCAAAGTGTCTCCAATCTCTTTCTCAGCCCAATGTAAACATTGATGATAAGCTTCTTTGTGAAAGTATGAATCCAAAAAGACTCAAACATTTTTGGAATTTTTTACGACATGGGTCAAAGAAAGTTGATTGGTATTATTGAGTTTGGAAATCTAAGATGTCCAATCATTGTAAATTCTTTTCTTAGAAGCTTCTACATGGCCAACTATTAACACATGATTAACTTTAGAGAAGAGGTTTCACATTTCCCTTTATGTCCATTATATGTAGGAGTGAGTGCAAAAATATTTGTCATTTGTTCTTTGTATTTACCTTTATTAATGGCCTTTGGAATTCTCCCATGAGTGATGGTTATGTCACAAGTTGTCCTACTTGTTTTTCTGACTTGATTCATTTCAAAGACAAAATTCATATTACTGTCGTGATATGCTATGAAATTTGAATGGAGAGGAACTTCAAAATTTTTAGGAAGTGTACAGAGACTCAATAACCATTTAGACCAAGTTGAAGATGAATTATATAGTTTATTTTGATTCATGTGGCTCTTTTGAGGCTAGCATGAAAATTCTATACATATTTTGTTTCTAAGTGTTCTTTTTTTAAAGCTTCTATGGCTCAAGACAAAGCAATGTAGATATCCACTTCCTGATGTATACAAAAAAAGTTGACACCCTTTAAAGGATAAAAAAAGGAATAAAAATGAAGCAACCAAGTCTTGGAAGAAACTGTGGAAGCTTGATAATCCACATGAATGAACATGCAAGTAATGTTAGCTTTTCTTCAAGCTATCGAGCCTACACGGGAACTATCAATGGTCAAGGGATACTCCTCAAGAACTCAAACGAATCAACATATAAACATCATTATCATCCCTTAAAAGTCTCCATTTAGGTTCCATATTGTAAGGACCCTGACCTGCGTTTAGGGTTTACCCTATTTGTTTTGCTTGATCTTGGTGCTTTGGTGCTTGCTAATCACCTTTAGTGGTGATTAGGGTTTGGTTGTGCTTTGTTGAGAGTTTGAGGGGCTACTTGCAAATAACCCAAGTTTAGGGTTTTGTGGGAAAGTTTGCCATCTTGTGAGATGTTTTCCCTCTTTGCTTCCTCTAGGGTTGAGAGGAAGGCTTGGGCTTGTTGTTTGAGTCCTTTGGGCCTGAGTTGAGCTTGTTTGGGCCTTGGAGTTCCTTGTTTGGGCTTGCTTGAGCCTTGTGTCGCCTAGTTGCTTGGTGTGTCGCCCAGTAGCTCTTGTTGTGTCGCCCAGATGGCTTGGCTTGGTTGGTGGACACATGGTGCACATCTTGGACAAGTGCCTTATGGCTTGCATGAGAGGTGGCTTGAGTTGGTGGACATGTGTCCCTTGGGTGGGCGACACATAGCATGGTTGTACCTTGGTTTCTCCTCCCCTTCTTCCTATATAGGTAGCTCTTCTCCTTGCCTTAGTCTCCTTTGGTCCTTTGGTCTCCCCTCCACCCTTGGTGCACGATATCCCTCTCCATCTTGCTTGTGTTGGCCGATACACTTCCTTGGAGCTGAAGTGGTGGCCGATACACTTCCTTGGAGCTGAAGTGGTGGCCGATACACTTCCTTGGAGCTGAAGTGGTGGCCGATACACTTCCTTGGAGCTGAAGTGGTGGCCGATACACTTCCTTGGAGCTGAAGTGGTGGCCGATACACTTCCTTGGAGCTGAAGTGGTGGTCGATACACTTCCTTGGAGCTGAAGTGGTGGCCGATACACCCTCCTGGAGCAGCTTGGTGGACGATAGCTTTGGACCTTGGAGTGCATCTTCTTCCTTGAAGCTTGGAGCTTAAGGCGGGTTGCATAGTTTCTAACCCTAACTCTTTTACCTCTAGCTTTGATCTTGTTATATGTTAGTAGTCTAGCTTAGTTCCTTGCTTGTACATCTTGCTTATGTGCTTTAGTGGCCGATATCCCCCTCTAGGGTTTTAGGGTTCCTTTGTATACCTTTGCTTTCTAGGGTTTGGGGCTTCCTTGTGTTGAAGGTTGAAGATGACCTAGGGTTGGGCGATACCCCCCTTCCTTGTGAGTGTGTTGGGCAACACACTTGCCCCTAAGTTGAACGATATGAGTAACCTTGGGTTGAGCAACACCTTTGTCTCTGAGTTGGCCGACATGGTCCCCTTTGTTCTTGTGTTGGCCGACATGGTGACCATGTTGGGCGACATGGCACTTTGGGTGAACGATAGGATGAGTCCTTGTGGGTGGCCGATACCCTTGCCCATGTATTGGGCGATAGGGTGAGCTAGGGTTTGTTGGCCGATATGATGAGTACCTTGGAGATGAACGATACCCTTCCTCTTGTTGGCCGATATGGATGTCCTTGTGTTGGATGATAGAGTGGGTGCTCTTGTGTCGAGTTATCTCCTTGTCCATGTGGTGGACGATAGGGTCATGTAGTGCCATGAGTGTTAGGGTTGGGCGATAAGCCTTGGGCCATGGTGGCCGATAACCCTAATGGCCGATAGCCATAATAGACGACACCATGATGGGCGATACCCTAATGGACGACACCATGATGGGAGATACCCTAATGGATGACACCATGATGGGCGATACCCTAATGGACGACACCATGATGGCCGATAGCCCTAATGGATGACACCATGATGGGCGATACCCTAATGGACGACACCATGATGGGCGATAACCTAATGGACGACACCATGATGGGCGATACCCTAATGGCCGATAGCCATGTTGGGCGATACCCTACCCTATTTGCATGAGTGTGATGGTCGATAGGGTTAGTAGAGTGTGTTGGCCGATAGGGTAGTAGTGGGTGATGGTCGATAGGGTTAGTGAGGTTGGCCGATACCCATGTTGTATGATAGGTTTTAGATGAGGGTTGTGAGGCTATAGTGAGGGTATGAGTTCCTTTGGTGAATATGTGTAGGTTGCTCCTAGCCTGAAAATGAGGAGGTAAGAGTGTAACTTCGGTTGCAGACTCGGATACGTGATTAGAGCATGGTGAATAGGCCCATGGCTCAGGATATGTGATGTATGGAGCATGAATACGTTCATGGCTCAAAGCACGGTGATCAGGCCCGTGGCTCAGTTTTACTAGCGCCGAGACCTGTACCAAGGCGGGCTAGAGAATGGGTAGCCTATGGAGCTAACCCTGTGGATTAGACCACTTCAGCATGTGACTGCGGTCCTGCTTGTGTTGTACTCATGTACTGACGATGAGGTGGGAGGTCGTGGAGTCTGGCTCTTCCATTGACCTTGTATGGCACCGTCTTGGGTTTCGTAACCGAAGGTTGGATTTGAACGGTACGGTTCAAATCCTCTGGGCATAATAAATCGTAATACAGCCATTTAGTATTTACTGATCAAATCAAACACGAAACATTGGTTGAGGCCTTGTTTGTTATACCTTGCAGGTCATGTGGTAATCTACCTTATCTTGATAATCAGGTTATATGGCATTATACCCTGTTCTAATAATCTGGTTATATGTTGATATATCTCATCTTGATAGTCATGTTCCTTTGAAAGACATCTGGTTTTACGCTTTAGTACAGCTGGTATGCTTGCCGGTAAGAATGATCTTGCTATATATATATAACTGCTTCTGATATATCTGCTCATGTTATAATTGCTGTTATGGTTTATCTTGCTGAGGTTCTATAGTTGCGGTGGGGAGCTATGTTTCCCGCTGGGACAATTGTTCAATTGTCTCACTCCGCTAGTTTACACCCTTTTTAGGTGGTCGAGGTAGACGTGGTCGTGGTTGTGGTGTTGCGGACGAGCATCTTGAGGAACAGTATAGGCAAGCGTTGGACATGCTGCTGATTTGGATGTTTTGTAGTAGAGTCTAGAGTCATCCCTGTACTCTCAGGTCCTTGGCAGTGTTTTGACGATGTTTCACGAAGATCGTTCGATGATATCTGTATATCCTGCTGTTGGCCGGATGTGGGCCTTTATGTATATATGAACAAGTGGTGAACTCATGTGATGGATGGACAGCTGTTCCTGAGCTGTGGACACGTGTCAGATCTTGTGTATGTACATATTTATATGACATGTTTCTGTGCAGGATGAGGACTGGAAAGTAATAGTTTCACAGTTTATCAGTTTTCCGCAATCGGTTTAAATTAACCCGTGTTTTTGATAATCTGTGGTTATGGTGTTTTCCGCACGTTTTCGCGTAACACCTCGTTATAAGTGTGATAATGGGATGTGTTGCCACAAGTTTGGTATCAGAGCTCTAGGTTCGCTGAGTCTACACGGATCTAGGACTAGGTTGAGTCTGTTCTTATGAGTTTTCCAGGATATCTTACAAAAATCTTCTGCCCTCTGCAGAAGAAAAGCCAAGATGTCTGGAAACCACGAAGAACATGCTCCTAAGCATAGTGATGCTGCATCGGTTGATGGAGCAGATGGACGGGCACATGAAGATCGGGTGCCTGAGGTCCCGCAACCAGACCCAGCCATACTTGAACACCCTGCCTACCAACAGCTTATGGGGCGGTTAATGGCTACGATGAATCTCATGGTTGAGCGATTACCAGTGCCTCCTCCGCGAGCACAAGTTACCCATGGAGAAGCATAGGGTATTGGGAAGACCTTTGAGCGGCTTCGCCGAGTCAGAGCTTCGGATTATGCTGGAACGGGTGATCTAGCAGATGCAGATCTGTGGCTGACGAGTCTTGAAAAGGCTTTCCAGATCCTCGACATCCCCGAAGCAGACAAAGTAAAGCATGTTGTCTACCTTTTGAAAGGTAGTGCTGGTCACTGGTGGACCATCGAGGAAGAGAAGCGGCCTGGTGAGGTGATCTGTTGGGAAGTGTTTCGGCGCAAGTTCGTCACCAGATACTTTCCGAAGACGTACCTGGATGAGAAGATCAGTCAGTTTGAGAAGTTGCGGCAAGGAACGATGAACATCACCGAGTATGAAGCTAAGTTTATGGATCTGTTGAGGTTCTGTCCTCACATGGCGGTGACAGATGATGAACGGATCAGACGTTTCGAGAAGGGTTTGAGTGCTGAGTTGACAACCCCTGTGTCTGCGCTGGAAAACCGAGAGCGGTTTGCTACGTTTGTGGAATCAGTTCGACGGATCGAGAGGACAGTAAGGGAGAAAAGAGAGTCGGTGTCTCTTAAAAGACCTGCTCAGTTTCAAGGACGAAGGTTTGGTGGCTTCAAGAAACCCAGGTTTTTAGCACCGTCAGTGATGAGAAGTGCTGGTGTACCATCTCAGTGGTCTCCGAGTAAGGGAAAAGGTTATGTTTCTTCACCATCTAAGGCACCCAGTTCAGCTTCGCTGGCAGTGACAGGGCCATCTAGGCCACGAGTTGACAATAGAGCATGTCATCTCTGTGGACAAGTCGGGCATTGGAAGTTCAATTGCCCGAATAGAGATGTTGAAGTGACGCAGCAACCGAGGCAGAGTTTCCAGAAGTCTGAGAGACCACAACCCAGTGGTAGCAGAGGACGAGGACGTGGTCAAGCGTCTCAAGCTGGATCGTCTGCTCAAGGGAGCAGAGGTCGTGGACAGCAAGCTACGGCTCGATTCTATGCCATGAATCAGCCGGAGGCGATAGTCAACCCGTGAGTGGTGACAGGTCAGATGGAGTTATTTCATTCTGATATGTCTTCTTCTTGCTTTATATCTGTTCTGGTTGACCCGGGTGCTACACACTCTTTTATCGCCTATAGTATGCTTGAAAACTGTCATCTACCTGTTAGTTGTAAGAAGGATAGCTTGTTGTTAGAAACCCCTCTTGATGGTTCCTCTTTGCTTCGAGAAGAGTGTCCATCTTGTGTTTTGTCTTTTTCGGGACACAACATTCAGGTGGATCTCATACCACTTGATATGCATGGTTTCGATGTTATCCTTGGGATGGATACCTTAGAGAAGTATAAGGTTGTCTTGGACTGTGGTTCCAAGTAGGCAGTGTTTGATGTTGCTAGAGAGAAGTGGATCTTCCAGGGAGATAGGAAGATTCTTCCGACGTGTCTGGTGTCAGCTATGGTGGCAGATAGGTTGTTGCGACAAGGATGTGAGGCGTTCTTAGCTCACGTTGTGGATACCGTTGTGGATACCAAGGCGAAAGGCCTTAACCTTGAAGAAGTGTCAGTGGTCCGAGAGTTTGAAGATGTGTTTCCCGAGGAGTTTCCTGGTGTTCCTCCACCCCGAGAGATCGATTTTGAGATCAATCTGGTTCTGGGAACGCAGCCGATTGCACAGACACCTTATAGGATGGCTCCAGCAGAGATGGTAGAGTTGAAGAAGCAGTTACAAGAGTTGTTGGAGAAAGGTTTCATCAGACCGAGCACGTCACCTTGGGGTGCTCCCGTGTTGTTCGTTAAGAAGAAGGATGGTTCGATGCGGTTGTGTATAGACTACCGACAGTTGAACAAGGTCACGATCAAGAATAAGTACCCGTTGCCGAGGATAGATGACCTGTTCGATCAGTTGCGTTGTGCTACAGTGTTTTCGAAGATCGATCTACGGTCTGGATATCATCAGTTGAGGATAAATGCGGATGACATACCAAAGTCAGCCTTTAGGACGAGGTATGGTCATTTTGAGTTTGTGGTTATGCCGTTTGGATTAACCAATGCACCTGCTGCTTTCATGGACCTGATGAACAAAGTGTTTCGTCCGTTCTTAGATCAGTTTGTTGTAGTTTTTATAGACGACATCTTGATCTATAGTCGGAACCGGCTAGAGCATGAGCAACATCTTCGTCAAGCGTTGACTCTCCTTCGTCAACATCAGTTGTATGCTAAGTTTAGTAAGTGTGAGTTCTGGTTGGATGAAGTGACTTTCTTAGGTCATGTGATATCTGCTGAAGGAGTCAAAGTAGATCCGAAGAAAGTGGAATCCGTTGCGGATTGGGAACAACCGAAGACGCTGACGGAAGTTCGTAGTTTCCTTGGCCTAGCAGGATACTACCGGAGGTTTATCAAGGACTTCAGTTCGATAGCTCTACCGATGATGAAGTTGACCCGGAAGGATGTACCTTTTGTTTGGAATGATCGATGTCAGCAAGCTTTCCAAAGTTTGAAGGAAAAGCTAACCAGTGCTCCAGTGTTGATCTTGCCAGAATCTGGAAAAGGCTATGTTGTTTTCTGTGATGCGTCCAAGAAAGGTTTGGGTTGTGTGCTGATGCAGGAAGATCATGTGGTTTCTTTTGCTTCGCGATAGCTTAAGAAACACGAGGAGAACTATCTGACCCATGACTTGGACCTGGCAGCAGTGGTTCATGCGTTAAAGATTTGGAGACACTATCTTTATGGGGAAGTGTGTCAGATCTTTACAGATCACAAGAATCTGAAGTACATCTTCTGACAGCAAGAGTTGAACATGCGACAACGTCGGTGGATGGATTTGATCAATGATTATGATTGCACTATCGAGTATCATCCTGGTAAGGTGAATGTGGTAGCAGACGCGCTTAGCAGAAAGTCTTCTACTCCCAAGAAGGCACAGATGAGTTCTTTGGTATGCCATAGGTGGGACATGTTAGTCTCCTTACGGCAGATGAACGTACAGATGGAGGTTTCCTCGTTAGCTGGACTTTTAGCACAGATGCAAATCAAGCCCACGTTGAGACAGCAGATCAAGGATGCACCACAAACAGATGATACAGTACAGCTAATCAGATCAGAGTTTGGCAGCGAAAAGCGTGATGGGTTCCATGAGTCCGAGGATGGAGTGGTTTGCTATCATAATAGGATGGTGGTTCCAGATGCTGATAATCTGAGGAAGTTGGTGCTCGAGGAAGCACACACGTCGATGTATGCTATGCATCCAGGCGTCACCAAAATGTATCATAGTCTGAAGGACTTGTACTGGTGGCTCGGCTTGAAGAAAGATGTAGCTGAGTTTGTGGCTAGGTGTGCAGTGTGTCAGCAAGTCAAGGCTGAGCATCAAAAGCCGGTAGGTACATTGCAACCTTTGCCTATACCACAGTGGAAATGGGATCATATAACCATGGATTTCATAGTTGGTCTACCCAGGACAACTAAGAATCATGATTCCATTTGGGTGATAGTGGACAGATTAACGAAGTATGCCCATTTCATACCTGTGAAGACCACGTATACAGCTGAAAAGCTCGCTCGAGTATATGTGGATGAGATAGTTCGTTTGCATGGTGTGCCAGCAACGATAGTTTCTGATAGAGGTCCTCAGTTTACAAGTCGTTTTTGGGAACAGTTGCACAGGGCGATGGGAACGCAGTTGAAGTTCAGTACCGCTTTCCACCCGCAGACAGATGGACAGTCTGAGATGACTATTCAGACTTTGGAGGATCTTCTTCGTGCTTGTGTTTTGCAGTTCCTAGGCAGTTGGGACGTACATCTCAGTTTGATAGAATTTGCCTACAACAATAGCTATCAGCGGAGCATTGACATGGCTCCCTATGAGGCTTTGTATGGGAGGAAGTGCAAATCTCCTTTGTGTTGGTATGAATCAAGTGAATATCAGCTTTTGGGCCCTGAGTTAGTACAACAAACGACAGAAAAGATCAAGGTGATACAACAACAATTGAAAGCGGCACAAGACAGGCAAAAGTCTTATGCAGACAATCACCGACGACCCTTGGAGTTCCAGGTGGGAGACAAGGTGTATCTTAAAGTCTCTCCGTGGAAAGGTGTGCTGAGGTTTGGACGGAAAGGTAAGTTAGCTCCCAGATATATGGGGCCTTACCCAGTCTTAGCACGTGTTGGCAAGGTGGCTTACGAGTTAGAGTTCCTCCAGAGTTGCATAGGTTACATCCAGTGTTCCATGTCAGTATGCTGAAGAAAAGTCATCCGGATACAAGAACAGTGATACAACCAGTTGAAGTTGAGCTTGACAAAGATGTGACTTATGAAGAGGGTCCTATGCTGATCCTTGACAGAAGAGTCAAGAAGCTGAAGAGAAAGGATCTGGTTCTTGTGAAGGTCCTTTGGCATCACCGTGGCGTTGAGGAAGCCACGTGGGAGCTTGAGGAAGAGATGAGGAGGAAGTATCCCTCGCTTTTCTCTTCGGATTTCGGGGACGAAATCCTTTTGTAGAGGTTTATGGCTGTAAGGACCCTGACCTGCGTTTAGGCTTTACCCTGTTTGTTTTGCTTGATCTTGGTGCTTTGGTGCTTGCTAATCACCTTTAGTGGTGATTAGGGTTTGGTTGTGCTTTGTTGAGAGTTCGAGGGGCTACTTGCAAATAACACAAGTTTAGGGTTTTGTGGGAAAGTTTGCCATCTTGTGAGATGTTTTCCCTCTTTGCTTCCTCTAGGGTTGAGAGGAAGGCTTGGGCTTGTTGTTTGAGTCCTTTGGGCCTGAGTTGAGCTTGTTTGGGCCTTGGAGTTCCTTGTTTGGGCTTGCTTGAGCCTTGTGTCGCCCAGGGCAGGTGGTGTGTCACCCAGTTGCTTGGTGTGTCGCCCAATAGCTCTTGTTGTGTCGCCCAGATGGCTTGGCTTGGTTGGTGGACACATGGTGCACATCTTGGACAAGTGCCTTATGGCTTGCATGAGAGGTGGCTTGAGTTGGTGGACATGTGTCCCTTAGGTGGGCGACACATAGCATGGTTGTACCTTGGTTTCTCCTCCCCTTCTTCCTATATAGGTAGCTCTTCTCCTTGCCTTAGTCTCCTTTGGTCCTTTGGTCTCCCCTCCACCCTTGGTGCACGATATCCCTCTCCATCTTGCTTGTGTTGGCCGATACACTTCCTTGGAGCTGAAGTGGTGGCCGATACACTTCCTTGGAGCTGAAGTGGTGGCCGATACACTTCCTTGGAGCTGAAGTGGTGGCCGATACACTTCCTTGGAGCTGAAGTGGTGGCCGATACACCCTCCTGGAGCAGCTTGGTGGACGATAGCTTTGGACCTTGGAGTGCATCTTCTTCCTTGAAGCTTGGAGCTTAAGGCGGGTTGCATAGTTTCTAACCCTAACTCTTTTACCTCTAGCTTTGATCTTGTTATATGTTAGTAGTCTAGCTTAGTTCCTTGCTTGTACATCTTGCTTATGTGCTTTAGTGGCCGATATCCCCCTCTAGGGTTTTAGGGTTCCTTTGTATACCTTTGCTTTCTAGGGTTTGGGGCTTCCTTGTGTTGAAGGTTGAAGATGACCTAGGGTTGGGCGATACCCCCCTTCCTTGTGAGTGTGTTGGGCAACACACTTGCCCCTAAGTTGAACGATATGAGTAACCTTGGGTTGAGCAACACCTTTGTCTCTGAGTTGGCCGACATGGTCCCCTTTGTTCTTGTGTTGGCCGACATGGTGACCATGTTGGGCGACATGGCACTTTGGGTGAATGATAGGATGAGTCCTTGTGGGTGGCCGATACCCTTGCCCATGTGTTGGGCGATAGGGTGAGCTAGGGTTTGTTGGCCGATATGATGAGTACCTTGGAGATGAATGATACCCTTCCTCTTGTTGGCCGATATGGATGTCCTTGTGTTGGATGATAGAGTGGGTGCTCTTGTGTCGAGTTATCTCCTTGTCCATGTGGTGGACGATAGGGTCATGTAGTGCCATGAGTGTTAGGGTTGGGCGATAAGCCTTGGGCCATGGTGGCCGATAACCCTAATGGCCGATAGCCCTAATGGACGACACCATGATGGGCGATACCCTAATGGATGACACCATGATGGGCGATACCCTAATGGACGACACCTTGATGGGCGATAGCCTAATGGATGACACCATGATGGCCGATAGCCCTAATGGACGACACCATGATGGGCGATACCCTAATGGACGACACCATGATGGGCGATACCCTAATGGACGACACCATGATGGGTGATACCCTAATGGCCGATAGCCATGTTGGGCGATACCCTACCCTATGTGCATGAGTGTGATGGTCGATAGGGTTAGTAGAGTGTGTTGGCCGATAGGGTAGTAGTGGGTGATGGTCGATAGGGTTAGTGAGGTTGGCCGATACCCATGTTGGATGATAGGTTTTAGATGAGGGTTGTGAGGCTATAGTGAGGGTATGAGTTCCTTTGGTGATAATCTCTTTTGTGGTGGAAGAGGATGCTTATGCATAAACCAAATAAAACGATGGTGGTGTTTGGGTTATCAACAATGTATATGTTGCCTTGCAAATAATAAGGATGCTAATGGTAGTAACAATGATGTTAGCCCTCATGTAATAGATGGATGATGTGACCCTTATGCTTAATTATTAACGATAATGAGAATGATGATAGTTACTCTAGTAGTTTGTTTAATGATAATAATGTTGGTAATAATGATGCTAAGTGACAGTTATATTAAAGGTTGCCTCATGATAAAGATGACGATAGTTGGTGGCAATAGTAATGACCTTGTTAATAATAGTGTTGGTTCTGTATACTTAACATAATTTCTATATACTTTGATTGCTCGTATAACCTTGAGATTGAGAGTAAGCATCGATATGGTTTGATTAATGACGTACTTAACATACTCGGTTACCAAATAAGTGTAAATTGGTAATTAGATTATCTTGAATGATCTTTCATGATAGCGAGCATATGCTTTATGTTGAATCTACGATTATTGTGTACTCTAACCTTGTAGGTGATGTTTTAGCCATGAAAGGGCTATGTGACATATGTAATGAGTAACATTGCTTTGATAATTACTCTATAAGAGTATGCATGTGATATGTCTGTCCCATGATGATGAGGTGAGCCTTAAGAGACAATGGCAGTGCATGATGAAGGGTTGAGACCCTGTGGATGTGATGATCCTTGAGATGGATCTGGATGGTTGGCAAGAGGCCAAGTGATAACATGTGATGTTGGATCCTTAAGATGGATCAGGTTGATATGAATAGATTATAATATAATGTTCTTTACTTTCTGTTATACCTTGCATGTCATACAACTTGGTTGACTCTTGCAATCCATCTAAAAGATACTAATTAAGCACAATGAAATACATCATGTAGTTTGCCCTGGCCATAGATCCATCATCGTCAGGACTTGGTGATGGTGAAACGGGTTTTCCTACGGGTTAACCTGGAAGCGCATATTGTTGAATATGTGTAGGTTGCTCCTAGCCTGAAAATGAGGAGGTAAGAGTGTAACTTCGGTTGCAGACTCGGATACGTGATTAGAGCATGGTGAACATGCCCATGGCTCAGGATATGTGATGTATGGAGCATGAATACGTTCATGGCTCAGAGCACAGTGATCAGGTCCGTGGCTCAGTTTTACTAGCGCCGAGACCTGTACCAAGGTGGGCTAGAGAATGGGTAGCCTATGGAGCTAACCCTGTGGCTTAGACCACTTCAGCATGTGACTGTGGTCCTGCTTGTGTTGTACTCATGTACTGACCATGAGATGGGAGGTCGTGGAGTCCGGCTCTTCCATTGACCTTGTATGGCACCATCTTGGGTTTCGTAACCGAAGGTTGGATTTGAACGGTACGGTTCAAATCCTCAGGGCATAATAAAATGTAATACATCCATTTAGTATTTACTGATCAAATCAAACACGAAACATTGGTTGAGGCCTTGTTTGTTATACCTTGCAGGTCATGTGGTAATCTACCTTATCTTGATAATCAGGTTATATGGCATTATACCCTGTTCTAATAATCCGGTTACATGTTGATATATCTCATCTTGATAGTCATGTTCCTTTGAAAGACATCTGGTTTTACGCTTTAGTACAACTGGTATGCTTGCCGGTAAGAATGATCTTGCTATATATATATAACTGCTTCTGATATATCTGCTCATGTTATAATTGCTGTTATGGTTTATCTTGCTGAGGTTCTATAGTTGTGGTGGGGAGCTATGTTTCCCGCTGGGATAATTGTTCAATTGTCTCACTCCACTAGTTTACACCCTTTTTAGGTGGTCGAGGTAGACGTGGTCGTGGTTGTGGTGTTGCGGACGAGCAGCTTGAGGAACAGTAGAAGGCAAGCGTTGGACATGCTGCTGCATTGGATGTTTTGTAGTAGAGTCTAGAGTCATCCCTGTACTCTCAGGTCCTTGGCAGTGTTTTGACGATGTTTCACGAAGATCGTTCGATGATATCTGTATATCCTGCTGTTGGCCGGATGTGGGCCTTTATGTATATATGAACAGGTGGTGAACTAATGTGATGGATGGACAGCTGTTCCTGAGCTGTGGACACGTGTCAGATCTTGTGTATGTACATATTTATATGACATGTTTCTGTGCAAGATGAGGACTGGAAAGTAATAGTTACACAGTTTATCAGTTTTCCGCAATCGGTTTTAATTAACCCGTGTTTTTGATAATCTGTGGTTATGGTGTTTTCCGCATGTTTTCGCGTAACACCTCGTTATCTGTGTGATAATGGGATGTGTTGCCACACATATAGTTAGGTATAGCCTTACCTAGGTCAAAAGGATATAAAAGGGAGGATTCTTTAGCTATATAAAGTAACGACCTCCATAAAAGACCATGATGATCACCCAAGGAATAAGATGACATGAATCACAAAATAAAAGGGTGAGGGGAAGGAAGATATTATGTGGTTTTAATATAGAAAAAGCTACAAGAATGTGGATCCATAAAAGAATCTTAGATCTTGCATGGACATGCAAGAACATGAAAGCATCTTTCTCCTTCCATAGCAAGCTATCAAAGATCCTAGAAAGGCCATCAAGAACCCTTTACTTCCCATCCACTTCTAGGTGTTGTGTCAAAGTCTATATAAGGAAAGAGGGTTGAGGGCATGAGTTATATAGGCTAGAGGTAGGAAAGACCAAAATGGCCCCAATTCAAGTGGCCTATTGAAGGGAAAAGAAAGATAGGATATCAAGGTGTATTACCCAAGGGTTTTCAAGGTACACCACATGTAGAGGATCATACTACTAATTGTCCTTCACTCAAACAATAAACCAAGGTTATTGAAGCTTAGGGTTTGGCTTATGAGGCTCAACCGTCCACTAGGCTAAGTTTAAGGCTAGGAATCAAGGAAAGAAACTTTATTCAACCTAAGTTCAAAACATACACATCAATTTAAATTAGGCACAATTATGAATAAAAAAGGTGAATTTCCATAATTTGTATATAAATTGTTATTTAGTCCTCAATTAGGTTAAGTTACACATCCATCCACAAATGTGCATGAAGTTACATCATCAAGGCAACCATAATGCAATTAAGGCCAAATTGGAGTTAACTCTTAATCATTTGATTTCAAGAATTAATAAAGCTTGAACATGAAAAAAACATAAATATAGATATTTTCACTCGATTTACAACTACAACTCCATATTATGATGAATTTATAATTAAGTCTACAACGTGCAAGGAACTCAAAATTGGGGAAAACAAGGTGCAAATTTGTTCAAATTAGATATTTCACTTAATAAATTAATTTAAAAGCTAAATAAAGAATTCCATTAAGGTAATCAAGCAATATTATAGTGAATTTAGAGTTAAGATAATTCCATGGTCTCTCAATCATAAGCCCCTCAAAATTAGTTCATCTTTGAAATCCCAAGGTTATGGCAGATAATAACAACAAACAACACATAATTCTATCTCAAAAGTTGCTTTGACACGACTTGTTTTACCTCATCATCATTTGTGTATAATTATAATGAGTTTTTTTAGTTCTCAAGTTAGATACTCTGTAGTTAAATACAAGTATCAACTTCTTTCACATCATTACTCATTTTATCCTAGTTCCTTGACATGCACTTAAGGATTAGTGATGTAATGTTTGTTTGTTGTCATTGTTTCTTACCTCTTTACCTTCTTGTGTGTATTTATATATTATAATAGTTTTTATATACCAATAAAGGGTAGGTTCGTCATATTTTATGTTTAGTATCAATGTAATTACTCTTCTGATCAGGTATTTGCTCTTGAAGTTTCTTATATTAAGGAAATCAGTTCATGCATTCTTGAAATTTGTCCAATGAATGTGGAAAATTTTGTGCACTAATTTGTCCCCTTAGTCCATGTAACAAACTTTGTCTAGTCATAGATTTATAGTCCACTTATCATCATGTGGTTTTATTCCATATTATTTTACTCTTCCTGCTGATCATCATCATCACTGATATGTTATGGATGAAACTTGTGCTTTTTGAACATGATTTCTTTTGAATCATTCGACTCATACATTTATCATCCTATAATACAAATTTTATTGTACAATATCATATTAAATCATCATGTCATCACTTATTCTAGTTTCATCATGGTATCAACCTACTGCATTCATGATCATTGTAGAAAATCTTGTAGTGGTCCCTCAAGATGTAAAACAATCCTCAAATTTCAACTTGAATTTCATCATATATACTTGATAGAAATCTAATTTAGTGTTAGATTTGGGTTTTTTGACTTCTCATCTTTATTCAACTTATTTCTATCATACTCGTATAATCATGATAGTCTGATTCTTTTATCCACAAGAGGCCATTTACTATGTAACTATTCAAATTTCCTCAATGCATCATGATTATTTACTTCCACCATTTCATGGAACTAATTTACTAGTATGAAATCATCTTAGGTTCCATGCTTATCATAAAAAATAGTCATATTTGAGTTCTCATCTATTATACAAATATTACATCTAGAATATTTCCCATAACATGTATTTCCCATGAAATTCCATGTATGCATCCAAACATGCTAAGTACTAACTCATAATCCATCTGACTATTTTGCAGCACTAAAGTTTCATGTACGAAGTCATTTATACTTAATATCATCCTTCTATTGGATCTCAACTTCCAACAATAGATTCTTTGTCAATACAAGGTGACTTTTCATGTTTCAAGAACCCCTTTTTATCTTATTTACATCCAAATAAAACATCATTCTGCCATTTATTTTCTTTTAATCATGGAATTTTATTTTTCATGATTAAAACATGGGTATTTATTCTCTTTATATGATCAAATTAATAAATTTTATCACTTATTTAGCCAAAGTTTTACTCATCATGTTTTACATATCAAGACTTAGGTCAGGTCCTGCATCTCTCATCATCTTATATCTCATAATTTTCATAATGAGTTCTTAACTTATTATACTCTAGTGTTGTTTCCCAACTAGCTACTTGGTCAAAGTACTTAGGAGGAGAACAATTAGAGATTTCCACATTGAATATCCTTCAATACTTGGAAACATGACCATGAATCCAAACATTGAGTTTAAGTAGAATGCATAATTCTCATGTATAATTCATCACTTAGATACCATTTAAATCCTAATGCATATCATCCATGTAGACTCAACTTACCTATGCCTTGAATACAAACTTGTGAGGATCCATCCAACTGATCAAACCCAAATCTATAATTAGGACAAATCTTAAAGCTCAACTAACAATAAAGTAGAAACCATCAAGAACCGGAGAAAAACTTCTATATAACACAATCAATGTAAAGATCTCATTACAAGCAATCATGATAAAACCTTGCACGACACCATGTAAAATAATTCTAATTCTCATTTGAATCATTCCAAGAATATATATGATAGATACTATATTGAAACCACTTTATTTATTTCATAAGAAAGGATAATGAGATGGTTCATAATCATGAAAACAAAGCAACATAGACATATTCAGTTCACAATTCATCAACATAGAAGGAAATCCAAAGATACACTCTATCACACACATCACAACTACCCATCCATCACTCAAGAAAGTGAGAGTACATGTGCACTCTAGAAACGTCTATAATATTTCTTGTTGCTTCTTTACCATTACATCCTATCCACTATGCCAACATACCTAAAAGATGTGGATAACCACAAGGTGAGACCCATGCCCCAATGTTTTAATACAAGAATTAATTAATCTCTTGCTTGCAAGTGTATTAATGGTCATAATGATTAAGTTATATTACCTAACAAGTAATAATTTTATTTAGTATATAGTCCATAGAGGTATTATGAGAATAACCAACTAATACTTGTAGGTTTAGGATAACAATAAGATCATACAACTGATATGTCAAGATAATATGAACATATAAGTCTACAAAATTGATTGACTTAATTAATTCATAATTTTTTGGATCACTGATCTCCATTGGAAGTCTCAACCGTACTCAACCGTATCAAAATACATCATAGGTTCCAAAGACACAACCTTTGATCATTTACACTCCAACATAGGTGTGAAAGACACAACCTTCATTCAATAACATGCCAAACACAAGTGCAAAGAGACAACCTTCAGTCATCAAAAAACCAATATGGGGGACAAAGACACAATCTTTAATCACAAAAGTGCCAACAATAGGTGCCAAAGACAAAACCTTCAGTCACCAACATGCCAACATAGGTGCAAAATATACAACCTTTGTTCATATGAAAACTAGCATGGGTGCTAAAGACACAACCTTAGGTCACCAAAATGCCAACATAGATGCGAAAGACATGACCTTTGATCACAGAGAAACCAACATGGGTGCCAAAACATAACCTTTAGTCACCAACATGCCAACATAGGTGCCAAAGACAAAACCTTCAATCACCAAAACACCAACATGAGTGCCAAACATACAACCTTAAGTGACCATGTATACTCAGTCGTATACAGTGCTAGCACTTTCACAACCCTATAGCTACTATGGAATCTGGATCATCCACATGCATGAACATGGTACATGAAAGCCTTCTATAGGCTATCGAGCCTCTAAGGTAAACATAAAGGGTCAAGGAATCCTCCTGCTCAAGATCTTCACCAGACCAGCCTCTAAAAATCATCATCATTTTGTCAAATTCTTTATCTAGGATCCATCCATCTAGTTATAGATTTCCTAGGTCAAAAGGAGACAAAAAGAGAGCTCTTTGGCTATATGAAGCAAGAACCACCATGGAAGATCATGGAGCTCGAACGAGGAAGAATAAAAGATGAAATAAAAGAATAAAAAAGTTATGAGAATCTATAATAACTTGGATCCACTAAAGAAGTTGAGATCTTCGACATTCATGGACATGCAAGCACATGCAAGCAACTCTCTCCTACCACGGAAAGCTATCAAAGCTCCCAGAAAGGTTATAGAGGCTTGTGGACTTCTTATCCACTTCCTACAGGTGTGTCAAAGTCTAATGATGGCAAGAATTTTGAGGGTCATAGGGTTATATAGCCTAGATGTAGGAAAGTGCAAAACATTCTCATTTCAAGTGGGATATTTGAGGCCAGAGAAGGAAAGGTTGTCGAGGTACATTACCCAAGGGTTATCAAGGTACTCCCCTTGTAGAGTCTCAATCAATCTAAGATCGTTCACCAGTATAGGAAATAAAATCTTTCAAAGCTCATGGGTTGGCCTATTAGGGTTCAACCATCCATATATCACCACTAGTCTAAGTTCAAGGCTGGAATCAAGGAAATGAACCTTATTCAATCAAAATTTCAAGGAATCCAAATAAATGAACATGAAGTAAAATCACGAAATATAAGGTAAAGTTGGATAATTTTTGCATAAATTGCAACTAAGTCCTCAATTCAGATATGTTGCACATTAGCCCACAAATGTACATGAAACTACAAAATAAAGGCAAACAAGGTGCAATTGAAGCCAAATTAGAGTTATCTTTCAATCAATTGATTTCAAGTCTTAATAAAGAGTGAACATGAAAGAAATCACAAGTTTATATAACTATTACACAATATTCAACTAGGGTCTCATATTAAGGTAAATTTACAATTAAGTCTACAGCTTGCAAGGAAACTTGAAATTAGGAAAAGGTGTCAATTTCTTCAATTTGATATTTTATTTAATCAATTAATTTCAAAGATAATCAAGCACCAAATCAAAGTAATAAGCAATATTGTAGTGAATTCAGGGTTAAGATTGGTTCAATCTCTCACAAAGTGCTATTTGTCAAAGTGTATGTTTGACCAAGAATGCATTTTAGTGTAGAATTGGGATGTTGATTTTGTTTTTGACTAATACCAAGGAATATAATTACCATAGCAACTCGATAATCTATAATACACTCCTCTATTCTAAACATAACACAATACTATAAATAAAGACCATATTGCATCAATTTACACACACTTGAGATATGATGTATCTAGTTTGAGCTTATCCCAATACAATAGATTTCCTATCACATTGATAATCTCTACAACAAATCCTTATGATATAAATTGTATACTTCCATCCCACTCCTTTCACTTGTTGTCAGATTTCCAAAGGTACTTCAAGGCATGATGTGACAACATACTCGAAGATTTGGTGATCCTTTTATGGACAATTTACCTCAAACACAAACAAAGAGGATAGAGGGTTTCCCCAGTTCAAGGTAAATGAAATAAGAATGAAAAATTCCCTATCGCCTTATTCTCTTAATTTTGTGCTGAATGAACCCTAGTGTGTGCTTTGTCATCAGTTATATCCCTCTCACAAGCCCAGTGTCCCTCCTCTCCCCTGTTTTGTACACCATCCACCTTCACCATCACTACAATCCTCCAATATATATATATATATAATTCCTAAAAAATGATATCCATATATCCAAAATACACAAAAACTTTGCTTTTAATCCAAATTCTATTTCTATACACTCTCTAATCTTCACCTCCCCCATTTAGCTACACAGAGTTTGTTTATGCATCTTCAACCTTTGCACCTTGCGGAAGAGGTTTGTAACCTCTCCTGGACCACCAGTGGAGCTTATTGACTTTTAAATTTAGTCCCAAGTAAATCATACAAGTTTTCCCCCTTATCAAGTGAATTAGTAGATTATATACAATCCTCAAACACCTCTGATGATTTTTCGTTCTTTCTTTGCTAAAAACTTTGTATGGCAATGGCAAGTAAACTCATATATTTGTCTCTTAATGTGTCTTACCTATGTGGTGCTCCGTGACCTTCTCTAATACTACTCTCATGGAGGGAGGCATTGTTGCCATTTCTGACCACCTCAGGACCGAATAAGGGATCACTGAGTTCGGCACAACCTGTTGAATGCCACTACAAGGTCGTTTAATCAAAATCATCATAGGCTAGAATGGCGGATCGTGGTCATGATTGTGTTGGTTGTGTTTTCTCATGAAATTTTCGAAGCAATCGTATGTCTTGAATCCCCATATGCCATGACATCCTTTATGTGGTGTTACATATATAAGGGGTAACTTTGAGCACTTACTCTATGTTTTTGGTTTATACCGCATAGGGTCTTGGTGTGTTTGAATGACCAAGTTTCCATGTCATGCAACATAAGCCTAAGGTGCGATCCAGGGCATTCATTGTCATTTAGACATGTTTTAGTAATAATTTTAGCAATATGTTTTTATCTTATAAAATTCACAACTAATTGTCTAAAGCTCAATGTATTAAAATAAAATATCTTTTAAAATCTAAAAAATGAGTACTATTGATTGGGATGGTTTCCTCAGTCTAATTTAGTTCTTTGTACAAATTTATTTTTAGGTATACTAGTTCTAGTAGAATGTAATCACAATTCTTATATAATGTGTCATTATGTGCATTTAGACTTTGAAATCTGGACCAATTTTTTTTATGTGGACCTTTAGTTTAGGACGTATAGGTGTGTGCAACTTCTATATCAATTTGGGTATTCATATGACTATGACATTAATTTCCCTATAATGAGGATTCCTCTTCATATTACTACTTCTTGCCATCTAAATTGCAATTCTATGTCTTCTGAACTACAACCATACACAATATTGTGAAATCATCAATGTTCCTATTGTATTGGGTATGTAACCCCTCTTGCCATATAATTTGACTAGTTGATTATAATTGATTAATACATATGACTTGTCACTCTTCTATACATGTTGGTATTAGACTAAATTAACCATCATAGATGCTTATGCATAACCATACTTTTATGGATGCACTTTTCTATCTAGGGTTCCTATTCCACCCTATTATATATAGGGACATACTATTCTAGAAAGGTGTGCATTCCACCCATCCCTATTTTAAGCCAATGATTTAATAGAGTCTGCACGTACAATAACTACCACTAGTCTATGTTATATCCACATGCAATTTTGTTATTTGTGAAGTTGTGGAATAATTAGTGCAAGGAATCTTTATAAACTCTTATTTGTTTTATTTTTATTGGACTTATTTATATGCTGACAACTACATGTCATAAGGGAACCCCCTACTCTATACTACATATCATGTAATGCACATATGTTTTAGTTATGCACATACTAAGTTGTTTCTGACACATATTGTTCTACATTTCCTCCTCTTCAGTGTGTGTTGTTCGCAAACTTTAGGTGTTGTAGAGGATGATGAGTCCAAGGACATTTAAATATAGACTTTGAAGGATACCTTGAGGTGGTCATGTTGTCCTACACTCTAGTCCTTTGGTTATTATTAAATGTAACCTTATATTTTTAGTACTATTTTTGAGGCGACGAACTATGCAATGAAATAAATGTTGAATTACTTAATTTTTCTACTACTATACGCTGACTCTATTTGATAAATCATATTTAAGAGATTTGATTACATATTTCCCATCATATGATTAGTGTTTTTGGTTAAATAACTTTGTTCCTCAATTAAGTAGTCCGTGGATCCCCTCTTGTGTCCCACTATTTACAATATGGTATCAGAGCATCAATAGTTGTGAATCTGGCTATTTCAAACTTTGAACCCAAACTTACGTCATTACTAATGAATTAGGTAACCCTATATAAAATATTTATGTACCCAATCTTGAGTTTTGGAAGACCAGTTTGGATTTCAATCCCTATTAATTTGATTTGTGCACTCCCCAAACCACTGTTGTGGTACATACTTGATTTTTAGTAACTATCATCACCCATATGCTCTCTATGTGGAAAACCTTTTACTATGTGAGAGGTTTACTCTTCAAGTGATTAGTTTCTATCTCCTAGTTTATAGGAAGATAGTTCACCCACTAAGGAGTGTAGGTTGTCTTGAACATTTAGTCAGGCTTAACCCTAGTTCCTACCTCAACCCTTTCCTTGTTGTCTTTTGAGAGAGACTTGTCTGCATCCAATTTGAGAACTGAGTATGCATGGATAACCAACTTTGGACCCCAACTTATGCCATTTAGTTATGATGTAGATTTATTATCGTTGGATAGACCTTGACTTCAACATGTATTTGTTTCAATAACATTTTTCTTTATCCTCTTTACTTAGGAGGCTAGATATTATCTCCCTCAATGTGACACCCCCAAATTTTCTAAAACTTAATCTAATGTGTGATGTCCAAATTGAAACCCTGACCTTAGTGAGAATCCCAATTTAAACATCCAACACTAAGCTAAGAAGAAGTAAATTAAAGGAAGTCATGAGGAAACAATCAGTAGCACATGCACATGAACAACAATAAAACCATACAACACATGTTCACCATTCAACATATAATTACAACATGAATTGTTACAACATTTGATATTACATATTTAACAGAAAACTTATACATATACATGTACTACCACTAAACCACATAATCTTAAGACAATACGTCCACCTGTACAACAGCTCGCCACACAACTCTCAACTATCCTGGATCTTCAAGAGCATAACCAAAACCTAAACAAAATATTACATATGGTACATGTCAGCACAATATTCAAGAATATTGTACTGAGTACGCCTACGTGTCTTTTATATACCTCTCATCATATATTGGCAATAAGATAAAACTAATATACTTGGCAGTAACAAAAGAATATAAGAAAAGTGTATACTTGCACAAAGATATTCATTAACAAAAGAGAGCACATATTTTAAGCACATTTCCATCATATATCTCGTACATCTGCCCCCAAGTGGCTTTGATGTTTTTAGGCCTTATGATCTACCACCAAGTGGTTTGTGATCATTATGCATGCTCTCTACCACCAAGTGGTTTATGAGCTATCTTATAATGGAACATCTATATTATGTTTGCATGTGTTCATAGCCATAAGTATGGAAATTCAAGCAACATATCATACAAGACAACCATTTCAATCAATACCATATGCCAAGTCTTTACTACCATATAACACAAGCATAATGTATAATAAGCCAAACAAGAGGTAATGGCATACCTTGATCAAGAAAGACAAACCTAATCACACATATACTCCTGATGTCAACTATATCTTGGTCAACCCCTGATTAAGACAAGATCACATATATCACCATCAGGTTCTCATCATCTCAACCCTAATTAATTCATTAGGGTTTGCTTAGTTCATTAGGATGTGTGCATCGTTACTTGTATTCTTGTCTTAGGATTATCTTACTGATGTCATATTCGACATTCTAAACTCATTAACTGATAATCATATTTTCCATCATTAGGTGAACATATTAACATCATGTCATATATCTGTATAAAACGAATCTCATATTTACATATTATCTTCCAGTTACTGATATAAGAGTGTTCTGTAAATTTCATCATTTATTGAACATGTATGCATTAATTGCATCATCTTTAGTGTTATTGTCCCTAATTAGCCATATTAATCAAATTACATGATTCTGTGTATCAACATCATAATAACTAACATCATGTGGATTATAAACATGATTATAGAATTATTGACATTTTCCCATAATTTTATATCATCATTTGATATTTATTACTCATGAAACAAGCATAATACATCTTGCATGATATCACTGATATTAAAGCATTAAAAGGCTAATATTATGCTTCTATATTGTTCCACACATTTTTTTGAGAATAATGGTACCTTGTTTGTATTTTTCTGATCATCGAGCTAATTACTGTGATTTATCAAAGATCTAGATAATTCTGGGATTTACTTACCTTTTGGCCAATGGAACGCTACCACATGTCACTTGGAGGGGGTGGGCTCACTCCTCCTTGCATGGTCCGCTTGCACCAGCTACTCTGGGCTCCGAGTTTGCCTGATTTTTGGGCCAGTTTGCTTCTGGTTTGAGCATTGGCTGACCCATTCCGCTCCCTCTCTCACAGATCACGTTCTCCGCGATCGCAAAGCTTGATGCCTGCATATTTCGTCATCATGAGGATGGATCTGTGGTGAAGGATCGATCTCCAATATCACCTCCTAATCACAACCCAAAGTTCCCAAGAACTCTGGTGGACTACCTACTCCACCTCCGGTCCCTCAAGCACATCGCTGCCGTAGGGATTCCACGCAAGGAATCACCCTTCATGCAAGAGTCCGCCCACCGCCGCCGCCTCTGGATGGACTCTGATCCGTCGTGCTTGATGCCAGCCTACATTTGGGAGTTTGAAGAGGTCTGTCTACATGAGTCCACTGCAGATCCCCCCTTCTCCGTGGGGTCACTGCCACTCATCGCCACTGTAGGCCTCCATGCTCTAAAGCTCATTCGTGGCTCGGTCTTCTCCAGCGAGCGATAGGCATGAGATCCTCCTCTTCAACCTTTACTCTGTGCCACTAGACAACTGCCTCCCCGTTCGATGCCTTCGTACATCTACGATATGCACCCATCCTCTCTGACTTGCGAACAGTGGTTCTCCTTCTCCATGATCTGCGTCTGCCTACTGTGTTCCTTCTCCATTTCAATTAGGCTGGAGGCGAATCCTCATCAGGGTTCATAGTTCCACCATGGCCCTGTTCATTTTCCATCGCTACAGACCTCCACGTTGCTGCCACAACTGCGTCCCCTCCCCGACCCATGCCGCCGCTGTTCTCTGTTCTTGGTGTGCATCTCAGGGTCTTTCACCCATACGTGGCTCTCGTAGAGGTGACGATGTAGAAATCCTACTCGTACGAGGACGGGGGGGGGGTCAGTCTATAGGTCTCGGGAAGATTAAGACCACCACCCACGTACCTTTTACCCTCAAACAACTACTCATCATGTGGGATTGCTCAACTCCATCACAGGCAACTGCCCCACAATCCTGGCTTGACAAGAGGTGGAGTCCTATGAGAGAAGATTAGATTAGTGGTGTCTCCATTCCAAGGTTATATCCATGAGATCAAGAATATATAGTTTAGACCTTATCCACACAGCCAACACTTAATGCAAGAGCGTGACATCCCAAAGCAACTGTTCTTTGATTAAACGATCAAAAACCTTGATCCAAAACATTATAATGTATTAAATGTTTTGCAAATTCTAAACCTCGATAGATTATGATTGGATGGTCTAATCATCACCAAATTTTGAATATTGTTTAGCAACTCATTGTTACACCTTTTACTCAACTTGTTCCCGATAATACACTAAAAGATTGATCATTTAATTCCTTTAAGAAGGTTCATATATAGCAACAACAATTGTATTGGCAATCATTTGATCTTTAAATTTTTTGAAAAATACTTGGACCTCTTATTATAACTTTATATATATATATATATTAATATATATATATATATATATATATATATATATATATATATATATATATATATATATATATATATATATATATATATATTCCAGAAGTCCACTCCATCACATCCTACGCACCTTAAAAGAAATTCCGTCCTCGGAATTGATTCAGAAATCCAATTTTTCACATCATATACATCTTAAAAGAAATTTCGTCCTCGAACTTAAACCATTCTCCTACTCCAAGAAGAGAAACAAAAAGTTTTTCATTCACATATAGGAAACCACTCTAGGTGTATCATATCAACAAACAACAGATTCATAACTAGATCCATGTCTTTCTAGGGCATTTCAAAAGAATCTAGGATCAACTACCACTTCATAACTTTGAAAAAAGGGTTTAGAAACTTTAGTTATGTCATGACACATCTCATATGTTAGGGATGCATCCTTAACTTTACACATGATTAGCATTTCCACATCATATTATCATGTTTAAAAGGTGTTAATTAAAGTTAACCCATTATATTAAGGTGTCATCAACATTTAATGGAGCTCATTGTTAGAACATGTTGAAGATTAACATATGCCTTTTAGGAGGGAGTTAACTAAAGTTAACCCACCTTATCCATCTAGATCATATCATAGTGTCATAAACGTTATGTTGTGCTAACTTTTGAACTATATAGTTCATCTTTAATAAGCATTAAATATTAACACTTCATGTAACATGTTTCCTTCATATGATCTTATTTCATTACTCATAATAAATTTCAACATTTATTAGATATTTCATCACAAGATTAGCCACATTCATATTATCATCATTATTCATGTATATGGTTAACCATTTATACATTGATATCTATCAAACTGTCTCTAGGTTTCCATTATATCATGTCTATATATATCACATCTCGAGATGAGATCACATCCTTACATATATTATATCATGGTTGTGCTAAACAACTAATATGAGGGGCTCATCAAAAATATATCAAAACTTCATCTAATCCAACTGAGGTTCTCTTGAACCATGTCATGAGGGTAGTAACATGCTTTGTCTCTCAGAGCTTGCTCAACTTTATGAGTATCTCATATGCACATACTTTATCCTCCCTCCTTGGTCTAGGGTTCTCAAGTATACCTCATTGTCACTAGAGATATCCTTACAAGCTCTAGCCACATAAGCACAAACTAAAACATGATATGACATACTCTTCATAGGTCTTTACAAATGAGACATTCTTACCCAAAACTCTCTTATATACACCACCAGATTCCTATGTGGGAAACCACCAACCCGAGCATGAGGCTTCACAGAAACTAACATATCTACCTCCTCCAGGGTCTTGGGTTCTCTCCCTCACCCAGATGGAAGGCACTCATATTGATGTTCACATATGCACATATATAACCAACCAATCTCTGTCTCTAGGGTTTGGTCCTCCCAAGGACATCTAGGGTTCAACAAGACTATAGGAATCATGCATTAAGCAAAACAACTCATTCATTCAGGAGTAGTCTAGTTTAGGACATATCATATCACATATCATAGAATTCTCATATCTTAGAGTTTAGGTTCTCTAACCTTCTCCCAATGGGTCTCACTCTCTCTGGAGTTAACCCCGAAATTGGTCCTAACACTAGAGGTCCTCCTTCATAAAAGAGACTGAGGCTCGTGAAGACTCACAACCTAGTCTTAACTTAAGATATCTTATCTCATAAAAGCCTAGTTACTTGCATAATCAAGACTTATCTCAAAACCTCAAACCTAACTCATGTCCTCAAAGACAAACATAAATCAGCATAACCATCTTATATCATCTATGTAAGACTTACATAATATCAACAAAACTTATATCATCTATTCCATCTATCATATATATCAAAAAGGCTCTAGACATCTAATCTAGAACTACTCTCTCTTCTAGAATAATGTCATTCATTTCACTTAGGTTACATGATCACCTCCTACTCGTACGTGTGTGAGGACACATTTTTGTAATACATATACATAACAAAATATTATATAGTTTTTCTTCGATAAAACATGCGTCAGAGAAAACTATCAAGGTTCGATCTGATTGGAATAAAAAACCAAATCCTGAAAATGAGTGTCCCACTCATAGTAGAGAGTACAATGTCATGAAAACTAGTGAAAGGGGTGAGAACATGGTGTAGACTGATGTAGCTACCCAAAACAAAGATGCATCATATGCCAAAGGTTTCTCTTCCCTTGATGTACGTCATTTCCAAATAGTGCAATGTCCCATACCGCTACACTACAGGGAAAGAATGACATCTAAGGACTTGCTATTCACAAGCACTAGTCTAGACCTAATTCTCAGACATCTAGGTGCTAACCTAGAGGCTAGGTCAGATCTAGTGTCTAAAAGAAAACTAATCTAACCCTAAGGAATATTAAGTTCAAGGTTTTCTTTAGTTTGAGTTGCATAATGAGAAAATGCCAGGCTTTGCTATTGTTCATTCTCTGATACCACCTGTGACATCCCCAGATTTTCTAAAACTTAATCTAATGTGTGACGTCCAAATTGAAACCCTCACCTCAGCGAGAATCCCAATTTAAACATCCCACACTAGGCTAAGAAGAAGAAAATCAGAGGAAGTCATGAGGAAACAATCAATAGCACATGCACATGAACAATAATAAAATCATAGAACACATGTTCACCATTCAACATATAATTACAACATGAATTGTTACAACATTTGATATTACATATTGAATAGAAAACTTATACATATACATGTACTACCACTAAACTACATGATATTAAGATAACAGGTCCACCTATACAATAGCTCGCCACACAACTCTCAACTATCCTGGATCTTCAATAGCATAACCAAAACCTAAACAAAATATTACATATGGTACACGTCAGCACAATATTCAAGAATATTGTACTGAGTACACCTACATGTCTTTTATATACCTCTCATCATATCTTGGCAATAAGATAAAACAAATATAGTTGGAAGTAACAGAAGAATATAAGAAAAGAATATACTTGCACAAAGATATTCATTAACAAAAGAGAACACATATTTTAAGCACATTTCCATCATATATCTCGTACATTTTCCCACAAAGGGCTTTGATGTTTTTAGGCCTTATGATCTACCACCAAGTGGTTTGTGATCATTATAAAAACATCACATGATCTACCACCAAGTGGTTTGTGATCATTATGCATGCGCTCTACCACCAAGTGGTTTATGAGCTATCTTATGATGGAACATCTATATTATGTTTGCAGGTGTTCATAGCCATAAGTATGGAAATTCAACCAACATATGGTGAAGATGAAGGCAGAAGATTTGGAGCTAGAGTGGGTAAGCCCTTGGAGAAGGCAAAAGACTCAAGCTCAAGTATATAGAACAAGCATAATGTATACTAAGACAAGCAAGAGGTAATGGCGTACCTTGATCAAAAAGACAAACCTAATCACACATATACTCCTGATGTCAACTATATCTTGGTCAACCCCTGATTAAGACAATATCACATATATCAGCTTCAGGTTCTCATCATCTCAACCCTAGTTAATTCATTAGGGTTTGCTTAGTTCATTAGGATGTGTGCATCATTACTTGTATTCTTGTCTTAGGATTATCTTACTGATGGCATATTCCACATTCTTTACTCATTAATTGATAATCATCTTTTCCATCATTAGGTGAACATATTAACATTATGTCATATATTAACCCTAGGTTACATTATTAACCTAAATTAGGGTTTAAACCATGTATAAGGGTCAACTTCATATAACATGAATTTTGTGTATAAAACTGATCTCATATTTACATATTATCTTCCAGTTACTGATATAAGAGTGTTCTATAAATTTCATCATTTATTGAACATGTATGCATTAATTGCATTATCTTTAGTTTTATTGGCCCTAATCAGCCATATTAATCAAATTACATGATTTTGTGCATCAACATCATAATAACTGACATCATGTGGATTATAAACATGATTATAGAATTATTGACATTTTCCCATAATTTTATATCAGCATTTGATAGTTATTACTGATGAAACAATCATAATGCATCTTACATGATATCACTAATATTAAAGCATTAAAAGGCTGATATTATGCTTCTATATTGTTCTACACATTTTTCTGGGAATAATGGTACCTTGTTTGTATTTTTATGATCATCGAGCTAATTATTGTGATTTATCAAATATCTAGATAATTCTGGGATTTACTTACCTTTTGGCCAATGGATCACTACCACGTGTCACTTGGTGGGGGTGGGCTCACTCCTCCTTGAATGGTCCGCTTGAACCAGCTGCTATGGGCTCTGGGTTTGCCTAATTTTTGGGCTGGTTTGCTTCTGGTTTGAGCGTTGGCTGACCCAGTCCGCTCCCTATCTCACATATCACGTTCTCCGCGATCACAAAGCTTGATGCCTGCGTATTCCGCCATCATGAGGATGGATTTGTGGTGAAGGCTCGATCTCCAATCTCACCTCCTAATCACAACCCAAAGTTCCCAAGAGCTCCAGTGGACTACGCGCTACACCTCCGGCCCCTCAGGCACGCCGCTTCCATAGGGATTCCACGCAAGGAATCACCCTTCATGCAAGAGTCCGCCCGCCGTCGCTGCCTCTGGCTCAACTCTGATCCACCGTGCTTGATGCCAGCCTGCATTTGTGAGTTTGAATAGGTCTGTCTACATGAGTCTATTGCAGATCACCCCGTTCTCTGTGGGGTCACTACCACCCATCGCCGTTGTAGGCCTTCGTGCTCTCAAGCTCCTTCGTGGCTCGGTTTGCTCTGGTGAACGGTTGACATGAGATCCTCCTCTTCAACATCTACTATGTGCCGCTGGACAACTGCCTCCTTGCTCGATGCCTTCGTGCATCTGCAATATGCACCCAGCCTCTCTGGCTTGCAGATAATGGTTCTCCTTCTCCATTATCTACATCCGCCTACTGTGTTCCTTCTCCGTTTCGATTAGGCTGGAGGCGAATCATCATCAGGGTCCATAGCGCCACCATGGCCCTATTCGTTTGCCATCGCTACTGACCTCTACGTTGATGCCACAGTTGCATCATCTCCCTGACCCATGCCACCACCGTTCTCTATTCTTGGTGTCTTTCACCCATACCTGGCTCTTGTGGAGGTGACGATGTAGAAATCCTACTCATGTGAGGACGCGGGTTCAGTCTATAGGTCTTGGGAAGATTATGAACACCACACATGTACCTTTCATCCTCAAACAACTACTCATGATGTGGGATTTCTCAACTCCATCACAGGCAACTGCCCCACGATCCTGGCTTGATAGGAGGTGGAGTCCTATGAGAGTAGATTAGTGGAGTCTCCATTCCAAGGTTATATCCATGAGATCAAGCCTATATAGTTTAGACCTTATCCACACAGTCAACACTTAATGCAGGAGCGTGACATCCCAAAGCAACTGCTCTTTGATTAAATGATAAAACCCTTGATCCAAAACATTATAATGTATTAAATATTTTGCAAAATTTTAAACCTCGATATATTTGGATTGGATGGTCTAATCATCACCAAATTTTGAATATTGTTTAGCAACTCATTGTTACACCTTTTACTCAACTTGGTCCCGATAATACACTAAAAGATTGATCAATTAATTCCTTTAAGAAGGTTCATATATCTAGCAACAACAATTGTAATGCCAATTGTTTGATCTATAATTTTTTCCAAAAATACTTGGACCTCTTATTATAACTTTATATATATATATATATATATATATATATATATATATATTCCAAAAGTCCACTCCATCACATCCTACACATATTAAAAGAAATTCCGTCCTCAGAATTGATCCAGAAATCCAGTTTTTCACATCATTTACATCTTAAAAGAAATTTCGTCCTCAAAATTAAACCATTCTCCTACTCCAAGAAGAGAAACAAAAAGTTTTTCATTCACATATAGGGAACCACTCTAGGTGTATCATATCAACAAACAACATATTCATAACTAGATGCATGTATTTCTAGGGCATTTCAAAAGAATCTAGGATCAACTAACCCTTCATAACTTTGAAATGAGGGTTTAAAAACTTTAGTTATGTCATGACACATCTCATATGTTAGGGTTGCATCCTTAACTTTACACATGATTAGGATTTCCACATCATATTATCATGTTTAAAAGGAGTTAACTAAAGTTAACCCATTATATTAAGGTGTCATCAACATTTTATGGAGCTCATTGTTAGAACATGTTGAAGATTAACATATGCCTTTTAGGAGGGAGTTAACTAAAGTTAACCCACCTTATCCATCTAGATCATATCATAGTGTCATAAACGTTATGTTGTGCTAACTGTCAAACTATATAGTTCATCTTTATTAAGCGTTAAATATTAACACTTCATGTAACATGTTTCCTTCATATGATCTTATTTCATTACTCATAATAAATTTCAACATTTACTAGAGATTTCATCACAAGATTAGCCACATATTTATATTATCATCATTATTCATGTATATGGTTAACCATTTATACATTGATATCTATCAAACTGTCTCTAGGTTTCCATTATATCATGTCTATATATCACATCTCGAGATGAAATCACATCCTTACATATATTATATCATGGTTGTGCTAAACAACTAATATGAGTGGCTCATCAGACATATATCAAAACTTCATCTAGTCCAACTGAGGTTCTCTTGACCCATGTCATGAGGGTAGTAACATGCTCAATCTCTCTGAGCTCACTCAACTTTATGAGTATCTCATATGCACATACTTTATCATCCCTCCTTGGTCTAGGGTTCTCAGGTATACCTCATTAGCACTAGAGATAGCCTTACGAGCTCTAGCCACATAAGCACAAACTAAAACATGATATGACATACTCTTCATAGGTCTTTACTCATGAGACATGCTTACCCAAAACTCTCTTATATACACCACTAGATTCCTATGTGGGAAACCACCAACCCGAGCATGAGGCTTCACATAAACTAACATATCACTTCCTCTAGGGTCTTGGGCTCTCTCCCTCACCAAATGGAAGACACTCATATTGATGTTCACATATGCACATATATAACTAGCCTCTCTATGTCTCTAGGGTTTGGTCCTCCTAAGGACATCTAGGGTTCAACAAGACTATAGGAATCATGGATTAAGAAACACAACTCATTCACTCAGGAGTTGTCTAGTTTAGCACATATCATATCACATATCTTAGAATTCTCATATCTTGGAGTTTAGGTTCTCTAACCTTCTCCCAATGGGTCTCACTCTCTCTAGAGTGAACCCCGAAACTGATCCTAACACTAGAGGTCCTCCTTCGTAAAAGAGATTGAGGCTCATGTTGACTCACAACTTAGTCTTAACTTAAGATATCTTATCTCATAAAAGCCTAGTTACTTGCATCATCAAGACTTATCTCAAACCTCAAACCTAACTCATGTCCTCAAAGACAAACATAAATCAACATAACCATCTTATATCATCTATGTAAGACTTACATCATATCATCAAAACTTATATACTCTATTCCATCTATCATATATATCAAAAAGGCTTTGGACATCTAATCTAGAACTACTCTCTCTTCTAGACTTATGTCATTCACTTTTACTTAGGTTACATGATCACCTCCTACTCATACGTGTGTGGGGACATAGTTTTGTAATACATATACATAATAAAATATTATATAGTTTTGCTCTGATAAAACATGCATTAGAGAAAACTATCAAGGTTCGATATGATTGGAATAAAAAACCAAATCCTAAAAATGAGTGTCCCACACATAGTAGAGAGTACAGTGTCATGAAAACTAGTGAAAGGGGTGAGAACATGGTGTAGACTGGTGTAGCTACCCAAAACATAGATGCATCATATGCCAAAGGTTTCTCTTCCCTTGATGTACGTCATTTCCAAATAGTGCAACATCCCATACCACTGCACTATAGGGAAAGAATGACATCTAAGGACTTGCTATTCACAAGCACCAATCTAGACCTATTTCTCACACATCTAGGTGCTAACCTAGAGGTTGGCCAGATCCAGTCTCTAAAAGACAACTAATCTAACCCTAAGGATTATTAAGTTCAAGGTTTTCTTTAGTTTGAGTTGCATAATGAGCAAATGCCATGCTTTGCTATTGTTCATGCTCTGATACCACATGTGACGTCCCCGAATTTTCATAAACTTAATCTAATGTGTGACGTCCAAATTGAAACCCTCACCTCAATGAGAATCCCAATTTAAACATCCCACACTTGGCTAAGAAGAAAAAAATCAGAGGAAGTCATGAGGAAACAATCAGTAGCACATGCACATGAATAATAATAAAATCATACAATACATGTTCACCATTCAACATATAATTACAACATGAATTGTTACAACATTTGATATTACATATTGAACAGAAAACTTATACATATACATGTACTACCACTAAACTATAGGATCTTAAGACAACAGGTCCACCTGTACAACAGCTCGCCACACAACTCTCAACTATCCTGGATCTTCAAGAGCATAACCAAAACCTAAACAAAAGATTACATATGGTACACGTCAGCACAATATTCAAGAATATTGTACTGAGTACGCCTACGTGTCTTTTATATACCTCTCATCATATCTTGGCAATAAGATAAAACTAATATACTTGGCAGTAACAGAAGAATATAAGAAAAGCATATATACTTGCACAAAGATATTCATTAACAAAAGAGAACACATATTTTAAGCACATTTCCATCATATATCTCATACATCTGCCCCCAAGGGACTTTGATGTTTTTAGGCCTTATGATCTACCACCAAGTGGTTTGTGATCATTATACAAACATCACATGATCTATCACCAAGTGGTTTGTGATCATTATGCATGCGCTCTACCACCAAGTGGTTTATGAGCTATCTTATGATGGAACACCTATATTATGTTTGTAGGTGTTCATATCCATAAAGTATGGAAATTCAACCAACATGTCATACAAGACAATCATTTCAATCAATACAATATGCCAAGTCTTTACTACCATATAACACAAGCATAATGTATAATAAGCCAAGCAAGAGGTAAATGCGTACCTTGATCAAGAAAGACAAACCTAATCACACATATACTCCTGATGTCAACTATATCTTGGTCAACCCCTGATTAAGACAAGATCACATATATCAACATCATGTTCTCATCATCTCAACCCTAGTTAATTCATTAGGGTTTGCTTAGTTCATTAGGATGTGTGCATCGTTACATGTATTCTTGTCTTAGGATTATCTTACTGATGTCATATTCCACATTCTTTACTCATTAACTGATAATCATATTTTCCATCATTAGGTGAGCATATTAACATTATGTCATATATTAACCCTAGGTTACATTATTAACCTAAATTAGGGTTTTAAACTATGTATTAAGGGTCAACTTCATATAACATGAATTTTGTGTATAAAACTGATCTCATATTTACATATTATCTTCCAGTTACAGATATAAGAGTGTTCTGTAAATTTCATCATTTATTGAACATGAATGCATTAATTGCATTATCTTTAGTGTTATTCGCCCTAATTAGACATATTAATCAAATTACATGATTTTTTGCATCAACATCATAATAACTAACATCATGTGGATTATAAACTTGATTATAGAATTATTTACATTTTTCCATAATTGTATATCATCATTTGATATTTATTACTCATGAAACAAGCAGAATACATCTTACAATATATCACTAATATTAAAGCATTAAAATAATGATAGTATGCTTCTATATTGTTCTACACATTTTTTTTTAGAATAACAGTACCTTGTTTGTATTTTTATGATCATCGAGCTAATTACTGCGATTTATCAAAGATCTAGATAATTCTGGGATTTACTTACCTTTTGGCCAATGGAACGCTACCAAATGTCACTTGGTGGGGGTGGGATCACTCCTCCTTACATGGTCTGCTTGAACCGGCTGCTCTGGGCTCTGGGTTTGCCTAATTTTTGGTCTGGTTTGCTTCTGGTTTGAGCGCTGGCTGACCCAGTCCGCTCCCTCTCTCACAGATTGCGTTCTCTGCAATCGCAAAGCTTGATGCATGTGTATGTCGTCATCATGAGGATGGATTTGCGGTGAAGGCTCGATCTCCAATCTCACATCCTAATCACAACCCAAAGTTCCCAAGAGCTCCCGTGGACTACCTACTCCACCTCTGGCCCCTCAGGCACGCCGCTGCCCTAGGGATTCCACACAAGGAATCACCCTTCATGTAAGAGTCTTCCTTCCGTCGCTGCCACTGGATGCACTCTGATCTGCCGTGCTTGATTCCAGCCTGCATTTGTGAGTTTGAAGAGGTCCATCTACATGAGTCCACTGCAGATCCCCCCCTTCTTTGTGGGGTCACTACCACCCATCGCCGCTGTAGGCCTCTGTGCTCTCAAGCTCCTTTGTGGCTCGGTCTGCTCTGGCGAGCGGTTGGCATGAGATCCTCCTCTTCAACCTCTACTCTATGCTGCTGGACAATTGCCTCCCCACTCAATGCCTTCATGCATCTGCAATATGCACCTAGCCTCTCTGGCTCACAGACAGTGGTTCTCCTTCTCCATGATCTGTGTCCACCTACTATCTTCCTTCTTCATTTTGATTAGGTTGGAGGCAAATCCTCATCAGGGTCCATAGCGCCACCATGGCTCTATTCGTTTGCCATCGCTACTGACCTCCACGTTGTTGCCACAACTGCGTCATGTCCTCGACCCATTCCACCACCGTTCTCTCTTCTTGGTGTGCGTCTTGGGGTCTTTCACCCATACCTGGATCCCGTGGAGGTGACGATGTCAAAATCCTACTCGTGCGAGGATGGGGGATCAGTCTATAGATCTCGGGAAGATTAAGACCACCACCCATGTACCTTTCATCCTCAAACAACTACTCATGATGTGGGATTGGAGATTTACCCAACACATGATCTGGAGTTATCTACAGTAGTTCATGCTCTTAAGACATGGTGTCACTATATTTATGGTGAGGCATTCTAGGTGTTTACAGATCATAAGAGCTTGAAATATATCTTCACCCAGAAGGATCTGAATCATAGACAACAGAAATGGTTAGAATTGATCAAGGATTATGAAGTGACGAAAGATTATCATCCAAGAAAAGTGAATGTGGTAGAAGATGCCCTGAGAAGGAAGTCAAGTTCAACAACTAATGTATTCTCTATGGCATGTTTCAGGAGAGACCTGCTAGTAGAGATGCAGAAGTTGAACTTAGACTTAGGAGTGATAGAACAGAGTGGTTTGATTGCACAGATGCAAGTCAAGCCTACCTTTTATGATCATATCAAGGAACTACAACAGAGTGATAGTGAGTTACAACATATCATGCAGGACATGACAAGGGGAAAAAGACCAGAGTTCATGTTTTCAGATGATGGTTTGTTGTATTATCATGACAGGTTGTGTGTACCTGGAAATAGTGATTTGAAAGAACAAATTCTTGAGGAAGTGCATGCATCGATGCACACTATGTATCCAGGAAACACTAAGATGTATAGGAATCTTAAGGAGTTGTACTGGTGGTCAGGTATGAAGAAGGATGTAGTTGAGTATGTGGCTAGGTGTAGTGTGTGCCAGTAGGTTAAGGCTGAGCATCAGAAACCTGTAGGTACCTTGCAATCTCTTCCTATACTAGAGTGGAAGTTGGAACATATCACAATGGGTTTTTGGTAGGGTTGCCCAGGACATCTAGAGGTTGTGACTCGATGTGGGTAATTGTGGATAGACTGACTAAGTCTGGTCACTTTCTTCCTGTTAAGTCAACCTTTGATGTCCCAAAGTTGGCTAAGATATACGTGGATGAGATAGTTAGGTTGCATGGTATCCCAGTTTCAATAATATCAGATAGAGATCCTAAGTTCACATCCAGGTTCTAGAATCATTTGCATCATGCTTTAGGCATGAAGTTGAGATTCAGTACAACTTTTCAAATGGATGGTCAGTCTGAGAGGACCATACAGACTCTAGAGGATATGTTGAGAGCATGTTTCCTACATTTCAGAGGAATTTGGGAAGAACACTTGAGCCTTATAGAGTTTGCATACATGTTGAGAGCATGTGTCCTACATTTCAGAGGAATTTGGGAAGAACACTTGAGCCTTATAGAGTTTGCATACAACAATAGTCACCATTCTAGTCTTGGTATGGCCCCATATGAAGCTCTGTATGGCAGAAAGTGTAGATCACCCGTATGTTGGTACGAGGTGGGTGAAAGAGATTCTTGGACCAGAGATAGTGGATTTGACTACAGAAAAGATTACAACGATCAGAGAATAGTTGAAAGCTACATAGGATAGACAGAAGAGTTACATTGAGAAGAGGCGTAGACCTCTTGAGTTTCAGGTTGGTGATGAAGTGTATCTGAAAGTTTCACCATAGAAAGGAGTGTTGAGGTTTGGCAAGAGAGGCAAACTGACTCCTAGGTTTATGGGCCCATATCTTATCATTGAGAGGATTGGACTTGTAGCCTATAGGTTGTATTTTCCATCTGAGTTGGCTAATTTACATGATGTGTTTCATGTATCAATGCTGAAGAAGTGTTACCCTGGTACAAAGAAGATAGTGAATCAAGAACCTGCAAAACTTAGAAAAGATGTGTCCTATGTTGAAGGACCAATACAAATAGTTGATCGGAGAATTAAGAAGATCAAGAATCAAGAGATACCATTAGTTAAGGTTCTGTGGAGGAACCACAACCTAGAGGAAGCCACGTGGGAGCTTGAGTCAGAAATGTGTAACAAGCTCCTTTTCTCTTTTAGGAATTTCGGGATGAAATTCTTATAAGGGAGGGAGATTGTTACAACCCACATTGAGGTTAGTCAGTAAGTACCTCGATTAGAATGAAGTACCTTTTTAAACATCATGGTTAATCAAGATAAGTTAAGATGTGAATCATTAGTCGAGATTGATTCATTTGATGTAATTAATGTTAATTGCAGTGTTAATTGTTAAGTTAATTACCTAAGAGGATTAACCTAGATAAGATGGTTTAGTTATTGTGTTTTCATTCTTTGAGGTTGTACTGGGTCCCATGCTTGAAAATTTGCAAAAGGAATCACTTCAATTGGACCTTTGAGGAAAACGTTATGCCATTTTCTAGTTCTTTGGACCTATAGTGCAATTTACCCATAACTAATATCCCCTTTCCCTTATCCCCTACCTCCCGATCGAGAAAAGCACTGCTTGAACAGTAGGCTTCTCGATCGGCCAACAGAGGGATAGGGCAGGGTAATTAGGGCTCCCTAGCTCTGTTTTCTACAGTGACAAGCTCCTATTTCTTCTTCTTCCTCCTTTCTTCCTCCTCTACCTCACCCAGCTTGCGCACCCACCTACTAGGGAGGTGCCCCTAATAGCAATGTGGCTAGAAGCTGCGAGCGTCGGCCAGGGGCCCTCCAGGCATGGGAAACACCATGAAATCGGTGCCATCGAGCTCGGCTGTGAGGTCTAAGAAGGAATCCGCAACCCTGACCAGCCCTTGCGGCGCCGGCCAGCAGCAACGCCGTCCAACCCTTGCGGCGTTGGCCAGGGGTCATTTGACGTAGCTAGCACTAAGGTAACGGTGCCCTTGACTCTGAATTTGAGCCCTAAACTCTATTCTGCAGCCCCCTAGCCGTGAGCAGCACCTAGCCTACTTTCCTTCTTGTCCTGTGAATGATTAAAGCTGTTGCGTGCAGTAGGTTTGAAATCCAGGGCACCCAAGGTTGAAGACGACCCTACTGATGCCCGAAAACAGGACTCTGGATGCGTTTCCAGTTGAATTCAGTCATCCTGGACCACTGTGACTAGAATCTCACTCACCAAGCATGATTTAACTCCAATAATTGGGTGTTTTTGTTTAGAACTGTGTTTTACGTGGGTAACAACGTTTACCCAGGTTCCGTGCAGTGTCAACGTCGCCTGATTTCAAATTGCACGTTTTACTTATTCACACTTACACGACCATAATTATTTAACTAATTTGTATGATTTGAGTTACTGGAACTATATGATCGATTAAACCCTAAATTTCTCAGTCTAAAAATTAAAAACAATAGCACACTACCAGTAGCTGTACGATTTGGGTATAAACCCATGGTTTACAATTTTAATAATTTACTAGGTGCACGTTTTCCAAGAAAGTAAAGATAAATTACAGTTGTTTATTGATGATTGCTCATATGCCTAGTAATTGACTATTATCAGTATATTAAGAAGTTCAATTGCATGAATTTAGTGTATAAATGTCAAGTGGATGTAATTTATTTATTTAAGAATGTTAGTCTACCTGCAAGTATAATAATGTTGATTGATCAGTAAATTATAATGTTTTAATTATACTACTCTGCCAAGTTTAGAATGATGTACATGTTGCATTATAAACTTTAAGTAAATAGACGCAATACCCTAGAGATACCAGAGCCAAGTATAAGTAAGATAAAGGTACAATGTAGAAAGAGCTTTCTAAGAATAATAAAATAATAGACATAGGTGCCTTGAACACTGTAGATTCCCTACGGATGTCTGCACTACAGGGAGGAAATGATCCACCCTGGCAGCGACCAGTATATGGGGATCAGATCGCACCCACAGAGCGTGTGGGGAGACAAAGCCCTTAAGGAAGTCTCCTAAGAGAAGATAGGTTACCCAACATGAACTGGAGATCCTGGTGGTAACCCAGAGGTACCCACAGAGTGTACCAAGATGAGGCCCACAGAGCGTCTCAGACCCTCCGCCTGTGTACTCAGCCTAGAAGGAGAGGTCCAGTTAAAGGCCAGCTGTTTAGCCACCCTAGTCAGATGTGACTGTTCGAGTCAAGTAGACCCGAATTCAGTTCTAGGCTTAGCTTCCCCGGTTTTAAGCTAAGTCTTGTACGGTGATATCATAGTTTGCTATGAGTCTTCATATGTAGAGTACACTTCATATGACGAGGGCATAAGCTAAAATATTATCATATAGGTTTAAAGAGTTTTGTATAAGTAAGAAAGATTAAGAAAGATTCAGGTACAATTTTATAGCAATTGTTCTTTTAATGTTATATTTACATTTCCTATGTCATTTAATTGTAATTGTTAGATCTGCTCAGTGTAGCAATTCCTGCATTTTATTTCAGTTTAATAAACATAAATGAGTTATCTGTGATGGTTGGGTGAAATTCTATTTACTTAGCTAGTAGTTCATCAACCTACTGAAACATTTTTCAAGTCAGCGTCAACACGAGAAAACTGAAGGATCTTATCATCCAAGCTCTTAGAAGGTAGTTCATAGTTAGATAGAGGTCTCTTAGTCCTTTCCCCTCAGTCCTTGGGCATGTGGTGTGGTAGAGAGAGAATGTAATGTAATATGTAGTTTAGTATTAAGTTATCTATTGTGTTTTATATTCTGCTTGAAAAATGTAATATGTTGTGAAATTTTGTTTTATCTTCCTAGTAAGGTAAATGGTAGGTTGCTTCCAAAGTTAATACAGTATGGTGTTATCCAAGTTATAAGATTTTCCTTTAGGTTAATTCTATGTGATTAAGAAAAGAAAAAGTTAAGGGTGATCTTTATTTTACGTTAAATCCTCAATTTATGCCCTAATCTCATGATTGGTGGTAATTGTGAGATTGGGTTGTAACAACTTTTGGTATCAAAGCAAGGTTATGAGAGCATAGGTTGAGTACATAGCTACTATAAGTCAAGGTCAGGGGATGATAAGAGACCAATAGGATTAGGACTTAGCTAGAACTGCAATTTTCTAACAAGAAGTGTTCTGTTATACTATTGTAGATGGTAGGAAGAGGACGTGGTCATGAGGAACAAGCTGAGAGCCACATTGGACCTGATCCTCAGGTGATGGGTATAGGTGGTGGAGATGATGTGGATGAGGCATCAAGAATGTACATAATGTTTCTTGAGACTAGGGAAAAGTATAAGATGGAGAGGCGAGCTTCTATCTCGAGCAGCAAGGATCTGATGGGATCCTATGAGTTGGTTAAGAAGCTTGGAGGTACTGAGTTTGTTGGAACTACGGACCCTACAGTGGAAGATGAATGGCTGAGATAGTTAGAGAAAGTGTTCTATCTGATGGAGCTATTTGAGGAAAGATAAATCAATCACGTAGTTTATTTGCTTAAAGGTGATGTAGATATTTGTTGATGTGGAGAGGAAGATAAAAGGAGGAACACGATATTGACTTGGAAGAATTTCATTGATGAATTCCATCTTAAGACTACCCACCTACCTTTCTGAGTGAGAAGATAAGACAGCTACAGAATATCAGACAAGGAAGTATGACAATTGGTGAATACGAGGCATATTTCACAAGGTTGGCAAATTTCTGTCCGTAACTTGTTTCTAATGATGTAGAAAAGTGCAGAATATTTCAAGAAGGATTAAGATCAGAGATTAAACACACCGTTTCTTCCATTGGTCGAAGAGACAAAGAAAACTTTGGGGAATTTGTGGAAGCAGCGAGACGTGTAGAGGAGTTTGTAAAATACTGATAAGCACTATGAGAATAGAAAGAGACCCAAAGACTTTGGAAGAGGACAAGCTAGTAGTGGACACTGAGGAGGTGGTGGTGGTTTCTTCTCAAAGCTTGGACGAGGATTTGTCTATTTCAGTAAACACGGATTTGAAGATGTGATATCTTCTCAGAGTAGGGGAAGATCCAGTCCAGGGAGATGGAGCAACACATCTAGAGGAAGGTCTTCTGGATCATCGGTTTCAGTGATAGGTCCACCGAGGTGAGAGACACAAGCATGTGATATCTGTGGAATACCACACTCAGGATAGTGTTGGGGAATAGAGTTTCAAGGATGTCATAAGTGCGAACAAATGGGACATTTCAAGAGGAATTGCCCCCAATTACAACAGTTAACATCACAGGGTTCTCAGTCACAGTACCAGAATGTTCGGAGACAGGCTCCAGCTAGACGAGCAAGTTCTTCAGTAGCCTCAGGTTCCTGAGGAGGAGGAGCACCTAGTGGAAGGGAAGGACAATGAGGACATTGTGGGAGAGGAAGAGCTTCAGGATGCTTCTTCTCTCTGACACAATAAGAAGGTATTGTTTCTTCTCGAGTAATTATAGGAGAAATGCTTTTTCTTTAATAGCATTTGAGTTACAGTTTTAATAGATCCGGGTGCTACTCATTCATTTATATAGAGTTCTTTAGCTTGTGAGCTTAACCTGTTAACCCAGGAGTTACCATTTGAGTTGTTGTTGAGGGTTCCGTTAGGTGAACCGACAATGTTGACTGAGTTTTGTCCCAGATGTTTGTTAACCTATGGTGGTTACACCATTGTGGTTAATCTTATACCCCTAGATATTAACTCTTTTCAAGTTATCTTGGGTATGGATTGCCTAGAGACGTATTGAGTTCAGCTCGACTGTTGGAAGAAGGAGACTGTCGTTCAACATGGTGGATTTTCTTGTGTCTTTTCTGGAGATAGGAAAGTTTTGCCTACATGTATCATATCAGCTTCTATAACTGATAAGATGTTGCAGAAAGGTTGTGAGGCATTCTTGGCACATGTAGTAGATACTAGAGTAGAAAAGAACACAATCATCCTATGGGATGTGCCATTGGTCTGTGAGTTACCAGATGTTTTCCCAGATGATTTGCCAGGTCTACCTCCTGAAAGAGAGATAGACTTTGAGATCCAGGTGTTTCCAGGTAGTCACCCTATAGCGCTTCCAGCCTACAGAATGGCACCTGTAGAGTTGAAGGAACTAAAAATCCAATTATAGGAGTTATTGGATAATGGTTTCATTCAACCTAGTTCTTCCCCATGGGGAGCTCTAGTCTTGTTTGTGAAAAAGAAAGACAGTACTATGAGGTTATGTATAGACTACAAACAGTTGAATAAGATCACCATCAAGGATAAGTACCCATTGCCAAGGATAGATGAACTGTTTGATCAGTTGCATAGAGCGACGCTCTTTTCTAAGATAAACTTGAGATCTGGGTATTATGAGTTTCTGGTCATGTCGTTTGGACTGACTAATGCCCAAACAACTTTCATGGATATGATGAATCATATTTTCAAGCCGTTCTTGGATCAGTTCATAGTAGTTTTCATAGATGACATTTTGATTTATTCCAGAGATGATGAGTAGCATGAGCAACATCTGAGGATAGTGTTATAGTTGTTGAGACAACACTAGTTATATTCTAAGTTCAGTAAGTGTGAGTTCTGGTTAACTGAGGTGTCTTTTCTTGTACATGTCATTTCAGGAGATGGAGTAAGTGTTGACCCTAAGAAAGTTGAGTCTGTTCTATAGTGGGAGCAGCTTAAGACTCCTACTGAGATCAGAAGCTTCTTAGGATTGGTAGGTTACTACAAGAGGTTCATTCAGAACTTCAGTGTTATAGCGTCACCTCTAACACACTTAACAAGAAAGGGTGCTCCATTTGTCTGGTCAGACAACTGTGAGAAAAGTTTTTAGATCTTGAATAAGAGGTTGACTACAACACCAGTGTTGATCCTGCCTGAGGCAGATAAGGGCTACACATTGTTTTGTGATGCTTCAAGGAGAGTTTTAGGCTGTGTGTTGATGTAGGATGGCAAAGTAGTATCTTATGCATCTAGACAGCTTAAGAAGAATGAGGAGAATTACCCGACACATGATATGGAGTTAGCTACAGTAGTTCATGCTCTTAAGACATGGCGTCACTATCTTTATGGTGAGGCGTGCCATGTGTTTGCAGATCATAAGAGCTTGAAATATATCTTCACCCAGAAGGATCTGAATCTTAGACAATGGAGATGGTTAGAATTGATCAAGGGTTATGAAGTGACAATTGATTATCATCCTGGAAAAGCGAATGTGGTAGCAGATGCCCTGAGCAGGAAGTCAAGTTCAACAACTGATGTATTCTCTATGGCATGTTTCAAGAGAGACCTGCCAATAGAGATGCGGAAGTTGAACTTAGACTTAGGAGTGACAGAAAAAAGTGGTTTGATTACAAAGATGCAAGTCAAGCCTACCTTTTATGATCAGATCAAGGAACTACAATAGAGTGACAGTGAGTTACAACAGATCATGCAGAACATGACAAGGGGAAAAAGACCATAGTTCAGGTTTTCAGATGATGGTTTGTTGTATCAGCATGACATGTTGTGTGTACCTGGAAACAGTGATTTGAAAGAACAAATTCTTGAGAAAGCACATTCATTGATGTACGCTATGCATCCAGACAACACTTAGATGTACGGGAATCTTAAGGAGTTGTACTGGTGGTCAGGTATGAAGAAGGATGTAGCTGAGTATGTGGCTAGGTGTAGTGTGTGCCAGCAGGTTAAGGCTGAGCATAAAAAACCTACAGGTACCTTGCAATCTCTTCCTATACTAGAGTGGAAGTGGGAACATATCACAATGGATTTTGTGGTAGGTTTGCCCAGGACATCTAGAGGTTGTGACTCGATATGGGTAATTGTGGATAGACTGACTAAGTCTGCTCACTTTCTTCCTGTTAAGTCAACCTTTGATATCCCCAAGTTGGCTAAGATATACATGGATGAGATAGTCAAGTTGCATGGTATCCCAATTTCAATAATATCAGTTAGAGATCCTAAGTTCACATCCAGGTTTTGGAATTAGTTGCATCATGCTTTAGGAACACAGTTGAGATTCAGTACAACTTTTCACCCATAGACGGATGGTCAGTCTGATAGGACCATACAAACTCTTGAGGACATGTTGAGAGCATGTGTCCTAAATTTTAGAGGAAGTTGGGAAGAACACTTGAGCCTTATAGGGTTTGCATACAACAATAGTCACCATTCCAGTCTTGGTATGACCCCGTATGAAGCTCTGTATGACAAAAAGCGTAGATCACCCATATGTTGGTACGAGGTGGGTGAAAAAGAGATTCTTAGACCAGAGATAGTGGATTTGACTACAAAAAAGATTACAGTGATCAGAGAACAGTTGAAAGATGCACATGATAGGCAGAAGAGTTACGATGAGAAGAGGCGTAGCCTCTTGAGTTTCAGGTTGGTGATGAAGTGTATCTGAAAGTTTCACCATGGAAAGGAGTGTTGAGGTTTGGCAAGAGAGGCAAACTGACTCCTAGGTTTATGGGTCCATATCCTGTCATTGAGAGGATTGGACATGTAGCCTACATGTTGTATTTGCCATCCAAGTTGGCTAATTTACATGATGTGTTTTATGTATCAATGTTGAAGAAGTGTTACCCTGGTATAGAGAAGATAGTGAATCCAGACCCTGCACAACGCAGAAAAGATGTGTCCTATGTTGAAGGACCAATGCAAATATTTGATCGAAGAATTAAGAAGCTCAAGAATCGAGAGATACCATTAGTGAAGGTTCTGTAGAGGAACCACAACCTAGAGTAAGCCACGTGGGAGCTTGAGTGAAAAATGCATAACAAGTTTCCTTTTCTCTTTTAGGAATTTCGGGATGAAATTCTTATAAGGGAGGGAGATTGTTACAACCCACATTGAGGTTAGTTAGTAAGTACCTCGATTAGCATGAAGTACTTTGTTAAACATCATGGTTAATCAAGATAAGCTAAGATGTGAATCATTAGTCAAGATTGATGCATTTGATGTAATTAATGTTAATTGTAGTGTTAATCGTTAAGTTAATTACCTAAGATGATTAACCTAGCTAAGATGGTTTATTTACCATGTTTTCATGCTTTGAGGTTGTAGTGGGTGTCATGCTTTAAAATTTGCAAAAGGAATCACTTCAATTGGACCTTTGAGGCAAAAGTTATGCCGTTTTCTAGTTCTTTGGACCTATAGTGCAATTTACCCATAACTAATAACCCCTTTCTCTTATCCCCTACCTCCGAATCGAGCAAAGCACCACTTGAACAACAAGATACTCGATCGGCTAGTAGAGGGAGAGGGCGGGGTGATTAGGTCTCCCTAGCTCCATTTTCTACATCGCCGAGCTCCTATTTATTCTTCTTCCTCCTTCCTTCCTCCTCTACCTCACCCAGCTCATGCCCCCACCTGCTAGGGAGGCACCCCTAGCAGCAGCGCGGCTAACAGCTGCGTGGTGCCGGCCAGGGGCCCTCTAGGCATGGGAAACACCACAAAATTGGTGCCATCGAGCTCAACCGTGAGGTCTAAGAAGGAATCTACATCCCCGACCAGCCCTTAGGGCGCCGACCAACAACGACGTCGGCCAGCAGCAGCGCCGACCAACCCTTGAAGTGCCAGACAAGGGTCATTTGATGCAGCTAGCACCAAGGTAATGGTTCCCTTTGACTTTGACTTTGATTCCTTAACTTAATTCTGCACCCCCCTTAGCTGCGAGCAGCACCTAGCCTAGTTTCCTTCTTCTCCTGTGCATGATTGAAGCTATTGTGTGTAACATGTTTGAAATCCAGGGTGCCCAAGGTTGAAGATGACCCTGCTGACACCTGGAAACATGACTCTAGATGCGTTTCCAGTTGAATTCAGTCATCCTGGACCATTGTGAGTAGAATCTCAGTCACCAAGCATGATTTAACCCCAATATTCAGGCGTTTTCGTTTAGAATTGTGTTTTATGTGGGTAACAACATTTACCCAGGTGTTGTGCAGTGTCAACATCGCCTGATTTCAAATTGCAAGTTTTTCTTATCCAGGCTTACACGACCATAATTATTTAACTAATTTGTATGATTTGAGTTACTGGAACTATAAAATCTATTAAACCCTAAATTGCTCAGTCTAAAAATTAAAAATAGTAGCACACAACCAGTAGATGTACAGTTTGGGTATAAACCCATGCTTTACAATTTTAGTAATTTACTAGGTGCACATTTTCCATGAAAGTACAGATAAATTACATTTGTTTATTGACGATTGCTCATATGCCTAGTAATTGACTATTATCAGTATATTAAGCAATTCAATTGCATGAATTTAGTGTATAAATGTCAAGTGGACATGTAATTTATTTATTTAAGGATGTTAGTCTGCCTGCAAGTATAATAATGTTGATTGATTAGTAAATTACAATGTTTTAAAATATACTGTTCTGCCAAGTTTAGAATGATGTACATGTTGTATTATAAACTTTAAGTAAATAGACGCAGTACCCTAGAGATACCAGAGTCAAGTATAAGTAAGATAAAGGTACAATGTAGAAAGATTTTTTTAAGAATAATAAAATAATAGACATATGTGTCCTGAACACCGTATATTCCCTACAGATGTCTGCATTGTAGGGAGGAAATGATCCACCCTGGCAGTGACCAATATACGGGGATTAGATCACACCCATAGAGTGTGCGGGGAGACGAAGCCCTTAAGGAAGTCTCCTAAGAGAAGATAGGTTACCCAACATGAACTGGAGATCCTGGTGGTAACCCAGAGGTACCCACAGAGTGTACCAAGATGAGGCCCACAGAGCGTCTCAGACCCTCCTCCTGTGTACTCAGCCTAGAAGGAGAGGTCCACTTAAATGCCAGTTGTTTATCCGCCTTAGTCAGACGTGACAGTTTGAGTCAAGTAGACTCAGATTCAGTTCTAGGCTTAGCTTCCCGAGTTTTAAGCTAAGTCTTGTACGATGAGATCATAGTTCGCTACGAGTCTTCATATGTAGAGTACAATGCATATGATCAGGGCATAAGCTAAAATATGATCATATAGGTTTAAAGAGTTTCGTATAAGTAAGAAATATTAAGAAATATTTGGGTACAGTTTCATAGCAATTGTTCTTTTAATGTAGTATTTACATTTCCTGTGGCATTTAATTGTAATGATTAGATCTTCTCAGTGTAGCAATTCCTACATTTTATTTCAGTTTAATAAACATAAATGAGTTATCTGCGATGGTTGGGTGAAATTCTATTTACTGAGCCAGTAGCTCACCAACCTACTAAAACATTTTTCAGGTCAGCGTCATCACGAGGAAACTGAAGGATCTTATCATCCAAGCTCTTAGAAGGTAGTTCATAGTTAGATAGAGGTTTCTTAGTCCTTTCCCCTCAGTCCTTGGGCATGTGGTGTGGTAGAGAGCGAATGTAATGTAATATGTAGTTTAGTATTAAGTTATCTATTGTGTTTTATATTCCGCATGAAAAATGTAATATGTCATGAAATTTTGTTTTATCTTCCTAGTAAGGTAAATGGTAGGTTGCTTCCACAATTAATACAATACGGTGTTATCCAAGTTATAAGATTTTCCTTTAGGTTAATTCTAAGTGATTAAGAAAATAAAAAGTTAAGGGTGATCTTCATTTTACGTTAAATCCTCAATTTATGCCCTAATCTCATGATTGGTGGTAATTATGAGATCGGGGGTGTAACATTAAGGTATTCAACAATGCATTTAGGAGAATCTCAAATAGTAACAATCACATTACAAACATGCCACGTTAGAGCCAATGAGTCACTCATAGTTTTCACTGATCAAGGGCCACATGAGAGGTTTTTCGCCCTATAAGAAAATGAGTTCTGGTTATGCGTCATGTAAAGTGTTGTCTAGGATTTGTTTGGCTAGCAATGCTATTTTTTCTACCAGTGCAAATAGTATAGGCATGTGAGGACTTTTTGTCAATAGATGAATAAGACTTATACTTTCGCTTATGTCAACTAATCCTTTTCATTCTTCATTATGATCTACATTGAATGTGATTGTGAAATCTCTAGGGTCATTTTGCTTTGTCATTACTTTTTCTTTATTGAAAGTTCTTAGCATATTTGCCCATTTAAGGACTTCTAATTCTTCTCCCCATATTCTCTTTGAGATGATACTTCTAAAGAATTCAACATAAGTCAACATTTTCTTGATATCTTTAAGAAATGGAATGCCAAGGTGTAACTCAACAACTTCAGTGAATCTCCCATATCCTTTCATAAGATGAGCCTTAAGAAATTTATAACGAGAAGGACTCCTCAGAGTATATGAGTCACTATCAGAAAGGACCTCACCCTTAGATTCTAGTTCCTTATCCTTGATAGGTGTAAGAGGGGCCCGAGAGGGTATCCATTCAAATGGTACAACACAAAAACCATTTAATAGCAAAGTAGTAAAAACAAAATCATTACAAAGCTACATGATAATACATATGCAATTATTCCTCACCATTCAAGGTGGTTGTGAAAAAATAAAAAGTAATACAACTAATGATTGTAAGGCCAGCTGTAGAGGACAACTAGGTCATTCCAAGTTATCCTCAACTTCACATTCCTGAATATGGTCTTCTTGAGATCTTGACCTCTAAAGTACCAACACCTAGGTGGTAAGGGAATATCACCCAAATTGTTTAGAAAATGTATGTATTAGTAAATCACTGAGTGTGTGCATATAAACAACATTGGGCATTATATTGGGTTATACGTATAAAAAGGATGTTCCCATGAAAAGGGCCATATAAAAGTAGGCTAGTTCAACAAGAGTGAAATCAAGAGATTGAGTCATAGTATTTATGGAGAAAAATATTTGAAAAACAACTTGCCATGTCAACCATGAAAAATTATCAATTAAATAATATCTTTTAATGCATAAATAATGTAGAATAAATATGCCTAAAATGGGCCATAACACCATAGATCATGGCATAAAAATTAAGGGTGGAAATACTCACCCTGGGAGAATATGTGTACCCTTTATAAGCATAGTTGTATATAAGTACCAATATTATGACATTCTAGTCAAAAAATTATTATGCACAAATTGAGTGACTAGACTAGCATTCCAATTTTAATTCACATCAGGTATTGAAAGCATACCAAGAGAGGAAAAAGAATCCATTTAAATAGAATAAGTCAACACCCACAACAGTTCCAAAGATTTCAAATTAGTTAATATGGATGTTCAACTTTAGAACTTCAAAAAGGAAGAGTAGTCAAGTGATACCTTAATATATAAATTACATCACAATCATGATAATGCCCAAAATAAAATAGGGATTGCAGCTACATGGTCTTACCACTAACCTTATCTCTAGGGTTTAAGTTAATATGTATCTAAGAATTTGACTACAAGAGATGTACAAGGTATAAGGTATATAAAACAAGAATAGCATTACCATTTGGGTACAAATCAAATATTTTTAATTTTTTATATAAAATTAGATTCTTCTTTTAGATATAGATCTATTTTAGTTTAAGGTTAATCAACAAGGATATTTCTATCATATAGATTAGTATACTAGATTTAAAATGATTAGTGGTCCTAACTAAAAACAAGGATCAATTCTAGCATATAGATTTCACTAATTATAGTAGACCAAGAATATTTATATCATTAAGATAAATATTTTTAATGACAACACACTAATGTTTATGCTAGTACCATACACACAAGGATTCTAAACTAGTAATTATAACTAACCAATGATATTAATTTTAATTACCAATATTTCTTTACATCATCTAATGATTTTCTAAATTGGAAACACTAGAGAAAATTGACCTTTAGTTTGATAATTTCCTAGGAAATCTTGGACAGATTGGTTCATTTGATAAAAATATGGGGGTAGAAGCAATATTTAACTGGGTTAGAAGCTATGAAGATTGATCTTGGGCATGCTCTTCAGTGACGAGGTAGATTAGGAGTTATCCATATCCTCATATGTTCTTTTCACACGTCACCGTTGTCATGGATTTACAACTATCATGGTAAATGACAATAACAAGGAGATGTTGTGCTCAATCCTTGTGAAACGCCTGTCATCAAACTGACAACCAAATCATTATTAATTATGCGGAATAATCATAAACATCGGATTAAAAAACACTAAAATTTAAAACCATTTTGCAAGGAGATCCTTGTCCATAAAACTTTTACTGAAAGATCCAAACTCATACATATCATGATTTACATTGTACACCACTATTTCATCTCATCTAGAGGACAACATATATCGATTGCTCTATCAACACATATACTGAAGCAACATAAAATCTTGAGGCATACAACCCAAAATCCTCAGATCGTCCATGAAACCATTACAAACCAACTCCAAGGACCTGAGAGTATAGAGACAACACATAGGACTTCTATCTACAAGACACGATAGATAGTACACTCAACCTGAGTTGTCACCGCTGCCTCAGCTGTTGTTTCTCCTTTGCAGAAAGGTCTACACCACCTCATACACATCCACCTAAAAATTGTGGATCCCACGGGGTGAGACAATTGTCCCAGCGAGAGATATAACTCTCTACCGACCATATTATTATTGTAGATAAATATTATAAAACTAAGTAGGGGTTCTTTTATATTAACAAGAAAGATTATTCATTGTGAGAACAAGATAAAGTAATCTCTTTGCTTAAAAAAAGATGCATCTACCCATGGTAGAATAATAAACCATCTATCTACTTTACAAGGAATGTAATGGAAAATAAACAACATCTATCAAGCTAAGATGTATAACTAAATTAAACATCAAACAATGTTTTCCGTATTGAATCCTTAAGAAAATATGCTACATGGCTGAACATATTTTGCAATCACAGTTATGCCCTGAGGAGATGAAGTATACCCCTTTCATCTACAACCGACCACAAACTTCTCACAAGTCGGTACCATACAAGGTCAATGGGAGAGCTGATTGCCATGACCTCAGTTGTCTCGATCAGTACGAGACCACTGGAACTGACATCTCATGTCAATCTACAAAAGAGCGTGCCAGGGTATACATGCGTCTATGCTCAGAGCTGCAACGTCAACTGCACGAGAACATCTACTAACAATAATTTCCAGTTATGAAATTACTGAGTCAGGGCATATAGCCATACTCTGAGCCATGGGCCAGTTCATTATGCTCCATTGAGACATTTATTTAGAGTTCGTAAGGGGATCATCTCACACATGGCCATCCGTTTATACTTACACCCCCACATATTCAAAAATACGCACTCCGGGTTATGCCGCGGGGAACCCATTTCACCATTTAGAAAATTCTGACGCTGATGGATCTATAGTTAGGGCAACATTTTATAGTTTCTAGTGATATATTAAGTGCATTATAGTATTTCTTTTAGCATCAAACAAATTATAAGAATCAATCATAAAAAAATGCTACAAAGAAAGTTGTAATACATTTATCAAGTATTTTTCAAATCTTTAGAACACATTTAGTTGCATAACACTTGGGATCTCAGTCCATTGTCACATTATTGGGAATCCTCATCCCTTTACATCACTATTATCATGATTACTAGATCTGGGTATTCAAACCCTTAGATCACCACATATCATTGTTACCTCTAAAACAGGTAACCATTACCTCCAGGTCCTCAGACCAAGGTATTCATTTCACTTGTTGTATAAGTATTTCACATAGTTTACATGGTTTGATTAAGTATCTTGTCACCTCTCACTAGGCAACAAATATACACATGGCTCACAAGGCCCATTAAACATCTTCTCACCTCTCACTAGGTAACAAATATACACATGGCTCACAAGGCCATTAAACATCTTCTCACCTCTCACTAGGTAACAACTATACACATCGCTCACAAGGACATTAAACATCTTGTCACCTCTCACTAGGTAACAATTATACACATGGCTCCCAAGGCCATTAAACATCTTGTCACCTCTCACTAGGTAACAACTATACACTTGGATCACAAGGCCATTATCAGGGTTAGGGTTTCCCTTTATAGCCGAATTGGGTTTCAAGTTCATATTATTAATCCAAATCCTAATTCATTGCTCCACACATCTAGGAGCATACATTGAAATTGTAAGTATTCAATCATACTTATTTATTCTCATCATTTATCATTAAATGATTATCAACACAAAGTATGAGTTTCTCTCTCATCCTCACTAGGATATTGATTACATCATAATTTTGGTTCAATCCTCCTCTTGAGGAATATTAGTTCATCATTAACAATTCACATCATCTTTTATATTGCAATTAACACAACTTGCAACATATATCACTCAATCAATTACATATGATTGAAGTGTCTCTTCCATATCGGGCATCAAGATGTGTGTATGGTAAAATATTATGCTTTAAGATACATTCTTATTTCATGTAGTGTATCCATATCGGGCATGTGGTATAACCACATCACCATGTCATGTTTTAGGGTGTATCCCCTAATCATCATATCGTGTACCCATATCAAATTGACTATTACTTAGTTCTTATCATCTCAAGATAACTTCATATCGAGTATGAGCTAGGTGCTTGACCCCATATCGGTATAAGCTTTGTGCTTGGTACCATATCATGCACATGGTGTGCACCATATCGGGCATAGAGCATATGCCTCATCATGTATTCATTTGAATGGTATATATACAAGATAGCATATCGATTTCCCATTCAGGATTATCATATCGGGTCTCCATGTTAGGTAACATATCGAGTTACCATGTTTGGTAGACCCTTAGGTTCATAACCTCTTTATACCTTTAGGGATCAAACCTATCATATATTTACATGGCAAGCTAGGTGTCTAATTGAATTCACTTATCATCATTTATAACTCAAAGGATAGGGATATCAGATTTCAATCCATCATCTGGGGTTATCCACCATGTTGGGTAGAATGGGCCATATCATGCATGAGGCATGAGTTGAACCTCATATCGTTCACAAGATAGAAGTAGATGCTATCCCTATCATCCAAGGGATATCAATCATATCATACACGTGGTATCACTCACCACTTATATCAGTTTACCCATTACCTTGGGTTTCCAACTCTATGTTGATTAGAGTGCTTACTTCTTCTATATCGTGTAAGAGGTGTAATTCTATACTTATATCGTGTAAGTAGGTATATCCCATATCATCCATAAAACATGGCTCATATCGTGCATGAGCTAACATCCATCTCCATATCGGGTTAACCCCCATCTTGGGTTTCAAACTAGGTTGAGGTATTTCAACCATATCGGGTTATACCATGTATTTAATTCTATGTCTTATATTATGCATAAGTGTGTACTTCATCAACCATATCGTGCACCAGATATGTGCTTCATGTTATCGTGTACAAGAGGTGTATTACATGATCATATCATGTGAGGATCACTTGCTATTCTCATTCATATCTGGTTACCAAAACTAGGGTTTCATATCGACTTACAAGTATGCCCTTATTCCTATATCATGCATGGAGTCTATATCGTGCAATAGGTATTATGGTTAACACCATATCATGTTCCAAAGTATGAAATTCATCTCCATATCATGCAAGGAGATATAATCTCACAAGCATATCATGGAAGTGATGGTTGCACATACCCATATCGGGTTGGAGGTATTAATGTGTATGCTTGAACCTGATATCACTTTATAAAGTGATACCATCTTCTTCAAGCTCTAGAACTTCATTCTAACTATTATAGTCCATGGAAATAGGTCTAAACAAGTACTATAACTCATAATTTCATCAACTATTCAAGAAGATATCAGAATTAAAAGTAGATCATTAAGTATAGCAAGTTAGGTGACAAATAATAATATGATTGAGTTCAAGTTATATAACCCACCTTGTGAACAACTTCAAAGATCCAAGTTCCAAAGCTTTACATTTCCTAAGGTTGAAGAAGAACTTCTCCAAGGTCCAGGGTTCGTTTACAACTCTTCCATAGACAAAAAATTACCATAGTTAAGTACTTGGTGAAGAAGGAAAGAAAGGAATATTCATAACCATATATCCTACTTCAACCAGGGTTGAAGATGACCAAAGCCTTACCTAAAGCTTGGTGCTCGAGCTCTCTTTGATCCTTGAGATACTTTGCATGATACCTATGGGGCTTTGCATGATATCTCCAAAGGATATGATTGTGAGGATCGTAAAATTTCATAAGTTGGTGAAAGGTGAAGTATATATACTTGGTTTCATGAGATAAAGTGTATAAGAGGTGTCTTCACCTCATGTTCCTAGTTGACACGTGGCCATGCATGGTTGACACATGGACATGCATGAACACATATATATCTTGCCATGAAAGAGTCTTGAGGATAAGCTAGAGACAATATCTCAGCCATCCTTTATCTTCTTGGATAAGTTTCTTCATCTTTATCTCATCAACAAGGCAACCCGATACTCTTTATGCAAGGGGCTTTGCAACCCGTCATGGACCACCTCCTTGAGGTGCTCTGCCTGTCATGGCCTTTTACAAGGCTCAGAAAACTGATAGGAGGCATCTATCATGGATCCTTGGCCGATAGGACTCCTATGTAAAGCCTACAACCCGATACATCACATATAAGGCTTCACCTTCAACTCATTATTGGTCTTTTCATTAGCAAGAGTATCATCACTCAAAGGTGACTCAAACATGGCGCCCCCTTCTTTCTCTCTCCTCTAAATGATGCATTGAGGAAGTAGGGACACTCTAGAGGTGATAACTTTTGCATTTCAACCCCACATATAGGATAAATTACAAATTGTACCAAAATTGGTGCGCAAAGTACTAGCATTGTTCAAACAAGTTATAACTTGGGATTTCGGCTTTCCACAAGCCACCACTTAGCATAATACTCTCTCATATGATACTAAAACTCTTAGAACACATTTAATATGTGACATTTTGCAATGTAACCCCTCATCTTTGGTAAATTGCACATTTCACTCAAACTATCAATTAATGCATAAATAGTTTGCAATTAAGCTCAAACTTGACAATAAACTTCACTAGAAGCCTTAATTACTTTTCAAAAGATTAGAATCAGTTTGTAAGTAACTTACTTAAGCAAAACTCCTAGGGTTAAGCCATAACCCAGGTCCCGGGGTATTACACCTTGAATCTCTTGGAACCTTGGAAAACAATATGAGGGTGACCTTTGGGTTGATCTGGTGATTCATATGACTCCAAGCATTTGTAGTGTTGATTATAAATTGCATTATTTCATAGGGCGTCTCACTTGATGAAGAAGGAAATGTGTAGAGGATATGGGATGACAGGCACTACCTATTGTGGTTTTGTTGCTCATTGACACTCAATGAGGAAGAAGAAGAGAAGAGGAGGGAGGACACAATGGCTGCAATAACTCTTGATAGTGGTAAAGATTCTACTCTACAATGGATGAGGTGCATAGAGAGGAAGAAAAAAGTTCATTGTGGTTCTTGCACAACCAAGGAAGATGGAGGGGAAGAAGATGGGAAGCGCTAGGGTTGGTGTGAGGAAGAAGAAGAAGGTTGGTGTGGAAGCCATTAGTTAGGGTCATGTTGATCACATCAAAGGGTGGGGAAAGAAGAGGAAGGGAAGAGGGAAGGAGAAGAGAAGGGGACTATTGGATAGAGGAAGTAAGGGAGATAAGGAGGAAGATAAAGAGAGAAGAGAAGAATTGACCATGTATGGCCTTTTGCGATCCATAGAAGCATAGATGTATTAATTACATCAAAGAGGAGGAAGCAAGAGTTGATTGGGCAAGGAAGTGGATGATGGAATATTAATGTAAATATAGAAAAATTCATGTATATTAAAGCAAGAGTCTTCAACAAATTAATTTAATGTTCAAAGGGAGTCTATTTGACATGAAATTTATGAACTAGGCTATATATGGTGTGAGAATTTAATTTTAACACATATATTTTCTTTTGATGATGTTTGGCATTACATTTCTTTACATGTACTTGAAATACTCAATGAATCCATTGATTACCTTTCTTAATCAATAATTTCATATATATCAATTTATCTTCAACCTTTCATATCCTGTCAAGTTCTAGAGTCCCAAATTAGAGTCAAAATGTATCTATTACTAAATTTATATAATTAACCCCAATCAAAGATTTAATTAATTAAGTAATCCTAAAACCCCATGTAAAAGGACATTTATCATCTTGTTATGCTTTAGATTCCTATTCTTTTAGTTCAATCTCCATTAGGGGAAATGAGCTTAATATTAGTTATAATCAAAATGGGGCCTAGAAAAGGGAGGGTTAACTATGAACCTAGATTCAGGTATGTTACAACAATCCACCACTTAAAGAGAATTTCATCCCAAAAATCTGACTTTTTATGGCCTGGTATACTAATATATACCTTCTAAATATGAAATAGGTTTCTAGTTCACAAAGTGTAGTAATTTCTAGCTTCCCCATGTGTCTAGGGACTTAAACTATTAAGAATATACAAGCACACACACAAGTAGCTCCTACACCGTCCATAGAGACATGCTTATCCCTCGTTTATTCAATTTCCAAGCAAAACAAATAATTCATTAGTTGATAGCTACTAAAGGTAGCTCATCCAAGAAGGGGTAAACCCTAAAATACCCTTGGAGAAAATACCTTCAAACCAAGGTTTAAATAGGCACCCCATGGCTCAAAAAGATCAAGAATGATGAGAGAATATCCAAGGAACATAAGGAAAGTGATAAATTGCAAAGAAAACCTCTCAATTGGGTAAATTGTAGAAAAGTCCACAATGTGCATAAAATTGCATAACTTGCTCAAACAGTGTTCGAATTGAACCTAATTTGAAACTTACTCTTGTCTTATGATTTAAAAGCATATAACAAGGTTATATTAGGGTTATAAGAATTCAATTATGATAATTAAGCTTATTCAACTCATTAAGCAAGTTTAGGGGCCTTACAAATAGGACTTCTATCTACAAGACACGACAGACAACACACTCAACCTGAGATGTTACTGCTATCCCTATTGCTAGAGCTGGGAATCGGGAGGGTAGGGTCGGGTCATTTTAGGTCAGTTCATTATGGGTCAGAGATAATTTGGGTTATTTTATTCTTTTAGGCCGGGTCAGGTTTGAGTCGGGTTAGTATCGGGTTGGGTCCCTTCGGGTCATTTTGTATTTTCAGGTCAACTCGGGTTCGGGTTGGGTCAATTTTGGTATAGATTTTTTTAGGTTACATTATTATGTCTAGACGGGTTCAAATCAAATATTTTTGAGTGGTCTTAATATCAGGTCAGGTCAATTTGCATTATTTTCTCGGGCTAATTTGACGTTGGGTTGAGTCATTTTCAGATTGGGTAGTAATCAGATTGGGTCTTCTTGGGTTGTGTATTTTGTCTGGGTCTAGTTATTTTAGGTTGAGTCTCAATCTATTTAGTTTGGATAGTTGGCAATCAGGAGGGTCAGTTTGGGTTTGGTCAAGGTCATTATGGGTCAAAGATTATTGAGGTTAGTTTATCTTTTCATGTCGAGTGGGTTAGTATCAGTTTGGTCGCTTCGGTTCATTTTGCATTTTTGGATCAACTCGTGTTTAGGTCTGGTCAATTTTGACACAAGTTTTTTTAGATTCATTTATTGGGTTGGTTTGGGTTTGTCAAATCACTTCAGGTCGTTTCAATTTGCACTATTTCCTAGGGCTAATTCGAGTTTGAATCGAGTCATTTTGAATTTGGTAGTTATCAAGTTGGGGTTTCTTGGGTTGTATATTTGTATAATCAACTTGTTTTGAGTTGGACCTCATTTAGGTCATGTCGTGACTTGTGATAATGAGTAATGAATAATAAATTGTATTAATTAAAAAATAAATAAAATATTCTTTTTACTTGTTAATTTCTCTTTTAGTATCCATTATCCCATATATTTCCCCTTCCTTTTCCTTACTATTAAATTATCAAACAAAGTATTTTTTGTTAAAATAATATACCGTTAAAGCCATACCAAAATCTATTCTAAAACTAAAACTTGACTTCTCAGCTTCTCGCTTGTTTCTACTCGCTAGTACTCAGTCATGTTGACATTGGGTCGGGTCAGTGTTTGGTTGGATTGAGTTCGGGTCGGGTTGACATTGAGTCGATTGGTGTAGGGTAGGTTTGACGTCAAATCAGGTTGATATAGGGCCATGTTTGTATTGGATCAGGTTGACATTGGGTTGGGTTGGGTTGACGTCAGGTTGGGTCAATGTCAGGTCAGGTTGATATTGAATTGGGTCAAGTCAGTTGTGATTATTTCAAGTTGATTCGGGTCACACGATATCACCGAGTCAGGTGCCGGGTCAGGTTTGGGTCTGAAAATTCTGGGTCCTATTGAGTTTTTGATAAACATCGGGTCGAGTTAGGTTGGGTTTAGGTTTATATTTTTTCTAGTTTAATCGGGTCAGGTTGCGGATAGGATGGGTCATGTTTCTCGGATCAGGTTAGCTTTTGCCACCTCTACCTATTGTTGTTGTCCTCCCTCTACAATATGGTCTCTACCTCCTCGTCCGTGTCCACCTAAAAAATGTTGGGACCAACAGGGTGAGACAAAAGTCCTAGAGAGAGATATAACTCTCTGCCAACAACATTATTATCACAGGTAAATAGTATAAAACTGAGCTGAGGATCTTTTATATTAATAATCAAGATTAATCACTGTTTATAAGAAGAACATAGAAATATCATCTTTTAAAGAAATGCAACTATATATGGTAGAGCAATAAATCATCTATTCACTTTATAAGGAATATAAAGAACACATATAACATCTATCCATTTAAGATGTATAAAAGTAGTGTAACATCAACTGATGTTTTCCATATTCAATCCTTAAGCAAATACGCTACATGGCTGATCACATATTTACAATCACACTTATGCCCTAAGGAGATGAGGTATACCGCTCATGCTCCTATCGACCACCACTTAGTTGAAATTGGTACCATACAAGGTCAAAGGAAGAGCCGACTTCCAAGACCTCACATGTCTCAGTCAGTACGAGACCACTGGCAGTGACATCACGTGTCAAGCTACAATTAGCTTGCCATGGTATAGTGACATCTTCTCTATAGAGTTACAACCACAACATGCACTCCCTTCAGGGAGATCACACAACAACCCTGGTATATTTTCTTCTTTGGGGAGATCACACATCAACCTCAATATATTAGGGAAAGATCACACAACAATCCCTATTTAGACGTAAGGATATTTTCACCCATCACCCCCACATATTCAAAAATATGCTCTCCAAGTTAAATTCATTTCACCATTCAACAAATTCTGACACTGAATGGATCTATGGCCAGGGCAACTACATGATAAGGTTCCACTTGATTAATTAGGTGCATTAGAGTATCTTTTAGCATCAACCAAGTTACAAGCATGAATTATAACAAATGCTACAAAGAAAGATGTATTACATTTATCAGGTACTTTCATAATATTTGGAACACATTGAATGCATAACACTTGAGATCTCAGTCCCTTGCCACATTACTGGGGATTCTCATCACTTTGCATTATCATCATCATGATTGCCTCCAATCACATCTAAGCCACAAAAATAGCAAGGAAGCAAACTACATGGCATGCAAGTATGCAAAACAAGCACACAAAGTATGGATGCACAAATATGAGAGATGGTTATACTGTTCGGTCATCTTGAGCAAAAACATAGAATAAGGAACATAGAACAAGGAACATAGAAGAAAGTGGGGTAAATAAGGGCTTACCACCCTACCACCCCAAAATTTTAAACCATGTTGTCCTCAACATGAAATAGAAGCTCATAATGGTAGGGTAGAGGGCATGGAGTCGTGGTAGATAGATGCCAAGAGGGGAGAGAGATCCCAATGTGTCCATTGAGTAGGGTATAGACTCCACAGCCGTGGTGTGCACTGCGCCCGTTTTGGAATGCATGCAACACGGTCATGTTGTGTGGCACAGCCGTGTTGATATCCTTTCCATAGCTTCTCTACTGATTTGCAATTTTCTCTTCATTTTTGTTCTCCTCCTTGTCAATATCATCCATGCATCACTCTCCTTCCAATGTACCTGTCCTAAAATGACATAAGCAACAAAAACCATCAAGCATAAAGTGTGTGTGTGTTTTCTTGGAAAGTGTAAAAGCAAAGCAAAAGTATCAAAAATTGAAGATTGGGTGAAAAAAATCCCAAACCTAGGTGGGTTGCCTCCCACAAGCGCTAAGTTTCATACCTTCAGCTGGGCTTGTTGTTCTTTCACCATCAACCATGGTCCAAAAACAAAATGTTTTCACCCCCATCATAAGCAATCCTCTCAAATGCTTTCCTTGATTGATCTTCCTCCCAAGGGTCATGCGAGCTTCGTAAGTCTTTTTCAGCAATTCTCTCTCCTTGGGGATCATCATCATAGATCTTAATCAACCTTAAGACCCTCAGAAATCTCATGCCATAGGTTTTCTATCTCTTGAGGAATGGGTCTTCATAGGCACCAAAGAGAGGGGTCTCAATCATATCAATTTGCTCATGGGAAGTAGGGGGAGCATGTGATAGTTGTGGTGGTGGCATCGATGTTGATGGCCCTTGGACTTTAGGTGGAGGAGGGCATTGAGGTTGGAAGGTGAATTGGTGGGAGGGTTGTGGTGATGGATGTGGTAGAATGAATTGAGGTTGGAAGGTGAATTGGTGGGAGGGTTGTGGCAATGGAGGTGGTGGTAGTGTGTAAGGCTTAGGATAGACTTGGAGGTAGGGTAGTGGAGGAGGGAATTGAGGTTGGAAAGTGAAGTAGTGGGAATGTTGTGGCAATGGAGGTGGTGGAGGTGTGTAAGGCTTAGGATAGCCTTGGAGGTAGGGTGGTGAATAGTAAACCCTAATTCAAGGGTAATGGCATGCTTTTGAGTATTAAACTCTATTTGATGTGAACTAGAGATTTAACTCTTATGACAAGAGTAGGAAGTATATTCCTTATTTTTGTATTACCTTTATCAGTTGTATTAACCATGCAGGTTCTGATGTGAAGGTAATCATATCCAGGTATGGATGTTGATGTTATATTCATTAAAGACATGTTGTTAGCCTTATGGATAAGTAAAGTGATCTGATGCCTTGTCAGTGGCATCATATGCTGATAATGGGCTGTGAGAGCCATGAATACCATCGAGGTCATCCCTTAGAGATGACTTGTGATGAGGATAATTAGAAATGATGATTGATATGAGTTAGGCCTGTTACATTTAGTATTCTTCCTTTATAGCTACTATGCTACTGTAATTGTTTGGAGAACAATGTATGCTGTTAAAGAATACTGAATGTACCTAACTAATCAAGTGTAATGTAGAGCCCTGATCATAGATCCATCATTGTCAGAGATTAAGTGATGGTGAAACAGGTTTTCCTCAGGGAACTCCTGGAGCACATACTTTTGAGTATGTGGGGTACATGGATGTGTAGAACCTTACATCCTAGTGTAGGAAAGTGATGTAGATGTGTAATCCATCCATCCTTCACTATAATTCCATACCGTATCAGTGGTAGGTAAACATGAAACCTCCTGATGACGAAGAAAGCACAGATATCCGTATCAGTGGTAGGTAAATATGAAACCTCCTGATGACGAAGAGAGTACAGAACGCCACTGTGACTCTAGAATAGCGAAGGACCAGTTTACCCTGGTGAGCTATAGTAGTAGAGACACGAGATGTCCTACAAGTGATCCTCTTACTGACTGAGGAAGGTGAAGGTCAATAGAATCCGTCTCTCTTAATGACCTATGTATGATACTGATGTGACTTCTCAACGATCAGTTGGAGTATGAGTGGTATGCCTCATCTCCACAGGGCATAATGTTGTTTGTAAAACATAATCAACCATGTAATATAACTTGTTAGAGATGACTCCAAGTTAGTTGATTGATGTTACATTGCAATAGTGTTCATATTCTCCATATCTCCTAAATTGTAGGGATCTTGTTATACCTGCAACTGTTATAGAATACTTTGAAGGCTTTACTACTTAAGATATTCTTTGATGTTATAATAAAGCTTCTGGCGAAGAGTTATAACTCTCGCTGGGACAATTATGTATAATTGTCTCACCCCGTAGACTTCAACTTTTTAGGTGGACGTCGGAGACGAAGGAACCAGCCTACAGGTGATCAGTCTCAGCAGCAGCAGCACCAGGGGCAGTAGTAATCTCAGGTGGAGATTGTCCTGCCATGTGGTGTAGTTAGAGTCAGTCCTATGTGTCCTCTGTACTCTCAGGTCTTGGAGTCTTTTGTATAGTGATATTGAGATTTTGTATCTTGATATATATAATTACTCAAGAAGTAATTATCCTGAGATGTAAACAGTTTATCTCTCTTTATGAAAGAAGTTTTATGGATCCAAGTTCTTATCTCGAAAAGTTTTAATTTCCCGTGATTTTTGTCTTCCGCTGATTACCAATTCGCTTCCGCTAAGTTTTAATCGTGTTTATGTCATGGTTTGGAGATCAGAGCCTACAATTTCAATTCAGACAGTGATTATTTCAGTCAAAGGTGAATATTCCTATGATTTCACTGTCCTTTACATCCTTGCCACTAGGATAATTACTAGTTCAGAGACCTTAAAGGGAGGTGAAGTTTTATAATCTTTCTCTCATCCCTCAAGAAGGTAATCAATAGAGTCATCCATAATCATGGCAAATAATTTCCAATCAACATTGGTATACTAAAACTATGCACAATCAATTTTTCCCTTAATATAATGATCACTACAATTATATGAGCACAAGGGACCAATGAACTCTAGTTCAATTAAATTTCCTAATTTTATTCAAGTGATTTAATGATATTTTGAAGTAAAGTATTTTGGTAAATATCATTAAACCATAATCCCACTAATGATGATTCCTACAATCCTACCAATAAAGACACTAAAAAAATCAAACACAATTTCACAACAGGGTTGACTAAGAGCAAGTATGATATGTGTTGGCCAAAACCCCAACAATAACTCAATTCCCAACCCCTTAAATGCACAAATATCTCTTACAAATGTGGGTGAACACCATAAGATTATCTTACATATGTCCCCATGTCCATTAACTGACCATATTAAAGTTAGATTGATATCATGAAATAATCAAACCATGGTATGTAACATGTGAATTAGGAAGGTGCACTCATTTGGAAAAGATTAAATGACACAATAAGAGGTTTCTGAAATAATCAGATCTAATACTAATATAGTGTAAAATAAGCTAATATTTGGATAGAAAAACTTGGAAAAAATGTTTTATAATAGAGCCCACAAATGCACTATGTCTATTACTAAATTGGGTTGTAGGGGTCAATGCATTAGGATAGGCATATACCTAATAGGAATTCCAGGTTTTGCAAATTTATAATTAAAATACTAATGAAATTTGATGTATTATTTGTATTCTAGAGTGTGTAATAATTTTCAAATATTAAATATGTTGTTTATTACTAAGAACAAGTATATAATACAAACTAGACTAGTAATTGAAACTCAAATAATGATAACTATCAAAATGGAACTTAAGATGCCAACATGAGGGTATCAATGGAACTCATTATGTCCTAAGAATTGCTCCAAAATAATCACTACATGTGTAAGTTATGGGGTGAAAAATACCTACAAGGAAAAGTTGCACCACTAGTCAACCCTAGGGCCAGAAATCAAAGAATACCACTAGGAAAAAAATATGAAACGTAGTTGATATATAAGGGCATCAAAAATCAAATCATTACTAATAATTAAAAGATAACTTATGAATAATTACCCATCAAATAATATAAAAATTTCTAAACTCATGTAGTGCATACACTAGACATTCATAAAAGTGGTGCAACCAATACTAACATGTAGAAGTGCAGAGGATTCATAGCTAAAGCACATATTTATGTATTGTTTGAGTTTACATAAAAAACAAAATTTTTCATTTTTACACAAATATTGCCTAAAATATTGACTATCAATTGCATCCATTTTGGAAGCATGTCTGCCATTTTATTCACCTCTTGATCTACCATCTTCAGCTCCAGTCATTGGAATTGTTTACTTGTTGATATTATGTTCTCTATGATAAGATGATACTTCAGTGGCCATGGAATCAACTGTTGAATGTAGCCAATTGCTAGCATCGAGTCTGAGATCAGTTCATAGTTTTCATATCCTTGTTCTTTATCTAGTTTAATCCCTCTCAAGATTTGTAGAGAGCTCACCCTCTAGAGGATCATCTCCATAGTTTTAATAGCAGGTGTCGACAAGTGATTCTCCCTTTGGGTATCTAGTGACGACACTGGTAGAAACTATAAGTTGTCCATGATGAACCACATCATCCATGTTGATTTGTTTCCTCCCATGGGTAGGAAGAGTCCATCCATTTTTTCCTCCATTTATAACAATCATAAGTCAATAAAACAAATATAATATGATATGGGTGCGAGAAAATATAATTTACAAGATAGCATGGTTTTTACAACCTCATATGTTTACAATAAAAATAGGATTTTTAGGGTTCATGCGGTTAATGAGATATTAACCCTAATTTCATATGTATGCCTAATGGGTTGTTTGAAGCTTTGTTTAAGATCTAAGGTTGACTTTGGACATTATACACTTGATATGAGGTATGTTGTATTCCCTCAATTCTATATTGGGCAATTACCCTAGATATTTCTATCTCTTAATCTAATTGAAGACTCAATATCCTAGTTTGATTTCTACATATATCTCTTTGAGATTGTTTTTGAAAGATCCATTTTATTGTTTCTTTTTCATCAATAAAATTGTTGAATCTTATTTAAGGATCCAAAGACTCCATTTGGTATTTAATGTATGTTCTCATCCCTCATATTTTGAATTAAACTTGTTTAATCTTTTATATGCATCATGAATTGACTACTAGCATAATGTAATATGTTATTTTTGTGTGGACGTGTAAAGTTCCACACTTGAAATACATAGGTGGTAATTCCCACAAGTGAAATAATTAGAGAATATGTGCATCATGTCCTACTCACAGCTGAGGTGTATGTTATTGCTTACCCCATGATTATATTGTTCTAGTATTGTCACATGTATGACACATGGATGCCTTTCTCATATTTATTGTTCTCTTTCACTACACTTATTTCTTGCCTCTACATTTGTGCATGTACGATAGACTAAATTTAATTATAGTTATGATACCTGTGTACCACCGTAACATGTAGACATGTGTATTCCATGCCAAATGTGCATATTCCACTTGTATATTTATATAGAGCATGTGTATTTCACCTAGGTTGTGTGTTTTCCACTCAATACTTTAGTTTTGACATTTACGGGTCTCAACCTTGCCTAAATAATGTTAGTGTAATTATTTGATATGCACTATTTATTATTTTTTATGACTGTTTATGTTTGTGATATTTTGTTGTGAGATTGTTTAATGCAAAAATCTTTCTTATTAATTTTCTTTGTTAGTTATTCTCTTTGATGTTCATTTAGATGTTTTCTTTCCCTATTGATTTGGGAAGCCTTGAAAGTTTATTGATTTTTCTCATAATGTTTCTCAATCTCAATTTATATGTATATACCGACAGTTACATGCTGACAACATCCACTTTTTCTTCTATTGTGGGGTATGCTTCTAAGATTTAGTGAATAGGGATGGCAGGAAGGTAGCAGAAACAAACATTTTGTCCATATTCCTTGATCAGGGAATCATGTCAACAATGATGTATCTAGGAAAGAAGGGTAGCAAGAGATATACCTGGTCCTGAAGTAAGTCAAACGACTACTCTTACACAGTTTTGTGTAGCCTTTGCAAGATGCACACAAACAACTGGTTAAGGCCTCCTGGTGTAGCACCACAGATGGTGGTGGTTGTTGTCCTCCTAGTGTGGCAGCTAAAATCTCCACACCTCTACGTAGTCCACGCAAACCGCTGGGAACTGTGCATTGTGTTACCAGAGCCACCATGAAGGATTTGTCCTTTTAAATGTCATCATGCTAGCATTGATTCACTCTCCCAAGTTGTCTCTCCCTTTATAGGTATGACTTGATAGGGCTATCTAGTTTCCACAACTAGAGAGGAAAAGACATGTCAGATGGTGGCACTATTTTGGAAGCCTTGACTACCCCTTTATTTATAAGGGGGTCATGGGCTAGGTTCCCAGATCAATCAGGAGTCCAAAAGATAGATTTTCAAAACTTTTTGGTTGTTACGAATCACAAAATGGTTGCTTCAATTTTGAAATGGCTGGTTTGTATGTAAACAGTCGGTTAAACACTTGAAATGGTCGGTTCATATGTGAAATGGTTGATTCAACACTTGAATTGTCCAGTTAACTATATTTCCTATTCACAAACATATTGGCTTTCAATGTGACAATTAATGCACAACATGATGTCAACATCAATCCTTGATGCAGTCATACCGATCATTGAACCAGGCGATTCACAATCTGAACCAGTCATTTTACATTTTGAAACTATCGGTTCATTTCTGAATCGGTCGGTTCATATTCTAAATCGGCCATTTTAAATTCTAGTTCATCTAATGTACAACCAATGTAGTCTACATTGAATACATAAACACTTTAGTAATCAAGTGAAACCATATTCATGATTAAACTTCATTTCCAGGTGTATCATAGGTGCGTGACTCTATAGTTCCCAAGTAACGTTGGTAGTATATGTCTGTAACTAATTTATGAAATCACAAGCAATCAGTGGTATCTAGAAACACATCATTCTACCCAAGTAATTTGAAAGTTGGAGAATAACTTCAACCTAAAATCCATGATTAGTGATACAATGATTGTATAGCTCCTTCATCTCTGATATCCGAATTGAACTTGAAGCATGGAATCATCATCCTCTCAATGTTCAATCCATGTTCCTTGAACTAGAGAAGACTGCATGAGATACATGTGAGCTCACATATCATATATTGAGTCACATGATTATGGCCATTTCCTAGTCTCACTTATCAAGTGGAGCATAGATATCAGTCTCCTATAGGAAGGAAAAATCCAATATACATCACTTACACTCAAACCACATGTGTCACAACCTACCCGAGCACCACTTTTATGGTAACCCTTTTCAAGGTCATGTTGGATGATATCAAAATACATCAAAAAAACATGTGATGAGTGTAGTGACTTTAGGTCTAAGAATCACAATCACCACTATCACTATGAGAACTAATTTTGACTATCATTCCATGGTCTCTATGTATCACTCTCAATGTTGGTATGTCTGATACACTATTCTCTAACATGTATATATGTGTTGGCTTGATATCCCATATCACGACTAATGAGACTTTTTCATCATTCAACACACACTCTAGTCCTATGTATTACTATTATCTATTTTACTTCTACAGTATTATCTAACTAGGGACATAAAAAAATGTGTGTACTCTTATCATACATATGATCTCATTGTCCAAGTCCTAAACTTGAAGACATTTCATTGAGTATCATCATTATCTAGACATGTTCGATGTCTGTGTCATCATCCCATGATTGAGATAAACATTTTAGATGGAATTACCTTTATCATTATCAAATCAAGTATATGATTCCCCACTACAATAACCATATGATTGGCTCTATGGGCATACATACAAATAGACTCCCACTTGGAATTAGAGTTAATCACTTATGAATCTTATTCCAAGTGATCTTTAACATTTCCATCATATTTTTGTTGCTAAAGTGCTTTTATAGCATGTTAGCAACATTTGCTTCTAGTGGGTATTTTGCAAATTTTCACATCTCCTCACTGTATGATTTCTCACATAAGATGGAATTGTTGTAGTATGCTATCTGGGATTCCTTGCCTATCTCATACCTCCATTGTTGTCCCAATATTTATATTGTTCCACTAACGGTTGGAACTTCCCAAAAGTTCATCCAAATGAACTTCTTGATCCATACAATATTCATTGTTGTGTTCATATCAACAAGGTACTCATCTTCTATTGTAGAATTAACAACTCTCACTTGCTTGGAACTTTTCCAGCTTGAGTTCTATTCTAAGGTCAAACAAAAATTTAGATTATGATGTTTGTCACTTTGGAAGCTTGCATCGATGTAAACCTTTACACCAAACTCTTACTTATTACCATAAATAAGGAGAAAATATTTTTAGTGTTTTTAAGTACTTAAGGATGTTCTTTATGGTAGTGTAGTGACCTTCACTAGGATCTGATAGATATCCTCTCATCATGTCCAATTCATACGTGACAATATGATGGGTACACAACATTGCATACATGATGAATCTAATTGCAAATGCATATGGAATTTTACTCATTTTCCTCCCAATACTCACAAGAACTGGGACAGTGGACTCTTAAGAGACTAATACCATTAGACATGGACTGATTTTCTCTCATTGCGTTATGCATGTTGAACCCCTTCAACATATTACCAATGTATGTGCTCTTACTTAGGTCAAGAAGCTTTTTAGATATATCTCTAAGATATAGGATGGTTCTCCTAATCCTTCACAGAGAAGGTACTTCCCATCCAGGTTTTAACATTTGTAGAAAGGACATTATTCTCCATATTATGTGGAATATAAATATGCCCCCACTAAATCTTTTGTAATCACAAATTCCATCTTCATTTTAACTAAAGTAAAACTATTTGACTATTTTGTCAAATCAAAGATTCCAGCTCTGAGATGCTTGCTTTAATCCACATATTGACCTTTTTAGGTTGTAGACTTTCTTTGCATTAATGGATCTATAAAATCTTTAGGATGTGTCATGCACATATCCTCTTGAATATTCCCTTTATGTAATGTGGTTCTAACATCAATTTGCCAAATCTAATAGTCATACTAAGATGCAATAACAAGCATGATTCAGTTGGAGTTAACCTTAGAAACTAGTGAAAAGATTTCATCGTGTTCAACATTTTGAACTTGTTTGAAACTTTTAGCAACCAATATACCCTTATATATTTACACACTATCATCCATGTTTGTTTTATTCTTGAAGACCCAATTGCACCCTATGGGTTTTATCCCTTCAGGTGAATCAACCAAGCTAATACCTTGTTGGTGTACATGGAGTCCATCTTAGTTACAATGGCTTCAACCCATTACTCAGACCCTGGTCCCTTAGTAGCTTCTAGGTAGATTGTTGGCTCATCATCTATGACTTGTCTTACAAAATGAACTTGAGATTCCACAACAATTTGTGAATCTCATTGTTCCCACTGCACCTCTTTAGGTTCAATGTTTTCTTATTGGTCTCAAACTTTTACATTTCTACTTTTCTCCCACTGATTCCTTTAGAATTAAATTTCCTTCAGGAATGCAACCGTCCTGGAAACAAAACACTTTTGTTGTTGGATTGGAATATAAAAGTAGTATTCAACAAAATAACATTTATGTGATTTGTGGACAAAGATTTTCAAGAAACTTTTTAATCTTATATAAGCTTTCACTCCTAATCTTTATAGAAGACATATCAGGACACTTCCCATGCCATGTCTCATATGCTATCTTTTGAACCAATTTAGACGGTACATTGTTGTAGTGTAAAGCATGTACCAAAAGGGAAATTGGAAGATCAGATAGATTTATTAATGTTCGCACCATGACTAACAGGGTGTGGTACTTTCTTTTTGATACATTATTATGTTTCAGATGGAGTTCATTTGTGATACATTATCACAGTCTCCAAAAATGTCTTCAAACTCTTGGTTAAAATATTTTAACATCGATCATATCAAAGTATCTTAATACTTTTATCAAGTGGGTTATTTAATTAGTTCATGATCTCCTTGTACACTTGAAGAGATTCATATTTGTATATTATTAAATACAAACTACCATATCTACGGAGATCATTGGTAAATATAATGATGTAATATTAACCATCTCTAGCATTTATTCTAAAAAGTCTAAATACATTAACATGTATGAGACCTAATAGAGTGCTTTATCTCCCACTACAGCTAGTGAAAGGTGACTTTGTCACATTGCCCAATAAATAGGATTTGCATGTCTCTATTGGTTCAAAAACCAAAATAGTCTAGACAACCATATGTATGGATTCTAGAAAGGCATTTCTCATTTATGTGCTCTAGATGACAATTCTATAGGCATTATTATTTGAGTCATCTAGTCATTTAATATATATGTAATACATATTTTGTCATAGTGAAAGGTTCTTTTGTCATATTTTCCCAATAAATAAGAATTGGTTCAAAAACCAAAAGAGCCTAGACAACCATTTGTATGGATTCTAGAAATGCTTTTCTCATTTATGTGTTCTAGATGACAATGCTATAGGTATTCATTGTTTGATTCATCGAGTCATGCAGTATATGTTTGATACATATTTGTCTCTACAACTATCAACTATAGATTTTGATACATAGGGTACTGCCATATAAGATCTTATCTTTTAATCAAAACATCAAAATATTCATAATATTCTCGTGCATACAAAATACATTATGTTTTCATTGATGGGTGGTACATAATAGAAATTCACAAGTTCTATTACATGCCCATTAGATGAATGACATATTCCAACTACAATGGCAAAAACTCTTGCTCCGTATAGTTCTAGCTTACTTTGTCTTGGGTCCTAAAGTAGAGATCTCTATCTCCTTCTTCTTCCCGAGTTCCTCAAGATAAAGAGAATAGTTCCTTTTCCAGTGTCTTTGTTGGTGACAATGATGGCACTTTCCTTCCTTATTCACTCCTCCCTTAGATTTAATGCAGAAGACTTTGATTTCTAGCTAGATTTAGAACTCTTCTTAGGTTTACCTTTACCTTTGGGCTTTCCTCTACTGATCGTCATCACATATTTGTGCTTCTTCATATGCACTTCAGTTGTCCTCAACATGTCAAGTAATTCTGACAACATCTTGTCATGACTATATGATTCCAGCAGTGACTGCAAAATCACATCTATGGCTAGCTCTTAGCCTAAGGGAAATCCCAGTCTAGCAAGGTTCACCACATACCCAATCAACATGAGTGTATGGGGACCTACTGGATCTCCTTCATCCATATTGCACTTGAACAACCCCTTTGAGACAACATATCTCTCTTATCTTGCCTAATCTTGGTACATGCTTTTAAGATGTGTTACCTTCTCAATAACATCCATGTTCTCATATTGTCTATCCAACTCACAGTTCATTGAGCACAACATCAGGAACTTGACATCCATGACATCTTTAGAGCACTTCTTATAAGCATCCCTATCAGCCTTAAGCACTATGGATGTGGGTTCATCTAGCTTTGTGCTAGGACATAGAGCTTGTGCTTTTGAGTGAAAATGATTCTCAATGTATGGAACCAGTCATGGAAGTTGTTCACGTTCAACTTTTCCTTCTCAAGGATCAAATGCAAAGAAAATGTGTTTGTGTTTGCCATTAGATTCTACAAAAGAAATTTGCAACTTTCGCCAAACACTTTTGATTTGATTGCTAATATTAGCGATATTAATTTGGCCTTTAAGTAGTTACCACTCCCAGTATTCTATTCAAATTCATAACCCTCACTACCAATTCAGAACATTGTAGGGTACAACCTTCTAGTGAACCAAGATCCATATTTTATCAGACCATGAGTCACTTTTGACTGATCGCTCACAACTTGACTATTTAGGTAGGAAACATTTATCAGTTGCATCTCATGCAACTCTTGAATAGATGATGTGTACAACTACTTTTCACAATCCATCTCCATGATTCTAGGCACTTAATCACATTAAGGCCACCTAGTTAAGCCTGACCCAAAAGACAACACGATAGAGTGTGTACCCTACTTTGGCCGATCTATATACCTACCATCACACTTTCACGAGATCGATGGGCACACCAAACATTGGCATAGCCTACACTTAATCGATCAAGTTTTTCATGTCTTATACTTATGTAAAGAATATAAGGATTAATATTTATTGAGAGATTTTATATAAATACATATTCATATCTAATCATTAAAATTTTAAAGTATGTATCATATACATACAAAAAACATGCAATCAAAAATGCACGAGCGATGGTTATGACTACACTAATGCAATTATTTGGGGCCACAAAGACTTACTACCACCTAGGGTCCACATTATATGTAGTAACATGTACTACAAAACTTGTACAGACCCGGTGGGTCATCTAAACCCTTCAATTTTTCAGTTAGCCAAGGTCGGTCGATTGGTTTCCTCCTGTCAATTGACTAGCTCCTATCTTAGGAGATTGGCTAGACTACTCCAATCGATCGGTTGGGCCCTAGTCAACCAGTTGGCTCCTCCTATCCTTGGCTTGCTTGGTCCTCCAATCAATCAACTTGACTCTCAATCAGTCAACTCGTCTAGTGTAGAATTTCTTATCACAGTGAAACATACATAAAATTATAATATTCCATATTACTTTTAAAATGGAAAACCTCGAGTTACATTCAATAGGAATATAGGAGGAAGTGCATTAATTTACATTTGGAACAGAGGGTACAAGCTCGGTATGCAAACTAAGTAACATCAGGAAAGAAAACCAAACAACCATGCACACACCCACATGGGTTTTGGCCATAACCACGCATACATCCACCATAAAAACATTTTTAGGAAAACACATATAGATTGCATATATATCATATCATATATATATTTGGATCATATGTGGTATTTAATCAAATATGCACATTAATTAGTTTAATATTCACATTGTATGCAATAAAATAAATATGATCACATTGATTTAGATCCCTGATATACCATAAATTAATGTGGCTCTGATACCACTGATGGTGAATAGGGAAGACATAGAAGGTAGCGACAACAAAAATCTTATCCCTACTCTTTGATCCGGGAATCAAATCAACAACGATGATTCTAGGAAAGCGACAACAAAAATTTTATCCCTACTCTTTGATCAGGGAATCAAATCAACAATGAAAATTCTAGGAAAGAATGGTAGTAAGAGATATACATGATATTAGAGCAAGTCCAATGACTACTCTTGCATGATGATGTGCACTCTTTGCAAGACGCACACCAACAACTGGTGCCAACCTCCTGGTGCAACACCATATATGGTGGTGGTTAGTATCCTCCTAGCATGAAGGTAACAGTCTCCACACCTCTATGTAGTCCACACGGACCACCGAGAACTCCATGTTGCACTACCAAAGAATTAAGGAGTTGTCCTTTCAAACATCAGCCTACTAGTTTTTATTCACTCTCATGTGTTTTCTCTTCCTTGTGGTCCATGCCTTTTATGAGTAAGACTTGCTAGGGCTCTCTAATTACAACAACTAGAGAGGAGAATAATTTTCAGAGAGTGTTGTCGTATCTAGAAGCCTATACTACCCCTCTATTTATAGGAGGGCCATGGGCAAGGTTCACAGATCACTTGGAAGTCAAAAAGACTAATTTTTACAAATATTTGGCTGATGCAATCACGAAATGGTCGTTCCACTTTTGATACGGTTGACTCATATGTGAAATGGTCAGTTCAACACTTGTAAAGGTTGGTTCATATGTGAAAAGGTCGATTTAACACTTGAATCGGTTGGTGTACTATATTTCATATTCATAAATATATTGACTTTGAATGTGTTGATTAACGCACAACATGACGTTAGAATCAACCCTTGATACATTCATGCTAATCATTGAACTGAGCGACTCACAATCTGAACCAGTCATTTCACATTTTGAAACGGTCGGTTCATTTTTTAATCGATTAATTCATATTTTGAACTGAGCAGTTCACTTCTGAACTGGTCATTTCAAACTCCAGTTCAGCCAATATATGACCAATGTTGTTTAAATTGAGTACATAAACACTTTGGTAATCAAGTTAAACCATACTCATGAGAAAACTTCTTTTTCTAGGTGTATCCTCTGTGTGTGACCCTACAGGTCCCATGTTATGTTGGCGGTGAATGTCTATAACCAAATAATGACATCACAAGTAATGAGCGGTATCTAGCAACACATCATGGATACCCAAGTAATTGGGAGGTGGGAGAACAACTTCAACCTACAATCTGTGATCGATATCATAGTGAGTGTGTAGTTCCTTTTTCTCCGATATTTGAATTGAACTCGACGCATGGAATCATCATCATGTCAATGTTCAATCCATGTTCATTGAACTAGAGCAGGATGTATGAGAAGTATGTGAGCTCACATATCATATGTTGAGTCAGATAAGTATGTACGTTTACCAATCTCACTTATCAAGTGGGGCTTGGGTATCAATTGCCTATAGGAGAGATAAATCACATCTACTTCACTCACACTCAATCCTCATGTGTCACAACGTACCCGAGAACCACCTTTTTGGAAACCCTTATTAAAGGTCACATCGGATGATGTTAAAATACATCAAACAAAATGTGATGAGTGTAGTGACTTCAGATCTAAGAACCTCAATCATCACTATCACTATCACTATCACTATGAGAGATGATGCTGACTACCATTCCATGGTCTCCATGTAACACTCTCAATGTGGGTCTATTTGATACACTATTCTCAAACATGTATCCATGTGTTTGACTTGATATCCCATATCATGACTACTGAGACTCTATCATCAGTCAACACACACTCAAGTCTTATGTATTATTGTTGTCTATTTTGATTCCATAGTAATATCTGACTAGCACTAGTACATTTTTGGCCTCTAACGTCGCTTCCGCTAGCATCACTTATATTAGAAAGACCGACCTAATAAGATAAAACCGAAGCAACAAGTCATTAGAAAAAATCCGGGTACCGCTTATAGCTATTGGGTCGGTTATGTTAAAGATAATCGATGCTAGAAAAGACCCGCAGAATCATAATTTTCACAGCACACATAAACATAGCATCGGTTTTATTAGAAAACCGACCCAACATGCTTCCCATGGAGAAAATTGGTTTTCATTTTGCCTTCATGCGCTGAGCTATAGGGTCGGTTTTTTAAAATAAGCGACCTATATAGCTGCACAAACTTCTTGGGTCAGTTTTTGAGATAACCGACCCTACATCCCTTCACCGGTTCCACTTCTCGGGTCAGTTTTTCTTGATAACCGTCCGCATAGACCGAACTTCTCCGGTCGGTTTTTTAAAATAACCGTCTGCATAGATTCACATTTTTGGGATCTGCTGCACAGACTTCTTGGGTTAGTTTTTGAGATAACCGACCCTACATCCCTTCACCGGTGTGACTTTTCGGGTCGGTTACTCTAAATAACCGTCCACATAGACATGACTTTTCGGGTCAGTTTTGACAATAATCGTCCCTATAGGTGTGGTTGTTTTGGTTCGGGCACCGGTTTTTTCTTGGGTCACTTGTTTTCTAATAACCATCCCTATATGGCACCTGTTGGGTCGGTTTTCTAATATAACCGACCCTAGAAGTCAGATAAAAATTCAAAACCCTTTTCCTCCACTCTCCACGCAGCACTCTCATCCCACAACTCTCACAACCGCAGCTCTCAACTCTCACTCCTGCACCTCGCCGCCAGACACTTCCTGGAGCTCTCACTCTCGTCGCACCTCTCCCCCACTCTCGTGTCGCACTGCCAAGATCTCCAAGTTGTGCCGCCGCCGCCAAGGTCTCACCCCCTCTCTCCAAAGACGCCCCCTCCGCCACCAAGGGTCTCACCGACGCCGCCAAGGTCTCACCGATGCTCCAAAGCTTTGCAGCTGCCACTTCAAAGTTGCCGCTGTCGCCATCTCAACCAATCTCTCTGAGGATGCCCCCGCCGCAGCCAAGCTTTGCTGCCGCCACTCCAAGGTCTCCAACTACTCTCTCTGAGGACGCTTTCGCCACCGCCAAGGCTTTCGACGCCACCACCTCCCCAAACACATAGGTAAGTTCATTTTCCGTTTCAAACTCTCTTCTTTTGACCTAATGTTGGAGTACCATGGTCGTGCTAGATAGCACGGTCGTGGTGGTTGTGCTTTACACGGCCATGCTTGGTGCCACGTCCGTTTAGGCCAAAACATTTAGTTTTTAAAGGTTACAGTTCACCACGGCTGTGGTGAAGGACCACAACCATTTTGAGTATGAAATGGTCAAACTTTTGATTTACTGTTATCTATTATGAAAGAGCATGCATGATGTTTAACTTACTCCCTTCTGTTTATATTTGTCAAGAGCACCTAATTGATTATTCAATTTAGTACATATAATGAATGTTTATCTATGGAAGTACTCTTGATTTGTCAAGAACACGTAATTCATTTTATTTGACTAGTAAACCAACCAATAATAAAAACATGTAATCTTTTATATCTACATTTTATTATCAATCACATATGTAATCATTGTATACAATCTAGAAATACGAGGGTAGACATTGTGTAGTTTCATATTGACACTTTAGGGTTTATAGATGAGACCATCGATTCATAAATATGACAATAATACAATTATATATAAAATTAGAAACCCATTCAAAATTTATTCATTAGGAGTAAATTTTGGATAGTCCCCGATATGGGACTGTTTTTGGATATTTAATCTCACTTAGGATGTAACTGTGTAATGTATGTTTAGTTATGAAGAAAATTTTAGTAGTAATTCTTCATTTGTTCTCTGGGTACATATGTGAGTGGTTATTTGCCATTTACATTGATGTACTTGGAGAACTAAGGGGAAATGCTGCTGAAATTTTATTGAAAACTAAACATACATTATGCAATTACTAGTGAGGTTAAATATTCAAAAATGGGATAGGTGGTACACTTTAGTATAAAAGTAATGAATTTCCTATCAAAAAAACCTTACAACTTATAGTATCAATATTAAATGCTCAGTTTGATAATTAATTTTAATGTGATCTAGAAAATGGATCGAAGTTGGATGTCTATCAAGAACCGTTGCAGTCCAGAGTTTACCAAAGGTGTTGATGAATTTATCAGATTTGCTAAGGAACATAGGAAACTACCTACAGATAGGTTCTATTGTCCATGTAGAAATTGTGGTAACAATTTGAAAGTTGATACTGTTGAGGAAATTAAGAATCATGTCATATGCAATGGGATCATACAAGGTTATAATGAATGGTATTGGCATGGAGAGAAACTTAATTATGGATCAGAAAATGTCTATACTAATAGTGGTGACATAGAAGATATAGATAATGATGTCAATGTCAATGATGAACTGATTTAGGATGACCCGATTCAGGATGATATGGTTGATGAGATGCTACGTAGCTGTCAGGACAATGTCATTGATCCACCTTCTTTATTTGCAAACACTGTCCATGATGTTGAAAAACCATTATATAAGGGTTGTACTAAGTTCATGAGGTTGAGCATTGTGATGCGATTATATACTCTTAAAGCTCAAAACCGGTGGAGCCATAAGAGTTTCACTTCATTGTTGTCTTTGTTAAAGGAAATTCTTCCTGAAGGCACCGAGCTTCCAATTTCTACATATCAAGCAAAGAAAATAATGTGCCCAATGGGAATGGAGGCTAAGAAGATTCATGCATGTCCAAATGATTGTGTGTTATTTTAGAAGGACTATAGTGATTTGATAAATTGTCCAAAATGTGGTGCGTCAAGGTACAAGACTACAAATTCAGCTAAGGCTAAAAATAGCTCTCCTGCCAAGGTGATGTGGTATCTACCAATAATACCACGATTTCAACGCTTATTTGCTAATACAGAAGATGCACAAAATTTGTCTTGGCATGGGGAGTTAAAGGTCAATGATGATGGCATCCTACGACATGCATCTGATTCACCACAATGGAAGAAAATTGATTTATTATACCCTCAATTTGGTAAAGAAACAAGGAACTTAAGACTTGGACTCTGTATAGATGGAATGAATCCCTATGGTACATTAAGCAGCCAACATAGCACGTGGCATGTTATGATTGTTATATACAATCTTCCTCCTTGGTTGTGTATGAAAAATAAGTATGTCATGTTGTCAATATTGATATCAGCGCCCAAACAACCTGGAAATGATATTGATGTTTACCTTCAACCTCTAATTGATGACCTAATGAAATTATGGGAAGAAGGTGTTATGACATATGATGATTCACGTAAAGAGATCTTTACTTTGCGTGCTATGTTGTTTTGCACGATTAATGACTTCCCATCTTATGGAAATTTGTCTGTATATAGCATAAAAGGATACAAAGCATGTCCTGTTTGTGAGGAAAATACTGATTCAATTCGACCGAAACATGGTGGTAAAATCGTATATCTTGGTCATCGGAGGTTTCTCCCACCAGTGCATCCTTATCGAAGGCAACACAAAACCTTTAATGGGTCAACTAAGGAATGAAGTGCTCCTAAACCTATACCAGGAAATGTTGTATATGATAGGGTGAAACATATTGTTAATGAATTTGGAAAGAGTTCAAGTAGTCGTACGCTCGCAGGTGACAAATTTGTATACAAGAAGAGGTCAATATTCTGGGATCTTCCTTATTGGAGATTTTTGACAATTAGACACTGCATTGATGGCATGCATGTTGAAACAAATGTTTGTGATAGCATCATTGGTACGTTATAGAACATACCAGGAAAGACTAAAGATGGCATCAAATATAGAAAAGATTTAGAATTAATGGGTATAAGAAAAGAATTATCAGTTGAGATCAGGGATCGCCGCACATATTTACCACCAGCTTGTTACACTTTGTCCAAGAAGGAAAAAAAGACTTTCTGTGAATGCTTGTATAATATTAAGGTTCCACAAAGATACTCTTCTAATATTCGTAGATTGGTATCAAAGAAGGATCTAAAGTTGATAGGTCTCAAATCTCATGATTGTCACACCTTAATGCAACAAATTTTACCTCTGGCTATTCGATCTATATTGCCGAAGCATGTAAGGTTTGCAATCATAAGACTATGTTTCTTCTTCAATGAAATATGCAACAAAGTGATACATCCTGATACTCTCGATAAATTACAAAATGATGTAATTGTTACCATGTGTCAGCTTGAAATGTACTTTCCTCCTTCATTTTTTGATATCATGGTTCATCTTATACAACATATTACAAGGGAGGTGAAGATGTTGGGTCCAATTTTTTTACATTGGATGTATCCATTTAAACGCTACATGAGTGTTTTTAAAGGTGATGTTCGGAATTGTTATCGTCCTGAAGGGAGTATTATTGAGGGTTATGTGGCTAGGGAAGTGATGGATTTTTGCAACGATTTTTTGAATTCCAATGAAACTTCTAGCGATCTAAAAAATGATCTTATTACTGAGTCTTATTGTGGCAAAGGAACTCTGGGAGCACGAGTGAAAGGAATTAGTCATGAGTTGTGGGAACAAGCACATTTGTATATTTTACACAACATCGATGAAGTTAGTAGCTACATCACAGAACACAACGATCTTATCAAGAAAAATCATCCGCGATCCAGTTCAATGTGTCTTGCAAGAGAGCATAATCGAACATTTATTAGGTGGTTTGAAGAGAAAGTCTTTAAGCAGCTATCTGAATCACCAAATAATGTTGCTGAGAACATAAAATGGCTCGCCTTTAAGCCAAAAATGGATGTCATGTCATATGAAGGTTATGACATAAATGGATTTTTATATTACACTAAACGTCAAGATGAAAGTAGTGTAGTCCAAAATAGTGGGGTCACTGTTAAATCTTGTTTGTTGTATTTTGCTAGTGCCAAAGATAAAAGACCACACGAAGCTGAGATGTCGTATTTCGGTATCATTGAGGACATATGGGAAATGGACTATACAAATTTCAGAGTTCCTATCTTTAGATGTAATTGGGTTGATAACAACAAAGGCGTTTTAGTAGATGAGTTGGGTTTCACATTAGTGAATTTTGAAAAAATTGGAGAGAAATATGAACCATTCATCATGGCAGACCAAGCAAAACAAGTATTCTATATTGATGACCCAGCAAATAAAAATTGGTCTGTTGTTCTTCATGGAAAAAGACAATTTACTGTGGATCCTATAAATGAAGAAGAATACTATGAAAAGTATGATATTTCCAGCCCATTTTCAGTTGGTTTGCCAAGTGTCAATGCTGAAGTTAACATCGATGACTTATATACACGTCAAGACCATGCTGAAGGAATTTTACTTGACTAACAACTCAACCAAAACTAGAGGCATGTATTATCATTCATGCACACATTTTCTTTGATCATGTATAAATTTTATTATATATCACCACTTGTTCTTTTATTATCACTTATGTTTTCTTTTATCATGTATATTTGCAGGTTGTTCTAAAATGGCAAGTGAAGATGAACATTCTGGTCATGAGCATGAGGATGCTAGTGGTGATGTTAAGAAGAGTAGAGGTCCCACAGTGATGTGTCGGCTGCAAGAGCTTAGGGCAAAAGGGGAGAAATTTCCAATCCAGTTTGAAAGGGGAGGAGCACCTATTGGGAAACACGCTAGTGCTTTTAAGCATTATGTAGGGGCAACCGCACGCATTAAGGTGCCAATAGATATAGAAAACTGGCATGATATTCCTATTGGCTTGAACGACCTCCTTTGGAAAGATATATCTGTGAGTTCAATTTTGATACTATATTATCTTGTTTTTTGTTTATTGATTCCAATTTTTTGTTTTGACATATACTTTTTGAAATAAGATTATTGCTTCATTTGTATATAGGGTGTTTTTCATTTAAATGAAAAAGACCACAGGAAAAGACTGTTGCAGCGTTGTGGTGTACGATGGAGGGCATTTAAGACCTATCTCAAAAGGGATTATATAGATAATCCTAATCAAAAGAAGAAAGCAACAAACGTATATATTTTTATAGATCCTGAGGTGTGGGACAAATTTGTTGCACAAAGGAAATCAGAAGAGTTTCAGGTATACAATTAATGTTTTTATATATGTATATGTTTGCCAAGTTGTAAATTGCAATACCTCATTTTAAATGATCAGGCTATTCACGAGGCCCAAAAGGAAAGACGGGCCAAAAATGTGCATAACCATCACATGGGATCCCTTGGTTATGCCCAACGCCGAGAACAACTGGAGAAGCAAATCTCTTCTGGAGAAGGGTCTAGCACAACTCAAGTTGAGCGTCCACCCCGTTATAAAATTTGGCTTGATGCTAGAAAAAATAAAGTAGGTGAAATTACCAACCCTGCAACTATGGAGGTAGCACAAAATATGGTAAGTTCATCACAATTAAGTAATTAAAGAGTAAATCACACAAACTTTGATTTAATAATATCTAATTGTTTGTGATTTAATATTTTCATTAAATATGAATAGGATGATCTCTATGAGCAAAGAAAACAAGGAAAGTTCATACCAATTGGACGCATGGATGAACTATCAGTTGCTCTTGGTACGAAAGAGCATCCTGGCCGTGTTAGGGGATTAGGAGCTGGCATAGGATTCAAGACTTATTATGGGCCTTCAGAATCTAGAAGAGGTCATACAGTTACACATGACGAGGTTGAAGCATTAGTATCACAGAAAGTGCAACAAATATTGTCTTCATTTCAGCCTATCCAACCTTCTCAACCTCCTCAAACCTTGCATCTCTCAGATGATGAGGTACAAGCTCATACTCCAATTGTAGAAGGTCGTGGGAGCACTCCCAATGAACCACCACAACAATTTGCAATAAGTTTGTTCTATATGTTAATTGATATGATATATATAATATAGTAAGTATCTGGTTTACCACTTTGTATATAACTTATATTATTTCAACTAGGTTGGTATGAACTATAAACTTGCAGTGGAGGTTCTAGAGTACAATGTTGTGGCAGCGGGTAAGGTATACAACATCGGTGGTACATTGCATTGTCAATCCGTTTCTGATGACATTTGTTGTGTGTCCATCCATCTTGTGTATGACGGAATGGGGGACAATCCACTACCCATACCTTCTTTTGAATATGGTACAGTTGATGAAGCAGAGGGTGCTATGGTGGGATGGCCTAGACACTTGGTTATCATTGACAAGGTATATCTACATGTTTTTCATATTTGACTAGCTACATATATGAACTCGTTTAATATAAGTATGTATTTAATTAACATGTTTGTAAACCAAAAAGTAAAAATCCTACTATTCGTCCTCCTATGCCCAAGCCTTCTTTCATTCCAAAAGCCACATTCAATGAATTGGGAAATAGAAGTAAATGTTTGGCTCGATACTTAGCCAACCAAAGCCCAGGATCACATATGTTGGTCAATTTAACAGAAGATGCAGTTGGGAGGGACTTTGAGAATTTTATTTTTCTTGATGATATTATAGAGTTGTTCCAGTATGATTGGCTAAATACTTCGATATTAGAAGTATGGATAAGGTACAATTAATTAATATAGATTACTCGAATATATACATTTTTAGCTTATTTGTAACAAGTCAAATTTTCACAAATGTTTTACAGCCATTTATATACTGAGATGAAAAAATTTGATATAAAGAATGTTGGATTCTTAGTTCCTTCAGTCACTAGTCAAGTGAAGACACAAATGGATGATGTGAATGAGTACTTCAGTACTACATTCAAATATTTTGGTAGTGTGGGAAAGGAAATTATTCTAATTCCTTTTAACGTCCAGTAAGTATTATAATTCAATAGAATTCTAATATTGACTATATTATAATTCTAATTTTTGTTTTCAATATAAATTTACTCAGATCTAGACATTGGGAACTAGTGGTGGTTGTCCCAAAATTGATGACTTTCTATTATCTTGACCCAATGGGAAAACAACAAGGGGTCACAAACTGAGATTGCCAACTATGGAGTAAGCATAAATTTAGTTTCTATAACATCAATTGTTATGCTTCAACATGATATTTATACTTAGAATTTCTATTTTGACAACTATCGTAATCAAATTGATTGGTAGGGGTATAAATGCTTATCGTGAAGGTGGAGGAATAATACCCACAAAATTAAAGACACTGACTTTGAAAAATGTCAAGGTAACTACTTTGACTGCTTAGTCATATATGTACAACTCTTACAGTAATGTATTAATGTCAAATTTTATATGTTAACTCTCTTATAGTCTTATTTCTTTATTTGTACAACTCTGTTTGTAACAGTTTACTAATATTAAGTATAATTCTTTATTTGTAGTGTCCTATACAAAATAATGACTGGGCTTGTGGCTACTACGTAATGAAGTATATACAAACTATTTTCAAAGAAGCATCACTAGACATTCAGAGTATAGATAAGGTAATTAATAAAGAATAACATCATAAATATTCAAGTGAGATTTGCATCATTTTATAAAATATATATGAGCATGTGCTTTTTTTTTGCAGATCTTTACAACTCATCCTTACACACTTGATGGGTTAAATGAATTCCTAGAAGAATGGTCAGATGCTTTTCTTAATGAAGTCACTATATCATTGGATTGAATTCATAACTTCATTTGTGTATGTAGATTTGAAACTCTATCAAAATTTACTTTTTGTATATGACATTAACTTTAATATCACTTTTAAACTTGCAATCTATCATTGTTGTTAGTATGTGCTTTGTGTATGAATGTTAGTATGTGCTATATGTCTCATTTGAGTGAATCTATCTTAGACTTGCAAGAATGTTAGTAAGTGTTGTGTATGAAGATGTCTCAACTCAATATATGTGAATAATTGTTGTTATGAAGATGTCTCAACTTAATGAAGTCACTATATCATTGGATTGAATTCATAACTTCATTTGTGTATGTAGATTTGAAACTCTATCAAAATTTACTTTTTGTATATGACATTAAATTTAATATCACTTTTAAACTTGCAATCTATCGTTGTTGTTAGTATGTGCTATGTGTATGAATGTTAGTATGTGCTATATGTCTCATTTGAGTGAATCTATCTTTGACTTGCAAGAATGTTAGTGAGTGTTGTGTATGAAGATGTCTCAACTCAATATATGTGAATAATTGTTGTTATGAAGATGTCTCAACTTAATGAAGTCACTATATCATTGGATTGAATTCATAACTTCATTTGTGTATGTAGATTTGAAACTCTATCAAAATTTACTTTTTGTATATGACATTAAATTTAATATCACTTTTAAACTTGCAATCTATCATTGTTGTTAGTATGTGCTATGTGTATGAATGTTAGTATGTGATATATGTCTCATTTGAGTGAATCTATCTTAGACTTGCAAGAATGTTAGTAAGTGTTGTGTATGAAGATGTCTCAACTCAATATATGTGAATAATTGTTGTTATGAATGTGTGGTTTGGAGATTACATCAATTCAAAAAGGATTGGACATAAAAGTTAGCAAATGGCTTTGGAATGCATTTTTGGCTTGCATCATTGCATTTGCAAGTCTATTTCTATTGCAGGTTTTGAATTGCGTAAAGCAATTCTATTTTGCAGGTTGCTGTACTGAAGATTTCTGGTTCTGCAGAATTTTTCTTTAAAAAAATGTAACTTCTCGGGTCGGTTATTTAAGAAAACCATCCCTATAGACTTCTTGGGTCAGCTATATACAAAAACCGACCCAGTAGGTTCATCCCAAAATTCTACAGCTATTTGAAGACTTCTAGGGTCGCTTATGGAGAAAAACCGACCCATTAGATACTTCTTGGGTCGGTTATATACAAAAACCAACCCAGTAAGTTCATCCCAAAATTCTACAGCTATTTGAAAACTTCTAGGGTCGCTTATGGAGAAAAACTGACCCAATAGACACTTCTTGGGTCGGTTATACACAAAAACCAACCCAGAAGGTTCATCCCAAAATTCTACAGCTATTTGAAGACTTCTTGGGGTCGCTTATGGAGAAAAACCGACCCAGTAGGTTCATCCCAAAATTCTACAGCTATTTGAAGACTTCTAGGGTCGCTTTTGGAGAAAAAACCGACCCAATAGATATTTCTTGGGTCGGTTATATGCAAAAACCGACCCAGTAGGTTATATAAAAATTTGACCCAGCAGGTTCCTTGGTTGGTTTTTGTACTTCTATTGGGTCAGTTTTTGTACCTCTCTTGGGTCGGTTTTTTACCTCTTTTGGGTCAGTTTTTTACCTCTCTTGGGTCGGTTTTTTTACCTCTCTTGGGTCGGTTTTTGTTCCCTCTAGGGTCAGTTTTTGTACCTCTCCAGGGTTGGTTTTTCTACCTCTATAGTGTCGCAATACTGTAGCGATGCCCACCTAGGCGTTGCTTGAAAAGTGACGTTGCATGCTTCAAAAAACCGACGCTGCAGACCAATATTGTACTAGTGTAGGGACATAACAAGAATGTGTGTACACTTATCATACATATGATCTCATAGACCAAGTCATAAACCAAAAGTCATATGTCATCGAGTATCATCATTCTTTATACATCGACAATGTTAGTTTCATCAACCCATGATTGAAACAAACATAATAGACAAAATTACATTTATCATTATCAAATCAAGTATATAATTCTCCATTACAATCATCATATGATTGGCTCTATGGGCATACATACCAATGCTAACCCTTAGGTGAAGAATATGTAGGACCACACATGATGACCTGGACCTGGCTTAGTGGATATGACTCTTCAAAAATAGACTTGAAAAAGATTGGACATCCCTCTACTTATGAAGGAGTTGTTTCTGTCATGTTTATCCCAAGTGGGAGATTATTATGTAATCTTATAAATTAAAAATAGTCATGGCATATTATTTTGTTGTTATTCTTATTAAAATTCATTTGAGAAATTAAAAAATACACATGTCCCAAGATGTGTTAGTGGTTTGGATTAGATGATTTTTTCCACAATTAAGTAAGGAGTGGATGTTGGGTCCCAATCCTTATAGAATCCCAAGGTATCATGCTATATATAAAGTTTTTCCCTTAATTTTTTTCCATTATATTTATGTTTTGGACATGAGTTGAGAGGTAACATACTATTGGGGCCATTTTTGGGGACAAGACAATAGGAAACTATTAAGGGCCCAAGGTCTACCTAGACTTTATCAGTGCTTTTATCTTGTGTAATAGATTGAATTGCATATAACTTAGAAAAAATATGCACTTATCTTAGAAATTCAATTTTATGACCAATGTTTTTTCACCCTAAACCATTAACTTTTAGTTACTAAGTGTTAACTAATTTTCATGTAAATAAAATGAACATGGAAGCAACAGTTGTTCCATCACAACAATAGGTAAAATGGAGTCAGTGGGATAGTTCTGGGCTAATTCCCCACTAGTGGTTTCTCCATCTCTTAGTTTCCTAGTTGTAGTGAGAGCTTACAATTCAAGTCAACCAATTGTTGCTTATAGAGTGAATATGCTTATTTTGAACTTAAGAAGGCATTCATATATATCATACACCAATGAGCTTTTGCAGTAAATTCTTTGGAGGATAACCCCTATCACAATATTTATGCATTCAAGAAATATTTGTGATACCTTGAAGATGAATAGGCCCTTAGTAAGTGGTATATGTAAGGTCTTAAGGTGGTACAATGTAAGAACAAAAATTCCTTCCCATTTTACCTTAATAATTTGATCCTTCTATATATAAAATATCAGTAAAAAACATGGAAGGGATAGAGGTTATACCTTTTCACAGACTAGTTTTCCAACAAGTAGACACATCTTTGTCAGTGAAAACTCAAAATTTCAGATCCAGATCTAAATCGGCCACCATTCAACTTTTTCACATAGTAGATTCGCAACGGATATTACAATACTAGTGGAGGAAGAAGGTTTATTGAAAGGATCTCCCAATGTATCCACCATTATGTACATGTCTCTATATCATCTCCACGTTGTGCTTCAAGAGTTAGTGTGGAAGGAGTAGCCAATTTTTCAGTAACATACTAGAGTTTCAAGAACCTTCCTTGCATTTTCCTTGTCAATAATGATGACTGGTCTGAAAGGTGTGCCAAAATCATCTCTTCAAACCATGCCCCGCATGCCCCTTTATATAGGAAAGGTAGGGAAGTAGGATTTATAATGAACTCGAGGAAATGAAAAAGCAATAGTTACTTTCAACATTCTGCCCACCAAAAACTTTTCAACTAACTTGCAGAATCTAGTTGACTAACTAGCTGGGAGGGCTTCCTTACAATGGTTCACCTATGATTTCCAGTCAACTAACTATCCAGTCTAGTTGGCCACCTAGACTGGTTCCGATCGGTATATAATAATGCATACATTTAGTCTAGTCGGGCGACTGGACCAAATTCAATTAGTGGATTGGCTTATACAATCTATTCGATCGTCCAGGCTAGCCAGTTAACCGATTGGGTGAATCTAGAACATGTCCAATCAACTGGACCATCCAGTTGATCGTTCAGCCTATCAACCAGGAAACTGGACATTTTAATTGGTCCATCAACGATTCAATTGATTACCTAAATCTTTTAGTGATTATTTAATTTTATGGCCATGATGATACTCCTCTTCCATACACATCTTATGTGTGTGACCCTATATCCTGTAAATTATGTTATAATTGAGAAACATAATCACATTATGATTTCATAGACAATGATTATTATCTAGGAGGACTTCATTGCCACCGAAGTAATTAGAGAAGTTGGAGAACAACTTCTGCCTATAAAGTGACCAAATTTACCATGACCATGTAATTCCTCTATCACAGATATCCAAATTGAATCTAAGGGATGAAATTGTCATTTCTTATCATCCAGTCTGTGTTCCTTGAACTAGAATATATGATTCGAGATATTGTGAGCTTAATATCATATATTGACTCACAAGAGCATGGCCATACATTTCCATAGTCTTGCTTATCAAGTGGTTGGGATATTACTCTAAAGGAGGGGCAAATCCCATATACATCACTCATAGTAATCCAAAAGTCTTACATTGCACCCAATCATCACCTTTCTAGAAACCCTTATTGAGAGTTACATCAACCTAGTGTCAAATTACATATAACAACATGTGATTCATTTAGTGACTAAAGGTCTAACGATCACAATCACCACTGTCACATTAAGATATGACTCTAACATGTCAAAAATTGACTCCCATGTGTCTTTCTCAAGGTGGGTGTGTCCATTACTACTTGTTATCTAACAAGTACCCATGTATTTGAGTTGATATCAAATATCATGACTGCATAGAAATAGTCATAACTCATCATACATGCTAGTATTATGTAGTATCGTTGTTCTATGATTTCCACAACAATAATTGACTGCAGACATAATAAGAATAAGTACTCCAAGTATAAATATAATATCGTGTTTAGATCCTCAACCCAAATCATGTGTCATAGAGTCATTACATTCTTAGGACATTATTAGATTTGTTCATACATCAATACTGAAACAAAAATGTTAAGTGGAATTGCCTTATATTTATTGTCAAATCAAGTACAAGTATCTCATCACATGATTAATTGTAAGAAATACAACCATTAGTTTTCCATTTGCACTAGACCTAGTCACTCACAAATCTAGTTTCATGTGATCTAACATGACCATCATGCTTCCATTGTGAAAGTGCTTTCGTCAAGGGTTTAACAACATTGCTTTGATTTCGTATTCTATAGTTTTAACATATTTTTCCTATATAGTCTCTCATATGAGTTGTTAACGCCTAAGTATGCTCTTAGAACATTGATGTGATATGGGTTCCTTAGCTTATGCAGTTGCTCCATTGTTTTTGTAGAATAGCTCTATTGCATCACTAATGGATGGAACAACTCCTAGTTTACCAGTGAACTTATTGACTCATACAAACTCCTTTTGTGTACTAGGAGCAACAATTATGTGCATTCACTATTATAGAATTAGCTATTGTTTCTTTCACGTAAGTACTCCAAGTTACAACTCTATCATTTAGGCAAAACACAAATCCTAATTTTGATCAGTAATCATCCTTTCTGGTTTAGAAGCTTAAGTGGTTGTAACCTATTATAACAAGCTCATCCTCACCACCATAAATTAGGAATTGATCCTTGGTTCTTTTCAAGTACTTAAGGATGTTACTTAAAAAAATATAATGACCTTCATAGAGATTTTAATGGTACCTACTTGTCATGCTTAAAGCATATGAGATGTTAAGACGTTTACACAACATTGCATACATGACCAATCCAATTGTACATGCATAAAAATTATTATTCATGTAATCCCTCTATTCAAAAGAGATAGGAAACTGATATCTAGAGAGACTTATTCCATGACACGTGGGCAAGTTTCCTCTCTTTGACTCTTGCATGTTGAACCTTTTTAGCACCTTTCCAATGTATGTACTTTAAGTTTGAGAAAGAACCCTTCTAGATCTATCCCTATTGATTTTGATTCCTAGTATATAGGATGCTTCTCCTAAGTACTTCATGGAGAAGGTATTACCCAACCATGTTTTAACCAACTTTAGAGTAGGAATGTCATTCCCCATCAATAGAATGTCATATACATACAATATGAGGAATACAATTATGTTCCCAACAACCTTCTTGTAAACTCAAGGTTCAAATTGATTTTGAATAAAGCCAAACTATTTTACTATCTCATCAAAATAAAGATATCTTTGAGATTCTTGCTTCAATCCATAGATTGGCCTTTGTAGGTTACATACTTTCTTGGCATCATTAAGAGAAATATAACCTTTAGTTTGTGTCATGTACACATCCTCTATATATTCCCATCAAGGAAAGTAGTTTTAAGGCCAATTTGCCAAATCTCATAGTCATGATAAATTGTAATGGAAAACATGATAATCATGGATTTAATGATGGAAACTGGTAAAATGGTTCAACAATTTTAGCACCTTCAACTTGTTTGAAACCTTTTTCTACCCATCAAACTTTGTAGGTTTGTACATTACCATCCATGTTAGTCTTCTTTTGGAAGACCCACTTGCACCCCTTGGATTTTACACCTTTAGGTGGATCCAAAAAGGTTCACACCATGTTGGTATACGTGGATTCCATCTCAGATGCCATGGCTTCCAACCATTTTAGAATCGGGTCCCTCAATAGCCTCATTGTACATTGTTGGTTCATCACCATCAATGACCAAAACATCAACGTGTTGAGTTAGGAGAAATCTTTATCTCTCTTCCTTAAGATGTTCCCTACTGGACCTTTGCAGTTCATGTGTTATGATTAGAACTTGAGATTTTACAACAGTGTGTGATTCCTCTTATTCCTTATCGACCTCCATAGGTTCAATATTATCTAGTTGGATCTAAATATCTTTAATTTCTATTTTCCTCCAACTAGTTCTTTTGTAAATATTTTTTTTAGGAATACAAAATTTTTGGAAACAAAAACTTTGTTGTCAAATAAAATATTGAGGTAATATCCCTTCGATTCCTTAGAATACCGAATAAAATTGGCATTTGTCATATTTCGATACAATGTTTTTAGAAAATTGTTTGCTGACATTAGCTTCAAATATCCAAATCTTCATGAAAGACATATTGGAAAGTTTCCTGGTCCATATCTCATATGGTGTCTTTTGAACCGATTTAGACAGTACATTGTTAAGTATAAATACTATAGTTTCTAGAGCATATCTCCAGAAGGAAGTTGGTAGAACAAAAATACTCATCATAGATCATACCATGTCCAACATGGCGTAATTCCTTTTTCTAAGGAGTGGTACCCTAGAGGGGATGCACTCCCTACTAAATCAAATAAAAGGAAACATCCTATCTGCCAAACACGTAACCAAATTTTAGCAAAGGGATGACAATCAAATTTATTCATGAGTACGTTTCAAGATAATAAAATGTAGTAGTAGAAGATAAAAGATCTAACTATTATAATGCTTAATTATATCATGATCCTTTACCACACATGGTGATACATAAGAAAACTAATCTATATCATAGGACAAGAATAGGGCTATCTAACAACCTCAAATTTATCTCCCAAATAGGATCACCTACACTTGAGTTTTTCCTGGTCAACCTTGGTAGTCTCCTCCTTGATCTCCACCTAGGGGTTGGAAGTATACCCCACAATACAAGACAATGTGGAAACTATCAGCATAAATTCTGATATGATCATATTAATAGGGATTGACAATTATTAGGGAAAAGAGCCACAATTGTAACTAGGCTTCCCATCCAAGAGAAATGTATCACCCAAATGGGTATCAAAAGAATGTGAATTTGAATAAGATCATAATCAATAGTTACACTTGCCATTAATTAAAAAATGGTATGCCACAATAGAAGACATAAATGTTTTAGGGCACATAAACTGTCAGCAATAATAATCAACATGCATGCAAATGGGATAAGAATATCGCTAGTTATATGTAATAAACAATGGAAGCTAGGACACATAACTCTAAAACTTGATAGAGTATGACACATAACCACACTGTATAGAATATAAAATGGGAACAAAACCTGGGTATGGGGCACATAACCTCCACTCCAAAACATAAAAGGGCACATAACACCATAAAACCAAATCACTAATAGAACTCTAGGGCTACTGATTCATAAAGCATGCATACATGTAGAGTCAAGTGAAAGTACAATCAGAAAATAGAATTGATAAGATTTCAATCACATAAATATATAATACAAAAATCCACCCAAAAGTGGGCATTTTAGGGTTCCATCTCACAATAAGGAGAAACTTGGTTCAAATTCATAAGTAGAGTTTCATCATGAAGCAAAGTATAATTTAGATTCAAGAAGGGTATCTAACCGATTAAGAAGATTAGCATTAACTACTGACACGAGTCAACCTCTCATAGGAGAGAGAGTATGTATAGGATAGTACATCCCAAAGGACCAAGAGAGAGATAAATATGGGTGATTTCTCAATATTGAATATTGGAATAAAACATAAATCAAGAGAAAGAAAAATTAGGTCAATTGCTCAATATAGAAACTAGAGAATGCAACCTACATAAAGGAAGAGTAAAATTAGGTTGATTTCTCATTGTTATTAAGGAAATTCATCATACCTTAGAACATGTGTCAACTTGTCAAATTTTAAAACCTAGATCCAAGTCAGGTTCCACTTCACCTAGTATTGATTGATATATACAAATCATCAATTAGTATGCATATTATGAGCCCCAGATTACTACTCTTATTATAATTGGATATGGGTTATGAAATAGTTTCAGTTAGGTAGTTAATCTTTTTGTATTCCAATGAGAATTTTTGTGCAATGTTTCAATAACCAGAGAATGAATTGAAATTTACAACTTGTTTTTGTTGCATTTTAAAATAAAAATTGGTTGGCAAAACACTAATATACCCCTACTTGGAATTCAACAATTAAGATTGTGACAAGGTAAGGAGCATAAAATCATCGGGAAAGAAGCCTAGCAAAAAGGAAATGTGGATAAGACAATATTGCCCCTATGATCGAAAAAAAACTAAATTCATGAATAGGGGAAGATATGATATTTGCCATGTGCAGCTCGCCTTCCCTCACGCGCATGTGCCATGGCAGCAAGCAAGAGATCTGCAACCCATGGGTGGAATTGGGGAAAATCCAGAGATGGATTATGAGGCCAAAACAACCTACCAAGAACCAAACTGGTGGGGTAAGGAAGCTTAACCAAGGTTCTATTGAACTGTGGTGCGGAAGGTTTCCAACACCGAGGAGCTTTTGGTATGAGAAGAAGACTAATTTTGTGATAGCAAGAGGAAAACATTTGGACATAATTCATGTGATGGGACGATTGAAATAGTGTTGAAGGTGGTCAAGGGATGGTCAGTATTTATAGGTTTAGGTATAAGGGTATCTATAAGAATGTGGTTTGAAGAGTTTGGAGGGGAATATGGGAAAACACAAAATAAGGAAAGTAGGGCATGCGTCTACACTTGTTGAGTGCAAAATCTTCTCACATATTTAATGGGAGTAATTTTGTGGATTAGAAATAGAAAAATCCATGTCACAAAATTGAATGATCATGGTAGTATTGTTCACATGAGTGTTCTCATACTCAAGGTAGGATATTATGTGCTCACCATTAGTTTTAAATCTAAGGATGAGCGTGCAAAACTAAATAATGTTGGGAATCCACCTTTTAACCTTAGTGTGACACAACAAATTCAGAACTATATGAAATACATAAAATTAGACGTGTGATAGGAAATCAGGAAAACCTTAGGAAATCATTATTCATTGATTAAATTATTGGAATGTTAAGCATTATAAGTCAATTTCGTCTCCTACTTTATTTGATGATCAAACATTGATCAATTATTACCAAATTTGGCACCTCACCAAACTAGGACATGGAGAAACTGATTTTTCCATTAATTTTAACTTCTTGTGCTATTATTATTTTATTTAATATTTTTGACTATAAGTTATATCTTTCTTTCCTATTTTAATTAAGGCACCTAGGATTGTTCAATTAATGTAAAACTTGGCACCCAAGCTGATTGTGACCCAAAAATCACTATTTTGCCATTAGATTTGCGTTTTGAATTTTATTTTTATATGTTCTATTAAATTGGGGTTTAGACTCATTACGATTATACTCATTATATTATTATATCATCATTATTAACATCCATTAAATTGATTCTAATTATCTTCACTTTGTTACCAAAATATTTACTTCATATTATTTTGCAATAATTTCAATAGTTTACCATTTAACCTATAAATTCCATTGATTCAATATTAACTTAGATGATGGAACATAATTCATATATATGGTTCATGAAAGACTCCAAATGTTATTTCAATTTAAGTATATAAAATAGTATTCCTCTTATTAGACATATCTTAGTCACTATGTAAATACTAGTTAGAAAATGAAACACATGTGACATATATCATGAACCACTTACATTTTAACATATATTCAGGCTAATACGTTGATATGGGTGTTTCATGATGTGTGATGTTGATTATAGAAACTAATGTATATGCTTTCAAACCTATACATGGTAGGGTGAGTTATTCATGTTTATGCACTATGTTTATTTGTTAGGTTTACAAACAATTGCAATCTAGGAAAAACTCCATCCTTGTTTGGTCAAATCTATAGAACCAAGCAATTTAAGTCATAATAATGGGATTAGAGTTTCTAAAGTCAGGATTCTAGGTTTTAGTATGTCACATTCTTTCCGATGCACCATTATTTGTGGTGTTCTAGGTGGAGTCCATTGTGATACAATACACCAATCCCTCACAAGGTCCTAAAACTCTTGGCTTAAGTAATCACCACCTCAACCTACTAAAAGTGCTTCAATTATTTTACCAAGTTAATAATTTTTTTCATTCATGAATTGCTTGCATTTTCAATGGATTATAACTTGTATTCATTAGACACACATACCAAATCTACTGAAGTCATCAATAAATGTGATGAAGTATTGATACCCACCTCTGGCATTTGTTCTTCATACATCAATATGCATGAGTACTAATAAGTCACTTGTACTTTCACTATTTCAAAGTGAAGGGTTCTTTCAATATCTTGTCTAAAAAACAAGATGAACATGTCTCAATTAATTCAAAAATAAATGACTCCAAATAACCATCTTTATGGAGTCTATGAATGTGCTTCTCATTTATGTTCCCTAGAAGATAGTGATATAGGTACGTTTTGTTTGAGACATTGAGTTTTGATCTCTTAGTATCTATGTTATATACATGTGTTCCAAGTTCTAATAAATAGAGAACATAACACATCAAACATTTATCATAGAATGGATCATCTCTTCAAGTAGAAATCTAACCAATATTTATTAGAAATTTAAATTAGTTCTTGCCCAAAAAATATATAGAGATAATATTATAGTAGGTACACAATATAGTCCTCTAACTCTATTACAAGCCCACTGGGAATAAATAATAGTAGATTCCTACAGTAGTGGAAGAACAACTTGCTCCATTGGCAACACAAAGTTTCACCTCCCTTTCTTTAAGAGTCTACTTCTTTTCAAATCATGTATATTTGAGTATATGTGAGATCCACATCTGGTATCCAATACCCATGCTAAGGAATTATATAACTTTATTTCTATACCATATATATTGAAAGTGGAGATTTTGCCATTACTACTTGTTCTTCAGTTCCACAAGGTAGATAGGATAATTATTCTTCTAATGTCTGGTTTGGTGGAAATGGTGCCAATTGTCTCCCTAAATCGCTCCTCCTTTTGCCTTAAGTGTAGAAGACTTTTTTCCATTTATAGAACTTGTGTTGGAATTTTCTTTTCCCTTAGAAGTTACTTTTCTTTTTTTGACTATAACAACATATTTGGAATTGTATTGCATTTACCCCTTAGTATTTCTCAACATGAAAAGTAACTCTGTCAATGTCTTAAAAAAATTATTTATATTGTAACTTATGACAAGTTGTTTGTATGAATGCACAATGATTCTAAGAGTACATCTATGTCCAAATCTTGTCCTGAAGGAAATTAGTCTATCTAGATGTTCCACATACTGAATTAGCTTGAGTATGTGGTGTCCAACTAGATCACCTTTTGTCATCTTGAAACTAAACATTGACTTGGGAGACATTGTAACACTCTTCCCTTATTGTTCTTATTACATGTTCATGAGATGTGTTATCATTTTAATAACATCCATATTCTCACCTTTCTTATGAAACTCCTGATTCGTGGAGTAACGTATAAGATATTTGATGCCCATGGCATCATCATGATGCTTCTTTATGATCTTCCCTTTCCATCCTAGGTGAATTCAGATTTGTTTCATTTGGTATTGGTGTGTCCAGGACATAAAGATTAAACTCATGTGAGGGAACAATTCTCAATGTCCTAAACTAATCGTTGAGGTTATTCCCATTTCGTTTGTTTCTCAAGGGGGATTGTAGTGAAAAAGGGTTGTTGTTTGTGTTTTCTGTTTGGTTTACATTGAAAGTGTTTGAATGAGTCAACTTAGACTGACCACTCATAACTTAAATATCTTAGTAGGTAACAATTAAAGAGTTGAAAGGGGAAGCTGGGGTGAGGAGCAGACTTGAAGGAACACTACGAAGCTGCTAATGAATATCAGGCGTATGCAAAAAAAGAAGGTAACAATTACCCATTGCATTCACTCCAATTATTGGATAGATGGTTGCACAATTTATTTTCAATATCCATCTTTATGCCTCTAGATTCTTAATTTTATTGATATCACCTAGTTAAGTCTGACCCAAAAGACAATACAAAAGAGTTTTTACCCTACTTTTGTAGACCCACATATCTATTCTCATACTTCCACAACATAGACAATGCACCACACTTTAGAATGCGCACACTTTTTCGATAAATCTTTTCATGTGTATTGCATATCAAAAAAATCTAATAATTGATATTTTATTTAGGGATCTATATATTTATATCCAAATGTATTGGATAATCATTACATATATGTTATTATATTTATCATATGCTATCACAATCACCACACATGGTAAAACATGATTTGACAACTAGTACAACATCTTGAGGAAAAAAGTTTTATAGAAAAACAACCAAGAGATTGACATCTAATCTAAGTTTGAACCTATCATTTATAGGATTTCTAGTAACCCGACTCTGCAAGCTAGTTGGTCGAATACTATTCCCTATTTTGGATATTTTTGTGTTGTTGATTGATTCATCGACTCATCTACATCACAAACTTTCTAAGTACCATACTTGTAGTGTAGACTTCTAATCATTTCCTCCTCTCTATAATGGTCTGCCGGTGATGTCCTTACATCATTCTATTCTAACGACATAATTAAAATTTACATAGAGAATGTTTAGGAGAGGTATGGCATGTAATCCATATAAATGTTTCATGTCATTTTATCAAATGAAAAAAATGATATTACATCTTTTGGATAATACCACAATGATCTAATTGCCATATTCACATCCACCAAGAAATATTATTTTTGATACATCATATCTATATATAAATATCATATGATATATGATATTAGGTGATTAATGTGGACACAAAGTTGCACAAAATTCATCTAACCAATCGTTTGCGGTTTAAAACTCCAACCAAATTTGAAAGAGTATGACTTTGGTTTTGATGTTGTTGTAAGGTTTTCGAGAAGTTGGAGCAACAGAGAACAAAACCTTTCTTTCCCGTTTAACTTAGCTATTAGATCCGTCATATCTACAAAAAATTGGTGAAAATACATGGAAGGGATAAAGATTATACCATTGTACATAGTAGTTGTCCAACAAAATAGACACATATTGGTGGGTGAAGAATTCTTAACTTTCATATCCAAATCTGAATTGGACACCAAGTAGCTATTTCACAGAGTACATCCAACAAAAAATCTTACAAGACTAAAGGAAGAAGAAATTGTGATGAATAAGATATCCCAACATAGCCACAAACATGTCCACATCTTAATATCATCCATGCAAATGAGAATGAACTCCATTTTGTTCTCCAAGAGACAGTGTGGAAGGAATGGTCTTTATGTTGGAAATATGATAGCATCACAATACTCTTTTTTGCAATCTCCTTGCGACTAATGATGGTTGGTCCAAAAGGTTTGCCAAAAGGTTCTCCCCCAAAACTAACCATCATGCCCCTATATACAGGAAATGCAGGGAAGAAAGATTTGTGATAAACTCAATGAAACAAAAAGGAAGCTACTACTTTTTCAGTAGCCTACCATGGACAACCAATCATCCTACTGGCATAGTACAATTTCCCAACTGGTCATGGTAGTCTTCTTTAAAGTTACATGTGTGGGATTTCCAATTGATCGATTGGATTTGATCAAAATGGTATGGATTGATCCATAGATCTGATCCAGTCGAGCGGATGGACCCAATCTAGTTGGCATATTGACTTATCTAATCTGTTCAGAAGGTTGGGCTAGCTACTTGACTAATTGGGTGGATCTTAACCTGGTCAATCAACCGGAACGTCCATTCGATCAACTAAAGATCATACAATTTAATGGACTTATGAGTCAGTCCATCAATGATCCAATTGGTTACCTCCATCTTTTATTAACCTTTTTTATCATATGTCCATGATTATACTCCTATGGATTAGCATACTATGTGTATGACACTATGGGCTCCAAATCACATTGGCAATGGTATCCATAATCACATTATGGTTTCACAAACAATGATTGATACCTAAAAAGACTTATCCAAGTAATTCGAGAAGTTGGAACCTATAAAGTGACCAATGTTACCATGACCATTGCAACATCCTAGGATTTGAAGCCTCAGATAAATGGTCTTAAAAGGAATGAGTGGACTACCCATATCACCAATTTGTAACTCTTTTCTAGGAATCCCATCACTAAAGAACTTAGTAGTCAAGCATGCTCATCCCAGAGTAGTACTAGGATGGGTGATCATTCGGGAAGTTTATCCTGGCTTGTGTGTGTGAGTTAGGACAAAGCATGTAGTTGAGGCTAGTGGTGGGTTGTGGTGATAATTCACCATTCCTGAAACTCTGCTAGAGCCTCAGGTTGTGGTCCCATGTGTTACAAATGGTATCAAAGCTAGACCCCCTCCAATGGGTGAGACCTATGTGGGCATGACATGTTGATGTTAATCTGTGTGGTCTAGACATGTGGGAAAGGGTTATCCTAGTTAATGGAGCTACCCTTGTGTCGATAGCCATGGATGGGAGTTTGGTATCCATGTTCCATTTTGGTACTACACTGAAATGGGGAATTATTATGAGGTCATATAGTTGAGCTTTGATGAGGACTTCAAGAGTCTAAGTGGGGGGGGATTTTAATGTCCTAGGATGTGAGGCCTCAGATAAATGATCTTAACGGAATGATTGGACTACTCATATCACCAAGGTGCACCTATTTTTAGAGATCCTATCAACTAAAGAACTATGTGGTTAAGCATGCTCAGTCAGGAGTAGTACTAGGATGGGTGACCAATCAGGAAGTTTATTGTGGCTTGCACGTGAGTGAGGAAAAAGCATGCAATCTAGGCTAGTGGTGGTCTGTGGGGCCAATCGTCTTTCTTGAAACTCTACTAGAGCCTTGGGTTGTGGCCCTAGGTGTTACAACCATATAATCTATTTATCATAGATATCAAAATTGAAATTGAGACATGGAATTGTAATCCTCTTATTATTTAGTGTATGTTGCTTGAAATAGATCAAACTATTCGAGATTCTACAAATCCCATATCATATATTGACTCACATGATCATGACCATGCATTTCCATTTCCCACATGTCACGTGATCAATATATTATTCTAGAGGAGGATCAAATTTCATACACATCACTCACAATAATCCAAAAGTGTTATAGTGCACCCAATCACCACCTTTATAACAACCCATATTCAAACCACGTTGGACTAGTGTATAAGTACATAGAACAACATGTGATTATTGTGATTTTAGTTCATCGGAACACCATCACCACTGTCACATTGAGATCTAACTCTGACATGGCTTTACATGATTTCATGTGTCACTCTCAGGATGGGTATGTCTCAATGATTAAGGTGTACAAGACTCCAATATCATGAGCTTGAAATGCCACATATACAATAATTCATCAAAAGAATATATGAATTTTAGTAGGTACCCCTAAGAATTCACCTCTCTCATATGTGGTATAATTAGATTACCTATTGAATAATATGATGGGTATTTGATTTTATAGTCCATCTTGTCCTATGATGGCACCATGGTTGTAATCCATCAAGTGAAGAAGGAACCCTAATTTCTTTGTGTAATAGTGGGATGATCATATGACTTCTCTATGTCTAGAGACAATGTAGTGTAATCATGATTAGGGTGAAGTGAGGAATACTGTATGTTTTGTTCTAAAAGTACCTAATGGAATTTGATTATGTGTTATAAGAAACATTTTCCCCTCCTATACCAGAGGTTTGAGATTCTTTGGTATGTCCTCTTAGTCGTATTATTGATCGGACACTTTTAGTTGAATGAGGGAATGGTAGCAAAATAGAATTTGTGTAATGTAGTGAAAGGTGGTGACATGGTTCTCAGACCAATTTGGGTGCCATTTTTGGATTCCATCACACAATTTTCATCGCTAAACCTATTGTTATTTTAAAAGTTATTTATACTAAAGAAAATCTTTCATATTTTGTCGATGGTTTTTGGAACCAACTCACCATAATTTTATGTAGTAGAAAAACCCATAGTGAAGAAACTGTGACTAACATGATCAAACCTGAGGTCATAGGCCTAAGTGTGATGTAGAGAGTGTGAAGAAGAAGTTTTGAATTTATATAAGACCTACTTGATCCACCATTGTTTCCCTCTAGATGATTTATTAATTAATAGATTAATTCTTGTAAAGGGTGGAGTCTTTCACACACTAATTATTAATAGTGTAACTTAATTTAAGGACTAACGAACTAAATAGAGGTTGAAACAAGTGATACTTGTATAACAAATTTAGCTACCCCCAACTAGGGTAAGTGGGTAAACCTTGTCAATTTGAGTACCATGAATGTGTTGGTATGTATGCCCAGAGAGCCAATCATATGAAGGTAGTAATGGTATATCTTGTAAACAATTTGATTAATAATAAATGGAAATTCTATTTATTCTATTTTTTTCAGTTATGAGATAATGATGTAACATAATAAATGTCTAAAGAATGATGATACTTGATAACATATGTCTTTAGGTTTAGGACCTGAACAATGAGATCATATGTATGACAAGAGTACATATATTCTTGTTGTGTACCTAGTTGGTTATTACTATGGAAGAAAAATAGACAAAAGTAATACATAAGACTAGAGTGTGTATATGTTGAAGAAATAATATTATCAGTCATGATATGTGATATCAAATCAAACACACATGTACTTGTTAGAGAACAATGTACTTGATAGACTGACCTTGAGAGGGATACATGGAGACTATAGAATGGTACCTGGAATCAACTCTCATAGTGATGGTGGTGATTGTCATTCTTAGACATGAAGTCACTACACTCACCACATCTCATTCACATACTTTAACATCATCCACCTTTACCTTGAATAAAGGTTGCAATAAAGTTGGTGCCCAGGGTGCATTGTGATACATGGGGATCACTTTCAGTGATGTAGATGGGATTTATACCTCCTATAAGAGTATGATATCCTAACCACTTGATGAGAGGGACTAAGAAATGCATGGTCAAGTTGATGTGAGTCAATATGTGATATTGATCTTTACATATATCAAATAGTCATCTCTAGTTCAAGGAACATGGATTGAACGTTCAAGATGATGATGATCATTCCATGGCTCGAGTTCAATCTGGATACCCATGGCAAAGGAAATATACGATCACTATAAAACCAATTATAGAATCTAGGGTGAAGTTATTCTTTAACTTTCTGATTGCTTAGATAGAAATAATGTCTTGCTAGATACCAATCATTGCTTGTGATGTCATAAGTTGGTTATGGACACTCACTGCCAACATAACTTGGAACTTATAGGATCACACACATATGATACACTTAGAATAGGAGTTTATTCAAGAATGTATATTAAACTTGATTACTAAATCATTAGGTATTCAATTATAAACAACAATGGTTAAGTGTTGACTAATAAGACTATGAACTAACCACTTTAAGTGTTGGATCGATGGATCCTAAGTGTCAAGTCAATTAAACCAAGATTGGCAATCAGATCCATGAGACGACCGGTTTAGTAAGTGAACCAATCGAATCTAGTCTGTGAACCGACCAGTTCAGGTTATGAACCAGCCATTCGGTTGATCAATTCGATTGGATCAGGGATTGATGTTGTTTCCATATTCTACATTAATCAAATATTGATTGTCAATACAATTTTAATTGGGAAACATAGTGAGATGACCGGTTCAAGAGTTTAACCAGTCAATTCATTATTGAACCAACCATTATTTTTCGTTTGCAGGCTATGAAAATTCATGTATTCTATCTCTTTGACTCTCACTCAGAGTAGAACTACTGACCCTGGCACTCCTACAAATAGAGGGGTATTCTAGGCTTTCTAGAGACACAACAACAAGATCTGAAAATTTTTGTCTTCTCACAGTTGTGGAAAGGTAAGAACCTAAGAAAGTCCTACATGTCAAAGGGAGGGATAGCAAGGGAGAGACAATTGGGAGAGCAAGTCAGTGCTAGAACGCTGACTAGAAGGGACAACTCCTTCTTGTATGTTCATCTAGAAAGATAGGAGTTCTAGATGGTCCATGTAGACTACTATAAAGGCAAGGAGACCGTTTCTAGCCTCTAGGGGAGCAAAGTCAACTGTTGTCTATGGTGATCAACTGGGAGGTTGTTGTTGATGCTATCGAGGTGCAACCTAAAGAAAGGTGCACACTTCTAGAAGAAATAATCACTAGACTTTCTCCAGGACCAGGTATAATCCTTGAAACCAGCCTTCCCATTACATAGTTATTGACGTTATCTACTGTTCAAAGGGAATATGACAGTTAAATTTTTGTTTCTACTGCCTCATCTGATGCCATATTTCCCTATAGTGGTGTCAGAGCCACGTCAATTTACTATGATTTGGGATTTAATGGGTATGATCAGATTTTGTTTTTCATCATTTGTAAATAGCATACAATATGAATATTTAAAATAATTAATGTGCATGTTTGATTAAATACCACTTACGATCCATATTATTATATACATGATATGAAATATATGCAATTTATACACGTCATTTTAAAATTGGTTTTGATGGTGGATGTTAGCATGGTTATGGCCAATAACCATACATCTACATGCTTGATTGTGTGGATGTTTATTACTATTTATATCTCAGTTTGCATACCAAGCCTTTATCTTCTCTTCCATATGTAAAATTATTATTCTCTCTTTCCTATATTCCCTTAGAATGTAACTCAAGGTTTCCTTATTACCATGTAATATGTTAAATAGAATTATTATAGTTTTAATTCTTATTATGACAAAGAAGACATTCAACACCAGATGAACTGCTCATTTCAGAAGTCGAGCCGACCGACTAGAGGACCAAAGAGGACAAATGATAGGAGGAGCCAAATCGATCAGCTGGTGGCCCAACCAATCAACTAGAGGTGTCCAATTGTTGTTTGGACTAAAGACCATATGATCAATCTGATAGACCAACTGACCAACCTGGAGGCAAACTGGTCAGCTCAAGTATTGAATCGATCAACCTGGATAAGTTCGAGCACATATCTTCATCAATAATAGGTTGTTGCATATGATGTATAACCTAGGTGGTAGTAATTACTTGTGGCTCTAAGGAATTACAATAGTATGGCCATAATCATCCCTTGTGTTTTAATTGCATGTTTTTGTTTGTGGGATATAGCAAGTATATTATATGTACTATAAGTATGTGTTGATTTGATATGTATATGTATTTATAAATACAAATCCATGATTAAATATCAAACCTAAGATATTTTCCATAAGAAGAACACATGAAAATCTTGATCGATCAAGCGTGCACACAACCTATCATGGTGCACTATCTATCTCGTGGAAGTGTGATGGTAGATATGTGGGTCAACCCTGGTAGGGTGCATATTCAATCGTGTTAGCTTATGGGTTAGGCTTGACTAGGAAATCTTAATAGGATTAAGTTCCTAGAAGTATATAATTGGACATGTCAAGGATTTGTGCATACCATATATCCAAGAATTGTATGATATGCAATTGGTGAACAGTGCCTACCTTAATAATTAGTTATGAGTGCTAGCGTTGGAGGGGTATTGGTGTAACATCCATGACCTGGGTTATGCCATAAACTTAGAAGTTTTTCTTAATTAAATTATTTATAAACTTTTTTTAATCTTTTGAAAAGTAATTAAGACTCCAGGAGAGTTTAATTTTCAAGTTTGAGCTTATTTGCAAACTATTTGTGCATTATATGATAGTTTGGGTATAAATTGTAATTTACCAACAATGAGGGGTTATATTGCAATATGTCACATTTTGAACGTGCCTCAGTTGATTTATCATCATAAGAGAGAGAATGATTCTAAGGGGTAGCTTGTGGAAAGCCTAAGTTCCAAGTTGAAGCTTGTTTGAATAATGCATGTGCCTTGTGTACCAATTTTGGTGCAAATTGCAATTTACCCAAAATGTAGGGTTGATATGCAAATTACCACTCTAGAGTGTCCCTACTCTCTCTTCTAATCATATAGAGGAGATATAAATAAATAGGCACCATGTTTGAATCATATGTGAGTGATGGTATTTTCGTTGATTAAAAGACCAAGAAGAGTTGTATAGTTGAAACCCTAAAATGAGTTATATTGAGTTGTATTGAGTTGTAGAGCTTATATGGGAGTGCCTATTGTCCAAGAAGCCATAGAGGAGGTCCCATATCATTTTTTCAACTCTTGGAAAAGGCCATGATTAGTTAATCACCTCAAGAAGGTGATGGATATCAGTTTACAACTTTCCTTGGAAACGTTGTATCGGTTTGTGAATAAAGTGAAGTTGGGCTGTAATATCTTGTTCAAAAAGATAACTAATGGCCAAAATCTTATCCCTATATTATCCCCAAGAGTTTTTCATGTCAAGATAAATATGTGTGCATGAATGTACATGTGTCAACCCATGCATGGACATGCGTCACCTAGTAGTATAAGGTGATGACACCTCTTATACACTCTCTCTCATGAGCCTCAATTATATATTCCACTCCTTTCACCTACTAGTGAAACTTTTCAAATACCACAACTCTCTTCTCTTAGATATTGTGAATTGTAGTTGAGGAGCAAGGAGGATCTCGATCCTTAAGCTTAAGGTGAAGCCATGATCATCTTCAACCTTGGTTGAAGCATGATTCTCGGGTTGTGATTCTTCCTTTTTTTCTTTTTCACCAAGTTCTTATCTATGATTATTATTTGCATATAGATGAGTTTTGAACAAGTATTGGATCTTTGATAAGTTCATATTCAACCTTGGGAGCGTGAATCTTTGGATCTTGGAGCTTTGAAGTTGTTCTTGAGGTGGGTTATATAACTTGAACCCAATCATGTTATTATTCACTTTCAATCTTGCTATACTTGTTGATCTACTTTCAATTTCGATTTTTATTGAATAATTGATGAATCTATGAGTTCTAATAGTTTCATAGGATTGTTTTCCATGAACTTGAATACTAAGGGATGAAAGTCTAGAGCTTGATTATGACATCATCATCATGGCACAAACCGATATGGGGGTGAAGCACCTCTTGCCCAATATGGTAGTAAGCACACACCTCTTGCCCGATATGGTAGAAGCACACACCTCTTGCCCGATATGGTGGAAGCACACACCTCTTGCCCGATATGGTGGAAGCACACACCTCTTTCCCGATATGGTAGTAAGCACACACCTCTTGCTCGATATGGGGGAAGCACACACCTCTTGCCCGATATGGTGGAAGCACACACCTGTTGCCCGATATGGTGGAAGCACACACCTCTTGCCTGATAAGGTGGAAGCACACACCTCTTGCCTAATATGGTGGAAGCACACACCTCTTGCCCGGTATGGTGGAAGCACACACCTCTTGCCCGATATGTTGGAAGCACACACCTCTTGCCTGATATGGTGGAAGCACACACCTCTTCCCTATATGGTGGAAGCACACACCTCTTGCCTGATATGGAGGTAAGTGATTCAGCCCTATTTTAGGGCTTAATCTTGTGTCTTTTTTCTCTTCAATCACATATATACCTATTAGATTACATGTTATTTCCCTTAATATGCATATTTGTGTAAAATGCACTTATGGACATTTTTTGCATGTTTTTCAGGTACTTGGACCACACTTGGATGGACGAGAGAGATGGAGGGGCCCAAAGAAGGCCCCAGAGCTCCCCCAACCTACCCATAGTGGCCAAGAGTCAAGCTTAAGCAAAGAAGTCCATAGATAATGAAGTTTGAAGCTTAAAGTGCAAGTAAAGCCCCCAACACGGCCGTGGTAACACAGAACGGTCGTGCTGCCAATGAAGAAATCACAGGAAAAATCTCAATTTTGAAGCAGCTGCAGAGCATACTTGTAAAGAAGTGAAACCACTCCTCTACTAGAAAGAAAAGATCACATCCCTTAAAGCAAACACCACGTAAAATTTTTCACAAAAGGGATGAAGATCAATTCATTCAACATGTAAGTATCATTACACAATGAGTAGCAGCGGAAAACAAATATTATCTAACAATTTACAAAGGTTTATACAACACTTCACCACAAAAGGTGTTCTAAAGGAAAACTAAAAATAGCGCCAAGGACAAGCTGAGGGTCATCTAACCACCTCTTCAAGCCTCCCAAAGATCAGCTACAAGGTTGTTGTTGAAGCTACTTTCCTTGATCTAACCTGGGGTTGGAAGCATACCCCACAAAAGAAGAATCAAAAGGAAACAATCAACAAAATGCTGGTATGTGTATGCTAAAAGAAACTTTGAGCAATTTAAGCAAACAGGACATCAATAGTAAAATTCTTCCCATACAAGAGATAAGGACTACCCAAAGGGGTATAAAAGATAAGATTCATCATCACATAATAAAAGAAGTTACTTGCCATAAATAAACAAATAAGGTTGTGCAATACTGGCACATAGAGAGAGTAGGGCACACACCCCACAATCAATCATCAAACCTGCATGCATGTGAGATAAACATAGCCCTAGAACAATATAAATAACAATTGGCGGCCAAGCACAAACTTGAACCTGATAGAGAAAGGAATACTGCCAATCTCCCAATTATATACAATTTTGAGCATGGATTACTGCCACACTCGATTTACAGAGGAATGGTATACTGCCACCCTCCAAATAAACAAACAGGGGAATACTGGCCCAAAACCAATGTAATTACATTACTCTAGTGCTACTGAATCACATTGCATGTATAATGTAGAGGCAAGTAGAAATGCATAGTCAGAATTAATATAGTTGCCATCACACAATGGACAACTCAAACATATAAGCAAACCCACTTCAATTGTGGCACATAACAATATAAGAGATCAACATGCACAAAGGCACAAGATATGATATCAAGAAATTATCTGAGTACATAAAAAGTAAGATAGTTCATACGAACCATGATAACAAGAGATAAGACATTTTGTGTAGGCAAAAGTCAAAAGAATGATAATATAGGTGAATTGCTCAACATGAAGTAATGGGGGATACAACATACCTCAAAATAAAAGTCCAATAGGTCCATAGCACTTCTGGATCCAAATCTAGGTCACCAAAGAGCCTAATAATAAACACATATACCGATTTTATGTCAATTTCATATATATCAACCAAACCCTAAAAACTACCTTTTTATATATGTGTGAATTAGGTTATGAAAACTATTCCATATTTTAGGTTATGTTTATACGAGTCTAAAACATATTTTATTATATTTTTCTGACTTAAAAATTATTAGTTATGAATTATTCAAGTTTTTTCTCATTTAATTAGATCCATAAAATCACCCTTTTAAATCATCAGATTCGGGAATCAAAACCAATACCAAACGAAAGCTTGCATTTTTCTGAATCCAATGAATATTTTTCCATAATTTTCTGATCATCCAATAATTAGTTATCAATTTTTAACTACAGACCAATCAGATAATTACAAATAATCCGATCGCAAAGCAAGGGCAGGGAAAATCCATGTGGACCCGAACAGGCCAATCAGAGCCGCCCACGTCAGGGGACCACTTAAGCCAAGTCAGCGAAATCAGGCACAAAGCTAAAAGGAAGGTGCGAAAAGACCGAAATACCCCTGGCCACGAAACAAAACATAAAAGGAAAGAACGAGGGCAAAGAGGAGAATTCACCCTGGGGTTTGTTTCCCCCGCGAGGACCACCCCCGACAGTAGAGAGCAACAGCTCGATCCACAAACTCCAGATCGCAAAGGAGTGTGAATTGGGCGATGCGTCCTCCACAAACTTTGTTCCAAGAGGTCCGACAAACTCAAAGAATCAAACCGCGATGAGAACGGTCACCGGTAGCTCGAGAAACCCTCTCCGCAACAACCTGCCATCACCGAGATGATCGGTATTGAGGAAGAAACGGCGGGAAGCCAAAAGAAGAACAGGGAAGAGACAGACGCCCAAAACCGAAGGTGCTTACACCAAAACGAGGTCAAAAGCGTGAGGATGGCGAACTAGGAACCTCGCCGGAGATAAGAAAAATGAAGCTAAAGCCACTCTTGTCGACAGAGAAGTAGGGTGAACCACAGACCAAAGTGCAAAAAGGAAAAGGTCGAAGGAGGTCCAGGGATGCTCACCGAGGAATTAATTGACTTGAGGGTGGCCGAGATGGTCGGGGCGTCGCCGAGGTCGTCGGAGACGAAACCAAGTAGGTCCGGCTGCACCAAGCACTATCTGGTCCAATTGAGGTCAGGGTTGAAGATAAGAAAGGTCAAGGATCGTTTCTGGACAGTTAACCACGAAGAAGGAAGGGTGAAGAGCCGTCTACGGAAAAAATGATGGAGAGAGGGAAATTGGGGGTTATTTATATAGACCACCATATGGGTGATATTAGGGATCAGATTGAGCGGAATCCAACAAGGAAACCGTAGGAACAAAAATTGTGAACTAAGATTGAGTGTAGACCGAGAAATCCTAATCGGAAAGTAATGTGTCGACTAGCCCTGTTTCCGCTTCTGTCGCGAGGTAGAAGAGGAGTTTGTAGCCGTCCGATCAAGAACGAATGGTCCAGATTCAAGCGTGTTTAAACAAACCGCGTGACAGCAAGAAAATCGGAAATCAATTGAATAAAGCAAAGGGAAATTCAAATAATTTATATATATTCTCTTTCCTGATTTAGGGGTTCTAGAATGATCCAAATTAAACCAAAATTTGCACATATGTTAAATTAAACATGTAGTTTCCGAATATCCAATTAGTTTTGCCTTTTGGAAACCTTTAATGGGTTAAATAAATCGAATATCATTTTCTCTTTCCTTCTTCATTTATGGCTTTAGGATTATCCAAATTTTATGAAACTTGACACACAAGTCATGATTAATGTGTTGGATACGAATTTGCTTTTATTTCCAACTTTTGGTGTCATGATTTGCATCTAATTATTAATTACACCTTTTAGGCATTTTCTCTCTCCTAAAATTACCTAATAATCAAACATTATCCAAATTAGTTGCAAACTTGGCCAAAGGCTTATTTTTATGATTAGATTACGAATTTGGAGTTAGTTTTCCAATTTGAGGGCATTGACTATTTTATTTCACTTTATTGGCCTATTTCCTATTTTCTTTTGATAAGGATATTAATATATACAATTATCTTCCACTTTAAATGTTACTTGGCCCATAAGTTACTTTTTGGTTAAGTAAACGAAATTGAGTATCAAATTATCCTAATGGGTTTCCAAATATAATTTTGGTACAATATCTTTCTCATTAACCTCTTTCATCCATTAAATTCCATGTAATCTTTTATTATTGCATTTATCTTCTCCTCTATAAAAAAATTTCGGATTTTCTCTTATTTCTCTTATCCTAGAAAGTGCTAGAAAGTTCTAAGATGAATTATTTTATTCTTTTATATTACTTAGTGACAATTTATACTTCAACCCTACATTAAGATTATATGAGGAGGTATTATCCAACTAAGTTCTTTAATTATTATTATCACCTAAATGAGTTATTATTAAGCACAAAGTATTTTGTATTCTCTTAATTACATGTATTAGTTTATTCTTGTTTGGCTAAGACAAAAGGGTAAAACTACTAGGATAGGGTTCTAGTTCTAGTATGTTACAGCACACCACCCCTTAAAGGGATTTCGTCCTCGAAATCAAATCATCCACAGAAAACTTATTCACCACCCCTTAAAAGGGTTCATCTCATAAAATCAAACCTAACTTCTGTTATAAGAGTTTCAATTATTCTTATTACATCCACTTCATAAGCAACATGCAAAAGGAAACATAACTATCATAGACTAATCCAAGGAACTATGGATTAACTTGCTCTTGCTCAGCATCATTAACTTCTTCACCATCCAAAGCAAAAACTCTTCCAACTCTTCTTTCCACAGGTCTTCCTCTATTATTGTTTCCATTATTATTGCCTTGATTCTGAGGAGGTGCTTGCTGTTGTTGTGCTGGAGCTTGACCATTACGACGCTTAGGGCAATCAGGTCGGATGTGTCCAGGTTCATTGCAGAAATGACATACCACTGGTGCACCTTGGTTTCTAACATGAGGGCACTTCCCTGGAGGATGGGGCCTATTGCACTTTGCACAACTGTCTCTTCTCTGATCATCACCTGAGGACTTCCTTTTCTTGTCGAACTCCCTAGGTTGAAACCCTGGGTAAGACTCCACAGCCAAAGCTTTATCAACCATCTACTGAAAGGTCAAGGGTAGTTGTGGGATTAAAGCACGACCCACATTGTAGTTGAGTCCTTGGAGGAAGAGATCAGCCCTACGTTCCTCACCCAAACCAACAGCATAACACTCCAACAGCAGAAACCTTTGTACGTAGGTAGAAACAGACAAGGAGCCTTGCTTCAAACTGTAGAACTTTGCTTCCTTCTTCTTCAAAGCAGCAGTGCAGATGTACTTCCCACGGAAGAGAGTCAAAAACTCTGCCCAAGACATAGCTGAGATATCTCTAGTCCTTGTAATTCCATTCCACCACACTCTAGCTGGTCCATCCAAGACATAGGAAGCAAACCTAACCTTCTGATGTGGAGGACATGCCATACCATCAAAAGTCCTCTCCAAGGCTAAAACCCAATCATCTGCTTTGTCAACCATCTCTATCTCACCCTCACCCTTGAAGGAAGGTGGTTGCATCTTCATGAACTCCATGATTGTGAACTCCTTAGGATTCACAGGTACAGACGGGTCTTTCATCTTCCCACCATGGAAGACTCAAAGAGTTGTCGAAACATGGCCAACTCTTGCTCCGAAGTCATAGCTCCTCCTGAGGTCTCCTGTCCAAACCTAGGGTTCTGAGGTGTCTCATAACTGTACTGGTTGTCAGCTGATGAGTTATCTCCCGCCATTAGGGTTTTGCCTGCACAAGGCAAGGTACTAAGTATAAGAAACCTAAGACAAAGGTAAACATTCTAAGGGAGACGAGTTGAAATAGTTAGATAACCGACTGCTAGTGGCTCTGATACCATGCTGTAAAGAAGTGAAACCACTCCTCTACTAGAAAGAAAAGATCACATCCCTTAAAGCAAACACCACGTAAAAGTTTTCACAAAAGGGATGAAGATCAATTCATTCAACATGTAAGTATCATTACACATGAGTAGCAGCGGAAAAGAAATATTATCTAACAATTTACAAAGCTTTATACAACACTTCACCACAAAAGGTGTTCTAAAGGAAAACTAAACATAACGCCAAGGAAAAGCTGAGGGTCATCTAACCACCTTTTCAAGCCTCCCAAAGATCAGCTACAAGGTTGTTGTTGAAGCTACTTTCCTTGATCTAACCTGGGGTTGGAAGCATACCCCACAAAAGAAGAATCAAAAGGAAACAATCAGCAAAATGCTGGTATGTGTATGCTAAAAGAAACTTTGAGCAATTTAAGCAAACAGGACATCAATAGTAAAATGCTTCCCATACAAGAGATAAGGACTACCCAAAGGGGTATAAAAGATAAGATTCATCATCACATAATAAAAGAAGTTACTTGCCATAAATAAATAAATAAGGTTGTGCAATACTGGCACATAGAGAGAGTAGGGCACACACCCCACAATCAATCATCAAACCTACATGCATGTGAGATAAACATAGCCCTAGAACAATATAAATAACAATTGGCGGCCAAGCACAAACTTGAACCTGATAGAGAAAGGAATACTGCCAATCTCCCAATTATATAAAATTTTGAGCATGGATTACTGTCACACTCGATTTACAGAGGAATGGTATACTGCCACCCTCCAAATAAACAAATAGGGGAATACTGCCCCAAAACCAATGTGATTACATTACTCTAGTGCTACTGAATCACATTGCATGTATAATGTAGAGGCAAGTAGAAATGCATAGTCATAATTATTATAGTTGCCATCACACAATGGACAACTCAAACATATAAGCAAACCCACTTCAATTGTGGCACATAACAATATAAGAGATCAACATGCACAAAGGCACAAGATATGATATCAAGAAATTATCTGAGTACATAAAAAGTAAGATAGTTCATACGAACCATGATAATAAGAGATAAGACATTTTGTGTAGGCAAAAGTCAAAAGAATGATAATATAGGTGAATTGCTCAACATGAAGTAATAGGGGATACAACATACCTCAAAATAAAAGTCCAACAGGTCCAAAGCACTTCTGGATCCAAATCTAGGTCACCAAAGAAACCTAATAATAAACACATATACCGATTTTATGTCAATTTCATATATATCAACCAAACCCTAAAAACTACCTTTTTATATATATGTGAATTAGGTTATGAAAACTATTCCATATTTTAGGTTATGTTATTACGAGTCTAAAACATATTTTATTATATTTTTCTGACTTATAAATTATTAGTTATGAATTATTCAAGTTTTATCTCATTTAATTAGATCCTTAAAATAACCCTTTTAAATCATCAGATTCGGGAATCAAAACCAATACCAAACGAAAACTTGCATTTTTATGAATCCAACGAATATTTTTCCACAATTTTCTGATCATCCAATAATTAGTTATCAATTTTTAACTACAGACCAATCAGATAATTACAAATAATCCGATCGCAAAGCAAGGGCAGGGAAAATCCACGTGGACCCGAACAGGCCAATCAGAGCCACCCACGTCAGGGGACCACTTAACCCAAGTCAGCGAAATCAGGCACAAAGCTAAAAGGAAGAGGAAGGCGCGAAAAGACCGAAATACCCCTGGTCACGAAACAAAACATAAAAGGAAAGAACTAGGGCAAAGAGGAGAATTCACCCTGGGGTTTGTTTCCCCCGTGAGGACCACCCCCGACAGCAAAGAGCAACAGCTCGATCCACAAACTCCAGATCGCAAAGGAGTGCGAATTGGGCGATGTGTCCTCCACGAACTTTGTTCCAAGAGGTCCGACGAACTCAAAGAATCAAACCAAAATGAGAACGGTCACCGGTAGCTCGAGAAACCCTCTCCGCAACAACCTGCCATCACCGAGATGATCGGTATTGAGGAAGAAATAGAAGGAAGCCAAAAGAAGAATAGGGAAGAGACATACACCCAAAACCGAAGATGCTCACACCAAAACGAGGTCAAAAGCGCGAGGATGGTGAACTAGGAACCTCGCCGGAGATAAGAAAAATGAAGCTAAAGCCACTCTTGTCGACAGAGAAGTAGGGTGAACCACATACCAAAGTGTAAAAAGGAAAAGGTCAAAAGAGGTCCAGGGATGCTCACCGAGGAATTAATTGACTTGAGGGTGGCCGAGATGGTCGGGGCATTGCCGAGGTCGTCGGAGACAAAACCAAGTAGGCCTGGATGCACCAAGCACTATCTGGTCCAATTGAGGTCAGGGTTGAAGAGAAGAAAGGTCAAGGATCGTTTCTGGACAGTTAACCACGAAGAAGGAAGGGTGAAGAGCCGTCTGCGGAAAGAACGATGGAGAGAGGGAAATTGGGGGTTATTTATATAGACCACCATATGGGTGATATTAGGGATCAGATTGAGCGGAATCCAACAAGGAAACCGTATGAACAAAAATCGTGAACTAAGATTGAGTGTAGACCGAGAAATCCTAATCGGAAAGTAATGCGTCGACTAGCCCTGTTTCCGCTTCTGTCGCGAGGTAGAAGAGGAGTTTGTAGCCGTCCGATCAAGAATGAACGGTCCAGATTCAAGTGCGTTTAAACAAACCGCGTGACAGCAGGAAAATCGGAAATCAATTGAATAAAGCAAAGGGAAATTCAAATAATGTATATATATTCTCTTTCCTGATTTAGGGGTTCTAGAATGATCCAAATTAAACCAAAATTTGCACATATGTTAAATTAAACATGTAGTTTCCGAATATTCAATTAGTTTTGCCTTTTGGAAACCTTTAATGGGTTAAATAAATCGAATATCATTTTCTCTTTCCTTCTTCATTTATGGCTTTAGGATTATTCAAATTTTATGAAACTTGACACACAAGTCATGATTAATGTGTTGGATACGAATTTGCTTTTATTTCCAACTTTTGGTGTCATGATTTGCATGTAATTATTAATTACACCTTTTAGGCATTTTCTCTCTCCTAAAATTGCCTAATAATCAAACATTATCCAAATTAGTTGCAAACTTGGCCAAAGGCTTATTTTTATGATTAGATTACGAATTTGGAGTTAGTTTTCCAATTTGAGGGCATTAACTATTTTATTTCACTTTATTGGCCTATTTCCTATTTTCTTTTGATAAGGATATTAATATATACAATTATCTTCCACTTTAAATGTTACTTGGCCCATAAGTTACTTTTTGGTTAAGTAAACGAAATTGAGTATCAAATTATCCTAATGGGTTTCCAAAAATAATTTTGGTACAATATCTTTCTCATTAACCTCTTTCATCCATTAAATTCCCTATTATCTTTTATTATTGCATTTATCTTCTCCTCTATAAAAAAAATTCGGATTTTCTCTTATTTCTCTTATCCTAGAAAGTGCTAGAAAGTTCTAAGATGAATTATTTTATTCTTTTCTATTACTTAGTGACAATTTATACTTCAACCCTACATTAAGATTATATGAGGAGGTATTATCCAACTAAGTTCTTTAATTATTATTATCACCTAAATGAGTTATTATTAAGCACAAAGTATTTTGTATTCTCTTAATTACATGTATTAGTTTATTCTTGTTTGGCTAAGACAAAAGGGTAAAACTACTAGGATAGGGTTCTAGTTCTAGTATGTTACAGCACACCACCCCTTAAAGGGATTTCGTCCTCGAAATCAAATCATCCACAGAAAACTTATTCACCACCCCTTAAAAGGGTTCATCTCATAAAATCAAACTTAACTTCTGTTATAAGAGTTTCAATTATTCTTATTACATCCACTTCATAAGAAACATGCAAAAGGAAACATAACTATCATAGACTAATCTAAGGAACTATGGATTAACTTGCTCTTGCTCAGCATCATTAACTTCTTCACCATCCAAAGCAAAAACTCTTCCAGCTCTTCTTTCCACAGGTCTTCCTCTATTATTGTTTCCATTATTATTGCCTTGATTCTGAGGAGGTGCTTGTTGTTGTTGTGTTGGAGCTTGACCATTACGACGCTTAGGGCAATCAGGTCGGATGTGTCCAGGTTCATTACAGAAATGACATACCACTGGTGCACCTTGGTTTCTAACATGAGGGCACTTCCCTGGAGGATGGGGCCTATTGCACTTTGCACAACTGTCTCTTCTCTGATCATCACCTGAGGACTTCCTTTTCTTGTCGAACTCCCTAGGTTGAAACCCTGGGTAAGACTCCACAGCCAAAGCTTTATCAACCATCTACTGAAAGGTCAAGGGTAGTTGTGGGATTAAAGCACGACCCACATTGTAGTTGAGTCCTTGGAGGAAGAGGTCAGCCCTACGTTCCTCACCCAAACCAACAGCATAACGCTCCAACAGCAGAAACCTTTGTACGTAGGCAGAAAAAGACAAGGAGCCTTGCTTCAAACTGTAGAACTCTGCTTCCTTCTTCTTCAAAGCAGCAGTGCAGATGTACTTCCCACGGAAGAGAGTCAAAAACTCTGCCCAAGACATAGCTGAGATATCTCTAATCCTTGTAATTCCATTCCACCACACTCTAGCTGGTCCATCCAAGACATAGGAAGAAAACCTAACCTTCTGATGTGGAGGACTGGAGGAAATGGATGGGTTTGTGCATTTTGGCCTTCCATCTTGTCTTCTCTGAGTGGCTTGTCACATGCACAAGGCACAACCAAACAAAAGAAAGCAAGTTAGCAAACCAATATACACAAAGAATGCAAACAGTAATGAATAAAGAATAGCAATGATGAGGGTAGTAGGAAAAGTCAACGCAAACTAACTAGCTAGGCCGAACGCCTCTAATACCCGGCAACGGCGCCAGAAAGCTTGGTGCGATTCTGCTAGAGGTGCAACACACTAGCCGGTTTGACCCGACTAGATGCGCCCCATGAGGTCGGAACACACGGGAAGGGTTTTTGCTTTCAAAATTTATAAACCTAACTAACACACCTACTTCTACTAAAACAACTACACCCGCAAGCGCACAGGGTCGTGTCGTAGTATAGGAAGGCGGCAAGTATAGGGTCAATCCACAGGGAAAAGAGGGGGCGCTAGAGCTAGGTTAGTTTGGCTAGGTTCCTACTGCAGAGACTAGGGTTAAGGGTTTAAAAGTTGTTTTGATTGTTAAACTACTATGAACAAGCGAGGAATTAAAGGCAGGAATGAAATCTACGTTAACCTTAGACTAAATTAAGGCTAAACAAGTAAGGAAAGACTAATCTAGGTATGAAAAGGCAAGTTACACTAAGGCAAGCAAGAGAGAAGCAAAAGAGCAATTAAAGAACTAAACTAGCATAAACAAGGCAAGAGCAAGGCAAGAAGCTAACTAAGCAAGAAAAGAACTAACTAAGCTAAGCAAGCACAAAACTAGGGTTTTAAGTAGTAAAGAGATGTGTGGGTTGTTTAGGGGTATTAACTTATCACTTAAGTTGGGGGTTGACATATGAACATTATGATTCCATTTAGATTATCCAAACCAAACAACAAGTTAGAGTCTAATAAATTAACCTAAGCTACTAACTGGCCATGGATATGCTAGGTTGTGCACAGGGGAACTAGTCCCTAACACCCCCTACTACCCTTATGAGGCTCAATTGGGTTAGGGATTAGGTACAATTCAATTAGAGTCTAATCAAGTCTAGGTTTCTATATTAGGCATTCCTAGGGCAATTAGGGGCCGAGGGTAGTAATGGGGAGGTGAGATTAGGGTTTTGGACCCCAGTTCCCCCACATTCTATCCTTGAGAAGGTTCCATGCTAATTCCACTAGAATTACCTAATCTAGCTACTTAGATCTCTCACTTAGGTTTGGGGAGATTGATTAGGATGTAGGAAAATGGGAGGCAACCTAGGGATCCAAGAATTGGACCTAGGGGCAAATACCAAAATTCACACATATAAGCAATTTGCCTAAATTCCTAAGTGATTTCACACACAAACCAACAAGCAATCCATGGAGAATGAGATGCAAATAGAATATAATCTCAAAAGTCCTCTCCAAGGCTAAAACCCAATCATCTACTTTGTCAACCATCTCTATCTCACCCTCACCCTTGAAGGAAGGTGGTTGCATCTTCATGAACTCCATGATTGTGAACTCCTTAGGCTTCACAGGTACAGACGGGTCTTTCATCTTCCCACCATGGAAGACTCAAAGAGTTGTCGAAACATGGCCAACTCTTGCTCCGGAGTCATAGCTCCTCCTGAGGTCTCCTGTCCAAACCTAGGGTTCTGAGGTGTCTCATAACCGTACTAGTTGTCAGCTGATGAGTTATCCCCCGCCATTAGGGTTTTGCCTGCACAAGGCAAGGTACTAAGTATAAGCACCCTAAGACAAAGGTAAACATTCTAAGGGAGACGAGTTGAAATAGTTAGATAACCGACTGCTAGTGGCTCTGATACCATGCTGTAAAGAAGTGAAACCACTCCTCTACTAGAAAGAAAAGATCACATCCCTTAAAGAAAACACCACGTAAAATTTTTCACAAAAGGGATGAAGATCAATTCATTCAACATGTAAGTATCATTACACATGAGTAGCAGCGGAAAAGAAATATTATCTAACAATTTACAAAGCTTTATACAACACTTCACCACAAAAGGTGTTCTAAAGGAAAACTAAACATAACGCCAAGGACAAGCTGAGGGTCATCTAACCACCTCTTCAAGCCTCCCAAAGATCAGCTACAAGGTTGTTGTTGAAGCTACTTTCCTTGATCTAACCTGGGGTTGGAAGCATACCCCACAAAAGAAGAATCAAAAGGAAACAATCAGCAAAATGCTAGTATGTGTATGCTAAAAGAAACTTTGAGCAATTTAAGCAAACATGACATCAATAGTAAAATGCTTCCCAAACAAGAGATAAGGACTACCCAAAGGGGTATAAAAGATAAGATTCATCATCACATAATAAAAGAAGTTACTTGCCATAAATAAAAAAATAAGGTTGTGCAATACTGGCACATAGAGAGAGTAGGGCACACACCCCACAATCAATCATCAAACCTGCATGCATGTGAGGTAAACATAGCCCTAGAACAATATAAATAACAATTGGCGGCCAAGCACAAATTGAACCTGATAGAGAAAGGAATACTGCCAATCTCCCAATTTACAGAGGAATGGTATACTGCCACCCTCCAAATAAACAAATAGGGGAATATTGCCCCAAAACCAATGTAATTACATTACTCTAGTGCTACTGAATCACATTGCATGTATAATGTAGAGGCAAGTAGAAATGCATAGTCAGAATTATTATAGTTGCCATCACACAATGGACAACTCAAACATATAAGCAAACCCACTTCAATTGTGGCACATAACAATATAAGAGATCAACATGCACAAAGGCACAAGATATGATATCAAGAAATTATCTGAGTACATAAAAAGTAAGATAGTTCATACGAACCATGATAATAAGAGATAAGACATTTTGTGTAGGCAAAAGTCAAAAGAATGATAATATAGGTGAATTGCTCAACATGAAGTAATAGGGGATACAACATACCTCAAAATAAAAGTCCAACAGGTCCAAAGCACTTCTGGATCCAAATCTAGGTCACCAAAGAAACCTAATAATAAACACATATACCGATTTTATGTCAATTTCATATATATCAACCAAACCCTAAAAACTACCTTTTTATATATATGTGAATTAGGTTATGAAAACTATTCCATATTTTAGGTTATGTTATTACGAGTCTAAAACATATTTTATTATATTTTTCTGACTTATAAATTATTAGTTATGAATTATTCAAGTTTTATCTCATTTAATTAGATCCATAAAATCACCCTTTTAAATCATCAGATTCGGGAATCAAAACCAATACCAAACCAAAGCTTGCATTTTTCTGAATCCAACGAATATTTTTCCATAATTTTCTGATCATCCAATAATTAGTTATCAATTTTTAACTACAGACCAATCAGATAATTACAAATAATCCGATCGCAAAGCAAGGGCAGGGAAAATCCACGTGGACCCGAACAGGCCAATCAGAGCCGCCCACGTCAGGGGACCACTTAAGCCAAGTCAGCGAAATTAGGCGCAAAGATAAAAGGAAGAGGAAGGCGCGAAAAGACCAAAATACCCCTGGTCACGAAACAAAACATAAAAGGAAAGAACGAGGGCAAAGAGGAGAATTCACCCTGGGGTTTGTTTCCCCCGCGAGGACCACCCCCGACAGCAAAGAGCAACAGCTCGATCCACAAACTCCAGATCGCAAAGGAGTGTGAATTGGGCGATGTGTCCTCCACGAACTTTGTTCCAAGAGGTCCGACGAACTCAAAGAATCAAACCACGATGAGAACGGTCACCGGTAGCTCGAGAAACCCTCTTCGCAACAACCTGCCATCACCGAGATGATCGGTATTGAGGAAGAAATAGCAGGAAGCCAAAAGAAAAATAGGGAAGAGACATACACCCAAAACCGAAGGTGCTCACACCAAAACGAGGTCAAAAGCGCGAGGATGGTGAACTAGGAACCTCGCCGGAGATAAGAAAAACGAAGCTAAAGCCACTCTTGTCGATAGAGAAGTAGGGTGAACCACAGACCAAAGTGCAAAAAGGAAAAGGTCGAAGGAGGTACAGGGATGCTCACCGAGGAATTAATTGACTTGAGGGTGGCCGAGATGGTCGGGGCGTTGCCGAGGTCGTCGGAGACAAAACCAAGTAGGCCCGGATGCACCAAGCACTATCTGGTCCAATTGAGGTCAGGGTTGAAGAGAAGAAAGGTCAAGGATCGTTTCTGGATAGTTAACCACGAAGAAGGAAGGGTGAAGAGCCGTCTGTGGAAAGAACGATGGAGAGAGGGAAATTGGGGGTTATTTATATAGACCACCATATGGGTGATATTAGGGATCAGATTGAGCGGAATCCAACAAGGAAACCGTATGAACAAAAATCGTGAACTAAGATTGAGTGTAGACCGAGAAATCCTAATCGGAAAGTAATGCGTCGACTAGCCCTGTTTCCGCTTCTGTCGCGAGGTAGAAGAGGAGTTTGTAGCCGTCCGATCAAGAATGAACGGTCCAGATTCAAGTGCGTTTAAACAAACCGCGTGACAGCAGGAAAATCGGAAATCAATTGAATAAAGCAAAGGGAAATTCAAATAATTTATATATATTCTCTTTCCTGATTTAGGGGTTCTAGAATGATCCAAATTAAACCAAAATTTGCACATATGTTAAATTAAACATGTAGTTTCTGAATATCCAATTAGTTTTGCCTTTTGGAAACCTTTAATGGGTTAAATAAATCGAATATCATTTTCTCTTTCCTTCTTCATTTATGGCTTTAGGATTATCCAAATTTTATGAAACTTGACACACAAGTCATGATTAATGTGTTGGATACGAATTTGCTTTTATTTCCAACTTTTCGTGTCATGATTTGCATCTAATTATTAATTACACCTTTTAGGCATTTTCTCTCTCCTAAAATTACCTAATAATCAAACATTATCCAAATTAGTTGCAAACTTGGCCAAAGGCTTATTTTTATGATTAGATTACGAATTTGGAGTTAGTTTTCCAATTTGAGGGCATTGACTATTTTATTTCACTTTATTGGCCTATTTCCTATTTTCTTTTGATAAGGATATTAATATATACAATTATCTTCCACTTTAAATGTTACTTGGCCCATAAGTTACTTTTTGGTTAAGTAAACGAAATTGAGTATCAAATTATCCTAATGGGTTTCCAAATATAATTTTGGTACAATATCTTTCTCATTAACCTCTTTCATCCATTAAATTCCATATTATCTTTTATTATTGCATTTATCTTCTCCTCTATAAACAAAATTCGGATTTTCTCTTATTTCTCTTATCCTAGAAAGTGCTAGAAAGTTCTAAGATGAATTATTTTATTCTTTTATATTACTTAGTGACAATTTATACTTCAACCCTACATTAAGATTATATGAGGAGGTATTATCCAACTAAGTTCTTTAATTATTATTATCACCTAAATGAGTTATTATTAAGCACAAAGTATTTTGTATTCTCTTAATTACATGTATTAGTTTATTCTTGTTTGGCTAAGACAAAAGGGTAAAACTACTAGGATAGGGTTCTAGTTCTAGTATGTTACAATACTCTACCATGGTCGTGCTGCGACCACCCACCACGTCCGTGCCACGCAGCACGACCGTGCTACCATCTCCCACCACGGTCGTGCCATGCAGCACGGCCGTGCTACCCTCAACCCACCACGGCCGTGGCCTTTTCAGCCCAAATTTGACCACCAACCTGACATCTAGCCATTTTAATTCCCATGACCGTGCCCACACACCGCGGTCGTGGCCTACCCTACCCACCACGACCGTGGTGACCCACCACGGTCGTACTACTCACAAAACTCACCTAGTTTTCACTATTTTACCCATTTTGCCCCTACTTGACCTAGTGCTTCCTCCCCACACCTATATATACCTAGGTGGTGGCTGGGGCATGAGGTTGGCTACCTTCTACTCCCATTTTTGCTCCCTTGTCACCTCCACCTCAAATCCACTCCATTTCACCATTTCCACCACATAACCCCCCATAACTAAGCCTTCCATCCACATCCCACCACCATTCTACACCTTGCCATCCAAGAAGAAGGAGGAGGACGACCCTACAGCTGCTGGAGAGAAGGATTTCAGCCACTACTCCAAGCCCCATGGCTTCTTCTACCTCTTTCTCCTTTCTTTTTGTGTTTTCCATGTCTATGAGTAGTTAGGCCCCTTGGGTGGGATGTTTGGGGGAAAATATGTTACTTTGATACCATGTTGGGGGAAAATGACATGTAAACTTTGTAATTTTATAGGTGAATTGAACTCATAACATCATCATGTATGAGTAACATCTTCATTGATGCTCTTAGATTAGTTAAAAGTTCATCATTTATCATAATTAGGGTTTCTATGATCTTACACAGGTGGATCATACCCTAATTATGCTCATTCCTGTGCATTGGAGATGCTTTAATTGAGTTTTCACCTTAAAAGGGTACTTTCTCTCTCTAGAAGTGCTTTCTCTCTCTAGAAGTACTTTCTCTCTCATCATAATGTTAGGTGATGTCAACATCACTCTAACTAGGCTTGGATTGAGTCATCATAAGCTAACATAGCTAAATCATCACCATCATGTGATTAGGGTTTGATCTGATCAAGGTATTATCCAATTTGTCCTTTAGGGGTATTTTGGTAATTCACCCCATTGATCATCGTCATGGTTAAAATCTTAGTCAATTAGCCACTTAATATCCTAGGTTATCATTAGGGTTTGATTAGGGCAACATTGAACCATTTATTTCATCAATTGATGGAAAGAAGTCAACTTTGAATCACATTGATTGACCTTCAACCATCATTCTTCAATTGAGTTGAGATAGTTTGAAAGTGTTGACCGTTTAACCAATTTGACTTTTCAAGACCGCGAGCCCTCTTCTAGACTCCAAGACCGCGAGCCCTCTTCTAGACTCCAAGACCGCGAGCCCTCTTCTAGACTCCAAGACCGCGAGCCTCCTCAAAGGGTTCAAGACCGTGAAGCTCAACCTGATGTTAAGACCGCGAGGCCACATTGATGTCAAGACCGCGAAGAGATGTTGACCGTTTGCCCACTTTGACCTCAGGACCGCGAGGCCCCTCGCGGTCTTGAGTCCGTGAGCCTCCTCTCGGTCTTGAGACCGTGAGCCCCCTCTCAGTCTTGAGACCGCGAGCCCTCTCACGGTCTTGAGACCGCGAGCCCTCTCACGGTCTTGAGACCGTTTGCCCAAAAAGGCAATTTCAGACCGTTTGAAAATCAGGAATAAATTCAAATAAAGTTGTTACTTAAAAAGGTCATATCTCCCGATTCCCTTGGAGTTAGTCTCCCAAATTTTGAGGGTAATTAGCCTATATAATTATGAACAATTTTCTTATACGGTCCACGCTCGGTCAACGGGGCCAAACGGTCTTGAAGACCGTTTGCCCTGTCGCGGTCTCGAGACCGTTTGCTCACCTCGCGGTCTTGAGACCGAGAGAGCAAACTTTTGAGACCGTTTAAGGAAGTGAAAAGCGGTGGGTTTTTCTTGGAAATCACGCCTTCATCTCCTAGATCAAGAACAGTACGAGTATCCCATGGATTTTCTTGCAAAATAGCAGGGAAAAGTAGGGAAACATGAAGAGCTATCATCTAACCGCATATAAGAGATGTACATAGTAAAGCATGGGTTTAGAGTTATAAAACCCGCCTAAAGCTTGCTCCTTGAGCTCCAAGCTATCAAGCTCCAAGCTCTAATGGCGTCCTTGAGTTCCCACAGGTTGGCCAGGATGAAAACTCCAAGGAAGAACGAAAATAGATGGCTAGAAAGGTAGGGTTTCAAGAGTTAGCCACCAAATTGACCTTGAATTTGAGTTCTAACCATGGAAATAGGCATGAAGAGGGGTTCAAACCTACCTTGCGCCCTTGGTCGTTCCTCTTGAGCTCCAAGATAGTCCTTAGTCGGCCAAGCAAAGAGGAAACAGTGATATGCACGAAGGAAAGGTTTCTTTGCTTAGAGAAGTAAAGTGTATAAATACTTGGGTGATGTTTCATTAAAGGCCCATAAGTTTCCCCTAATTCCAACTAAGTCCTTCCCTCATTACTTGCTCGTCCCTTCCCCTTTATTCTAAGGACAAACCTTATCTTAAGGTCTAGAAAAGAAGGCAAGGAAGAACAATCTAATAATAAGGTACATACATAAAGAGCTTTTGCACATATATCCTGATTATTCAATCACAAGGCATATTTCATAACCTGATAACTCAAATGAGGTGACTTCCTCATCATTTCTTCTCTAAAAGATGGCAAGAGTCTAAAAGACACTTTAGATGACATATTTTACAATTTGGATCCCTTAATTTGGGTAAATTGCATTTTACCCCAAATTAGGGTTTTAAGCCCTGGGATTGCTTCCACAGCTGCACCTTGGTGCCCAAGCTTGGGAAATCCCTCAAACTTTGCTAAAAAGATTTCTCATGATGTATCAACATCAGAGGAACATCTCATCATGTGCAAATTGCAAGCTAACCCTTTTTAACTGGGTAAATTGCACAAAGGTTCCTATATATCAAAACAATGCTACTACTTTAAATAAAAAGGAGCAAATACTAAAATATACGTTTCTGAGAAACTTAATTACATGCTCAGAGTTAATCACAAAGATTTAATTACATATTTAGGCAAAACTCCTAGGGTTAACACATAACCCAGGTCAGGGATGTTACAAATTATCCACCCCTTACAAGGATTTCGTCCCCGAAATCGATAAAACATCTTTAAGGGAAAAGGGCAGGATACTTCCTTCTCATCTCATCCTCTAACTCCCAAGTGGCTTCTTCAACACCACGATGGTTCCAGAGGACTTTCACAAGACTTATATCTTTCTTCTTTAACTTTTTAATTCTTTTATCAAGGATTGACACTGGTCCCTCCTCATAGGATATGTCATCATTCAATTCTACCTCCATAGGTTGTAAAACTGACTCGGTGTCTGGGTGACATTTCTTTAACATAGAAATGTGAAACACAGGATGTAACCGTTGTAATTCAGGTGGTAGCTCTAGTCTATATGCTACCTTTCCAATCCGTTCAATGATTGGATAAGGCCCCATATATCTAGGAGCTAACTTCCCCTTCCTTCCAAAACGAAGGACCCCTTTCCAAGGTGAGACCTTGAGATACACTCTGTCTCCAACCTAGAACTCTAAGGGTCTACGACGTTTGTCAGCATAAGATTTCTGCCTATCCTGAGCAGTCTTAATCTTATGTTGTATTATTTTAATATTTTCTGTGGTTTGCTGCACCAGGTCAGGACCTAACAACTGGTGCTCCAGTCTCAAACCAACACAAAGGTGATCTACAACGTCTACCATACAAGGCTTCATAAGGTGCCATATCAATACTATGTTGATAGCTATTGTTATAGGCAAACTCTGTCAAACTTAGGTGTAGATCCCAACTTCCGGTGAACTGGAGAACATATGCTCTCAACAGGTCTTCTAAGGTTTGTATGGTCCTTTCCGACTGTCCATCAGTCTGTGGATGAAAGGCCGTACTAAACCTCAGCTTAGTGCCTAAGGCTCTGTGCAACTATTCCCAAAAACGACTTGTAAACTGAGGACCTCTGTCAGAAACTATTGTGACAGGAACTCTGTGCAAACGCACTATCTCTTGAACATACAACTCCGATAACCTTTCAGCAGAATAGGTTGTCTTGACAGGTAAGAAATGTGCTGTCTTAGTTAACCTATCAACAATTACCCAAATGGAATCATGTCCTTTGCTTGTCCTGGGTAGGCCAACAACAAAGTCCATGGTCACATGGTCCCACTTCCACTGCGGTATGGGTAAAGGTTGCATTGTTCCTGCAGGCTTCTGGTGTTCAGCTTTAACTTGCTGACACACGGGACACCTCAGAACAAACTCTGCAACGTCCTTCTTCATCCCAGGCCACCAATACAGATCTTTCAAATTCCTATACATCTTGGTGCTCCCTGGATGCATAGCATACATGGAAGAATGGGCTTCTTCTAGGACTAACTTTCTCAAGTTGTCCACATCTGGCACTATCATCCTTCCATTATAACAAGCTACTTGATCTTCTGAGTCATGAAAACCATCTTGCTTCTCATTTTCATACTCAGATCTTATCTGCTGAACTACAACATCACCTAGCTGTGCTTCTTTAATCTCCTCTCTTAGGGTAGGTTTAATATGCATCTCAGCCAACAATCCGGCTAACAATGACACCTTCAACTGTACATTGTTTTGCCTTAAAGAGATAAGCATATCTCTCCTAGAGCATACTAAAGAGTTTAGTTGTGCTCTATTCATGGTTGATGTTGCTGATTTCCTACTCAAGGCATCTGCAACAACATTGGCCTTGCCTGGATGGTAATCAATAGTACAGTCGTAGTCCTTGATTAACTCCATCCAGCGACGTTGCCTCATGTTGAGCTCATGCTGAGAGAAGATATACTTAAGGTTTTTGTGGTCTGTGAAAATCTAGAATGTCTCTCCGTAGAGATAATGCCTCCAGATCTTCAAAGCATGAACCACAGCAGCTAACTCCAGATCGTGTGTTGGATAATTCTCCTCGTGTTTCTTAAGCTGTCGGGAAGCAAAAGAAATCACTTGTTTATCCTGCATCAACACACATCCAAGTCCATTCTTGGAAGCATCACAGAAGACTACATATCCTTTTCCTTGTTCAGGTAGCACTAGCACATGTGTACTTGTCAACCTCTCCTTCAGCAACTGGAAAGACTGTTGACACTTGTCACTCCAAGAAAAAGGAACATCTTTCCGGGTCAACTTGGTCAGAGGTAAGGCTATAGAACTAAAGTTCTTAATGAACCTTCGATAATAGCCAGCTAACCCCAAGAAACTTCAAATCTCCGTCGGTGTCTTCGGTTGCTCCTATTGTAGAACAGATTCTACCTTTATAGGGTCAACACGAATTCCCGAGGTGGATATCACATGTCCAAGAAAAGATACCTCCAGAAGCCAGAACTCACACTTGCTAAACTTAGCGTACAACTTATGTTCTCTTAGCAAGGTCAAAGCTTGGCGAAGATGCTGCTCATGCTGCTGAGCATCCTTACTATAGATCAGAATGTCATCTATGAAGACGACAACACACTGATCAAGGAAAGGTCGAAAAACTCTACTCATGAGTTCCATAAATGCAGCTGGTGCATTGGTTAGTCCAAACGACATAACCGTGAACTCATAGTGACCATATCTTGTCCTAAAGGCAGACTTGGATATGTCACTATCCTTAATACAGAGTTGATGATATCTAGACCTCAAGTCTATCTTTGAAAAGACTATTGCCTCACGCAACTGGTCAAAGAGATCATCAATCCTCGGCAGAGGATACTTATTCTTTATTGTTACTTTATTAAGTTGTCTGTAGTCGATGCACAACCGCATTGACCCATCTTTCTTTTTAACAAACAAGATCGGAGCACCCCAAGGTGAAGTACTTGGTCGGATAAAACCTCTCTCAAGTAACTCTTGAAGCTGTTTCTTGAGTTCTGCCATCTCAGCAGGCGCCATCCTATACGGAGTTTGAGCTATGGGTTTCGTGTCTGGGATCAGATTAATTTCAAAATCAATCTCCCGAGGTGGTGGTATACCAAGAAGTTCTTCAGGAAACACATCTTCGAATTCTCTGACTATAGGAACTTCGGCAGGATTGGAACTTTCCTTGGTAACATCTACCACATGGGCCAAGAATGCATAACATCCTTGCCTCAACAGCTTATCAGCAACCATAGCTGATATAAGACAGGTGGGCAGAATCTTTCTTTCTCCTTGAAAGGTCCATGTGTTGCTTTCATCAGCAAACACAGCCAACTTGGACTCACAATCCAAGACAACTTTATACCTTTCTAAGGTATCCATCCCGAGGATTATATCAAATCCCTGCATATCAAGTGGTATAAGATCCACTTGAATGTGATGGTCAGAAAAGAAGAGGATGCAGGGAGAACATACCTCCTGCAAAACGGCAGACCCACTCAGCGGAGTCTCTAACAACAAACTATCTGTCCTATGACTAACAGTCATATTGCAATTACGAATCACTTCATGAGTGATGAAAGAGTGCGTAGCACCCGGATCAATCAGAACAGATACATCACAGGATATAGACATATCAGAATATAAAAGTTTCATCTGACCTGCCACTACCCGTGGATTGACCACTGCCTTAGGTGGGTTCATAGCATAGAACCTCGCAGTCGCCTGGTGTTGAGGTGGTGCTGATGATCCAGCTTGAGACGCTTGTCCACGTCCCCGAGCTGCTCCTTGATGTTGTCTATTCTGAGATCCCTATAGATTCTGTCTCGGGGGTTGTTGTGTCACACCGACAGGCCTAGAACGGCAATCCTTCATCAAGTGTCCCACCTTACCACAGTTGTAGCAACTCTTCTCCTGTTGTTGTGGTCTGGGTGGTCCAGTAACTGACACTGATGCAGAACTGTGTGTCCCTTGAAGCGGTTGACTCCGTCCTCTACCTCTGCTTGGTGTCCATTGAGTTTCAAAACTCAATCTGGGTGGTGGAGGGTTAGGTGCAGAGAATCTAGGTTTCTTGGAATCCTTAGATGAAGAACCCTAGAATTGTGGATATCTCTTATGGGTTTGTCTCTTCTCAACCACCGATCTCTCTATCCTTCAGACTGACTCAACGAAGGTAGAGAATCTCTCTCGGTTCTCTAAGGTAGATACAGGGGTTGACATATCAGAATTCGAACCCTTCTCGAATCTTCTGATTCTTTCCTCATCCGTAGCAGCCATGTGCGGACAGAACCGCAGCAACTCCATGAGCTTAGCTTCATATTCACTAATGTTCATCATACCCTGCCTTAGTTTCTCGAACTGAGAGATTTTCTCATCTAGGAAGATCTTTGGAAAATATCTTTTGATAAATTCCCGATGAAACTCTTCCCATGAGAACTCTACTCCAGGCCTCTTCTTCTCTTCCATGTTCCACCAGTGACCAGCACTGCCTTTGAGAAGATAGACAACATGTCTAACCTTCTTAGCTTCCAGAATTATAAGAATCCTGAAAGCCTTCTCCAATTCTATCAACCATAAGTCAGCATCTGTAGGGTCGGCAGTTCCGAAGTATTCGGTAGCTCCGACACGACGAAGTCATTCGAATGTCTTACCGATACCTTGTGCTTCAGGCTGGACAGGTGCCCTAGGTGCAGGAATGGGCATCCTATCAGTTATGTGTGTCATGGCAGTCATGAACTGCCCAAACATTGTCTGTACAACTGGATTACTCATGTCAGCTGGGTCGAACTGGGGTGGCTCTCTTGGTGACTCAGGTGCATGTTGTTCTATTCTCGGAACTCTTGCACCGCCTCGAGGTGCACTAGCACTACTCTTTGCCACGTACTCATCGTGATGTTTTGACATTCTTATGTATCTTCTTCTCCTGAGGAGCAGAAGATTCTATTAGATAAGGAAGGAGTACTAAAGGTAGACTCAACATCCTAAGTCCTATACCTCTTTAGACTCAACTGACCTAGAGCTCTGATACCACTAGTTGTAGGCTCTGATCTCCAAACCATGACATAAACACGATTAAAACTTAGCGGAAGCGAATTGGTAATCAGCGGAAGACAAAAATCACGGGAAATTAAAACTTTTCGAGATAAGAACTTGGATCCATAAAACTTCTTTCATAAAGAGAGATAAACTGTTTATATCTCAGGATAATTACTTCTTGAGTAATTATATACATCAAGATACAAAATCTCAAGATCACTATACAAAAGACTCCAAGACCTGAGAGTACAGAGGACACATAGGACTGACTCTAACTACACCACATGGCAGGACAATCTCCACCTGAGATTACTGCTGCCCCTGGTGCTGCTGTTGCTGAGACTGATCACCTGTAGGCTGGTTCCTTCGTCTCCGACGTCCACCTAAAAAGTTGAAGTCTATGGGGTGAGACAATTATACATAATTGTCCCAGCGAGAGTTATAACTCTTTGCCAGAAGCTTTATTATAACATCAAAGAATATCTTAAGTAGTAAAGCCTTCAAAGTATTCTATAACAGTTGCAGGTATAACAAGATCCCTACAATTTAGGAGATATGGAGAATATGAACACTATTGCAATGTAACATCAATCAACTAACTTGGAGTCATCTCTAACAAGTTATATTACATGGTTGATTATGTTTTACAAACAACATTATGCCCTGTGGAGATGAGGCATACCACTCATACTCCAACTGATCGCTGAGAAGTCACATCAGTATCATACATAGGTCATTAAGAGAGTCGGATTCTATTGACCTTCACCTTCCTCAGTCAGTAAGAGGATCACTTGTAGGACATCTTGTGTCTCTACTACTATAGCTCACCAGGGTAAACTGGTCCTTCGCTATTCTAGAGTCACAGTGGCGTTCTGTACTCTCTTCGTCATCAGGAGGTTTCATATTTACCTACCACTGATACGGATATCTGTGCTTTCTTCGTCATCAGGAGGTTTCATGTTTACCTACCACTGATACGGTATGGAATTATAGTGAAGGATGGATGGATTACACATCTACATCACTTTCCTACACTAGGATGTAAGGTTCTACACATCCATGTACCCCACATACTCAAAAGTATGTGCTCCAGGAGTTCCCTGAGGAAAACCTGTTTCACCATCACTTAATCTCTGACAATGATGGATCTATGATCAGGGCTCTACATTACACTTGATTAGTTAGGTACATTCAGTATTCTTTAACAGCATACATTGTTCTCCAAACAATTACAGTAGCATAGTAGCTATAAAGGAAGAATACTAAATGTAACAGGCCTAACTCATATCAATCATCATTTCTCATTATCCTCATCACAAGTCATCTCTAAGGCATGACCTCGATGGTATTCATGGCTCTCACAGCCCATTATCAGCATAGGATGCCACTGACAAGGCATTAGATCACTTTACTTATCCATAAGGCTAACAACATGTCTTTAATGAATATAACATCAACATCCATACCTGGATATGATTACCTTCACATCAGAACCTGCATGGTTAATACAACTGATAAAGGTAATACAAAAATAAGGAATATACTTCCTACTCTTGTCATAAGAGTTAAATCTCTAGCTCACATCAAATAGAGTTTAATACTCAAAAGCATGCCATTACCCTTGAATTAGGGTTTACTATTCACATTAAGGTGAATTGAACTCATAACATCATCATGTATGAGTAACATCTTCATTGATGCTCTTAGATTAGTTAAAAGTTCATCATTTATCATAATTAGGGTTTCTATGATCTTACACAGGTGGATCATACCCTAATTATGCTCATTCCTGTGCATTGGAGATGCTTTAATTGAGTTTTCACCTGAAAAGGGTACTTTCTCTCTCTAGAAGTGCTTTCTCTCTCTAGAAGTACTTTCTATCTCATCATAATGTTAGGTGATGTCAAAATCACTCTAACTAGGCTTGGATTGAGTCATCATAAGCTAACATAGCTAAATCATCACCATCATGTGATTAGGGTTTGATCTGATCAAGGTATTACCCAATTTGTCCTTTAGGGGTATTTTGGTAATTCACCCCATTGATCATCATCATGGTTAAAATCTTAGTCAATTAGCCACTTAATATCCTAGGTTATCATTAGGGTTTGATTAGGGCAACATTGAACCATTTATTTCATCAATTGATGGAAAGAAGTCAACTTTGAATCACATTGATTGACCTTCAACCATCATTCTTCAATTGAGTTGAGATAGTTTGAAAGTGTTGACCGTTTAACCAATTTGACTTTTCAAGACCGCGAGCCCTCTTCTAGACTCCAAGACCGCGAGCCCTCTTCTATACTCCAAGACCGCGAGCCCTCTTCTAGACTCCAAGACCGCGAGCCTCCTCAAAGGGTTCAAGACCGCGAAGCTCAACCCGATGTTAAGACCGCGAGGCCACATTGATGTCAAGACCGTGAAGAGATGTTGACCGTTTGCCCACTTTGACCTCAGGACCGCGAGGCCCCTCCCGGTCTTGAGACCGTGAGCCTCCTCTCGGTCTTGAGACCGTGAGCCCCCTCTCGGTCTTGAGACCGCGAGCCCTCTCACGGTCTTGAGACCGTTTGCCCAAAAAGGCAATTTCAGACCGTTTGAAAATCAGGAATAAATTCAAATAAAGTTGTTACTTAAAAAGGTCATATCTCCCGATTCCCTTGGAGTTAGCCTCCCAAATTTTGAGGGTAATTATCCTATACAATTATGAACAATGTTCTTATACGGTCCACGCTCGGTCAATGGGGCCAAATGGTCTTGAAGACCGTTTGCCCTGTCGCGGTCTCGAGACCGTTTGCTCACCTCGCGGTCTTGAGACCGAGAGAGCAAACTTTTGAGACCGTTTAAGGAAGTGAAAAGCGGTGGGTTTTTCTTGGAAATCACGCCTTCATCTCCTAGCTCAAGAACAGTACGAGTATCCCATGGATTTGCTTGCAAAATAGCAGGGAAACGTAGGGAAACATGAAGAGCTATCATCTAACCGCATATAAGAGATGTACATAGTAAAGCATGGGTTTAGAGTTATAAAACCCGCCTAAAGCTTGCTCCTTGAGCTCCAAGCTATCAATCTCCAAGCTCTAATGGCGTCCTTGAGTTCCCACAGGTTGGCCAGGGTGAAAACTCCAAGGAAGAACGAAAATAGATGGCTAGAAAGGTAGGGTTTCAAGAGTTAGCCACCAAATTGACCTTGAATTTGAGTTCTAACCATGGAAATAGGCAAGAAGAGGGGTTCAAACCTACCTTGCGCCCTTGGTCGTTCCTCTTGAGCTCCAAGATAGTCCTTAGTCGGCCAAGCAAAGAGGAAACAGTGATATGCACGAAGGAAAGGTTTCTTTGCTTAGAGAAGTAAAGTGTATAAATACTTGGGTGATGTTTCATTAAAGGCCCATAAGTTTCCCCTAATTCCAACTAAGTCCTTCCCTCATTACTTGCTCGTCCCTTCCCCTTTATTCTAAGGACAAACCTTATCTTAAGGTCTAGAAAAGAAGGCAAGGAAGAACAATATAATAATAAGGTACATACATAAAGAGCTTTTGCACATATATCCTGATTATTCAATCACAAGGCATATTTCATAACCTGATAACTCAAATGAGGTGACTTCCTCATCATTTCTTCTCTAAAAGATGTAAAGAGTCTAAAAGACACTTTAGATGACATATTTTACAATTTGGATCCCTTAATTTGGGTAAATTGCATTTTACCCCAAATTAGGGTTTCAAGCCCTGGGATTGCTTCCACAACTGCACCTTGGTGCCCAAGCTTGGGAAATCCCTCAAACTTTGCTAAAAAGATTTCTCATGATGTCTCAACATCAGAGGAACATCTCATCATGTGAAAATTGCAAGCTAACCCTTTTTAACTGGGTAAATTGCACATAGGTCCCTGTATATCAAAACAATGCTACTACTTTAAATAAAAAGGAGCAAATACTGAAATATACATTTCTGAGAAACTTAATTACATGCTCAGAGTTAATCACAAAGATTTAATTACATATTTAGGTAAAAATCCTAGGGTTAACACATAACCCAGGTCAGGGATGTTACAGAAATGATGCATGGGGTAATGGCACCAAGTGTTATATTCAACTACAAGGTGAATTATTCATAATATCACCTTATTTCTTGACATGAGATCGTATTTATTGGTTTAAATTTAAGGTGCTAGGTGTTGTTATTATTTTAGAACATTTGGTTGAAGCTTGATTGATTTTGTATAATGTTTATTGTAGAATTATCTACTAAATAAAAAGCAAGTTGGTTGATTTCTATATTTTTAAGCATTCAAATTTAGATATGAACATCATTGATAATGTCCTAGGTAGGATTGTTTACTAGTTCATTGAACTTTTTATATGTGGGTGCACATTTGTAATGCACATGTTATGAGATGCTCTAAATTTTTTTAGGTAGGAATCAAACTTTTAGAGATTAGCCAAGATTGTTGTGGATAGTTGCAATCAAATTTTGAAGAAAAATCTCCGAGCACATATATAACAAATGCCCATGGTGTTCAAACATACCAAATTGGTATATTTCAGTTAGGAGGTGTTGAAAGTTGAATTGTTCATGGGGTGTTGACTGATGCATATCAGACTAGTTATCAACCTAGTTAACAAAAGTAGTTAAAATAACTTTCTACTAGTTTTATTGGAAGTGATTTATGTAAGTGGGATGATTGTTAAGGATATTGAACAACCTAACTTTGCTTAGAATTATTAATATTCATCAACAAATTTCATTTTATAAGCATGCTCCAAAGACCAAGAAAAAAGATCCTAAAATGGTGTGTAAAATATCACAATGAGGGAATGTAGGGAAATTTTCCCATATGGTGATCAACAATAGGTGGACCAATAACAAAATAAACCAACTCGGACTCTTTGGATCTAGTGAGAGTGAAAGATCTTATAATGAAATTGTAGAGGAGAAGTTAAGACAAAAAAGTGTTAATCATTATCCGAGTTCTCTTATGGCAATCATGATTTTCGAGCATGTCATTGAAAGATTTTCTTCCTTTACTAAGAGTTATTCTTTGAACAAAAGAAAATTCAATTAAAACTTAATTTGTAATTTCTCTATCAAAAATTGAATCAAGATACATGACGAGTATGAACCACATGCACCCTATGCACAATCCCCTCATATACAAGATAATGGTTATCTCAAAACCATTATGAATATTGTACTACACTCAATTTTTTTCAAGGGGATTATAATGTTGGAATGTCTTCTCAAATCCTTAACCATTTTAATTCTCCTACAACATATTTTGTTCATGGGGATAAGAGGAAACATTCTTCATATTTGGATAAATGATTTAAAGGGGAGGTGAAAATAGGTTGGGGGATGATCAAAAGATGCATATTTCTTTATAGTTATTTACCCATGAAATTAAGGTAGAGAAAAGGAAAATTGAAAAAAAAATATTTTCCTTGTGATAATAAAACTCACTATTGTTGTCCTAGTAGGTAAACAAGAAATTAGAAGACCCTTATGTGAAGTTTTTTTGTTCATACATTCCATCTTACAATTGATATCTTAGTTTTCAACATCTAGCTGAGGTCCCTTTATGCTATTATCAGGAAAAAAAGTGTGATGTGTGGAATTATGTAATGGAATGTAATTGAAGGTGAAGATATCAATTAATCATTTTTTTATTGTTTAAAATCATAGTAAATATGAATTGTAATGTATGATGGAGGAATAAGGGATTCTCACCTTGGGATCACTCAAAATACCCAAATGCTAAAAAACACAAAATTTGCGACAAGAAATCACACAATAGGTTATTTTCTAGGTTCTTAGTTTCTAGTATAAACAACCAATTACTCAGTGGCTACTCTACCATGAATATTATTATCTTATGTTTATTAAATGAGCAATATGTTGTTCCTTATCGATTAGACTTTCTGGAAGTGATAAATTAGAGGTAGTTTTCAGATTGATTAAGTTCATTGGTTGAAATTTTCTTTTTTTTAATTAATAAGAGTTTCCATACTGAGTAATATATGAAAATAATGATGACGCTATATAAAGGAGAGAGAAAAATTAACTAATGGGATGTTGATTTATTTGAATGTATTTTAAGATAAAGATTTTTTTACACTGAAAAAAAATTGTCACTGAAAGGGAAATGGGTAAATTACAATGCTCCTCTTCTATAATATTTTGAAGGAAAGGTAATTTATTTGGTCTATTTACATTGGGGTCCAAGATATAGATTTTATTTGTGAACATTTTAATAGGGATCTATATATGTAATTGAATATGGGATAATGCATAAAACTACAATTGGGATATGGGATAATGTAGTGAACTACAATTGAAGGGGAGGATATGATTCAATTATCCTTTTTGCCATTCAACATGTCTGGAAATATGGATTTTGAAGGAAGAGTAATTTATCTGATTTATTTACATTGGGGTCCAAGATTTAGGTTTTATTTATGAACATTTTAATAGGGACCTATATATGTACTTGAATATGGGATAATGCAATGAACTACAATTAAAGGTGAGGATATCGATCAATTACCCTTTTGTCATTTAACATGTATGGAAATATGATTTTCATGCAAGTTGGATGTGAAATTTCTCACCTTAGGGATTTTTTGGTCGATAAAGTACATATTACTTCTTTCTATGCGTTAAGAATACCAACCCACAAATTGTTCCAAGAAACCACACAAGTGCATATTACTTATTTCTATGTTTTAAGAATACCAACCCACAAATGCCCATGGTGTAAAAACATACCAAAGAGGTATATTTTAGTTAAGAGGTGTTGAAAGTTAAAATGTTCATGGGGTGTTGGTAGATGCATATCAGGATTATTTCTTGTCAACCTAATTGTCAAAAGTGGTTAAAATGACTTTCTACTAGTTATATTGGAAGAGATTTATGTAAGTGGGATGATTGTTAAGGATATTGAACAACCTAACTTTCTTTAGAATTCTTAATATTCTTCAAAGTATTTCATTATACAGGCATTCTCTGAAGACCAAGAAACTGATCCCAAAAGGGTGTTCATAATATCACAATGAGGGCATGTAAGTAAATTTTCCCATATGATGATCAAAAATAGGTGGACCAATAACATAATCAACCAACTCTGACTCTTTGGATCTAGTGAGAGTGAAAGATCTTACAATCAAGTTGTAGAGAAAAAGTTAAGACAAAAAAGGGTTGATCACTATCTGAGTTCTCTTATGGAAATAATGATTTTAGAGCATGTATATTGAAAGATTTTATTCCCTTACTAAGAGTTATTCTTTGAACAAAAGAAAAACCAATTTCAACTTAATTTGTAATTTCTATATTGAAAATTTAATCAACATACATGAAGAGTATGAACCATATGCACCCTATGCACAATTTCCTCATTTACATGATAATGGTTATCTCAATACCATTATGAATAATGTAATACGCTCAATTTTTTTCAAGAGGATTATAATGTTGGAATGGCTTCTCAAATCTTTAAACTTTTTAATTCTCCTACATCATATTTCATTCATGGGGATAAGAGGGAAAATTATTCATATTTGGATAAATGATTTAAGGGGGAGGTGAAAGTAGGTTGGGGGATGATAAAAAAGATGCATATTTCGTTATAGTTCTTTACCCATGAAATTAAGGTAGAGAAAAGGAAAATTTAAAAAATATTTTCCTTGTGATAATAAAACTCACTATTGTTGTCCTAGTAGGTAAATGAAAAATTAGAATACCCTTATGTGAAGTTTTTTTTGTTAATACATTCCATCTTACAGTTAATAACTTAGTTTTCAACATCTAGCTGAGGTCCCTTTATGCTATTGTCAGGAAAAAATTATGATGTGTGGAATTATGTAATTGAAGGTGAATATATCAATTAATAATCATTTTATTGTTCAAAATCATAGGAAATATGAATTTTAATGCTTGATGTAGGAATAAGGGATTCTCACCTTGGGGTCACTCAAAAATACCCAAATGTTAAAAAAACACAAAATTTGTGCCAAAAATTCACACAATAGGTTATTTAAGGGTTATTTTCTAGGTTCTTTGTTTCCAGTATAAACAACCAATAGTTAATGGCTACTCTAACATTTTTTTAAAAAAACATTTGCCATTCTATTCATCTTGTGGCCTGGGCTCGATCCTGGGACCTCTCACTAACAAACTGAGTGTCTAACCATCTTGGTGTCTTCTGTTAGACACCAATTAGAGGTGGTTCCTTGTCGATTTGACTTTCTACTAGTGATCAATTAGAGGTGGTTTTTAGATTTATTAAGTTCATAGGTTGAAATTTTCTTTTTTAATTAGTGAGAGATTGTATATTGAGTGATTGTATGAAAATAATGGTGAAGCTATATAAGGGAGAGAGAAAGATTAACTAAGGGGATGTTGATTTATTTGAATGTATTTTAAGATAAAAAGATTTTTTTTAATACTGAAAAAAAACTATTGTCACAGAAAGGGAAAGGGAGAATAAAACTATTGTCATAGAAAGGGAAAGGGACAATTTACAATGCTACTTTTCTATAATATTTTGAAGGAAAAGCAATTTATTTAGAGTATTTACATCGGGGGTCCATGAGATAGGTTTTATGTATGAACATTTTAATAGACATCTATATATATGTAATTGAATATGGAATAATGAAGTGAACTGCAATTGGGATATGGGATCACTAGTACATAACCGGCCTTTAGTGTCGGTTATTTAAAGCCTTTAGTGTCGGTTTCTAAGTGACACCTATGTGGGAGCCGCTAAAAGCCCAATCGTTACGTGTCGATTCTCAAACCGACGCCACAACCCTTCACGCGCCACTGAAAACGCGCTGAAAATGCGCCAGCAGGGGGAAATCGACGTCGGATACTAGTATGGCAACCGACATTGTAACCATATATCGTCGGTTTTATACAGATATCCGACACATATTTTATGTCTGGTCCGCTGCCACGGCAGTGCTGGCCAGCACGGCCGTGGTGTCTGGCCTCATTAGGGAAATCGACGTCGGTACTAGTATGGAAACTGACACTATAACTGTATGTCGTCGATTTTATACAAATAACTGATGCCTATGATTTGATTTTTTTTCTGGCAGTCTGCAGACCTGCTGTGGCTGGTCGCAGGATGACAAACCTGCAGTTCAATTATGAACTGTAGGTTTTATGACATCCATTGATATCAGCCAACAATAGGTCACAAACCTGTAAAATTAACATGATGGACAAATTATATATATGTGATTCATGTATAAGAAATTTTAATTCATATTATTTTTTCATCACACACATGTAGAAACTAGTAGCAACTTGCAGTTCTATTTATTTCATCTCTTTTCACATTCAGACACATGTAGAAACATTCATGTATTGATGATTTTCACACACATATGACAATTCATAAAAATTCATTCACATTCACACAAAATTAATTATGAGAACAAAGTTATTCTTTATTCATCATCATCATTGTCATCAAAATCATATTGAAAAATTCCCACTCCTTGCAGGGCTTTCTAATTCATCTCTCGTATAGGGAGCATGTACATCGAAATGCTTTGCACCTGTGTTGAAGTCCTCAGTTTTAAAGACCTACAAAGAGAATGACGTACATATATAATTATAATAATATATAATAAGATTCATATATTTCATATTATCTAACGAGACTATGTATAATACATGTTGCATGTTATAAATTTTCAATACAATATGTTTGATGATTAGGTCCATAAATCGCATCACATAGTAGGCACATGCCCAGCTGTTGTCTTGTGTAGCACACTATAAATTGAAACATACAAAATATTTAAAAATACAAATAAACACAGTTCACATAAATAATATATACATTGGAGTCAGGAAATTACTTTCACATTCTTCCAATGAGTGTCAGATTTTTTTTCCTGGGGACCTTTCCTCCAGCTTTTTTGTACTCTTGTAAAGCCCTATATATGTTAATGTAACACATTAAATTGCATAATTAAATAGTAATGCAGTAACAGATGTTAACAGATATAAAAACATAAAATATTTCTCACGAGAATAATGGCCTTTCAATTGCATGTCCATATAATACATCCAAGTCACTCCCCACAGGATCTAGATAATAGACGGTGAATATTTTGGGATAACAACTAATAACTCCCAATGCTTAGAACTACAGGTAAGAAAGTAGAAAATTAATAACTCAATATCCGCAATAAAAATGTAATTTGCTTAAGTCCAAATTACAAGCAAAGTAAACTTACTCGACATTGAATGGAGCTATTATCACCGTCTTATTATTTTTACCAAAATATTCAAAAGCATCATGGCAGTATGAAGTAACTGAACCAGGGTCTGTATCTACAAGACTAATCAAAGATGGAATCAAAAATCTCACATGGGAAGACCCAAAATCTGTACATGTCTTGTATAAGTGGCTGCAAAACATGTATTGTGTATGCATTAATATATAAGAAATCAGAGTGTCGTATATAAAACAAGGTATATGGATGTATAAACCAGATTGCCGTATGCATTAATCTCACCATATCCACAGCTCTATCATAGATGTGTTCAGCCATTCATACTTAAACAACTCCAAAATATCTTGTATAAATATGTTGTTTCCGAATGTTTGACTTGCATTAATACATATCCAAAACTTCTATTACGTATGCATTAATACATATGCTAAACTTGTATAAATAGATTGTTATCGTATAATTTACCTACAGCATTCTCTGGAATAGTAACATTTATAGGGCAATTTGGATTATGTTCGCCGATCCATACTGCCACACTCCTACAATTAGGATCTATTGAGGCGTGTAGGTCTCCTAGAAGCCAACTTGGTAGTCGAGGAGGTGGAGGCCGAGATGTAGCAGGTCTCGTCTTTTTGACATGTATATATAATTTCATATCAATTGACTCATATATATATATATACACACTAACAAAGTAAAGTAATGAAAATTTATCATACAATATCAGTATAGAGGACATCCGCTTTGGGCTACAGTATCACTCTGCCTACTGCCTTACCAAGTGTTTCAACATCTGGGTGTGCATGAGGCAGTGCAAGATTCATCCAGCCAGCGAGTATATGTATGGGGCTCACACGTACCATGCCATCTGGTACTGGACTCCCATGAAACATGCACCCTTTAAGGGGTGGGTAAGATGATGCATCTGCAATGATATATCCTTCACTTTATAGTCGGCATGGCTTCAACCCCTACAAATTTATGTAAAGAATGTTATATGCATATATACACAAACATATCATCTTGAACATACTAGCTATTATATATGCCATAAAAATACTTACAGAGGATGTGCTAGGTGGGTCTATAGGATTACTCCCAACCTCTGCAGTATGAGGAGTAGGAGAAGAGAGGTTCACCACATGTACTGTCTGAGTGGTAGTCTGAGATGCCTGCCACTTGGGAAATGCTTCCTGGAGTCTTTTATCAACTGCTTCCTGGGGTCTTTTATCAACTGCTTCCTCGACTCTCCTATCAATTAAGGAATCTACCTATACATGGATAAAAGAAATGCTATTTGCTGATTATTGAATTCCCTTTCACAATAATGTTCTAAAATAAGAATAAGTTACTTTAGCTTGTGAAAGTCCCACTTTTGGGACAAGTTTATGCTGGGATGGCCCAAAGAACGCTTTGATGCCCACACTAGCACCTGCACCCTTACACGTCTAGGATGCTCTGGGTTACCCAGAGAAACTGTCAGTTCATCCCTTGTGCCCTGAGGGATGAACTTGCATTCCTTCCTCTGCTCGTGCAGCTCCCGCTAAGCCCCCATCAACAAAAATTCATAAGTAAACATAACAATAATCAATATCGATAGATTGCTCTAAGAGTTTGATTTTAACCATTTTTGCAGCCGCCTCAGCGGTTGCGGGCTTTAGTATCTCTCCCTTCTTATTTTACCTCCCAGCTATCCACATAACATGACGAGGCAGAGGTGCGGGAGCAGCAGTAGAGGACTCTGTAGTCTCCTGAGTAGCAGTAGGCTGAGTAGACTCAGCCTGTAGTCTTTGGCGAACGCCTGCATATCCTCTTGGACCCATTGTGTGGTCGTGCACATTCAGTGCACGTCTTGCTTGTTGAGCATCGTTCATAGCCTAGTTAGTTAGCACATTGATTTGGTTAGTAACACTAAAGGTTAATCTTGAATAGGTGAATACATAAAAATGTATATTAATTAAATTGGGAGTGGCACTTAATACCTTGAATCCATCTGTTTTTCTTTGGGTAACAAACTCCTCCCATTCATTGGGGTCCAAATAGTTCCATTGTTGTGTGGCTTCCTTCTTCCTATATTTATTTTTCAAAGAAAATACAAACAAAAATTCTCTAGTAAAAATTGGGCCATTATTCACGAGTGAGTCCTGTCACAAACCCCTCTCTACAGGCCCTCACAAATAGGGACGGTTGTGAGTCTGGCCCTCACAAATGGTCCGTGAAGAGAACTCACATGACAAATACCAGTGGCCCTCACGAATACAATTGTCACGGACCAACTGACCCTCAAGAATGTTATATTGAGGGACTATTTAGCCTTCATAAATATATTTTTGAGGGACTATTTAGCCTTCATAAATACATTTTTGAGGGCATGTTTAGTTCTCATAAATACATTTTTGAGGGACTTGATGGTCCTGGAGAATATATTTTTGAAGGGCTAATGCCTTCATTAATATTATTTTTTAGGGGCTATGTGGTCGTCATCAATGCAATTGTGATGGCCAATCTGGATCTCATTTTTGAGGGACTAAAGACCTTCATTAATATATTTTTGAGGGATTACTGTAAATGATTTGGTTATTGATTTATGGAATGATTTGTTGAATGTTAATAATTTAAAATGAAAACTTTGTATATATAACCTCAAGCAATATTTTTATAAGAGTCACATGACATCATAAGAATTTTCAACACCAAAATGACACATAAAAATGTTAAATCACCTCAAACCAATTTCTATTAATGAAGCAAAATATTATACGTACATTGCGTGCTCAAAGTTGATATAAATAACGAATACATATGATTCTAAAATTTGAGATTAATGACAATCAACATATCATGCTAGAAATTCTTAAGATATGTAATGTCTCTATATTCCTTCAAATGGTGTGGTGCTCTTCATCAATGACATGCCTCATACGGTTGGGTACTTGAGTATTCTTCTCCTAAAAATGACAAATCATTATATTAATAGAATTTAAAGTTTATACATAAATCATAGTACAACAAACAACTTACCCTTATACTTCAGTTCTGTTCTACTCCAAAGTGCATTGTCGGTCGAAATCCATCATTAAAAGCAATTCTACCCTATCAATATAAATACAAAAAGGAATCAGAGTGAGTGTGAAGTAAAATATGCCATATTGTTGACTCAAGGCCCAAATGACGTAGAACAATTTTTGTAATCACTTGTGATGAATGTATGACTTGTAATTAAGCTTAGAAAAATGTTTGGGACACAAAAATACATGGTTTAACCAGCCAAATCCAATTTGCTAAAATTCCCAACAGATACTCGATCGGTCGAGTTGCAACTTCACAGAACTCGACCGATCGAGTGTCTATTCAAACCTGAAATGGACCGATCGGTCGAGTTGTCACTTCCCAGAACTCGACCGATCAAGTGTCTGTTCAAACTTGAAATGGACGGATAGGTCGAGTTTCTAAGAATGTTGCAACAATGTTGCTAACAATGGTGGATGTGGTGATGCAACATATTGCTCTGTGGTTGGGAGATGGGGTGATTTGCTATGGTGATGTGGTGGTGGCTGGGATTCCTCTTGCTACATTCGGTGGGAGTTGGGTAGGGATGTTTAGAAACAAGGTAGAGTGCACGTGGGAATTTACATGTAAATGTGGTTGAAGCAAGAAACAGACTGTGGTTGCTTGCTCAAGTACTGAAGTAGAATATCGTGCCATGGCAAACCAAGAAAATGGTTTTGGTTTGGTTGCACACCGCATAAACCAAGAACCAGCCTGGAATTGTAAATTTTGCAAAGTGGTAAACCCGAAACCACCTGGTTTTGTAATCTCTAACTAGGAACCAAACCTGAATTCTATAGGCTTGTAAAAATATTCAAAGTAATATCATTTGCACCCCTATTAGAACCTAGATTGTCTAAATTTGTCACAACCCAAAAATGAACCCGGATTGACAAAATCCAAACTCGAAACTGACCCGGTTTCAGTTTGGACATCAACTTCTAAACCCAAAATTGACCTCGATTGACAAAATCCAAACCTAGAACCCATTTTTTGTGGATCAGACTGAGTTGTGTTAATGGGTTCGGATAGAACTTTGTCTGCCCAACTGCTGGTGAACAATAGTGGCTGCCTATTTCCTTCTTAACTAAGTAGATATGTAGCCTTCCCAGCCATAGTGGTAAAGCCATAAAGAAGGCTTTTCGATAAGGGATCGACATGAATAGAGATGAAGTTGATGGGTGAAAGGCTTGTTGATAGAGGAGGATGGGACAACTTGGTCAATGCATTATGGTTGTTTTAAAGCTGTGAAGGAGTAGGATGTCGGTTAGAACTAGCAGACACCAAACTTGGGACCAAGAATGTTCATTGTGCATCGTGTGTTTGGAATAAAATACAAATGGTGGATTACTACTGCATGGAATTGGTGGTCTCTTGAGAAATCATGACACTTTGTAGGGATGTAGTTGGTATGTGAAAGTGGATATGAGTGGCACCACTTCTTCCATCGTTTGCTTAATTGTAGAAGAATCACTCGTTGTTGGTTGGTTGGGTGCAACAACATGATGATTTTAGTGACACAATGAGACAATTAGAGGGTCAGAGTAGAGAATAACCGACGATTTGGGTGCTTATTGTGTACTTGCTCCAGGTGGCCTAAGAAGATAGTTTCCAGCAAGTAGGCAAGTAGCATTTTCATCTGGCGTTTCTTTCATAGTTAGGTTGGAAACAAGTCTTGCATTTCAAAGTATACTTCATTCCCCATATATATAGGGTGTGGGAAACTGAAGAACTTCCAGTACTTAATCACAAATGCGCAGTTAGACCCACACTACTTGATATAGTATAAAAAACTAAATTAGGATAAAGAACTGATGGACACAACTATGGCTCCCACTCTCAAATTGTTGTTGAGGAAGATGTTCTTAAACATCATTGAATGCATGAATAATAAATTGGCAGGACAAATATACTTCATATATTTCTTTTCCTCTAGTAAGTCATTTCCCCATATAAGTCATCTCGAATCTTGTTGTCCAACATAAAATCTACAGGCTATGGTCATTTAAAGGTGGAAGGGTTTTCCCATGTGGATAAGTAGATCATTTCTTTATTTGGAAAGTACGTCCGACATATTTTTATAGTCATTTTAGACTGCTAATCTTGTTCCATGAAAGAGAATGAACTATGGACAAACTATTGTGATAAAGATCTAGACCCATGCTAGAATGTAAATATAGAGCTATGGCATATACTGCATGTGAGCAATGTTGTCAAAAGGCATCTATGCAGAAGACACATGCTTTCTATCCTAGTTTAACATCTCATATACTACATGTGAGCAATGTTGTGCGGCATTGAAATTTAAGAGCTTAGACGTCGTTTATTACACCACAAATTCGAATATAGTACTAGAAAATAAACCTATCCTGAAGGCTCAAATGAGCACATCGAGATGCCTCTGATTCTTACTGTTATCTATAGCAGAAAATTCAGTTAAATTTGTCGTGGGGGCTTATAACAGACTAAAAAAATAAGTAGATTAGCAAATCTACAATGATAACCAGCCAATATGCAAGACGTTCCAGCATCTTCATCAGCCTTTAATATCTCAGCTCAAGCGGCTAATAGCCCATAATACAAGTAACTGCATCATCAAGATAAGTGACCAACCAAGTCAGTAAACTAATCCATTTGTTTTGAAGAGGAGGGGGCCAATTTTAAAAGGGACATTAAATTAAATATCATTTGCACAGAATGCACATCTAACTGATGCACTAGGTGCACATTTTAACTGATGCACAGATGCACTTTGTGAAGTCACCCTGATGTAGACAATATATTTACTAGAAAATTTACACAATTTGAGAAATATGGCTTTTTGTGAACAATTTTTTTTTGCATTTATACCTAGCACATAGATTTGGACAAAATATGAATATATTGCTAGAGGAGAACAGAAAATTTCAAAGACATAAAAATCATAGGGGGAAAACTTGTGGACATAAAGGTAGTATGTAGTTCCTTTTAGAACCAACTTCTTTACATATGAATCCTCTCCATCAGATGCTTTTGGAGCATTTGTTGTGTCCTTTTCTGAGATGGCATATGCCATTTGAACAGATCCACCTCCAAGGTCAACAACTCCAGCAGTATCAGAGTATCTTTTCCCCAGATTTCCCAGCAAATAATTTATGGTAACCTATGCACTCAAGGTCAGCTCAGTATCAGGAAAATATGAAATGGTAGAATAGACAGACTAAAAGCAAAACAAAGCTTGAAACAAGAACGTCAGGAGTAGGAGACCTCATACAATCTAGAAAGTTGGAAATAACTTCACTTTCAACATATGTTTCCACAATTGCTTTATGTAAAATATAACATATAAGGATATGAAATATACCCATTGAAAGGAGCCTTCTTGTGTTCCATCTAATATAGTCACCCAATCTGACCTAAATTTCAGAGAGCTTCTGTAAGAACCCTGACCTGCGTTTAGGGTTTACCCTGTTTGTTTTGCTTAATCTTGGTGCTTTGATGCTTGCTAATCACCTTTGAGTGGTGATTAGGGTTTTTGTTGTGCCTTGTTGAGAGTTCAAGGGGCTACTTGCAAATAACCCAAGTCTAGGGTTTTGTGTGCAAGTTGGCCATCTTGTGAGATGTTTTCCCCCTCTTTGCTTCCTCTAGGGTTGAGAGGAAGGCTTGGGCTTGTTGTTTGAGTTTCTTGGGCCTTGCTTGAGCTTGTTTGGGCCTTGAGGTACTTTGTTTGGGCTTGCTTGAGCTTTGTGTCAACCCAGTGAAGCTTGTGTCGCCCTAGGTTGGCCTTTGTCGCCCAAAGAAGAGTGTATGTCGACCTAGAGGTGGTGTGTCGACCTGGAGTAGTGTGTGTCGCCCAGTAGAGCTGCTAGTTGTGTCGCCCATGTTGCTTGGTCCAACCTTGACCATGTTTGGTGGACACTTGGTATGTATCTTTGACAAGTGTCTCTTGGCTTGCTAGTGTGTTAGCTTGAACCCTAGGACAAGTGTCCCTTGGGTGGACGACACTTAGCATGGATCTACCTTGGTTTATCCTCCCTTTCTTTCTATATATGTAGCTCTTTCCCTTGCCTTAGCTTCCTTTGCTCTTTTGGTCTCCCCTCCACCTTGAGTGCACGACACCCCTCTCTTCTCTTGCTTGTGTCAGCCGAGACACCCTCCTGGAGTTGTAGTGGTGGCCGATACACCCTCTTGGAGAAGCTTTGGTGGATGACATCCCTTGGAGCTTGAAGTGCATCTTCTTCCTTGGATCTTGGAGCTTAAGGTGGGTTGCATAACTTCTAACCCTAACTTCTTTACCTCTTGTTCTTGTTCTTATTCATAGATTAGTAGCTTAGACTTGTACTTTGCATGAGTTTCCTTTGGTGGCCGATATCCCCTTAAGGATTAGGGTTCCTTTGTGCACCTTGTGATCTAGGGTTTGTGCTCCTTTGAGTTGGAGGTTGATGGTGACCTAGGGTTGGGCGATATCCCTTCTTTATTGGTGTGTTGGACGACATGGCACCTTTGTCTTTGAGTTGGGCGATATGGTATCCCCTTTGATGGACGATATGTATGCCCTTGGTGGACGACATGATATGCTCTTGAGGTTGGCAGATACCCTTGCCCATGTGTTAGGCGATAGGGTGAGCTAGGGTCATGTTGGCCAATATGTTGGTGACCTTGGTGAACGATAGATGAGCAATGTTCTTGTTCTTCTCTTCGATGATAGGCCTTTGTATCTTGATGGGCGACATGGTGAGTTCTCTTGTGTTGGGCAATCGGTCAAGCTAGTGAGGAGTTGGCCGATATGGGTGAGTTGGCCGATGGATGTTGATGGGCGATACATCTTGTTGTGTTGGCCGACATGGTGAGCATGTTGGGCGAGATGGTCCTTCTTGTGTTGAGAGACATTCTCTTCCACATGGTGGGCGATAGACCTAAGTTTCTTGGAGGTTTGTTGGTGCTGGCCGATAGCCATGCATGGTGTGCTGGTCGAGATCCATGCTGGCCGACACCTATGTTAGCCGATAGCCCATGATGGCCGATAGCCAAGGTGGGCGATATCCTAGGTTGAGTGTGTCGGCCGATAGGCCATGATAGGTTTTAGTGAGGGTTGATAAGAGTTATGATGAGAGTCTTGTAATCCTATAGTAACGGTCCTTTGTGATGTGGAAGTGGTTAGCTATGCACCAATAAACGGTGGTGGTGTCTTGTTAGTAATAACAACAATGAGTATGATGCCTTGCAATAATAACAGTACTAATACTAGTAGTGGTGCCAATACTAATAATGTGGGTAATGATGATAATGGTAGTAGGGATGGTAATGAGGAAGGTAATGGTAATAAGATGCATGATGTAATCCTTATTCTTATTTGTTAATAATAAAGAAGATAATAGTAATATTGTTGATCATAATAATGATGGCAATAATGATAGTAATGATATGCATGAAGTAATCCTTGTACTTAATTGTTAAATGAGAATGGCATTAGTTACACTAAGAGCTTGCTTAATGATATGATAATAATGATGTTAGTGGATGATGAGAGTAATGTTAGTAGTAACAATAATACTGGCTCTTTGTATTCCATAGGACATCTTACTTGATGTGAACATCTTGATTATTCATATAATCCCAAGATAAGGATAAGTATAGGTATGACTTGTTAATGATGTGCTTAGTACACTTGATCACCAAATAGTGTAAATGACAAGTATAGTATCTCTAATATCATCTTGTAGTCATAAGTATGGTTCTTATGTTGAATCTACGATTATTGTGTATCCTAACGATGCAGGTGATGAGTAGCCATGAAACGGCAATGAGACATATGTGATGAATAACATCACTTTGATGATTATTCTATGAGGTTGTATGAATGATGTGTTTGTTCCATGATGATGATGTGAGCCTTGAGAGGCAGTGACGGTACATGATGAGGGATTGAGATCCCATGGTATGTGATGATCCTTGAGATGGATCTGGATGGTTGGCAAGATGCCAAGTGGTAACATGTGATGTTGGATCCTTGTGATGGATCAGGTTGTTGTGATTAAATAATAATATAATGTTGTTTACTTTATGTTATATCTTGCATGTTATACAACTTGGTTGAATCCTACAATCCATCTAAAAGATACTAATTAATCACAGTGAAATATATCATGTAGTTTGCCCTGGCCATAGATCCATCATCGTCAGGACTTGGTGATGGTGAAACAGGTTCTCCTACGGGTTAACCTGGAAGCGCATATTGTTGAATATGTGTAGGTTGCTCCTAGCCTGAAAATGAGGAGGTAAGAGTGTAACTTCAGTTACAGACTCAGATATGTATATAGAGCATGGTGAACAGGCCCATGGCTCAGGATATGTGATGTATGAATGTGTTCATGGCTCAGAGCACGGTGAACAGGCTCGTGGCTCAGTTTTACTAGCACCGAGACCTGTACCAAGGCGGGCTAGAGTAAGGGTAGCCTATGGAGCTGACCCTATGGCTTAGACCACTTCAGCATGTGACTGCGGTCTTGCTTGTGTTGTACTCGTGTACTGACCACGAGGTGGGAGGTCGTGGAGTCTAGCTTTTCCATTGACCTTGTATGGCACCGGCTTGGGTTTCATAACCGAAGGTTGGATTTGAACGGTACGGTTCAAATCCTCAGGGCATAATAATACGTAATACATCCGTTTAGTACTTATTGCTTAGGATAAACACGAAACATTGGTTGAGGTCTTGTTTGTGTAATATCTTTGTTATATCTTACATGTTATGTCATAATATGTCTGATCTTGATAAGCAGGTGATGTGACATTATATCTTGTTCTAATAATCATGTTGCATAGGGATACATCTTATCTTGCTAATCATATTCCTTGAGATATATCTGGTTATACGCTTTTGTATAGCGGGTAAGCTTGTCGGTAAGAATAATTTGTTTTATATAGACTGCTCTTGTTATACCTGTTATTAGATATCTGCTGTTATAGTTTATCTTGCTGAGGTTCTATAGTTGCGGTGGGGAGTTATGTTTCCCGCTGGGACAATTGTTCAATTGCCTCACTCCGCTGGTTTACACCCTTTTTAGGTGGTCGAGGTAGACGTGGTCGTGGTGTTGCGGCCGAGCAGCTTGACGAGCAGTAGAAGGCAAGCGATGGATATGCTGCTGTTTTGGATGTTTTGTAGTAGAGTCTAGAGTCATCCCTGTACTCTCAGGTCCTTGGCAGTGTTTTGACAATGTTTCACGATGATCGATTGATGATGTTTGTATATCCTGCTGTTGGCCAAATGTGGGCCTTGTCTGTATATGAACAGGTGGTAAACTCATGTGATGGATGAAAAGCTATTCTTGAGCTGTGGACACGTATCAGATCTTGTGTATGTATATATATGACATGTTTCTGTGCAGGATGAGGACTGAAAAAGCAATAGTTGCACAGTTTAACAGTTTTCCGCAATCGGTTTTAATTAACCCGTGTTTTCGATATTCTGTGGTTATGGTGATTTCCGCACGTTTTCGTGTAACACCTCGTTATCTGTGTGATAATGGGATGTGTTTCCACAAGTTTTGGTATCAGAGATTTAGGTTCACTGAGTCTACAGGGATTTAGGACTAGGTTGAGTCTGTTCTTATGAGTTTTCTAGATTTTCTTACAATATCTTCTGCCCTCAGCGGAAGAAAAGCCAAGATGTCTGGAAACCATGAAGAACATGCTCCTGAGCATAGTGATGCTGCATCGGTTGATGGAGCAGATGGACAGACACATGAAGATCGGGTGCCTGAGGTCCCCCAACCTAATCCAGCAATACTTGAACATCCTGCCTACCAACAGCTTATGGGGCAGTTAATGGCTACGATGAATCTCATGGTTGAGTGATTACCAGTGCCTCCTCCGCGAGCACAAGTTCCCCATGGAGAAGAATCGGGTATTGGGAAGACCTTTGAGCGGCTTCGCCGAGTTGGAGCTTCGGATTATGCTGGAACGGCTGATCCAGCGGATGTAGATCTGTGGCTGACAAGTCTCGAGAAGGCTTTTCGGATCCTTGACATCCCCGAAGTAGACAAGGTAAAGCATGCTGTCTACCTTCTAAAAGGTAGTGGTGGTTACTGGTGGACCATCGAAGAAGAGAAGCGGCCTGGTGAGGTGATCTGTTGGGAAGTGTTTCGACGTGAGTTTGTCACCAGATACTTTCCGAAGACGTATCTGGATGAGAAGATCAGTCAGTTTGAGAAGTTGCGGCAAGGAGCGATGAACATCATCGAGTATGAAGCTAAGTTTATGGATCTATTGAGGTTCTGTCCTCACATGGTGGCAACAGACGAGGAATGGATCAGACATTTTGAGAAGGGTTTAAGTGCTGAGTTGACAACCCCAGTGTCTGCGTTGGAGAACCGAGAGTGGTTTGCTATGTTTGTGGAATCTGTTCGACAGATCGAGAGAACAGTACGGGAGAAAAGAGAGTCTATGTCTCTTAAAAGACCTGCTCAGTTTCAAGGATGGAGGTTTGGTGGCTTTAAGAAGCCCAGGTTTTTGGCACCGTCAGCAATGAGAAGTTCTGGTGTACCATCTCAGTGGTCTCCGAGTAAGGGGAGAGGTTATGTTTCTTCACCATCTAAGGCGCACAGTTCATCTTCTGTGGCAGTGGCAGGGCCAGCTAGGCCACGGTTTGAGGACAAGTCATGTCATCTTTGTGGACAAGTCGGGAATTTCAGGCTTAATTGCCCGAATAGAGATGTCGAAGTGACGCAGCAGCCGAGACAGAGTTTCTAGAAGTCTGAGAGACCACAGGCTAGTGGTAACAGAGGTCGAGGATGCGGTCAAGCGTCTCAAGCTGGATCGTCTGCTCAAGGAAGCAGAGGTCGTGGAAAGCAAGCAACAACTCGATTCTATGCCATGAATCAGCCGGAGGCGATAGTCAACCCGTGAGTGGTGACAGGTCAGATGGAGTTATTTCATTCTGATATGTCTTCTTGTTGCTTTATATCTGTTCTGGTTGACCCGGGTGCTACACACTCTTTTATCGCCTATAGTATGCTTGAAAACTGTCGTTTATCTGTTAGCTGTAAGAAGGATAGCTTGTTGTTAGAAAGCCCTCTTGATGGTTCCTATTTGCTTCGAGAAGAGTGTCCATCTTGTGTCTTGTCTTTCTCGAGACATCGCATCCAAGTGGAACTTATACCACTTGATATGTATGGTTTTGATGTTATCCTTGGGATGGATACCTTAGAGAAGTATAAGGTTGTTTTGGACTGTGGTTCCAAGCGGGCAGTGTTTGATGTTGCTGGAGAGAAGTAAATCTTCCAGGGAGATAGGAAGATTCTCTCGACGTGTTTGGTGTCAGCTATGGTGGCAGATAAGTTGTTACGACAAGGATGTGAGGCGTTCCTAGCTCACGTAGTGGATACCGTTGTGGTTACCAAGGCGAAAGGTCCTAGTCTTGAGGAGGTGTCAGTGGTTTGAGAGTTTGCAGACGTGTTTCCTGAGGAGTTTCCTGGTGTTCCTCCACCCCGAGAGATTGATTTTGAGATCAATCTGGTTCCAGGGACACAACCAGTTGCAAGAGTTGTTGGAGAAAGGTTTTATCCGACCGAGCACGTCGCCGTGGGGTGCTCCCATGTTGTTTGTTAAGAAGAAGGATGGTTCGATGCGGTTGTGTATAGATTACCAGCAGTTGAACAAGGTCACGATAAAAAACAAGTACCCGTTGCTGAGGATAGATGATCTGTTCGATCAGTTGCGTGGTGCTACAGTGTTTTCGAAGATCGATCTACGATCTGGATATCATCAGTTAAGGATAAAGGTGGATGACATACCAAAGTCAGCTTTTAGGATGAGGTATGGTCATTTCGAGTTCGTGGTTATGTCGTTTGGTTTAACCAATGCACCTACTGCTTTCATGGATTTGATGAACAGAGTGTTCTGTCCGTTCTTAGATCAATTTGTTGTAGTCTTTATAGATGACATCTTGATCTATAGTCGGGACAGGCTAGAGCATGAGCAACACCTTCGTCGAGCATTGACTCTTCTTCGTCAACATCAGTTGTATGCCAAGTTCAGTAAGTTCGAGTTCTGGTTGGCGGAAGTGACTTTCTTGGGTCATGTGATATCTGTTGAAGGAGTCAAAGTAGATCCGAGGAAGGTGGAATCCGTTGCGGATTGGGAACAACCGAAGATGCCAACAGAAGTTCGTAGTTTCCTTGGTTTGGCTAGATACTACCAGAGGTTTATCAAGGATTTAAGTGTGATCGCGTTGTCGATGACGAAGTTGACCAGGAAGGATGTACCTTTTGTTTGGGATGATCGATGTCAGCAAGCTTTCCAGAGTCTGAAGGAGAAGCTGACCAGTGCTCCAGTGTTGATCTTTCCAGAGCCTGGGAAAGGCTATGTTGTTTTCTGTGATGCCTCCAAGAAAGGTTTAGGTTGTGTATTGATGCAGGAAGATCATGTAATTTCTTTTGCCTCGCGACAACTCAAGAAGCATGAGGAGAACTATCTGACTCATGACTTGGAGTTGGCGGCAGTGGTTCATGCGTTAAAGATTTGGAGACACTATCTGTATGGGGAAGTGTGTCAGATCTTCACAGACCATAAGAATCTGAAGTACATCTTTACGCAGCAAGAGTTGAACATGCGACAGCGACGATGGATGGAGTTGATCAATGATTATGACTGCACTATCGAGTATCATCCTAGTAAGGCGAACGTGGTAGCTGATGCGTTTAGCAGAAAGTCTTCTTCTCTTTCTTTAAAGAAGGCACAGTTGAATTCTCTGGTATGCCATAGCGAGATATGTTTGTTTCTTTGCGGCAGATGAATGTACAAATGGAAGTTTCTGTGTTGTCTGGTCTTTTCGCACAGATACAAGTTAAGCCTACGTTGAGACAGCAGATCAAGGATGCACAACAGATAGATGATGCGGTATAGTTGATTAGATCAGAGTTCGGCAACGACAAGCGTGATGGGTTTCATGAGTCCGAAGATGGACTAGTTTGCTATCATGATAGGATGGTGGTTCCAGATGCCGATGATCTGAGGAAGTTGGTGCTTGAGGAAGCACATACGTCGATGTATGCGATGCATCCAGGTGTCACCCAGATGTATCATAGTCTGAAGGACTTGTATTGGTGGCCCGGTTTGAAGAGAGATGTAGCTGAGTTTGTGGCGAGATGTGCGGTGTGTCAGCAAGTGAAGGATGAACATCAGAAGCTGGCAGGTACGTTGCAACCTTTGCCGATATCGCAAGTGAAATGGGATCATATAACCATGGATTTCGTAGTTGGTCTACCCCGGACAACTAGGAATCATGATTCCATTTGGGTGATAGTGGACAGATTAACTAAGTCTGCCCATTTTCTACCAGTGAAGACGACGTATACAGCTGAGAATTTAGCTCGAGTATATGTGGATGAGATAGTACGTTTGCATGGTGTGCCTGCGACGATAGTTTCTGACAGAGGTCCTCAGTTTACGAGTCATTTTTGGGAACAATTGCACAAAGCGTTGGGAACGCAGTTGAGATTCAGTACAACTTTTCACCCGCAGACAGATGGACAGTCTGAAAGGACTATTCAGATTTTGGAGGATCTTTTTCGAGCTTGTGTTTTGTAGTTTCCAGGCAACTGGGATGTACATCTGAGTTTGATAGAGTTTTCTTACAACAACAATTATCAACGTAGCATCGACATGGCTCCTTATGAGGCTTTGTATGGAAGGAAGTGCAGATCTCCTTTGTGTTGGTATGAATCAGGTGAGTATCAGCTTTTGGGTCCTGAGTTAGTTTAGCAGACGACGGATAAGATCACGGTGATACAGCAACAGTTGAAAGTGGCACAGGACAGGCATAAGTCTTATGCAGACAATCGCCGACGACCTTTGGAGTTCCAGGTAGGAGACAAAGTGTACCTTAAAGTCTCGTCGTGGAAAGGTGTGCTAAGGTTTGGACGGAAGGGTAAGTTAGCTCCCAGGTATATGGGGCCTTACCCAGTCAGAGCACGTGTTGGGCAAGTAGCTTACGAGATAGAGTTGCCTCCAGAGTTGCACAGGTTGCATCTAGTGTTTCATGTCAGTATGCTGAACAAAAGTCATCCGGATTCAGCTGCGGTGATACAGCCAGTTGAGGTCGAGCTTGATGCAGATGTGACCTACGAGGAAGGTCCTGTGGCGATCCTTGATAGAAGGATCAAGAAGTTGAAGAGAAAGGATCTGGTTCTTGTGAAGGTTCTTTGGCAGCGTCGTGGCGTTGAGGAAGACACGTGGGAGCTTGAGGAAGAGATGAGGAGGAAGTATCCCTCGCTTTTCTCTTCGGATTTCGGGGACGAAATCCCTTAAAGGGGGATAGATTGTAAGAACCCTGACCTACGTTTAGGGTTTACCCTGTTTGTTTTGCTTAAGCTTGGTGCTTTGATGCTTGCTAATCACCTTTGAGTGGTAATTAGGGTTTTTGTTGTGCCTTGTTGAGAGTTCGAGGGGCTACTTGCAAATAATCCAAGTCTAGGGTTTTGTGTGCAAGTTGGCCATCTTGTGAGATGTTTTCCCCCTCTTTTCTTCCTCTAGGGTTGAGAGGAAGGCTTGGGCTTGTTGTTTGAGTTTCTTGGGCCTTGCTTGAGCTTGTTTGGGCCTTGAGGTGCTTTGTTTGGGCTTGCTTGAGCCTTGTGTCGGCCCAGTGAAGCTTGTGTTGCCCTAGGTTGGCCTGTGTCGCCCAAAGAAGAGTGTATGTCGACCTAGAGGTGGTGTGTCGACCTGGAGTAGTGTGTGTCGCCCAGCAGAGCTGCTAGTTGTATCGCCCATGTTGCTTGGTCCAACCTTGACCATGTTTGGTGGACACTTGGTATGTATCTTTGACAAGTGTCTCTTGGCTTTCTAGTGTGTTGGCTTGAACCCTAGGACAAGTGTCCCTTGGGTGGACGACACTTAGCATGGATCTACCTTGGTTTCTCCTCCCTTTCTTTCTATATATGTAGCTCTTTCCCTTGCCTTAGCTTCCTTTTCTCTTTTAATCTCCCCTCCACCTTGAGTGCACGACACCCCTCTCTTCTCTTGCTTGTGTCGGCCGAGACACCCTCCTGGAGTTGCAGTGGTGGCCGATACACCCTCTGGGAGAAGCTTTGGTGGACGACATCCCTTGGAGCTTGAAGTGCATCTTCTTCCTTGGACCTTGGAGCTTAAGGCGGGTTGCATAACTTCTAACCCTAACTTCTTTACCTCTTGTTCTTATTCTTATTCATAGATTAGTAGCTTAGACTTGTACTTTTCTTGAGTTTCCTTTGGTGGCCGATATCCCCTTAAGGATTACGGTTCCTTTGTGCACCTTGTGATCTAGGGTTTGTGCTCCTTTGAGTTGGAGGTTGATGGTGACCTAGGGTTGGGCGATATCCCTTCTTTGTTGGTGTGTTGGACGACATGGCACCTTTGTCTTTGAGTTGGGCGATATGGTATCCCCTTTGATGGATGATATGTATGCCCTTGGTGGACGACATGATATGCTCTTGAGGTTGGCTGATACCCTTGCCCATGTGTTGGGCGATAGGGTGAGCTAGGGTCATGTTGGCCGATATGTTGGTGACCTTGGTGAACGATAGATGAGCAATGTTCTTGTTCTTCTCTTGGATGATAGGCCTTTGTATTTTGATGGGCGACATGGTGAGTTCTCTTGTGTTGGGAAATCGGTCAAGCTAGTGAGGAGTTGGCCGATATGGGTGAGTTGGCCGATGGATGTTGATGGGCAATACATCTTGTTGTGTTGGCCGACATGGTGATCATGTTGGGCGAGATGGTCCTTCTTGTGTTGAGAGACATTCTCTTCCTCATGGTGGGTGATAGACCTAAGTTTCTTGGAGGTTTGTTGGTGCTGGCCGATAGCCATGCATGGTGTGCTGGTCGAGATCCATGCTGGCCGACACCTATGTTAGCTGATAGCCCATGATGGCCGATAGCCAAGGTGGGCGATAGCCTAGGTTGAGTGTGTCGGCCGATAGGCCATGATAGGTTTTAGTGAGGGTTGATAAGAGTTATGGTGAGAGTCTTGTAATCCTACAGTGACGGTCCTTTGTGATGAGGAAGTGGTTAGCTATGCACCAATTAACGGTGGTGGTGTCTTGTTAGTAATAACAACAATGAGTATGATGCCTTGCAATAATAACAGTACTAATACTAGTAGTGGTGCCAATACTAATAATGTGGGTAATGATGATAATGGTAGTAGGGATGGTAATGAGGAAGGTAATGGTAATAAGATGCATGATGTAATCCTTATGCTTATTTGTTAATAATAAAGAAGATGATAGTAATATTGTTGATCATAAAACTGATGGCAATAATGATAGTAACGATATGCATGAAGTAATCCTTGTACTTATTTTTTAAATGAGAATGGTGTTAGTTACACTAAGAGCTTGCTTAATGATATGATAATAATGATGTTAGTGGATGATGACATTAATGTTAGTAGTAACAATAATACTGGCTCTTTGTATTCCATAGGACATCTTACTTGATGTGAACATCTTGATTATTCATATAATCCCAAGATAAGGATAAGTATAGGTATGACTTGTTAATGATGTGCTTAGTACACTTGATCACCAAATAGTGTAAATGACAAGTATAGTATCTCTAATATCATCTTGTAGTCATAAGTATGGTTCTTATGTTGAATCTACGATTATTGTGTATCCTGACCATGCAGGTGATGAGTAGCCATGAAAGGGCTATGAGACATATGTGATGAATAACATCACTTTGATGATTATTCTATGAGGTTGTATGAATGATGTGTTTGTTCCATGATGATGATGTGAGTCTTAAGAGGCAGTGACGGTACATGATGAGGGATTGAGATCCCATGGTATGTGATGATCCTTGAGATGGATCTGGATGGTTGGCAAGAGGCCAAGTGGTAACATGTGATGTTGGATCCTTGTGATGGATCAAGTTGTTGTGATTAAATAATAATTTAATGAAGTTTACTTTCTGTTATATCTTGCATGTTATACAACTTGGTTGAATCCTACAATCCATCTAAAAGATACTAATTAATCACAGTGAAATATATCATGTAGTTTTCCCTGGCCATAGATCCATCATCGTCAGGACTTGGTGATGGTGAAACAGGTTCTCCTACGGGTTAACCTGGAAGCGCATATTGTTGAATATGTGTAGGTTGCTCCTAGCCTGAAAATGAGGAGGTAAGAGTGTAACTTCAGTTACAGACTCAGATATGTATATAGAGCATGGTGAACAGGCCCATGGCTCAGGATATGTGATGTATGAATGTGTTCATGGCTCAGAGCACGGTGAACAGGCCCGTGGCTCAGTTTTACTAGCGCTGAGACCTATACCAAGGCGGGCTAGAGTAAGGGTAGCCTATGGAGCTGACCCTGTGGCTTAGACCACTTCAGCATGTGACTGCGGTCCTGCTTGTGTTGTACTCGTGTACTGACCACGAGGTGGGAGGTCATGGAGTCCGGCTCTTCCATTGACCTTGTATGGCACCGGCTTGGGTTTCATAACCGAAGGTTGGATTTGAACGGTACGGTTCAAATCCTCAGGGCATAATAATACGTAATACAGCCTTATTGCTTAGGATAAACACGAAACATTGGTTGAGGCCTTGTTTGTGTAATATCTTTGTTATATCTTGCAGGTTATGTGATAATATGTCTGATCTTGATAAGCAGATGATGTGACATTATATCTTGTTCTAATAATCATGTTACATAGGGATACATCTTATCTTGCTAATCATATTCCTTAAGATATATCTGGTTATACACTTTTGTATAGCGGGTAAGCTTGTCGGTAAGAATAATTTGTTTTATATAGACTTCTCTTGTTATACCTGTTATTAGATATTTGTTGTTATAGTTTATCTTGCTGAGGTTCTGTAGTTGCGGTGGGGAGTTATGTTTCCCACTGGGACAATTGTTCAATTGTCTCACTCCGCTGGTTTACACCCTTTTTAGGTGGTCGAGGTAGACGTGGTCGTGGTCGTTGTGTTGCATCCGAGCAGCTTGACGAGCAGTAGAAGGCAAGCGATGGATATGCTGTTGTTTTGGATGTTTTGTAGTAGAGTCTAGAGTCATCCCTGTACTCTCAGGTCCTTGGTAGTGTTTTGACTATGTTTCACGATGATCGATCGATGATGTTTGTATATCCTGCTGTTGGCCGAATGTGGGCCTTTTCTGTATATGAACAGGTGGTAAACTCATGTGATGGATGAATAGTTGTTCTTGAGCTGTGGACACGTATCAGATCTCGTGTATGTATATATATGACATGTTTCTGTGCAGGATGAGGACTGAAAAGCAATAGTTTCACAGTTTAACAGTTTTCCACAATCGGTTTTAATTAACCCGTGTTTTCGATAATCTTTGGTTATGGTGATTTCTGCACGTTTTCGCATAACACCTCGTTATCTGTGTGATAATGGGATGTGTTGCCACAACTTCTATCTTCCAAAAATTTACGCACCTACATTGATATAATAAAAAACAACATTAGTCTATACAATTTGATATATGACATTTCGTGTTGGGTCAAATGTCGTATGTTAGCGATTGCACCAGCACTTTACCATTCCTGCTAAAATGCAAATTATGTTACAGAATAGGCACCTCTTACAGAATTTTCTCAGACGTATCCATTCCCAATGCTCTGAGACCAGCAGTAGCCTAGTTGTAGATTCAACTAAAAATCCAGATGTTCTTTTAGATTTACTTTCTCATATATCTATATAATTAACCAATTCAGTGTTTGCATGACAGGTGATACTGATATAATGTAGTTACCCCAACCCTAACGGGTGTTGAACTTCTCAACTCTGAAGGAACAACCCTCACAGCCTTTTCCATAAGATCACTGAGTAAATTTGCAGCCTTCTTTTGATCACTAGCATATGAGCTCAAACCAGGTTTTCTCTACAATGAAGCGTAAAGAATAATTAGGCTAAAGCGAGGAGTTACACTACACTAGAAAGCTAAGCTATCAACTAAGGTGCAAGCTAAGCAATTAGACAAGAAAGAGCCTAAGTTATCACTAATTAGCCAAATTAACACAAGCATGCTCAAAGGAGCCCTGACTACTTGAGCAAGAACTAACTATCTAGAATTAGGCAATTAACTAAGAATTAACAAAGGCAGTTGACTATACTAGCATTAACAAGCTAAGAAGGCAAAAGTGGATTTTAAGCAGTATGATGGATAGGTGGGCCGTTTGGGAATGTAACTTGATTCTGGGATGAAATATATGTTGCCGGTGATGAGTGTTGTTTCTGGGAAAAAGCTATTGAGATCTATTCTGCCTCGGGAGATCTTATTGAAGATGAGATGCAACAGTTGGAAGGTGAGGGAGTTTCTGATGAGGAGAATGAACCTGTTCTTCAGCCGTGGGAGATGTAAGAAATATACCTTCACCATGATACATCTCCAAGTTCTTATGGCAGAGCACGAGGAGTTTCCTTACATACATATATAATTACACCTCGCTTCACTAGGGGGAAAATGCCTCAATGTTCCTCACACTTTCAAAAACCTTGTGCACTCTACCCTGTGACATGATATAGGTGTGTGGATGCTTCATCTTGATCTCCCATATAATCTGATATCATCATCAATCTACAAGGTGGAAGGAATATGAACCCCCTACTAAATTGGATCTCCATGTGACACAATGGCATCATCCCCTAAGACCTGTTCGACATCATCCTTAACACTCTAGAAGAGGGGTTCAAGGCTATGAATCATCTCATCTGGATCGACAAAGATTGTGTGTTGCTACCTTTTCACTATTCTCCTGGACACTAAGTCAAGGAATGGACCATGACCACCACTCCTTTGGTATTCTTCAAACTCTCAATATGGACATGTGATTGTAGGATCTCATGAGGGTGGCGAAAGGATGGAGTGTAGAGATGATCTTCCTAGAAGCCCACATCCACCTAAGAAGGGGTAAACTCTAGGGAAAAGATTCCCCATTAGAGCCATAGCCTCTAGGGCAATGATTGTGTGTTGAAAGGCATATATCATGCTCAAGCTCCAAAAGAGAGAGATTAATTGTCTTGTTTACATAAGCTATTAGGCTCATCTATAACTCAATCATACTCACATCATGGTTGTTGATTTAGATGTAATAACCTACTAAACTAGCATGAGGTGGAAACTCAATCAAGTCTTATGTTTATGATTTCACTAAGACTATATGGGGGGAAAATCCTTAATTTTTTAATATTAATTTTATTCAAGGAACCCTTCTTGTTTCTTTCTCAAGAGTTTGAGATTTTTTATTGAAACAACTTCAATGTGAATAGTTTTATGTAACTTAAACTACAAAAAATAGAAATCTTAAACAAGTAACAATGAAAAATATGTTTTGCTACAGTATTCAGGCATTATACCAACTAAATTATATTTAAGTAAGAACAAATTTAACTTTTGAATCCAACAAAATAGTATAATCTTACTCAAGTAGTTTTCTGTAGAATATTATCAAAATGAACTAAACATATTGACTAAGTAAAAAGACAACTTTATCAAAGTTGAGAAAGAAAAATCAAATGGAACCAACCTATTACGAGCACCATCGAGACATGTTGGAGTTGAGGCAATGCCTAAGGACCCCTAGCATTTAGAAATAAGAGAGGAATGTTCTAGGATGTCAACACGGTAAGGTCATGCTAACCCACCCTCACAATATAAATTTAAGAGATAACTTGTCAATAAGTGGCACACCAATGCTTGGGGGAGAGAGGGATAACCAAGTATGTGAGTCATCTAAGAGGGGCACTGATCCACTCATATGTAGTCCCTTGGGGAAGTAGAGATGGGATCAGGAAAAAAATGAGAACAAGGACGACAACCACTATCTAGATCCACAAGGAACCAACAAAGATTCCCAAGGAGGAGCTCTGAGGTCGAAGGTTTTGCTACACCTAGCTTAGAGGAGACTACAAAGAAAATGACAACACGAAAGAATACCCATATACCCCAAAATGTTCACCAAGCCAGATCCTGAAGATCTAACCAAAAGGACAATAAAGGATACTCCCATCATTATCATTCGCCAACTACGACACCCTATAGAAGGTGGGGGAGGAGCACTGAGATAACCAACAAGGGTATACATAGTCAAAGGGGAGGCCACAACCCACACAACATATCAAGAGGTACAAACCACATGACAAGTGAGTAGATAGTAGAGAGAGTGTCTCAACAGAGATAAGAAAAAGGGGGAGGGGGAGAGTACTAGGTGAGGGGGCAAATGGGATAGGGGAGGAGACTCGAGAGAAAGTGCTCCCCAATAGCGAGAAATCCTAATAAGGTCCTAGTGAGAAGCAAGTGCGAGTGTAGTAGAAAGAGAATCATCCCAGTATATGTTGAGAAAACATGAACTTTATAAAAGAAAACTACTAAAAGTATATATTCAAGACCTAGAAAATCATTCTGTGTTTCATAAATAGATTATTTACTAATTTATAAACTTTAGACATTCATTTCCAACATAAGTAATAGATATTGACTCCTTACCTTGATGGATATCGTACATAACTGAGCACTATTAAATGATAGTTGTATCTAAACTTCAGATTTTTCAAATAGCATAATATTTGCATGTTAGTGCACAAGTGACACTTACTAATCACATATGAGTAAAACTTGACCATTGATGTACCAACATCTTATATAAGGAAGATTAGTTGCACAATAGATTCGTCAATCTATACCATTGTTGTGAACCCACCGTTGATTATGACTCTCTACCAATATTCTTTCTCTGAACTTCATTCTATATGCCAAACTAACAATGTAATATAAAATGATGTTCGTTTTGGATTGTTGCTTTCTTTGGGATGAGACTAGAGGTTATTAGTATTGTGTTGTTTGGTTGCGTGGTTAGAAACATGCATGAAGAACATTTAAAAAAAAATATCAGATTCAGATGATACTAGTTATTGTTGTCTTATTTGGCGATGCAATTAGCAATTACACGAATTAATTTATTGTGGTACACTATGAAGACGTATAAATTGTCATTACGCCCACAGGTCCATGGGCATCATTTCTCTCGTTCTTACTAAGACATGGACTGATAATTTCTTAAATTTCCTATTGATTTCTCTATTGAAAGCATCATCTAATTCCTATAATCTCCAGAGCATGCGTTTACTATATTTGATCAAAAACCATCCTAGCTAACTATCTGGCATTTCCACTTAGCGGAACAGCGTAGAAGACATATTGGTATGAGCAGATTAATTAATGTTTGGTACCACCATTGTTCGGTTGCCGGTATCTGTTTCCTGGGACAACCTGGTGAACATGGATTGCTACTGTCCGCTCTTCCTAACAAAGAAAAAGATGAAAAATGTGCATATAGATAAAAATCCTTCCGATAATGGCATCGTGCCGGTTTGATGACTGAATACGGGCAAGTTTATTGGAACAAGAGTCTACCTAAAAATGATACCTTTCCTGGATTAATCCAGTCAATGTCGTCTGCATCTTGCCTAATTTTCTTGTCAATCTTTCATGTACCTTTCCTTCTTTGGCTCAGATCTGCTTGTAGTCAGGCGTCGACCTTGGCTCCTAATGTCATCTTCGTCTACAGAAAAGATTAGAAAAAGATCAGGAACTAGTTGTGAGTTAGGTTTTACCAAAGGCGATAGGAGCGTGAGGGAGGCGATGAGGTTATTGGGCTATTTGGGAGGCGGGTGGGGTTAGAGGGGGTGGGGGTTAGAGAAAAAGAGTTGTGGGAGAGAGGGGAAAGTACCGAGGGTGGATTTGTTGCCTCTTGTGTTGCAACTAGGGCACCGCCCCTCTACTAGTTGGGAACCGGATGGAGCAAGAAGAAAGGGGAAAAGGGAAGGGGGTAGAGACGCCAGCCGCGAGCTACTGGATGGGGCATCGACGCACCTACTGGTCGGATGCCCAAGATGATGGTGCGGCGCTAGGGTGCCGCTAGGGCGAGGGAAAGGTGAAAGGAGGAAGGAGGAAGGAGGTAGGGTAGAGGAAGAGTGGGCACAGCTATAAGAGGTAGAAGCACAAGAAACGACTGCCGATTCCTCCCCATAGGCTGCTGGTCGGGTGCTGCGGTTGAGAAGCGGTGTTGGGCTTCGCGCAAGGAATCGATTGAGTGAAGAAGGAGATAAGGGAAAGGGGTTTTTTATTTTTATTTTAATTTTGATTTACAAATGTTGTGTTTTAGAATGGAGGGAAGGGTTATGAGATGGAGGGAAACATTTGGCATGGCATTTTTCACAGGGTGATTAGTGAGTAATGTATTTGTGAGGGATTAGTGTTCACATAAACGTTCTAAGAATGTTAAAAACATGGTTGAGGGATTTGGTCCCATATTTGAAGGATGAGCCCTCACAAATAGACATCATTATTCACGATTTTTGGTTCCTCACAAATGTTCTTCAACAAAGGTCAAATTTTTTGTAGTGATTATTAGTGTAGAGTTAGTGAAATACTGATCAATGTCTAGAATTGGAATCAATCAAGAACCTATTCTCAGCATCGCGTATGTAATCTCGGGTGAGATTGGTCCTATAGTTCCTTAGGACCCTCCCACAACGTTGCATCACACATTTACGATGCAGCTTTTCATCCAGATCAAATATGCTCTGCAAATTAAATAGAATTTCTATTAACTAGTATCCTAAAAATTAGTAATCTACACAAATAGAATTACAAATAATAATAACTCACGCATAGTTCCTTCCATATGTTGTCTTTCTTCCCCTTAGGAACTTTATGCCATGATTCTAGGATAAGACTGCAATGGCTGTGAGTAAGAACCCCAAGATATGAAACAAATGAGTTGTGGTTCACTCCATATGGATTTCCTGTCTGATCGAAATTCACATCCAATTTGGGTCCATTGCCCCTTTGCTGTATTAACTTGTTCATCATTGTGATTCCCCTCACTTTCTCAATTTTCTTTTGCTGCTCATCAAGTGCTGTAATTTCTTCAGGGGGTACATCACCAACCTAAAATTTGATAAAAAACACACTTAAATAATACAATTATAAATGAACATATAGATAGAAACCTCAGGGATATATTCTTAAAACTTACATTGTCAGGCAGTGCAAGCACATCCTCACCCTCACGGTGATCATCAACACGGTCCTGATCAGTCATCTGAAAGTTCACATTCAAATTATAAATTTCACATTGTAAAGTAACACTAATTGTAAAATTCACATTGTAAAGTACACATTCACAGGGGTGCAGCGATTGCGAATGGACATCCCATGTGATGTCATTCTTATATATAATAAATGTGTACCACCTATCCCATTCTTGAACACCTAATCTCACTGTAAGTGTATAATATGTATTGGGTTTTCAAGAAAATTTTGGCAACATTTCCTCGTTGTTCTCTAAGCACATATGTACTTAGAGAACAAACGGGGAAATGCTATCGAAATTTTCTTGAAAATCCAATACACATTATACACTTACATCCTAAGTGAGATTAGGTGTTCAAGAACAGTCCCAAACTGGGGACTATCCAATATTTACTCCTAATGAGTAAATCTTGGACGGGATTTTAGGCCAACAAATTCATGTGTTGTCATTTTTATATATAATAAATGTGTATAAATTACAGGCAACATGGTTAATCCTAATCTATAGAGCATTATTAAATAATAAATCAAGAAATCAATAGTTTCAAACATGCAATCTCTAGTAGACAGACTAAGATTAAAAAAATTACCCTAATGACAAAAAGTCTAGGAATCTTTACTAGACATTATATATATAGCCCTAATCATCATATTTAACATAATACATTATTATTAACATCCATATCAGATTAAGATCATACTATGTTATAACTATTGGTTTAATAACCCTATTTCCGCATGTACGTACATGATTATCAACTTTAAAACCATATAATTCATTGAAATCATTCTAATTCAATTTAAGATGTTGGGATCGCATAATTATATACTGACATCTGAATAAATAAAAGAATCATAATTAACATGATTAACAACATGCTCATCAAACTAGGGTTTTCTTGAATATCATCTAATATTCGTGTACTAACTATACCTTTGTAACAAGAAGAATAATAGATCTTTAAGTATATTTTATTCACAATCTACACATTTTTCTGATCAAAACCATATACAACATGGTAATATTAATATGAATCAGAGACATGTTTACAAACTGGAGAACCACAATAAGATTGGGTGTCTAATAAACAAGAAGGCAGTGCACCTCAAATAATGTTGTTCAAATAAATAAATCGCAGTGGGTGGAGGGAAGGTCAGGGGAAAACCTGATAATAGGCATTCCTGTGAGAAGAGGGACAGCTGCAGGAAGTGGGTGGAGGGTTGGTCGTCGAGAAGAAGGGCTCCGGGCGGAGAGCTGGTCGCCGGCGTCGGGCAGAAGGTCGCCGGGCAGAGAGCTAGCTGTGGTCGGGCAGAGAGCTGTGGTCGCCGGCAGGGGCTGGCGGAAGTAGAGGCGGCGGAGGCAGAAGAGGTGCAGCGGCAGATCACTGGCGGCAAGTGGCAGCGGTGTCGGCGACCAAAGCGCGGCCAGAAATGGCGGCGGAGGCGGAGGCAGAGCAGTAGCGGTCAGAATCGTCAGAGCAAAGGAATCGTCGGAGCAAAAACCTTCAGCGGAAATGAATGAAATAGAAGGGGAAGAGTCTGCCTCGCGCTGTTAAGTTAACAATAGGTGTCGGTTGTTAACAACAATCGACAATAAATACTTTAAGTGTGGGTTTGCAAAAAACACCGACACTAAAGGGAGGTGAAAATTTTTGTGGTTATTCACGCGAAAACACAATGACGTCAGTTATTGTCACAAAATCGACGATAAAAAGTGAGTAAATTTCTGTCTCACAGAAAACCTTTAGTCGTCGGTTTCTATTTTAAAAACTGACGATGTATGTTAATTTTTGGAGGTAATTTTTTCGCTGGAAATTTTGATTTTGGTGGTTACTTTTAGGCGTCAGTTTCTTATTAAGGAAGCGACACTGAATAAAAGTGATACCCGTGTCTGGTCGCCCTTCACAGATTGATGTCGGCTTATTTTATACACCGACGTTGTATAGTTTAGGTGTTGCGGTGTATTAATACAACCGACACCATTAAAAGTGACGTTATAAGCCATTTCTGTAGTAGTGGATAATATAGTGAACTACAATTAAAGGGGAGGATATCGGTCAATTATCCTTTTATCATTCAACATGTCTAGAAATATGGACTTCCATGCAGGTCGGATATGAAATATGGAGTTTCTCGCTTTGGGGTTGTTTGGTCGATCAAGTGTATATTATATTACTTCTTTCGATGTATTAAAAACCCCAACAGCCAAATTGTGCCAAGAAACAACACAATTGGTTTTACAACACGCACCCTACACAAATCTTTGTATAAGAATTCCAAACAGAATGCATGCATATGATTTTATAGACACAATTTGCTAAATTGAGGATCCAAATAAAAAAGAACTTCATGATGATTATGTAATCAAGGTGGAGAGAAAAGAAAGGAAGCACTTTGACAACCCATATTGTTGTCTATCTTTTTCACATGAACACAAAAATGTAATGACGTTCAAACTTCAAACTAATGATCTTATTCAAACATATATGTTATCCTTTTACCATTCAACATGTCTAGAAATATGGATTTTGAAGGAAAAGTAATTCATCTGATTTATTTACATTGGGGGTCAAAGATTTAGGTTTTATTTATGAACATTTTAGTAGGGACCAATATATGTAATTGAATATGGAATATGCAGTGAACTACAAATAAAGGTGAGAATACCAATCAATTATCCTTTTTTCATTTAACATGTATGGAAATATGATTTTCATGCAGGTTGGATGTGAAGCTTCTCACCTTAGGGATTTTTTGGTCGATCAAGTGCATTTTTTTTGGTTAGTCGAAAAAAGCGTGTTACTATTAATACCAAAAAACTTCAGACACTATGTACCCCATTACATTACAGAGAGCTAAAAAGCTCAAAAAAAGGATCAAAGTCCCCACGCAGGGGAACACACATGCTTACTAGGCAAAGCAACAAAACTAAGAAACCAAACAATCTAGACAAGCTAGGTCCAGGCGGACCAACCAGCAGAAGACTACAACAAACTACTATTACATACAATCAACGTACCCACAAAAAGTAATAGCAGCATGACATAGACCAAACACTAGTAAACCAGCCTGAAGCCAGACATAAAGTTTCTCGCTAACTCAGCAAACCAAAACCAGGATCTTAATGGGCGAAAACCCAAAAGAAAGACCCCAAGCAACAGATCAGCAAGTGCTGAACAAAGAGCAAAAGAAGCAAGAACCATCACGTATTAGCAACGAAGAAAAGGAAGAATAGATCAGCTCACAATCACCCCTTCATACGTAGCACATCACCAACTATCTAACAAAAGCATCCACAAAATGTGGTGGTATGCCAATATTAGGGGGATCCTACGAACTAACAACCCCCATAACCTAGTTGCTCATCAGCCCAGGTCCTTGATCGATCAGAAGCAACTGTTTACATAGCAGCAAGCACACAACCCCGTGGATGTAACCTGAAGGCGTTGTGGCAATTCGTCAAACACCATGAAGGTGTTTCGAAGGAGTAGAAGCAAAAGGCACCCTTGGCTACGAAGAGCCAGACACAACAGGGGAAACTTGGAATGTGCTGCTCCCAGACCCTCGTCGCTGACAGAGGAGAACCACTGTCACAAGGCAGCAAGGATGACCCAGGCCACCCTGTGAGAATCCGGCCACCACCTCCAACGGATCTGCCTGTTGGCCGAGGAGAAGCAGTCCTGCAACACTCAATCAGCTTGAGGACGACCCAAACCGCTGTAGCAGGAGAGCTCCAAGCACCAGGGGTGAGATCGCGCCTGCACATCCATGACAGACTCCGCAGCGTAGCTCCACCTTCGCTGGTGAATGGAGCGCGCCGCCGAAAACCTCAGATCCGTGGCATGCCGTCACCCTGGACAAGCCAGGTTCACTCGGGAAGGGGATGAGGAGGTGCTAGTGAATAAAGGAGAAGGCGCCCCTTCCTTCCTTGGCGTGATGAGGCAGCAACGCAGAGCCCACAGGTCTGGATCCGATCGGCTTCTCTCCATCCGAAGCTGTATAGTTTAGGTGTCGGTGTATTAATACAACCGACGCCATTAAAAGTGACGTTATAAGCCATTTCTGTAGTAGTGAATAATGTAGTGAACTACAATTAAAGGGGAGGATATCCGTCAATTATCCTTTTATCATTCAACATGTCTAGAAATATGGACTTCCATGCAGGTCGGATGTGAAATATGGAGTTTCTCGCTTTGGGGTTGTTTGGTCGATCAAGCGTATATTATATTACTTCTTTCAATGTATTAAAAACACCAACACACAAATTGTGCCAAGAAACAACACAATTGGTTTTACAACACGCACCCTACACAAATCTTTGTATAAGAATTCCAAACAAAATGCATGCATATGATTTTATAGATACAATTTGCTAAATTGAGGATCCAAATAAAAAAAGAACTTCATGATGATTATGTAATCAAGGTGGAGAGAAAAGAAAGGAAGCACTTTGACAACCCATATTGTTGTCTATCTTTGCCATATGAAAACAAAATCTAATGGCGTTCAAACTAATGATCTTATTCACACATATATGTTATTCAAGTGCTAAAATGTAGGCATAAGCCAAGGAAGACAATTATACACGAAATAGTTATATGGGAATTTCTTTCGGAACTCAATTCTTCCGTTCCGGAGATTATACTTGAGTAATTGATGTTGAGTTTTTTTACCCTTATGACACTGAGTAATAAAGTAGAGTGTATCCTTCATCAAATGTGGATATTGTGATGTGGGCAGAGCCATTGAATGGAAAGACCCAAGAAAGATAGAATTGTGATCGGTGTTGTACATTTTAATCCACTTGTTTTCCTCTTTGTTCAATTTTGCAACTTGACAAAAGAATCGCGGCTTATCCGTCTTCTCGTAGTCGATGGATGCTCTTCTAGGTTTCCTTATCTGCCAAATATGATCATTTATCTCAATCAAGTGTACTAACCAGTCCTGTTGCCAGGGAAAATCAGGCGTAATGATGGATGATAAGACAGTAGGTGGGTCTGTAGAGAAATTGATGCGTATCAACTTCCAGTATTCCTCGTTGCAATCCGATACATACACCAGGTCCTTGTGTAGTAATATGGCATTCCGAATATTCACAGTTGCAATGGTAGTCCATGATGTACGTCCTTCCCTTGCATATACCACATGACCCGTCTTAGATATGGCCACAACTGTATATCCTTTGGGGAAATTCATGAAGCAACTATTAGACGGGAAAAATATAACGGCTTTCTCAATATTAGCCGTAGATCCTAACTTGTACTTTGTTAAACTCATCCCTTTGGAAAAAGTCATAGAGTAGGCTGTAACACGACCGGACTTATTCTTTTCCAAGATATTGATTTCAGGCTGTGTTAAAGCGGAGGGCAAAGGAAATTGCTTGCCGGTTGGAATATGTAGACAGTACATTTCTGCCAGATCCGTCTCGTACAGAAGCCAACCGTCAGGGGAAAAGCCGGCAACATGGATGCTACGTCAATCGGGAACATATGGCAGGCCCTTGATTCGGTATGTCTTCTTGTCTATAAAGTTGTAAGCTAAATGGAGATGGCAATCCCTCACCGGTACACGGCATCTATCGTTATGCCTCTCAGGAAGGAGAATCCACGGTGGCTCCTGCGCCGCCGGATGAAAGGGAGATCGCGGGACAGCATGTTGGATAATTAGGTTGCTTAGTTTGTTTTCTCTCGATTTGTTTTTCTGTTTCAGTCGTGTCCATGCACGAGCCCACTATCCTTGTGTGGAAGCCGTGCGTGTTTTACTTGGGATCTATGCATGCCTGGCCATGCGGAGCTCATGTACGACGTGGTCCAGCTGCTCGCCTAAACTTGTGGGACAATGGCAGCACTAAACTCGGACACGTCAGTAGATTAGTTTCCTATTAATAAGATCGAATCAAAACAGAAAAGCTGCACTGTCTTTCGCAGCACCAAAATATCTGAGTCTCAAGTGTTCCTACTGTCTTCCACACTCAACGTTGTGAGAGTTTGTTTCGAGAGAGAAAGAGAGAACTAACACAGCATTCCAAGTGGTGCAGACGGATCGGAATCGGACGCGATCAGCAACCTTGAGACGCTGAAGGATTTCCGCAAGCAAATCATTGTCAAGATTCGACCAGCTCCTCCCGGTTTCCATCAGTCCTGATAAAACGAAGACCCTAGAAAACCTGTCACAGATTGATCCGAGCTTTATTTCATATACAAAGGAAAACGGAGTTGAGAGTGAAAAACCGGAGAGGGTAGAACTGCTAACTTGGTGACGCGAGGACGGCGAACGTTATATTCTAGTTCGTTGAGATTCTGTTGTTGCCGTTCTAATTACGACCCTAACGTGGTATATATAAGCGCGTTTGTTTTGCAGGATACAGAGAAGAGGAAGGAAGGAACTCCCAATCCAGTTAACACTCTGATTCCACGTTTGGTTGCGACAAATCCATATTGGGATTGGTATTCAGCAGCCGCTGAAGTCTTATACAACCAGGACTTGATCAGTTCTAGGCATTCCCAGGTACGGGCTCCCGCTATCTCCCAATTTGAGATTAAACATTTTACACTCGGGCATGTTTTGGTTACTTGGATTTTGCTGTATTGGATTGTATTTTGGATTCCAGTTCAACACATTTTAAGTTTGGTTTGCAAGGTTAATCCCGGGATTTTCAGACATAATGGGAATCCCGCATTTTGGTCTCCATCAAAATTCTCCCGGACGTCAAAATCCAACATGGCGAACGTCGTGAACACGAAAAAAAATAAATCCTGCACTTATAAAATCCAGCAAACCAAACATAAAATTTTATTTTACGGAATTTTGACAATGCAGTATTTTAATAATGCAGGATGGACAAAATACAGGATTTCTAAAAATCCGGCAAACCAAACGTGCCCTCAGAGCCCGAGCCGCTACCCTTCTAATCCCAATCGGAGACGGTGTTAGGATTTAACCATTGGGGAGATTTTATTTTAACTAATGACTTCAAAAATATAGTAATGGCCATCGTTAATTTTTCTGCACGACTTTGCAATTACCACGCCGTGTTAAAAAATATGTCCAATATATAGCACGTTAGCAAAAAAAAAATTCCTGCCATTGTCCACTTTACCGTAAAAGCGCCATTTAAATATGTGTTTTTCTAGGCAATTTCTAAAGGTGTCAAGTCATTTGACATTTAAAAAAAATAAAAAATCCATAAAATAAAACAGACCTAAATGTGTCAACACAAGCAACATTTTCACCATATACGTACAGGGTAAAAACACAACTCTCGGTTTGTTTGTTTTTTTAGACATCGTCATATAAGTTGGCTCCTTCCCAAAAGTGACCCAAAAATGCCATTTAGATTGCTTTTATATAGAAGTGGGCTATAGTGGGAACTATTTTTGCTGAGGTTCTATAATGGCCATAATTTTTTTTAAAGTGTGCTATTTTGATTTTTTGCTCTTTTCTATAAGCACAAATACGTAAAAAAACCATACATTTTTAATAATATTTTTTAACCACCCCTTAAGAACTTTCGTAATGATATGATATATAAATTAATGTACATGATTGTTTCCCAAGGCTACACTAAAATACAATCCGGTAAAACTAAGCGGTAGAAATGTTGCTGAAAAAGAAAACTACAACTGTATGACTATATGGAAAATAATGATTTTTTCTTCTTTCAAAAGTCCATTAATTATTATGAATATTCACATATTTTAACTTGAAATGTAAAAATTTCTTAGGCTCCGATTGATTTGGTGTAAGTCATCAGTTACATGGAACTCATTTTCTGAAAATTCTAGTTGAGTTTGTGAAATTTAAGTTCTATTACTTCCATATGATTGGTTTGTTGTAAATATATATATGAAAATCTGTGAAAATAAATGTTAATTTTTACTGTATAATATATAATAAGGGACGACGGCAAAGACATTAAGAAAGAGTCATACTCGTGAAAAACTATAATATTTTTTTACCATATAACCTAAAAAGTTGGTCACAGTGCGAATGTTGCTCCTTTAAAAAATTGGTCATATAACCTAGAACTCAGACAAAAATGAGTTGGCCCTCCCGTTGGTGTACTAGTCACCAACTTTTTCTCCCACAATTGTTCTCTCTTTCTATCCCTCCCTTTATTGGGCAAGACTTGCTCAGGTTCTCTCAGTTATCAAAATCAGAGAAGACAAACAATTGTTTGAAGCAATTGATGTGTTTGAGAAGCTCCCAATACCCCTCTATTTATAGGAGAGGTTAGGATTTGGGTTCCCAATCTATGTGGGAGTTGAAGGGACCGGAAGATCATGAATTTTCATAAATTGCGAGTGCTGAACCGGTTAGTTGGCAACTGAACTGGTCGGTTCACACATGAGTCAATTGGTTCGCACAACAAATCGGTCATTTTGCTATGTCTCTCAATCGCATATGAATTAGCAAATTTGAGTCCAATTAATACACAACATGGCGCCAGCATTGATCCTTGATGCAATTGAACTTCTCCATGAAATGGGTGTCTTGCCCTATGAGTCGGTCATCTCACGACCCTAATCAATTGGTTGGTGAACCAACCCGATCGGTTCACTAAGTGAACCGGTCGGTTCACTCCACAATTCAGGAAGAACTAAGCTAATTCAATATCCAATCAACCTGACACTCCAATCGGTTGTTTCATCTCATGAGTCGATTGGTTGGGAGTCTCATCAGTTGATTTGTTGTTAGAGTTTGAATACTTAAACACTTTAATAAACAATCCAAGTATCATTCAAGATCTAACTCCTCTTTTAGGTCATGACCTATGTGTATAACCCTATAGGTCCCAGATTACGTTGGCAATGAATGTCCATAACCAGTTATAACATCACAAGAAAAGAGCGGTGTCTAGTCACACATCATTTATACCCAAGTAAATGAAAAGTTAGAGAACAACTTCAACCTACAATCTAATTATGGTGTTACAGTATTTGTATAGTTCATTTGTCACTAAGATCGAGGCATTGAGTAGTCATCCTCTTCAGCATTCAATCTTGTTCCTTGAACTAGAGCTGATTGTGAGAGATATATGTAAGCTCAATATCACATATTGACTCTCATTTGCATGGCTATGCATTTCTCAATCTCTCTTATCAAGAGGATTAGGATATCATACTCCTATAGGAGGGACAAATCCCATCTACATTACTCACAGTCAGTTCCCATGTGTCACAATCACTCAATCATCACCTTTATAGTAACCCTTATTCAGGATTACATTTGATGATTTCAAAGCATACAACCAGGACTTTATGCACAACTTTGTAATTACCTCGCCGTGTTAAAAAATATGTCCAATATAACACGTTAGCAAAAAAATTCCTACCATGTCCACTTTACCTTAAAAGGACCATTTAAATATGTGTTTTTCTAGGCAATTTCAAAGGCATCAAGTCATTTGACATTGAAAAAAAATAGATAAAATAAAACAGACCTAAATGTGTCCACACAAGCAACATTTTCATCATATACGTACAGGGTGAAAACACAACTCTCGATTTGTTTTATTTCTTTGTAGACATCGTCAAATAAGTAGGTTCCTTCCCAAAAGTGACCCTAAAATGCCATTTAGATTGCTTTTATATAGAAGTGGGCTATAATGGGAACTATTTTTGTTGAGGTGTTATAATGGTCGTAATTTTTTTTAAAGTGTGCTAATTTGATTTTTTCCCTTCTCTATAAGAACAAATACATAAAAAATCATACATTTTTAATGATATTTTTAAGAACACTTTAAGAACTTTTGTAATGATACAATATGTAAAATAATGTACATGATTGTTTCCCAAGGCTACACTAAGATACAATCCGGTAAAACTATGCGGTAGAAATGTTATTGAAAAAGAAAACTACAAAAGTATGACTATATGGAAAATAATATCTTTTTTTTCTTTCAAAAGTCCATTAATTACTATGAATATTCACATATTTTAACTAGAAATGTAAACATCTCTTAGGCTCCGATTGATTTGGTGTAAGTCACCAGTTACATGGAACTCATTTTCTAAAAATTCTAGTTCAGTATCTGGAATTTAAGTTCTATTACTTCCATAAGATTGGTTTGTTATAAATGTATATATGATTTTTACTGCGTAATATATAATAAGGACGACAAAGACATAAAGAAAGGGTCATATTCTTGAACAACTATAATATTTTTTTACCAAATAACCTAAAAAATTGGTCATAGTGTGAATGTTTCTCTTTAAAAATATTTTATTGTGCTATAATTATTTTTAATAAAAATATTGTAATTCAAATCACATTACAAAATATCAATGTGAAAAAAATATTGTGCTTAAAATCACAAAATAACAAAGTGAAGAAAATATTATAATTTGATTAAAATCACAATACAATATTTTATTTTGCTTTATATGAACGAAGTGAAAAAATATATTATAATGTGATTAAAATCGCATTGCAATATTATTAGTGACTTTGTATGCACAAGTTTTAGAATAATATCTACACTTGATTCGTCATTGTTTGACACAATATATAATATATTTTCTTACTATATTATTCAACATATTTATAATTTACTATTATTTTCAAAATTATATTGTATAAATAAGAAGAATAATAATATCCTTCAAAAATAAGAAGAATAATAATATGTTAGATAAATCACATTTTGTGTCACACAATGCAACATGCTATTTTTTCATAGTTTTTATATATTTTTTAATTTATAAACTACACTGATAATGGTGGTTAAAATGTAAAACATTTTACATAGTGAGATTATAGAGTATAGTATTTTTTATATTATATTATGGTTTTGGCAATAGAGCATATCCACACCGCTAACATTTCCAGTAATAAATAATTTATAGTTGTCATTTTTGAAGAATGAAGAATATAATTGTATAAAAAATGTTGTTAGTTGTTTCAGAACTCGTTTTCTACTTTTTTAAAAGGGAACTCATGAACTATATTTTGTATGTAAGTTTGTAATTCATAGGAAGTCATATATTTTAAGTTTCAGTAATTACTTTAAACCAATCAGGATAAATTGCTTGTGGAACTTCAGTTCATAAGTATTCCGGACCAGTTACAACAATCCAATCAGAGCCTTAGTGCCACACATAATAATTACAATTATTAGTAGAAAATGTGCTTCTGAATTTCCATGAGTTCGATCAAACTAGAACAAGTTAAACTTTGAAAAGATACAATTTATTATGTAGAAACATGATTTTTTCACAAAGATACCATTACAAAATTTTGTAGTAGATGTGGTTTCGATATATTTTCTTGGATCAAATTAGTTATGTAGAAACAAGGCTATTTTCACAAATTTGTGTTGAAAAATATATCAAACAATATAGTAATAAAAAAGATAGCGAGATAAATGAAAAGCCCTGCTGACTTCCCAAAAAAATAATAATGTACTAATAGATATTTTCTATTTTATAAGTAGAGAAGTAAATACTCCTTATGAAAAATATCACAATATTTCTTGTAGTTACTAGTTCATGTTGTGTCGAATTTTTATTTGTTGAATCTGACTATAATCAATTAATATTTGAGAAACTATAATTAATTGTGTATAAGCATTGTTGTTATAACAAAATAGGGATACAACTTTTAATTGTAATTGTTTCGAAAAGGTTTTTGGATCTGATTAAAATCAATAAAACTTTTAGATAGTATAATCAATTATGTGGAAACATGCCTATTTTCACAAAACAAAGTTGTAATAAATATATAAAAAAGATGCATTTAGTGGGATTTGGGTTTAGGGTTTGAAATAATTGATTATACTTTTTGATATTATAATCAATTATGTGGAAACATGACTATTTTCACAGAATGGAATTACAATTTTGAAATAGAAAATATGGTTTTGAAACTTTATATGTTGGATTGAACTAGAACCAATTGAACTTTGAGAAAATGCAATTATTTATGTACAAACATGGTTGTTTTTACAAAACTACATCAAACAAATGTATAAAAGGGAGGCATTAGAGGGATGTTCTATTTTAGAACTGAAAAGTACAAAATTTATATTGTCAAACATCACAACATTTCTTTCAATATTAGTACATGTGCTTTGAAATTTTTAGTTCTTGGATATGACTAGAATTAATGGTCTACAAATAAACATGTAAAAGGTGGCTATTTAAAAAATATCATTGCAACTTTTACTAGTAACGTGGTTTGAAATTTTAAAGTGTCATATCTGACAAGAAATAGTCAAACTTGGAGAAACTTTTAATAATTATATAGTAATATGGCTGCTTTCGCAAAATTGTGCTACAATTTTTAGTTAAAATGTGGGTTCAAACTTTAATGTGATAGATTCAAATAGAATTAGCTAACTCCTAGAAACAACAATTAATTATGTAAAATAAATATATTATAATTATGTTGATGCAGTAAAATGTTCAATAAATGAGACTTGAGGTGAATGACAAGTTTAAATGTAAACTAAGACCACTACAACAAAAAACTTGTTTGTCAAGAAAAACATGACTTTATAAATTACATTTCTAATCAAAATGCATTAAAAGTTGCAACGAAAATATGTGGTGAGGGATACTTGACCTCAAGTCTGTCAAAGACAATACTCAGAGCACCAACCAACTAAATGAATGTTGATTCAAATACTATAACACTTTTGATATTAGTTACTCAATATATTAAATCCAATATAGAGGTATATTACATATTTTTAAATCTTTTTTGAAGAGGGCGGAAGGCATGGTCCATGCTGACCCCCTAGATCCACCATTGATCCCAACTAGGAAGCTTATGACACCTCCACTACCTCAAGCATGACATCATTATTGTAATACCATATTATGCAATGATTCTGGTGGCTCCATGTCAAGAAACACATTTGCCTCCCTCAAGCATAGATCTATGGGGCAACCCGTTTAGTGTGATGACGTCAACTACCCTGTGCAAAACATCTACAGTCAATTTCTCTACTTTACTAGGTTCATAGTTCGACGACTCTATTGACCTTATGCATGATGTTTGCAACCCCATATATTATATTCATAACATCACAACTTTTCAGATCAATAATTCAAATCTACTAGGATGCATAGGTCATAGAAAATTAGAAAAAGCTACAACTTAAATTTGTGGTCATAGATTTCTTCAAGTACAATGATCTATGAGAATTTTTTGAGTTTTCAAATTTCTTTGTTCATTTTTCGCATAGCCATTCACAAAATCCACACATAAATACATTCATTTTTCTAAAATCTTATTTTTTGGTTTGTTATACAAAATCATTATTGTGATTGACATTTTATTACTAAACTAAAATAAAGAGTAATGACAATGGTGTGAACTTTAGTGGACAAATTACAAAATGTGTAATAGTACTTTAAACTATGTTGTGTTATGTCAACAAAATTCATTGTTTTGGATACTTCTGTCAAAGAATGGAGGGGATATGAATATAAGACATAAATGGACACTAATAAATGATGTCTGAAAAAGGGAATAGAGAAAGAACGAAAATGATTTCCTAAAATAAAAACAAAATAATGGGAGAGGGAGATAGTAAGAGAGAAAGAGACAAAGACCAACATATTTTAAGTAAAGGACAATGCACCTCTAGAAAAAGAGAGCAATATGGTCACATGTACCAAGAAGAATGATATAGAGAGATGAATAGGAGAGAGGTAGAAACAGACAGTGAGGGAAGTAAAAATAAGATGATGAAAGTGTAAATGGGAGGAAGGATGTAAGGAGTAGAACACGAAAGGGGATCCACTCAAATGGTAAAATATAAATATCCATATAATGATGAAGCATTAGAAACAAAACTGTTACAAAATTATATGATAAATCATTATATTATTCTTATCCTAGGAATACATTATGTATGTAAGTCAAACTAGGACAACACGTGTATACATCCCTAATATAGTTTTTATATTGTTCTTATCCTAGTATAATCACATAAATTCATGTTAGGGTTCTTAATCATTACTTATGTGTAGATATTATCATTAATTATATATCTTAGTTCTAATATCCATGTTCAGCCACATAATTTTGGATATGGCTGGATTACACATATGTGTAGAAGATAATATGAATTCCTTCAGTTAGGGTCATGTAATATCTTTTTCTCTCTTTATATCATTAGCTCAATACATTCAACTAAGTCAAGGATATGCATTACTTGCGATGCTATTGGATCTAACCTTACTCTTATTATAGAAAATATAATCTACTTTAATATATGAACAAATAAACACATATTTATTAGTGTTTCGACGTCATTAATTTGCATAGTTTATAACACCCCAATTTTTTCACATGAGCAGAAGCAAAACTTTTTTTCAATTGGGGAGTGTTACTAACATGATATGTGATTACAATAATGACAGATAAGAACCATTACAACTTGTGTATGAAATAAATTCTCATCATATTCTCAAAAAAGAAACCTATTTACATCAAACTTGAAAATACAATCTACATACACGATCTAAAACCTATAGATGACGCCCCACCAAGCAAATCATCTATCTTGATTGCTCTTCTTAAAGGATAGTACATGTGGACATCTTGTCCCCAGTCATGCACAAAGAGAAACCTAGGTTAGAATAAGTGGCATTACATTTCTATTAAGATAAACATGAACATACTAAACCTGAAATTTGAACTAATAACTAAAATATATAAACTTATAATGAATCGATGTATCTTTTCTTTGTCTTTTATCTGATTTGTGGCCACCATTATATGATAAGTCCTTATAAATTAGCATATCTATGCCCTGAATTTCTACCAAAGTACCTATGTGTTGGCACTATATGCCTTTGAATGACAATGAGGTGTCTCTGAATTGGCTTAACTATGCCCTGGATTGGTAATGAAGTACCTCTAAATTAGAGTAAACACTCCTATGAATTTGAAATAGACACCTTTGAATCGTCCTGAGACTAACTAAATGAGGACTTATCATAGAATGCCTTATTTGAAGGTTTCAACTTAATTTCTTAAATCTAAGCTTATAGAATTCTGAATCTAAACTTATCTTATATTGAAACTGAATATTAATAACTGAATATGTACTGAATTCTGAGTCTGAATATGATTCTCTGCTCTTAAGTTTTAAACTGAGACTAAATCTAAATCTGAAGTATAACATTCTTATTGTTTGAATTGATCTTGTTTATAAGTTTTTAGTATATAGAATTCTTAAAACATGACTTAAATTTTTATGCACTGACTCCATAATTACCACATTGTGTTAAGAAAATATGTCCAATATAACACGTTAGCAAAAAAAATTCCAACTATAGTATACTTTGTAGTGAAAGCGCCATTTAAAAATGCATTTTTCTAGGCAATTTTAGAAGGCACCAAGTCAATTTGACGTTTTTCAAGAAAATGAAAAAAATAAATAAAACAAAACCTAGAACATCAACACAAGCAACATTTTCACTAGTTATGTATAGGGTGAAAACACAACTTTTTTTGGCATTCTCTATTTTTTGTTGTTGTATAAATCGTCAAACAAGCTGGCGCCTCCCAAAATGTGACTCAAAAAATTCTATATAAATTGCTTTTAAAAAAAGCAGGCTATAGTGGGAACTGTTTCTGCTGAGGTGCTATAATAGGCTTCATTTTTACAAAGTGTGCTAATTTGATTTCTTTCCCCTTTTCTATAAGAAAAAATATGTAGAAAATCATACATTTTTAATAATATTTTTAACCACCCCTTAAGTACTTTCATAATGGTATGTCACATCAAATAATGTACATGGTTATTTCTATGGATACACTAAAATACATTCTAGTAAAAGTAAGAGATAGAAATGTTATTGAAAATGAAAACAATAAAAGTATGACTATAAAAAAATTATACTTTTTTCTAAAAGTCCTTTACATTATTATGAATATTCACATCCTCAAACTAGAAATATAAACATCCCTTGGTGGTGACATCACAATAATTTTGTAGAAAATGTGGATCTAAATTTTCATGAGGTTGGTCTGACCAGAACACGTTAAGCTTTGAAAAGATACAATATATTATGTAAAACATGATTGTTTTTACAAAATACCATTAGAAAATTTTGTATGAAATGTGATTGTATTTTTTTGACCTAATTAGAGTTTGTTAAACTTTGATAACCTATAATGAATTATGTAGAGACAAAGCTATTTTCACAAAATTGTGTTGAAAAATATATCAAATGATTTATGAAGACATATTTTGTATTTTAGAACTAGAGAAGTAAAGACTCGTTATGGAAAATATCACATCATTTTCTATAGTTATTAGTAGACGCTATTTGGAATTTTTGTGTGTTGGATCTGACTATAATTAGTTACTCTTTGAGAAATTATGATTAGTTGTATAGAAACATTGTTGTTTTTCTAGAACCACAAAGTACCCATCCACACGAAATAGGAGCTCTGGTGATGGTACAACGCTGCCGCCGCTGCCCCCAAAGTGCTAACCACCAGACCTGGAGGAAGGCTTGATCAGTAATCTTGAGAGACACTGATGATCCTAAAGACTTATGTGAGATCTTCAACGTGGAAAATGCTAGGAAGTAGACTCCTCTAAGTAAAACTCAGATTTGCGTGAAGGACATGAAGATCATTTATCCTAAATCGAAAGCAAATGAGATTGCTAGTAAGTGGAAATATAGTCTAGATGGTTATATTGTTGATTTCTCATCGGATCTCCTGTTCTTCATGAACATCTATCTCAGTTTTGGGAATCAATAGAGGATTTTGACCTGATAAGCAGAGAGAGTGATGTGTTCATCATTCAATTTTCTAACAATGATGATATGGTCTTCGCTATGAACAATGGGTCATGGTTCATAAAAAGAATGCCTATCATCCTCATGAAGTGAAAACTAGGATTACTAATGAAAAAAGATTGGACTCAAATCAATTCATGTATGGGTTAGAGTTCATGACCTCCCTATTAAGCTTTGAGACTCAAATGATGGATAGGATTGGATCATTCCTCGACCTCCCATTATGAACAGATAGAGAGAGACATGAGTACTCTCGGATAGACTATGCTAGACTCCCTAGTTATTATCTGTAGAGATCCAATGTGATGAAGGGGATTCATAGAAGATTCTCTTTGAATATGAATGGTTTTTGAACTTATTTGAACAATGTAGGTTGTTTGGTCATGATTTATGATTCTCTCCTTTTTGTGATAAGATGAAGTCCAAAGGTTCTGATCTCCCTAGAGGAATATCTATCCCTTCAACTCATGTTCAGGTATTTGGTGAAATGCCTAGTTCATCTTCAAATGAACAAAGGATCCCCCCTCAAGTTAATCCAAAAGTTGTTGCTAGCATTTTCTATAGAGTTGAAAACTCTATCTACTCTCCTTTAAACAAGCAAGGTAGTCTGATTGTGATAAATGAGAACATTGAGGTCGACATCTCGATGACCCAAGCTTCCCAATGAATCCACCTCTATCAATCTCCTCTTGGAATGTCAGAGGGCTAAGTAACAGAATTATGAGTGTCTAAGAGGAGTTACGAAGGGTGGGGGAAGTTATTATTTTGAATGAGACTGAGATAAGGAAGAAAAGACTATCTAATTTCATGATGAAACATTTCCCAGGTTTTTATTACTTATCCAATCACTTTAGTCATCATTTGGGTCGTATTATAGTTCTATGGAGGAATGAAGATTGTAATATTTAGTATGTGGGGGATTCTGATCAAATTCTTCATGTTAAAGTCTCAATTGATGATAATGAATTCTACTTATCTGCTGTGTATGGTCATAATTATGATAATGATAGGTCCCCTTTATGGAAGAGCAATTAAGATTTTTCTTATTCTAACGACCTTCCTTGGTTCATAGTTGGAGACTTTAATGATGATAGGTTAATTTCTAACAAAGGAGGCATAATGCCACCTACTCGCATGCCCATGGAGGAATTTAATGAGTGCATTTCTTCTTGCTATCTGTTTGAACTTAACCGTAAGGACCTTTCTTCACATGGGATAATCACCAGGAGGGTGATGCCTTTATTACTTCAAAGATTGATAGGGCTTTCTGCAATTCTCCTTTTCTGGATTATTTTTTCTGATTTTGATGGTTCGGTCATATCAAATACTATTAGTGACCATAAGATTCTCTCTATTAATCTGGGTGAAAGAAGGAAAGTGAAAGCTCCATTTTGATTTATTAATGCTTGGTCTTCTCATGAGGATTTTCTGAAGGTAGTCAAGGTTGCTTGTGACACTCAAGTTGAAGGTTACACCAAGTTCAAGGTTTACAAGAAATTAGCTAAACCGAATATAATGTTGAACGATTGGAATGAAACTATCTTTGGTAATAATTTTGACAATACAAAAGTTGTGTAGCTCAAATATATTCATGCTCAGGAACAGACTAATGTTAACCCTCTTAACTAAGAGTTTCAAACTAAAGAAAATATGTTGAGGAAAGAGCCTAGACAAGTTGAACTCTATGAGGAATCCTTACTGAATGGTTAACAACTTTTGTTAAAATGAGAAGACACATGAATCATATTTACAAGATGATGGTTAACAACTCTCCAATTTCTGATCCAAATCATCTTATGAATCATATTTAGTCGTACTATACTAATCTTTTCAATAGATCAGGCAAGCCTGAGGACTTATTGATTTTGAATGTAGGGGGCCGGTTCTTAATGATTCTCAATAGATTAGTCTTTTTTCCCCTGTTACCCAGGAGGAAATTGATTCTTTGGTTAAAAATTTGAAGGTCGGGAAGGCCACTGGGATCGATGGTTTCAATGTCAACTTCATCAAAAACTCTTGGCACATTATTAGTTCAAACATTAGTGATGCAGTCATGGAGTTCTTTAAAAATGGAAAAATATTGAATGAAGCCAAGAAAACTTTCATCTCACTTTTTCCTAAAGGTTTGAACTCTGATGATCTCAAAATCGGCGGCCTACTTCCTTATGTAATGATATCTACAAAATTTTATCGAGAATTCTTTCAAATAGATTGAATTTGGCTTTGCCTTCCATTATTAGTCCTAATTAGTGTGCCTTTGTTCAAGGAATAAGCATTAAGGAGGCCACTCTTTTGTTCAATGAAATTATTGATGACTTTGGTAGAGCTAATTCTAGTCATAAAATGTGTCTCAAGATGGATGTGTCAAAGGCCTATTATTTTTTGAAATGGGATTTTTTGTTTGTTGTTATGTATAGGATGGGCTTTCCTATTCTGTGGATTTAGTGGTTAAAGGAGATTTTCAATTCCATTTCTTACCCAGTGCTGGTTAATGGTGAGCCAACCCCTCCTTTCAAGCCATCTAATGTCATTAGGCGAGAAGACCCTATCGCTCCTTACCTATTTGTCATGGTCATGCAAGGTTTTTCTATTTTGATGGATGATGATATAGACAAAGGTGATATCACTCCTTTGCAGGATTTTAAATACATAAATATCTCTCATCTCATCTTTGTGGATGACCTTATGGTTTTTGCTGAAGCTAATGTCAAGAATGAAAAAAGTATCTCTTCTCTTTGTGAAACCTTTGGCAAGCTTTCTTGGTTGATTGTTAATGTTGACAAAAGTGAGATGTATTTCAATAAATATTCCCCTAAGAATTATTAGATACGTATACTTGGGTTTAAGAAAGGTGCTTTCCCTTCTAAATACTTAGGCTTACTCCTCTTAGTGGGTAAGTTGTCTAAAGCTGTCTGTGATCCTTTGATTGATAAAGTCAGACACAAGTTAGATGGATGTAATCTAATTTTCTTTCCCTTGTTGATCAAGCTGAGCTGATTAGAATCACTCTCTCTATTCTTCATTTGTATTGGAAGTGTTCGTTTCCTCTACCACCTTGTGTTTAGAAGAAAATTGATAAGTCTTGTAGAGACTTTCTTTGGGGTATTGATAGTAATCAAAACCACATTCTTCTTGTTCAGTGGCAGAGAGTTACACTCCCTAATAATAGAGGTGGACCTAATAATTAAAATACCAAGGACTCCTCTAAGACATTCTAGCTACTTAATACCTAGGATGTTGCAAGCAAGAAGGAATCCATATGGGTACATTGGTTCCATGAGAAGTACTTATCGAGTAAGTCTTTTTGGGCAGTAAAAGAATCATCTAATATATCATGGGATTTTAAGAAGATCTTGAGGTGCAAGAAGCTTCTTGTTAAGTTCACCAACTATAAAGTGGGTAATGGTGAGTCTATTTTTCTGTTGGAGGAGATGTGGCTCAACCAATCCTTCCTTTTTGTTGTTATTAGTGAGGACAATATCTTGTAACTTGGGCTACATATTCATAGTAAGTTGAGATGTATTATTCATAATGGATCATGGAGTGTATAGTCAAATCACTATAATATGAAGCTAATGAAGACCGTTGGTTCTCTTCCCATTGATAAGAACAAGAATGATATCATCATGTTCAATGGAGCAGAAAGTCTGAAGCTTAAAATGATTTGGAACCTGGTTAGGGAAGCTGGTAGCACTGCTACTGAATTTATATGGTTGTGGTAGGGTGCTTCTCCTAAGAGGTTCCAGGTTAACATGTGGAAATTGTTTCATGATAAATGGCCAACTGTGAACTATATCAGAAGAATTGGGATTCATTTAGTTGATAGGTGTTACATGTGTGAGAAGGATTATGAAGATACAACTCACATTTACTGTAACATCCCTGACCTGGGTTAAGACTTAACCCTAGAGGTTTTGCTTAAGTAAGTCATTTATAATCTTGTACTTATCCTTTGAAAAGTAATTAAGGCTCAAGAGGAACTTATGTTTCAATTTTAGTCCTTTTTGAATAATGTTGAAACAATGTTTCACTTGTTTTGGACCAAAGTGCAAATTACCCAAGTTGAGGGGTTAACTTGCAAATATTACATGATAAATTTTCTCAAGTGTTGAAGCATCATAAGAATGAAAATGATGCAGAGGTATGGCTTGTGGTAGCCTGAGCACCAAGAAAGAGCTTATTAAGCAACGTTTGTGCATTAAAACCTAGTTTTGGTGTAATGTGCAATTTACCTAAAACCTAGAGTTCAATATGAAAAATACCACTTATAGAGAGTCCAGGATGTTTCTTGGTATTATGTAGAGACAATAAAATCAAAGGGGCATCTCATTTGAATCTCTTTGGAGGAGAGAGAATCTTGATATTAAAATAATCAAGATTTAAACATAATTGAAACCCTAATTCAATTTTATGCAAAAATAAATATATTAATGGAAGTGCCCTTCAACCAAAAATGAGATGGTTGAATTTGTATAAGTGTGGAAGTCCTTGTGCCTTGCAATGGCACCGAAATATCTAAAGTGAGTGGAGAGCCCACTCACAATAGTTTAAGAAAAAGTAATATCCACTAATTTTTGGATATTATTATTATATTCATTAAGGTGCTTAATTTATTTTCTTTTAATTCATGGATAAAGAAGAGGATTTACAAGGAGAGTATGATGGCCTCGTATGCAAGGAAGTGAGGGGGATGTGTCACCAATTTAGGGAGTTGAAAGATTTTTATAACACTTTCTCTCTCTTGAAATTCCCTTATATACATTCCATTTTTCACCCACATGAAAGGCTTTTTCGACTCCTCTTTCTTTCCTTGCTTTGGACGAACACAAGGGAGATTAGGAGCAACACGAGGACGTACCCCAATCTGTAGGTGAGCTCCTTAATCATCTTCAACCTTGATTTCATGGTGGAAATCGAAATTCAATGCTTATTTTCTTCTTTTCTCCATTCAATCTTCAACTTTAGCCAATGTTTTCACTCAAAGACTTGTGAACGGACCTTGGACAGTTGAGAAAGCTTCATTCACCATTGAGGACGTGAAGCTTGAAGCTTGGATTCAACTCTGAAGGCAGGTTAGATAACTTGAACCCTTAAACATCTTTATTGATTTCATTTCTTCATCATATGTTGATTCCCTTTTCTTTCCCGAATTTCTTTGTGATTAATTGTTGAAATCACCACAAAGATCACATAAACTTTCGTAGGTTTGAAGCTAGATGATGATGATGTCATCTTAGCACACACCTCAATTAATATCATGAGCAAATAGTTTGCACTTTGATGACCAAACGGTCTCAAGACAGTTTGAGGGCAAACGGTCTCAAGACCGTTTGAGGTCAAACGGACTCAAGACCGTTTGGGGTCAATTGCTGAAGTAGTTGGATGAAGATCCAATGGTTCCAATTGATCTAATTAAAATGGTTCCAATAATGGATGGTCCATTGATTATAAACCCTAATCGGATTGATTGGTTGAAACCCTAAATTGATAGAGCCAATTTCTAAGTTGAATGGCTCAAACAGTCTTAAGACCATTTGAGGGCAAATGGTCTCAAGGCCGTTTGGAGGTCAAGGGTTGTGATGGAAGGTTGGATATCCAAGGGTTATAATTTGATGTATTTTCAATGGTCCAATTGATGAATGATTCAGTGAAGCAAACCCTAAATCAATTGATTATAGAAACCCTAATTTAGGGTTAAACAGTTTCAAGTTGATTGACACCAAATGGTCTTAGACCGTTTGAGGACCATTCGGTCTTAGACCGTTTGAGGGCCATTCGATTTCAAACCGTTTGGGGTTAATTAATATTTAATTCAAATGGTCTCAAACCATTTAGGGATTTTTGAGATCAAGACCGTTTAATGGTCTAACGGTCTTAAGATCGATTGAAGGTTTTGGGACCAAGACCGTTTAAGGTCTAACGGTCTTCAAACCGTTTGGAAGTGCAATTGATTCAAAGACCGTTTAAGGGTCTAGTACCTCAAGACCGTTTGAAGATCTAATTGATTCAAACTATGAAAGTAATATTAAACCCCATGATTGATAATAATGTATATCAAAGATAATTACAATGGATGTACCTTTAAGGTACTAGGGTGATTAGTACCCTTAGAGAGGTTAACCTTTGATGCTTATGGAAGCAATATCTCAATACACTATGCTAACCCTAAATGTATGTACTTGAATGAAGGGTTGACCTAATCAAATCAAGTTTGAAGTAGTCAACATCCTAGAGAGGATGAGAGAGAGAGGAATTCATACATGTTTCATAATCATGTAGTGGCTAAGCCTCAACACTTTCAACATGAATAAAATATGTAATTAGGGTATGATTCTTGATAAAGAGATCATGAAACCCTAATTGAGAAGGTTGATGAGCCCTAACTCTAATTTAGGGCAATGCTATGTGAAACCCTAATCCAGGGTAATGGTGTAATCCTAATCTAGGGTGATGATATGAGAAATCCCAATTCGGGGTAATATAATGAAAAACCCTAATTTAAGAGGCTGCTTCATGAAACCCTAATTTTGGGTAAAGTTATATGAAACCCCAATTTGGGGAAAAGTTATAAAGAAACTTAATTCAAGATAATGATGCCATGTGAAATCCTAATGCAGTGATGTGATGTGAAACTCTAATCCAGGGTGATGTTATGTAATGCTATATGAAACCCTACCCTAGTATAGGGTGAAGATATGTAAAACCCTAATTTTGGGTCATAGTGCATGAAACCTAATCTTGGGCAATATGAATTATAAATCATAACCCTAACTTTGGGCTATGAGTTAAGAAACCCTAATTTTAGGTAATTCTATGTGAGACCCTGATATAGGATGATGATATGTGAAATTCTAATATAGGGTGATGTTATGTGAAACTCTAATATAGGATGATGTTATGTGAAACCCTAATATAGGGTGATGTTATGTAAAACCTAATTGATAAAGATGGGAAACCCTATCCCTAATAATGGAATAGTGACTAACATACTGATAAGTGAAACATCTAAAGTGGTTGTTAATGGATGACCTTATATCAATAATGCCTTAACCCGAGATGAGTCCATATCATTGAAGATAGTTGGACAATTCAAATGTGTGGCTTATGTCTATTACATTATATGATAAATGTGATGAACTGGTGCATGAATTATTAGGATGGGAGATACCCTAATACAAGATAAGTTGATGAACTTAAGATAAAGGTGATGAGGGAAGTGATACATCAAGACATGATAGATATCACATCCAGCACCTCAAGATTGATACACCTTGATGTATCCTAAATCCAATATACTTGGATGAGTAACACATGAAGTGTGTCATGTCAATTGTTACATTGAGATGTAATGCACTTTGATAAGTGTAAGCTAATATACCTTAAGAAAAGGTTAACCCAAGTCAATAAAGTATGATGTAATCATATTCTGGTAAAGTTGAGAGAAAAACTCATATCTTGTATTGATAATTCATTTAATGATAAATGATGAGAATAAATAAGCATTATTGAATACTTATGATATCAATGTTGGCTCCTAGATGTGTGGAGCAATGAATTAGGTCTTGATCATTAATAATATGATTTTGAGAACCTAAATGGTTAATAATGAAAAACCCTAAACCCAATGAAGGGTTGATATGTAAGAGAAACCCTAATCGATAAGGAAGGAAAACCCTAACCCTAATGATGGGAAGTTTGTAATTCTTTTTTTTATAAGCCTTGTTAGGCATGTTAAATATTTGAATAAAAGTATAATACTTAATGGGCCTTGTGAGCCATGTGAATAAGTTGTTTCCTAGTAAGAGGTGACAAGATACTTAATGGGCCTTGTGAGCCATGTGAATAAGTTGTTGCCTAGTAAGAGGTGACAAGATACTTAATGGGCCTTGTGAGCCATGTGAATAAGTTGTTGCCTAGTGAGAGGTGACAAGATACTTAATGGGCCTTGTGAGCCATGTGAATAAGTTATTTCCTAGTGAGAGGTGACAAGATACTTAATGGACCTTATGAGCCATGTGAGATGCTTGAGTGGCAAGTATGATGTTTACCTTGGTTAGATGACCTGAAGGTATTAGTTACCTGATAAGTGGTAACAAGTGGTCTTTGATGAACTAAGGGTTTGAATAACCATATTCCAGTAAACAAGATGAAGATGTTGAGGGATGTGAATTCCCAGAAATGAGATAAGGGATTGAGATCTCAATGTTTTATAAAGTTTTGAAAAGTACTTGATAGAAGTATTAAACATTCTTTGTAGCATTTGTTATAATAATTTACGTTTGAAAACCTGACTGATGCTAAAAGAATATGGTAATACACTTAATTAATCGACTGGAATCTTATCATGTAGTGCCCTGGCCATATAACCATCAGTGTCAGAATTTGCTGGATGGTGAAATGGGTTGCTCCGCGACATAACCCAGAATGCATATTTTTGAATGTGCGGGGGTGATGGGAAAAAATATCCGTACGCCCTAATGGAAGAATTGATGTGAGATAAACATTAAATCTCTCAATCCTTCATTATATATGTCGGGGTGGATGTATCATTAATCCCCCTATGTCGGGATGGATGTATCACGAATATCCCAATAATTTTAATGCCGGATCGATGTGAGGTAAACATTAAATCTCTCGATGCCGAAGGAGTGCAGTTGACGTTGTAACTCTATAGAGAAGTTGCCAGTATACCCTACAAAGCTATTTAGCAGAGACACAAGATGTCCTGCATGGAATCTCATACTGACCGAGATAAGGGAGGTCATGGCAGCCGACTCTTCCATTGACCTTGTATGGCACCGATTTCGACTTCACAATGGTCGGTTGGAGTATGAGCGGTATACCTCATCTCCTCATGGCATAAGTGTGATTGTAAAATGTAATCAGCCGTATAGCATGTTTGCTTAAGGATTGAATACGAAAATCATTGGATGATGTTACATTTCTTATATGCATCTTTAGCTGATAAATGATATATTTATGTTTCCTTACATTCCTTGCAAGGCAGATAGATGATTTATAATCTACCATGGGTAGATGCAATGTTCTCCTTAAGAAAGAAAGTTATCTTATTATGTTCATACAGTGATTAATATTGTTGTTAATATGAAAGAAACTACTACTCAGTTTTATTCTATCAATCTACAATAATAATGTTTCTGGTAGAGAGTTATATCTCTCGCTGGGACAATTTCAATTGTCTCACCCCCGTGGGATCCAACTTTTTAGGTAGATGTAGAAGAAGAGGCAGAAACCCTATAGCAGGGGGAGAGCAGCAGCAACAACAGTGACAGTTGTAATATTCCAGGTGGAGGCTCTGGATGTCATATTTTGTATAGAGAGTCCTATGTGTCGTCTCTGTACTCTCAGGTACTCAGAGTTAGTAGTTACTACTTTTAATGAATCAATATGAGATTTTGGCTTCATGCCTCGAGGTTCTTATATTGTCTGTGTATAGTTTTAACAAGGAAGTTGATGCTTGTAATCTTCGAGAAGAAACAACACATGATATGTACTTATGAACCATGATGTAAATAAAATACTTTGGTTCTTGATAAATAGTTTTCCTGTGTTTGGATCTCTTTGAAAAAGGTTTTAATTTTGAGTGATTTTTAGTAATCCGCTGCTAATAATCGCTTCCTCTTAGTTAATGACGCTTTGTTTGAACGGTGTGCCAAAGTTTAGTGGTATCAGAGCTCTAGGTTCACTGAGTCTACAGAGACATAGGATTAAGGTTGTTGAGTTTGTTCTAGTGTCTTCCAGTTTATCTGATAGTGTCTTCTACTCATATAGGAGAAGAAGAACTTAAAGATGTCTGGATCACACGAAGAGCATGTTGCTGAGAGCAGCAATGTTGCACCAACAGAAGGTGTAAGGGACCAGGCGAGGGAAGAATGACTGCCTGAGAACACCCAAGATGAACCAACTATGATAAGGAATCCTTCTTTTGACATCACTGTTGGGAAAGTTAGGTCTGAAATGATGCGTATAGTGGACCATATATTAGCAATACAACCTAGATTACCAGCTCCCAATGATGAAGTTTTGGACTCCAACATGATTCTTGCTCAACATCAGCATGTTGGAGCAATGAATAATGATGAAAGGAATATGTTACAACCTGAAAACAGAACTTGCCATAGGTGTAGGCAGTCTGGACATATCAGAAAAGACTGTCCAGAAAAGGATAATGAGGAAAGAATTAAGAAAAGGCCTATCCAAACTCGGGATCAGAGGCGAGTAGTTCCAAAAAGGGGAAGTTTTTGGTACCCCCGATACAACCAAGGTCTAGTGCACTAGGGAAAGGGCTACTCAGAAAGGGTAAAGGACCTTTTAGACCATATCAAGAGAATAGGACCTATCACCAGTGTAGACAGGTAGGACATCTAGCAAGGAATTGTCCAATTGGAAACACAATGGTAACCCAACCACTGAGGCAGAGACATCAAGGTCATCAGAAGAAACAGTTTTCTAGTGGCACTCGAGGACATGGACAAACATCCCAAGTAGGACCAACTATATTAAATAACAAAGCTCAAAGTCAACATCAGGCAATGGTAAGATTCTATGAAAAGAATAAGCCTGAGGCAGTAAACAAACTACAAGATGAGACAGGTCAGATGAAACAATTTTATTCTGATATATTATTTCATGATTTCATGTGATTAAATAAAAGAAAGTAATTTTTTTCGAGCTTCCTTTGACCAGTCATATGAGGACACAAGGAAGATGAGGACTTATATTTTATTCATTTATCCTTTAAATGCTTTATAATTTCTCTTATCTGTAAGAAAAAGGATAAGGTATATATATGATGCCTGCAGGAAATCCAAGAATGATAAGTCCTATGTTTTAGATGATATGAAAAGTGAGGAACATGATAGTAAATAAAGTGCATACTACCTAATCTCAGTACTTGTATACCCTGGCCAGGTATATGATTATTGGAGATAAGGGCAAGTATGGAACTCTTAGATTGTTATCTTTCTAATTACTCAGATCAAGTAGTCATTCTGAAACAATCTAGTGAGCATAAAGAAACTAGAAATATGGCATGGATATTTTTATCACATCCTAAGTACAATAAAATGGAATCTGAAATGATCTCATATCAATCTGTGTGTATGAGGAAGTAAAAGTATAATTCTCGTAATAAAGAAAATGAGACAAGGGAGATGATCCTTGTCTGATAAATCTTGTGTGTATAGTAAAGATCTTTTCCCATGATGTGGAAATGGGAAATGTGATAAAATCACAAAATGTTCATAAATATGTTAGACAATAGCAAAGGAATGAGTAATGACATGTAATCATCCTTATAATTCCTATGTTGATAGTTAAGAACCTAGGATGAAACAAGAGTAAATGACTCATGAATAGTTGAAGGTTCATGCTATAATGAGAGGAGATGATAATCCTTTCTCTTTGATAATCAACCCTGGGTGATGATGGGGTGATAAAAGGAATATGTTTCTTTGTGTTCTCTTCTTTTTGAAACATGCCAATCAAGTGAGTACTATGACACTTGATGTGCATGGATTAGAAATAATCTAATGATGGATACTTAGAAAAGTATCAGTTCATCTTGGACTTTGGTTCCAAGATAAAGATATATGTAACAAATAATGTTCCAAAGATGAAAGAGAGATCTTCTTATATGTACAACTTTGGTAACAAAAATAGAGAAATGGAAATGATGAGGATGTGATGTGTTTTTGACACATGTGATGGATACCAAAGTAAGGAATTCTGATATCTAAAAAATGTCAAGTGGTATGGAAAAGTAAATGCATAACTCCTAATTAGACGACTTATGTTTGTTACCTGGACTGGCCAATTGTGAAATCAGTCTAGTTACATAAAATAGTATGAACAACGCATGTTAGGGGTTTATGCTATGCATAAAAATAACATCGATAAGAATGTATTAATTTAAGGAATAATTGTAAAATCATTGTGAGAAAAGCTTATAAAGTTAAAAATAATTCTAAAGATACCTCTAAGATAAGTTCTCAATTGATAAGTAATTTTTCCTTATGACAAGAGAATGTACAACTGATGAGATAGTTGGTGCAAGTAGTAAGAAAGTTTAGTGTTGTGTCAGCAGATTGGATGGCACAACCGATGTATAATAATTCTTGTAGTCACAAGTGGGTGACAAAGTGTAACTCTGGTCTTTCCTTGGAAGTGAAATGCGAAACTAAATGAGGAATATGGAAGAATCCTCAGAATAAAGAATCATGTCCCATAAAGTTATAAGTTGAGAAAGGTAATAAATCAGAGAGGTTTGACACCTGAATTAAATAAGGTATGTATAATGTTTCTCTGACTAAGAAAAGCATTATCTGACACAGAGTTGACTTTACAGTCAATAATGAAAAGGATAGTAGAGTATGTGTCCTGTATGACAAGTTCTATGATAACCCTATATGGAAGGACTTTGTGTTGATCAAAGTTCTACGACATCTCCATGACATTAAGATGTGATGTGTAGACTTGATGATATGATGAATAAATAATATTTGCCTTCCTTTACTTGGGATTTCGGGGACGAAATCATTGTTAGGGGTTTATAATTGTAACATCCCTGACCTAGGTTAAGACTTAACCCTAGAGGTTTTACTTAAGTAAGTCATTTATAATCTTGTTCTTATCCTTTTAAAAGTAATTAAGGCTCAAGAGGAACTTATGTTTCAATTTTAGTCCTTTTTGAATAATGTTGAAACAATGTTTCACTTGTTTTGGACCAAAGTGCAAATTACCCAAGCTGAGGGGTTAACTTGCAAATATTACATGGTAAAATGTTCCTCAAGTGTTGAAGCATCACAAGAATGAAAATGATGCAGAGGTATGTCTTGTGGTAGCCTGAGCACCAAGAAATAGCTTGCTAAGCAATGTTTGTGCATTAAAACCTAGTTTTGGTGTAATGTGTAATTTACCCAAAACCTAGGGTTCAATATGCAAAATACCACTTCTAGAGAGTCCCTAATGTTTCTTGGTATTAATTAGAGATAAGAAAATCAGAGGGGAATCTCATTTGAATCTCTTTGGAGGAGAGAGAATCTTTATATTAAAATAATCAAGATTTAAGCATAATTGAAACCCTAATTCAATTTAATGCAAAAATAAATATATTAATGGAAGTGCCCTTAAAAAAATGAGATGGTTGAATTTTTATAAGTGTGGACGTCCTTGTGCCTTACAATGGCACCGAAATATCTAAAGTGAGTGGAGATCCCACTCACATTAGTTACAGAAAAAGTAATATCCACTAATTTTTTGATATTATTATATTGATTAAGGTGCTTAATTTGTTTTCTTTTAATTCATGGATAAAGAAGAGGATTTACAAGGAGATTATGATGGCTTCGTATGAAAGGAAGTGAGGGGGATAAGTGGCACCAATTTAGGGAGTTGAAAGATTTTTATAACACTTTCTCTCTCTTGAACCCTTATATACATTCCATTTTTCACCCACAGGAAAGGCTTTTTCAGCTCCTCTTTCTTTCCTTGCTTTGGAAGAACACAAGGGAGCTTAGGAGCAACAAGAGGACGTACCGTAACCTGTAGGTGAGCTCCTTAATCATCTTCAACCTTGATTTCATGGTGGAAATCGAAATTCAACGCTTATTTTCTTCTTTTCTCCATTCAATCTTCAACTTTAGCCAATCTTTTCACTCAAAGACTTGAGAACGGTCCTTGGATAGTTGAGAAAGCTTCATTCACCATTGAGGACGTGAATCTTCAATCTTTTATTCAACTTTGAAGGTGGGTTATATAACTTGAACCCTTAAACATCATTATTGATTTCATTTCTTCATCATATGTTGATTCCCTTTTCTTTCCCGAATTTCTTTGTGATTAATGGTTGAGATCACCATAAAGATCATAGAACATTTCGTAGGTTTGAAGCTATAATATGATGACATCATCTTAGCACACACCTCAATTAATATCATGAGCAAACAGTATGCACTTTGATGACCAAACGGTCTCAAGACCGTTTGGTGATCAAACAGTCTCAAGATCATTTGAGGGCAAAAGGTCTCAAGACCGTTTGAGGTCAAATGGACTCAAGACCATTTGGGTCAATTGTTGATGTAGTTGGATGAAGATCCAATGGTTCCAATTGATATAATTAAAATGGTTCCAAGAATGGATGGTCCATTGATTATAAACCCTAATAGGATTGATTGGTTGAAACCCTAAATTGATTGAGCCGATTTCTAAGTTGAATGGCTCAAACGGTCTCAAGACCGTTTGAGGGAAAATGGTCTCAAGACCATTTGAGACCAAATTCTCTCAAGACCATTTGGAGGTTAAGGGTTGTGATGGAAGGTTGGAGATCCAAGGGTTATAATTTGATGTATTTTCAATGGTCCAATTGATGAATGATTCAATGAAGCAAACCCTAAATCGATTAATTGTAGAAGCCCTAATTTAGGGTTAAATGGTTTCAAGCTGATTGAGACCAAACAGTCTTAGACCGTTTGAGGACCATTCGGTCTTAGACCATTTGAGGGCCATTCGGTTTCAAACCGTTGGGGATTAATTAATATTTAATTCAAACGGTCTCAAACTGTTTAGGGATTTTGAGATCAAGAATGTTTGATGGTGTAATGGTCTTAAGACCAATTGAAGGTTTTGGGACCAAGACCGTTTAAGGTCTAACAGTCTTCACACTGTTTGGAAGTGTAATTGATTCAAAGACCGTTTGAGGGTATAGTACCTCATGACCATTTGAAGGTCTAATTGATTCAAACTATGAAAGTACTATTAAACCCCATGATTGATAATAATGTATATCAAATATAATTACAATGGATGTACCTATAAGGTACTAGGGTGATTAGTACCCTTAGAGAGGTTAACCTTTAATGCTTATGGAAGCAATATCTCAATACACTATGCTAACCCTAAATGTATGTACTTGAATGAAGGGTTGACCTAATCAAATCAAGTTTGAAGTAATCAACATCCTAGAGAGGATGAGAGAGAGAGAGAGGAATCATACATGTATAATAATCATGTAGTGGTTAAGCCTCAACACTTTCAACATGAATAAAATATGTAATTAGGGTATGATTCTTGATAAAGAGATCATGAAACCCTAATTGAGAAGGTTGATGAGCCCTAACCCTAATTTAGGGCAATGCTAGGTGAAACCCTAATCCAGGGTAATGGTGTAACCCTAATCTAGGGTGATGATATGAGAAATCCCAATTCAGGGTAATATAATGAAAAACCCTAATTTAAGAGGATGCTTCATGAAACCCTAATTTCGGGTAAAGTTATATGAAACCCTAATTTGGGGAAGTTATAAGGAAACATAATTCAAGATAATGATGCCATGTGAAACCCTAATATAGTGATGTGATGTGAAACTCTAATCCAGGGTGATGTTATGTAATGCTATATGAAACCCTACCCTAATATAGGGTGAAGATATGTAAAACCCTAATTTTGGGTCATACTGCATGAAACCTAATATTGGACAATATGATAATAAAGCATAACCCTAACTTTGGGCTATGAGTTGAGAAACCCTAATTTTAGGTAATGCTATGTGAGACTCTGATATAGGATGATGGTATGTGAAATTCTAATACAGGGTGATGTTATGTGAAACCCTGATATAGGATGATGTTATGTGAAACCCTAATATAGGGTGATGTTATGTAAACCCTAATTGATAAAGATGGGAAACCCTATCCCTAATAATGGAATAGTGACTAACATACTGATAAGTGAAACACCTAAAGTGGTTGTTAATGGATGACCTTATATCAATAATGCCTTAACCTGAGATGAGTCCATATCATTGAAGATAGTTGGACAATTCAAATGTGTGGCTTATGTCTAGTACATTATATGATAAATGTGATGAATTGGAGCATGAAGTATTAGGATGGGAGATACCCTAATACAAGATAAGTTGATGAACTTAAGATAAAGGTGATGAGGGAAGTGATACATCAAGACATGATAGATATCACATCTAGCACCTCTTGATTGATACACCTTGATGTATCCTAAATCCAATATACTTGGATGAGTAACACATGAAGTGTGTCATGTCAATTGTTACATTGAGATGTAATGCACTTTGATAAGTGTAAGATAATATACCTTAAGAAAAGGTTAAGCCAAGTCAATAAAGTATGATGTAATCATATTCTGGTAAAGTCGAGAGAAAAACTCATATCTTGTATTGATAATTCATTTAATGATAAATGATGAGAATAAATAAGCATGATTGAATACTTATGATATCAATGTTGGCTCCTATTTGTGTGGATCTATGAATTAGGGCTTGATCAATAATAATATGATCTTGAGAACCTAAATGGTTAATAATGGAAAACCCTAAACCCAATGAAGGGATGATATGTAAGAGAAACCCTAATTGATAAGGAAGGAAAACCCTAACCCTAATGATGGGAAGGTTGTAATTCTTTTGTTAAATTAGCCTTGTTAGGAATGTTAAATATTTGAATAAAAGTATAATACTTAATGGGCCTTGTGAGCCATGTGAATACGTTGCTGCCTAGTAAGAGGTGACAAGATACTTAATGGGCCTTGTGAGCCATGTGAATAAGTTGTTGCCTAGTAAGAGGTGACAAGATACTTAATGGGCCTTGTGAGCCATGTGAATAAGTTGTTGCCTAGTGAGTGGTGACAAGATACTTAATGGACCTTGTGAGCCATGTGAGATGCTTGTGTAGCAAGTATAATGTTTACCTTGGTCAGATGACCTGAAGGTATTAGTTACCTGATAAGTGGCAACAAGTGTTCTTTGATGAACCGAGGGTTCAAATACCCATATTCCAGTAAACAAGATGATGATGTTGAGGGATGTAAATTCCCAGAAATGAGATAAGGGATTCAGATCCCAATGTTTTATAAAGTTTTGAAAAGTACTGGATAGAAGTATTACACATTCTTTGTAGCATTTGTTATAATAATTTACATTTGAAAACCTGATTGATGCTAAACGAATATGGTAATACACTCAATTAATCAAATGGAATCTTATCATGTAGTGCCCTAGCCATATAAGCATCAACGTCATAATTTGCTGGATGGTGAAGTGGGTTGCTCCGCGGCATAACCCGAAATGCATATTTTTGAATATGCAGGGGTGATGGGTGAAAATATCTGTATGCCCTAATGGAGGAATTGATGTGAGATAAACGTTAAATCTCTCAATCCTTCATTATATATGTCGGGGTGGATGTATCATTAATCCCCCAATGTCGGGATGGATGTATCACGAATCTCCCAATTATTTTAATTTCGGATTGATGTGAGGTAAACATTAAATCTCTCGATGCTGAAGGAGTGCAGTTGAAGCTGTAACTCTATAGAAAAGTTGCCGATATACCCTGGAAAGCTATTTAACAGAGACGCAAGATGTCCTGCATGGAATCTCATACTGACCAAGATAAGGGAGGTCATGGCAACTGGCTCTTCCATTGACCTTGTATGGCGCCGATTTCGACTTTGAAATGGTCAGTTGGAGTATGAGCGGTATACCTCATCTCCTCAGGGCATAAGTGTGATTGTAAAATGTAATCAGTCGTATAACATGTTTGCTTAAGGATTGAATATGAAAATCATTGGCTGATGTTACATTTCTTTTATGCATGTTTAGCTAATAAATGATATATTTATGTTTCCTTTCATTCCTTGTAAGGCAGATAGATGATTTATAATCTACCATGGGTAGATGCAATGTTCTCCTTAAGAAATAAAGTTATCTTATTCTATTCATACAATGATTAATACTGCTGTTAATATAAAAGAAACTCCTGCTCAATTTTATTCTATCAATCTGCAATAATAATGTTTCTGGTAGAGAGTTATATCTCTCGCCGGGACAATTTCAATTGTCTCACCCCCATGGGATCCAACTTTTTAGGTAGACGTAGAAACCCTATAGCAGGAGGAGAGCAACAACAGCAACAGAGACAACTGTAATATTCTAGGTGCAGGCTCTGGATGTCATATTTTGTATAGAGAGTCCTATGTGTCGTCTCTGTACTCTCAGGTCGTTGGAGTTAGTAGTTAGTACTTTTAATGAATCAATTTGAGATTTTGGCTTGATGCCTCAGGCTTCTTATACTGTCTGTGTATAGTTTTAACAAGGCAGTTGATGCTTGTAATCCTCGAGAAGAAATAGTACATGATATGTACTTATGAACCAGGATGTAAATAAAATACTTTAGTTCTTGATAAAGAGTTTTCCTATGTTTGGATCTCTTTGAAAAAGGTTTTAATTTTTAGTGATTTGTAGTCATCCGCTGCTAATAATCACTTCCGCTTAGTTAATGATGTTTTGTTTGAACGGTGTGTCAAATTTACTTTTATTTTAGCAACACAAATGAGGTTTGGTATATTGTAAGTAAGCACTTTCCTTTCTCTCAACCTAAACCAATCAGTGAGATGGTTCAAAACTATAATGCCACTTGGAGAATTTGTTGTCTATGTGTCTATCATTTTTTGTGGCAAGAGAGGAACCTGAGGTTCTTTGAAAAATGAGCTAGGTCTTCTATTGTGATGTGGAATCGAATTATGGGTTCTATCAAGGTCGTGTGCTAGATGTTTTCCTCCTTTTTGATAGGCTAAGCATTTTCTTTATGTTGATGTTGTTTTTTCTTTTGGCATGTGGCCTAGTTTTCTTGTATATCAACTGATACATCATCTCTAAAGATAGATATATACTCTTAGTATATCTCTTTCTCCTCCACCTCTTTACTTGTATTTCCTTTTCCTAAAAATACAAAAAAGAAACTTATGAAGGACCAAAAAAAATGTTGTTTTAAGAAAATAGGGTTACTAATTTAATAGAAAATTTGTATTGAAATGTTGTGATGGATCTGACTAAAATTAGTTAAATTGTTAGATATCATAATCAATTATGTAGAAACATAACTATTTTCACAAAACAACGTTGAAGCAAGCATATAAAATGATGTATGTAGAGGGATATTTTATTATACAACTAGAAAAGTAAACACATTTTCTTATCAAAAATCACAATATTTTGTACAATGTTTGTGGATACGATTTGAAATTCTTATGTGTTAGATATGACTAGAATCCATTCGACTCTGGTAACATCTAATTTTGTGTATGCTACATGCCTATTTTATTCTCATTTCTCTTATCATTTTATCTTTATGTTGATAAATCTGGTCTTTACTCACACCTTATAAATACTTTCCTCCATGCTTATAGTTCTAAGTGCTTTGTAGGGAAAAGAGCATTAACCCTATGTGACCATCAGTCATCTTCTGATGACACTTTGGATAGGCGATGGAATCACCAACAAGGGTCGCACTGGAGTACCATCAACCACTCACTAATGTGATCCCTTCCAAACTATCAACACCTATGGGGATTGATACCTTGAAAAATAGATAATTTCCCACCAATGTTGACACTCACCCACTGTTGAACTTATGCCAGGTAATCAGAAAACCCACACATAACCCTGATGATTGGATAGAGAGTGAAGACCGCACCACCCCTGATGCCTGACCTCCACCTTAGCTCGATTCTCAGTCCCCACCATCAGACTGTCAGATTAACAACTACGTGACAGTGTTGCAGCCCAACGACCAACTTCCACTCAACCCCTAATGCCTCGATGGATCCTCTCTAGGATATGTCGCCACTACTATTAGTTAAGATTATACCCTGAGTCACATGCTTTGAGGATTGAGGCACAAGTAAAGTGATATATTCCTAGGTGTCTCAAGTACATAAGGATTGTTTGTAGTAAAGACCTAGAACCTATGTGAAGATCACCTTCATTTCTACCACAAAGTGCTATCATTTTTCATACTTTCCATTGATCATTGAAGGTCACGGATGAGAGTGTGAAGGTTTCCATCGACCATCCTAGCTCCTCAGTGCATGGATGTTCCCTTTAAGATAAGAAGGGTTTTTTGGCTCTGCCATCTTTTCCACCATCATCATCACATTGAATAAGGAGGTCACTATTGACCATCAATACCCCTATGGATACCGTTTGTTGTATTTGATTCCTTCCTCATTGTTTGTGCTTCCACCTCCATCCATCATCTTCTATGGAGCCATCCAAATGCAACTCCTTATTATATCTCATTACCATGAGTGGGAAAACCATTTTCCTGGGTTGAGAGTAGCCACTCAGGCTCTCCTAATATGGAAGTATTCATACCAATTCATTAGATATGAGCAATGTTTATCTCCATACTCTTGGTATTTAATGCTTCACTTGCATGATTAGCTATAATCTTGGCTATTTAATTGTTAATGCCTTGAAAGATTAGTATTAGCCTATATTTAGCGTAATGGAGTAGTATGAATGCATGATAATGTTGGAAAACTAAAGGTAAAGATTGCTTGGTTGTATTTTCTATTGTATATTTGTTATCTCAAGAGAGAGGCACAATTATGATTTGGATCTAGCAAGCGTTCAACAGAGGATGGAATAAACACTAATGACTATTGTTTGTAAACTATGCTAGGGGGATATAATGGTTTTGGGGATTGCATGTTGGTATGTGTTATGACCATGTATGAGCATAATTGGCAAATTATGGTTTACGTGGTTGATTGCATGCTTAATTAGATTGATCATCTCTTAAACCTAATTTATGATGTTACCACAATTATGATGTTGTAGACCTAATAAGAGATTCAAATAATGCTTCTAATATGAAGAATTAGGGTTTGTGATGTGTAAATCATAGTTTGCAAAAATTAGGGTTTTGGTGGTATATGAATATGGAACTTGATCAATATAAAAGTGAAGCAAGTGATTTTTCATATATTATGTACAACTTTGATTTATTTGAAATTTGGATATAGTTTGTATAACCTAAATTTTAGCTATCTTACAAAGTATCAAAATTTTTGGATGTGTGATGGACGTATTGGTCGGTGGAGTTTTTTAGTACAAACTTAGCCGGCCAGGCTTTTTGACTGTAGTATAACATTGTAGTATCTTATTTTTAGTTATTTATTCATAGATCAGAATGATTTAAAATTTATACTAGGACTCTGAAATGATAATTTTAATAATTTTTGGAGGATCTGTAACCTTCTCAATAAATGATTTTTTTGTTACATTTTTATGACAAATTTTTTTTAAAAATAGAATAAATGTAAGGAAGGGTCAATTTGCAATTGACCCAAACACCTGAATTGCTCTATATGATCACCCTAACACACTAGGAGCTCTTTCTTTTTGTGATTCATTCTAAAGAAACAAAATTCTAGAGAGATATAGAGTTATGGTTTGGATGGAGAACGTGGTGAAGATGGCAATCTAGGGTTTTCTCTACCTAGAGTTGATGAAATCAAGTACGGTTGTCATCTCTAGATGGCTTTTCCCGGTGATTATTCTATCACATGTCAAGATTCTATATTACCTTTGATTTGATTCAAAATGATATATAGTCTCCCTCTTTTCTCACTCTTTCCTTATATTTCTTCACTCCTAAGGTTTTTGAGTTGGAAAAAAAAAGAAGAAAGTGATGGATTGCTAGGAGTTTCATATGGATTCTAAAATTTCAGATCTTGGGCTACGCTTTTAAGGTGTTTTCACACCTTAGGTGATTGAGTACTTCTTTTAAACATTAGACTGCAAGAAATTAGATTAAATCTGCAATAATCTTCAATTCCGTTCTACGCGAATACAAACCCTAAATCTGACTTTTAGTTTAAGCTTATGAAAGATTGTAAGGAGTGAGATCCACTCCCTACTAAAAAAATTTTGAAGAATAAAACATCCATTCCAAACACACTCAAAGGTATGTTGGAATAGGTCGAAAATTTCCAAATTTATTATAATGGCATGCAAAAGACGAAAGTGTAGCAGCAGAATTAAACAAATGACTATGTTCAATTTTCACAAAAGATTACAAAAGTATATCATAATCTCCCATAAGGGTTTACATGTATGATACAACATAAGGATCTAAGTAGAGGGAAGTCTAAACTACTTCAAATCTATCTCCAAGCAACATCTCCAAGAGGTAAGTCCATGTTGGAAGCTATGTTCTCCTTGGTCATGTTTAACACCTCGATCTATACCTGGGTGGTTGGGAAGTCACCCATAAAGAGAGAGAAATACAAGGTATGTGTCAAATAAGAACATAAAATAAGGAAATAACATGAAAGTAAAGGCTAAGATTTCATTATAAGATGAATAGAACAAGAGTATGAGGCTATATTCAAAAGAAACTTGCCATTAACAATTACATTAAAAAGGATTTGAATGTAAGATAATTACGTCTACCTAACTAAGTAGGGCTGAGGCACCTACCAGACCTCTAACCTATAGGTGAGGGGAGAATAAGACATTCTCAGTCACCTACACAATTATATAGGGGAGAATAAAAACATTCCCCAGAGCGATTAAATACATGCCCTCTGTGGGTGGTTGTACATAAGTACCACTACTTTAAATTAAATAGAACATAATCTACATGCTAGAAAAGTAGTCATGGAAATAGTAGTCATAATATTCAATAACCATGGTAGTGGGGTATAAGACCCAAACAAGAAGAAATATAATCTGATTTGAGGCATGAACAACATTAGGATTCAAGAATAGAAGATTTAGGGTTCATTTAAGCCTCATTAAGGAAATATAGGGTTTGGCTGCAATTATCCCAACATAGGGTGTAAGGAATGCACATACCGCTCTTACTGATATCAATTACTAACTTTCACCACTTTAATTGAGTCCAAGTTCCACTTTGCCTATTTTCAATGTATTAACATGTATTAGAGTACATAGTGCACATTAATGTCTAGAAACTCTAATTTCAAAAAAAATTAGCAAAATGAGGATTTAGATTTTGAAAATATCACCAATGAACTTATTAGGTTCTCCTGATAAAGAAAACATATTTTTATGTTAATTTTGGAGTTATGATGATTAAGATGTATTTTTTATGTATTTTATGCATTAAATTCATTTTACAAAAATCACCTTTCATGAAACCACGAAATAAGACCTTGAAAATATTTTATTAGATAGATATTAATTTTAGAATTCCAGAACATATTTATTTGTTAAATTTGGATAAGCGGATTAGAAGATATGAATTTTTCAATACTGACCAATAGGAAATTACCACATTATCAAACCGATCGAGATAATTGAAGAGAGAGGGAGAGGGAGAAAATACCATTTGACCCAAGATCTGGTTTGGAGTTGCATAGGTAACCAAACTAGAGCTTCTAGAGAAGGTAAAATAGCAAGAAACTAAAACCATAGAAGAACATGGTAAAAAGAGATGGAAATCGTCGATTTTAAACATAGAAGCATGAGTTTTAAGCATGTAGTAAGAAATATATGAGAAGGGGGTTAACAAAACTCACCTATAGGAAGGTAAGAAGGTCCAAACAGAAAGTATCCCGAGATTAGAAGGTCTGGTTGTTCCAAGCCAAGCTCCTTTCTTGAGCAAAGATCACCTTATCCACTTTAGAGGTGCAAACCCTAGCAAAAGAGCATGGAGATGAGATGTTTTAGGGTTCTAGGTGGAGTTTTACCATGGAAGGTCATGGTTTTGACTTGGAAGAAGGTGGGAGGAATACTTACAACATGAAAATAGGGAAGGAAAGGAGGATACTTACTGGTTTTTGTCAAAATCACCAAGGAGGAGCTTAAGAAATCCTAAATAGAGAAATTTGGAACCCTAGGAGCCTTCTTCACCAAGGTAGGAACCCTCTTTTACTTTGGCACAAAAACTTCATGGGCAAACATAGAAGGAATGATGCTCTAATCTTAGGGAAAGAGAAGGAGAGGATTTATTCTTGGATTGGGAGGTGGGAACGGGTATGCATGGATTTATAAAGAAGGGGGGAAGTATGAGGTGTCTATGGGACTTTACATGTGTCTTTAGGCTAGGGCTTCAAACCAAGGTGCAACCAGGTTCCCCATGATTCAAAATCTCTATAATGGTAAGGTAATATCTAAGGATTAAAATTCAGGTGATAATTTGCAAAGAAAACCTCCCAATTGGGTAAATTACATAAAAGTCCAATATGTACCTAAAATTCCATCACTTGCACAAACAACATCCAAATCAAACCAAATTTGAAACTTAGGCTGATTTTATGTTTTCAAATCACATCAAAAAGTTATATTAAGGTGTAGATAACTTAATTATGGTAATTAAGCTTTCACTAGGGTATTTGTGCATAAACCCTTATATTGGTACAATTAGTGAATAAATGTTCATTAAACCACTATAAATTCCACTAATAAAATAGAAAGTCCAATAAGGATAGAAATTAAAGGAAAAGATGGGAAAGAGGGTCAAAAGACAAAATTCCAAAATTCGGTATGTTACAAAGGTGATCTAGAAATGAATTATTTTCCTGTTGTGATGAATTTTAGATGATAAGATCGTATAAGTAATGGATACAGACCATCGAGAACATAATTCTTATAGTTATTACTGAACTTGCAATAATATACCAAAATCTAAGGATTTTGCCTATGTCTGAAATTGTTGTATAACTTAATAAAGAACTTGTCTATTTGAATCTCTTATCATAAGTGATTGTTTTATCTTAATTATTTGGTAAATATATGTTGAATATTATCTTGGAGATCATTTGGTATTTATAGTGGTTGTTTGATAACTCAGTTAAGAGGGTGAAAGCATATATTCATGGATAATTGAAAATTTGCAAATAGACATCTTGAAATTCAATAGTTGTGATTCTTTTATCATTGTATATTTATTTATTCAAGGTTATTCTTGATTCATGATATTTCAATGATTGACATGGAAGCCCTAGTTCATTTTAAACAAGGTATCATATATATGTTTAGTTGTATGTGAACTTTAGATAACACTCTTTTACCTATGAAAGTTTATGATGCATTAAATCCTTATGCGAGTCATCTAGTACGTGAATGAGGTAAATGAAACCCTAAGGATATGTCATTTAGTGAATCAAGTATTTTCACATCGATATTTTTTAGTATGAGATGTGGTGTTGCTCAGTAGTGTAGTTTGTGGTACATATCAAAGATGATCTATGAAATGAACTATTTATAAAGTGAAGCTAAGAAATGTTGATGTGATGATTGAACCATGAGTTAAAAGAGTGAATTATACATTTAGATGCCATGAACATTCTATAATCCTTTACAAGAATCCCACATTGTGGGTAGGATACGTGCTTCCTGGTCAGAGGTATTTTGTCTAGGTCGAGGTATTCCAAGGCGTACCAGTGGGGTGTGAGGGTCTCATTCACTTAGGGTGGACTCCTTAAATGATTGACACCCAATACCAACCACATATTTTGTTGGTATCAAAGTTTTCTTGTCAGTTGGCATCTTTGGTAGGCCCATTGATGTAGAGATGTGTTGATCAATGGACAACTTTGGTAGGTTCACTGGTGCACAACAAGCATGTTGGATTTGACTCCCTACATGAGTACCCATTTTGAGAGGAGTGAGATATCTGGCTGCTCCCATTAGCTACCGAGTGCAGGACATGGTGGTGTTGCTACAGATGAGGTCTTACTCGAGTGTTAGACTTAGGAACCCAGTCATGCTTCTAAGTCTTATACAATGAGATCGTAGCTTGTTGATTCTTTCACCTGTCGTGTTACACTTAATGTGGGTTCATGGAATAATAAGATGAGTGAGAGATTAATTAAGTGTGTGTAGTTATTCATTTATTCTTGTAGTTATATGGAATAATTTGTCAATTATATGTTTGTGAATGATTAGTTCTTATACAACTTATTACTATTCAAATTTAAATTCTATTTCTAAAAAATATATATTAACTATTAAAGTGCCTTAAATTGTTTCTTTGAAGTACCACATTCACTGAGCGAGTAGGATCAACCCTCTACTCACAAAGTTTTAGGAGAACCATGTGAATTGAAGAATGTCAATGCCAGAGTAGATCTTCCACAAGAGCTAAGTATCAGATTCATCAAGTTTAGTCAGTCCATGTCACTCTAGGTCCTTGTATAGAAATGAGAGAGTTTTAAATGATGATGTGTAACTTTGTTTTCTTAACAATAGAGAATGTATTCAATTATCATGTTGTATGTACATGGAAGTTTGAGAAATAGAATAAATATTTAGATATGAATCTTTATTGTTGAGATTAGATCATAGTAATCAAGTTTTAAATCCCCTTGTATATTTAGTTTATGTGATGAGTGTGATAGAGAAAAAAATTTAGAATAAGAAAGAAAAAAAAGTTATTGGTGTTCTTGGTGTTATATTCAATCCTCAACTTATGCCCTAATTTCATGATTATTAGTTATTGTGAGATGTGTGTGTAACAATTTGAGACCTTAATGGTAAAACCCAATCCATGATTTATCCATATATTTAGAATTTCTTTAAAGATCCCCTTTCTATTCTTGACTTTTAATATATATTTGCTTTACTGTTGTTTTTAGTTCTTTTTTGTTATCAATGTTCTATAAGGGACACATATCCCTGATTTGCTCAGTTGTAACTAATATAATACTTTATATTACTCTACGTGAATTTACATGTCCCCCCGTTGTGCCGGTAGGCGAGGGGGGACTGAGGGTTTACGCAGTTAGAGGGGGTCACGATCGTGGTGCTCAATCAGGGGTGGTTCCAACATCTCAAAAAAAAATATAAGACTTTAAGTTCCTAAATACTTTTGATACTTATCCTTAAGCTTGACCCCATTTACTGTATAAGGCTCTGTATTATCATTACAAATGCCCAAGTATCATGTTACAAATATAAAGTCTGATTACTCTAATTCTACCTCCATTTTGGAATCATGATTTTAGGCATCAAACATATCTTGTTTACCCTAGCATGCGTGGTAAGTCAAATAAAGTAATGATTGATTCAAAATATTGTTTAAAATACATGATGTTGACTTTTCATGCATCTCTTTCTACGTGGAGGTTGTCTAAATCTATGGATATGTTTGATGATATTTTCTTTCCAACCTTCATTGAAGGCACACCAGAAGTTAGTCATCCTATTGCTATTTGTAGAGATGTTATTTCCAGGTTACCCTCCATAGTAGGTTCTTCTTTGTTAATGTTGAGGATCAACATATTCTTGATCCAAATGATATCTCAATTGTTAATGGAAGAGGATTAAATGAAATCTCTATGTCTCCTGAAGCGTATAGTCTTTTCCATTGTTCATTTTTAGTTCACTGTTGTGGTTAAACTAATAGGGAGGTTGATTGGTTGCATCAATCTTGATGATGGGATATGATCCATTTGGTGCCCAATGGGCATATGGAAATTTTTAAACTCAGTCTCAATATTTTTTTGTTCAAATTACATGTGAACATGATTGTTTAAATTTTGTAACCAATGGACCTTAGACAATTAATTGTAGTTTGATTGCATCTCATTGGATTAGTATTTTTATTCCTGATTCTAGCATACCCCAAAGGATTATCATCCAATCAAGGATTATGAACTTTCCCATCTATCTATATAACATGGTTATGCTTGAAAAGATTAATTTATGCATTGGTGAAGTGGTTAGGATTGAGAAACACATATTGGTATGTACATGTTGTCGCTTTGCTAGACTTGCAATAAAATTACATTCTTCAATTCCTATTCTAATGGAGATTATTATCAACATAAAATTCTACAAAATTGAAAATGAGTCTCTGCCTATGGAATGTCATCTATGTGGGGCACGTTCTTTATAAGAACAACCAGAACCTATAAACATTACACTTGAAGAATCATCCCACTCAAGAGTATATTCAAATAATCATAATGAGTGTTTTCAATTTTTAAACGAAAAGAATGTCTATGCCCATCATCAATGATGACATGGGTCATCATAGATACCATTCAATAGAGAATGCACACCCAGTCAAAATAAATATTCTATGTATGATCAGATGATGAAGTGATGAATAATGGTTTGACACAAACACGAAGTCATCAGTCTGCCAATGAGCACTCTAGTATCTCAAAAGGTATGAAAAAATATAAGCGGAAAGTTTCACACACAAAATCCTTCCGCTTGGTCTGTCATAATCTAGGAAAGCACTTATGCAGACAATGTAGTATCTCATATTGATGTATCTATTACTTATCTTGTGGATTTATAGTCACCCAGATGCATGAGTAGGAATAAATTCATACGATAGTCTATCTAGATGAAGTTATAATCCACTCTTTAGAACCTACTATGCAAGATCATAATCCTATTGATGATGCTGCCCTACGTTTAGTGCCCCAAACTGGTAATTAATGCAACCAGTCAAGTAAGATAGGGAGGGAAACAAGGAGCTCTATAAGAAAAATGAAAGCAAATCCTTATCTAATGAACAGTCAAACTAAGTTACTGATGAAGCAAAGTCTATTTTTGTTCACAACGTGGAGGGTATATGTTACCAAGAACTAAGTTAACAAAGAGAATGTCTTATACTACTGATAATACTTCAATCAACATGAATTGTCATATGAAGGAATACATATTAATTATGTCAATAATGATTCCCATTTCATTATCTACTTTTTTTAAGGTCTATAGTGATGGTGTAATGTGTAAAATTCTAATCTCTACTCAATTTGAGTAGGTTTAATAAAGGTTAAAGCCTTTAAAAAAGGTATCATAATTAAACACACATAGAGAGTAATTTCACACAAACAATATGCACAACTCAAATTATAAATAAAATGTTTCTATTTTTTTATTATTATGCATTCACACTAGATTGTGGAGAAGCCCCCCTCAGTTGTATATAAAGTCCTTTCTGAAGGTCAATTTATCACCTAATCAATTGAGATATGAATGTAGCTTTGATATTACTATGAAGGCCATTGCAAATGCTTTGTAAATTCTAATGTGGCATCATAATGGGAGAAGTAGGGGAGGAGGGAAAGGACATGGCGGGAAAAGCAATTCTCTCTCACCACCAACTAGGGTTTCCACATCAGACAAAGAGGGTATGGGAGAAAACCCTTCATCAATTGATGTTCTAAAATCTAGCAATCACCACCTCAATCCCCACCATGGGGAACCAACGTCCACTGTAGGGAAGGAAGAAACTAGTTACTCCGATTAATAGCGGTAGGATAGGGTGACCCATACCCCTATTGATGTAGTGATAGAGAAAGACAATGAGGCAGGGCTTCCTTGACTCACCACTTGTCCATCCAGAGTGGAGCTAACAAGGATCGTGGATCTTCCTTTCATCAAAACTACTCTAGTAAAAAATACACTAGGAGTGTAGTTCTCCATCAGTGGGGATGTTTCTTCCCAATGTGACAGTCACATGTCCATCCAATTTATTGGACAAAAACAATACAAGCTTCCTATTTTTGGTTGGATGAAATAAATTTTATGACCACATGGGAGGTTCAAGGTATAAGCACGTAAGCCACAAGGATTCATCATCTTGATACCCTCAACCAATGAGAGAGTTTGGTACTAGATGAAGCTCCATGGTCTATGCACAACCTTCAGGTCATCATCATTCCATCGCATCCATGCTTATTTTTAAAGCAACCTCCTTCACCTCAGACCTAATATAGGAGAAACTTGACAACCCCAATGCATCATGGATGCAATAATGCCTAACCAAAGTTTCTATAACCACCAAACACCCTATTGATTTTACTAAGGACAGTCTGAATGTGAGGTATTTGAGCCTCCCATGTTCTACTTTAACACAGCTACAACTACTTCCTTTCCCAAGAGTGATTAGGCCATCATTGATGGTTCAAGAGTTGAGCTCAAGATCTGCTTCCCTATCACCATCTTCATTGTTCAAGGTGCAAAACCTTTGACCATGTGATAGTATTTTATCCTATAGTCAAAAGCCAGTCTGATCTCATATCCAACCTCCAGCTCATATTTGGAAAATGTTGGTCACATCAGTGGTAGATCCAAAAATTTACATTAGGGGGGACAATTGATTTTCACAAAGGAGGATTGAGTGATACTAGGTGGGTTGAGTTGGAATAGGTAGCATTCTTTTTCCAACACCAATACCATTGCACTGAGAAACATGTAAGGAAACAAATACCATTCTGATCAAGTTTTCTATATGTTACCTTTCTAAAATGAAGTTATGTATAACATGTTTAAATTCATATAGGATTAAAAATATAAGTATTTTTATTTTGGGTTTGGTAGGGGTTCTAGATCCCCCTTATCCCCACCCCATAAATCCACCCCTGGGTTAGGTGCTAAAAAAGTCCAATGAAAACCCTTATATTCATATAGATTATGCCACCATGTCTCCTCCTACACATACAAAAGGCCTACTAGGGGATGTCCTAGGTGTTTTTGTTGAAGAATGCAAGAACACTTCAATGGATGTTGAAAACAATGAGAGGAACAATGCATCTACTTATCATATTGACCAAGAGTCTCTAACATCCACCTCAATCCTAGACGCTACAACAATTGCAGGGGCAATACGATGATCAACTTCCTCTACAATTGAGAGGGTTGATAGGCACATCGAGCCTTGGGTGGAGGTTATATTGAGGATGCAACAACCACTTTGATATTTGATTCCTTCCTTGCCTACTCGAATCCATCAAAAGTGATGATGCATGTTCTGCTTGGCTTAGAAGAGGATGACTCATCCTCATCATATCCATACACATGTGGGTTGGCATTACCTGATGCAACATGTCGCCTTACCAAGATCGTATCCAATTAGGAAAATACTACTTAATTTCCAAGCTCAACGACCAACACCAAAACTAGATTCACTAGATCTAGAAATTGATGAAGAGGAGGCTAATTGTAGATGGGCAAGATACAATGAACTAGATGTTCATGGCTAGTTACCAAGGAAAAAGAAAAAATTGAAGAAGAAAGGATGCATGGACATCTCAAGATGCTTCCTGTAGGGTTTGGTTGATGCAGACTGTTCCTATTTGAAGTTTCTTATGTACTTGGGGTCTATTACAATTTGAAGGGCTCTACTATGAATTTCTACTTGATGTGTATTTTGGGGTCTTTATTAGCATATGTGCCATATTTATCAATGATATAACTATGCGTTCAGGCTTTCATCCAAGCTCTATTTTTCTATGAGTCTACTATAGGTATAGGTGCAGTGTCTTACCCACATGTCTAGGTGTGCTTCAACATACTCAAAGTTTTGATCTGTTAATACAACTCACTTACTTACCAAAAGAATATATTAGTATGAAGGTCAAGGCATTGTATGATCAATACAATTAATGTCCTAAAATTTGACATTATTGCCAAACTACTAAAGCCCTTTATGAAGTCCGGTTTGTTTCTGATAAAATATGATAACATCTCTAAATTTTATGCTTATTCTGACATCTTCCTACCTTTACAAATGCTAAGTTGTTTTTAGATAAGTTATATTCACTTCTTTAAATTAGAGATCATTTATGTCCTTTTAAATCCTTATCAAAGCCTAGGACATTGCCTTATAAAACATAATCACATCTCTAAACTCAAAGAAAATCCAAAATCTTCAAGTCCTTTATAAAGGCCTTACATTTTTTAATGTATTCATAAGTTATCTGCATGTACCTAACTTTTTTATGACATTTTATTAATTATTGACACAAAAACATTTAATATCTCTTTCGGTAGTATTTATGACCGTAAATGACATATGTTACCCATATCTCTATTTTCATAGATGTCCCAGTACTCGTCAATTACTTACATCATAATGAGATCGTCAACTATTTCAAACAAGTGAGAAGAATCCTTAATATAATTAAGATCTCACTAGTGAACTACATAAACATCAAGAATGGATTGGAAATTTTATCATACAAGCAAACATCATAACTTACCTTATGAGGAGAAATGTAGTCACCCTATGTCTAAACCCCTTTTTCTTGTATGGACCTAGATGTAAAACATTTATTACACTCATGGATCCTCAAGAGATAACCAAAATGGAAATAACTTCGTAACGATACTCAAATTCCATAAAAAATAGTTACACAAAGATAACCATTTTAGCCTCGTTGAATATGTGTGACTATTTTATGGGTTAAATAAGTTATATACAATCAATTCCTAAAAAGGTACAAACTAATTGTATTTGGACCTAAAAGCCCATCTTATTTCCCATAAATTATTAGGGATTCATTCTATATGGGATCCCTATATAGGATTTAGCCACCAACTTTATCACAATCTTATCATGGATTTGTTATCACATTTTCATATGTTTCAAATAGATTTGTTCTCATACAAATCAACCTTTAAGGTCTCCTAAACAAAAACCTGGAATTAGTCTTCAGATATAATTTTTATATCACAGCGCACCACTAGTGGTCAACAAACACACATTCTAGACATTTTTTAATTCAACAACAAAGACTTGACCAAAATAAATTAGGCATGACAAGAACATGATGATGCAGTCATAAAATACCCAATAGTATATAATTAGAGCATAAAATTATATAAAAGATGGATTTTTGGTTTCCTCCCTTGAAATTTTAGAGAGTACATTACAACACTTAAACCTAAAGCTTATAATTTTTTTCGTCAGCAAGGCTAGTGTGGCTAGTTACTAATATGGAATAATTTCTCCATTTTTATTCAATAAGAATGATAAAACCATCCTCTTTCACCCAATGAAAGTCTAATCTAGGGAGGGTGGTGCGGATTCCTCTAGAGGCATACACACCAGCCAACTAGGGTGGCTAGATGCACTCCACAAGGTCGGAATGCATGACATGGGATTTTGCTTTCGATATTTATATTGTGCCTCACCAAGTCAATCACAAAGACTAAATAGGTCGCCCACAAGCGTACGGGGTACTGTCGTAGTATAGGTGATTGGCAAGATACGGGGTCGGTCCACAGGGATAGAAGGGGCACTAGAGTTAGGTAGTATAAGCTATGTTCCTAGTACGGAGATTAGGGTTTGAGGGTTTTAAAAGGTTTTGATGGTTGATTATGCTAATTGAACAAGTAATAAAAGAAAGATTAAACATAAGCTATCTTGAACAAGAAAACTAGCAAACTAAGTTAACAAACTAGCTAAGAAAGGGCAAGAGCAAGCTACACTAGACCAAACAAGCAAGAAGAAATTGAGAAGATAAGTTAACCACTAACAAGAGCAAAGGCCTAAATTAACACTAGAGAACAGAGCTAAGCAATTGACTAAGTTAAGCTAAAGCAATTAAACTAGACTAGCATTAGCAAGCGAGCAAAGCAGTTTGGGTTTTAACAAGTTGATTAGGGTAGGTGGGCCGTTTGAGGGATGTAACTTTGATATTAGTTGGGGAAGATAGTTAGACAAGCACGGTTCTCACTCCACATCTAGATTACCAAACCAAACAATAAGGCCAATGCCATTAGAATATACCCTATACTACTAGTAGAAGACTAGGGTTAGGTGTAATTCTAATGGGATTAACCAAATCTAGGTTTCTAGGGTAAGTGATAGTGAGCAATTGAGGGTTGAGGGTAGAGATGGGAGTAGAGATGAGGGTATTTGACCTCATGCAACTAGACACTCTAGCCTTTAGAAGGCCCTAGGCAATTGCATCTCTCTCACTCACACTAGCTACTTAGATCTCACACTCAGTTGTAGGAGGGGAGATGTATATGTAGGAACAAAGGGGGCTAGCTAGGGATCCACTAATTGGACCTAGGAGCCATTCCTAAGATTGCCACATATACTCCAAATCCTCCTAGAAGCTAAGTGTCATCAAACATCTCAAAGCAAGCAATTCATGTAAAGAGCACAAACCACATGCAATAAAATAAGAAAAGAGATAAAAGCAAGAGGCAATCATCATAGATATAAATTGAGTTCATTACAAGCAACTTTTCCCCAACATGGTATCAAAGTCACATTTTAACCCCAAACAGCCCACCACAAGGGGCTAAGCTATACATAGTCAAAGAAAGAGTAAAAGAAAGGGGAAGAAGAGGTAGAAATGCCATGGATCTTGGTGTAGTAGCCTTCTTCTTCACCTCCAAGTTGCTGTAGATGACCTCCCTCCTCCAAGGGTGCAGGGGAGCATGAAAATATGGGGGGTTATGGGTGAAAACCTAGAAAACTAGGTTTCCAAGGTGGAATGAGAGTGGAATTGGTGGATGTTGAGCTAGAATGCAAAGGGATTGCACTAGGAGCTCAAGGAAGGAAGGTGGAAGCTTGGAGCAGCTGTTGGGGAGGCTATCCTTCGTGCCCCAACTGCCACCTATGTATATATAGGTGGTGGGGAGGAACAAGGGTAAGTAGGGGTAGTTTAGGAAAATAGTGTAAAAGTTTGGTAGAGTTGGTGGGTCACCATGACCGTGTTGGTGTGCCACGACCGTGGTGAGGGTAGGATGGCACGGTCGTGGGGTGGGAATATGATCGTGGTATGGAGTAGGTGTGGATATGCTAAGTATAGTGGTGGCCACGATCGTGGTGGGTGAGAGGCACCACGGCCGCGTTGGGTAAAACAACCGTTTTGGAGGAGGGAAATGTGATCATGGAGTAGCAACACGGTCGTTTTGTTCTTCATCGACAACGGTCGTGGCCGAGGGCCATGGTCGTGGCGATTTGGGGTGACTCCCTGTTGAAACTTTGTAATAAACGCACGACCATGGCGGGTGGCCACGACCGTCTTCAGTTCTCTTGGCCATGACTGTGTTGTGTGACCACGACCGTGGCTCTTGGGATGCAAATTCACTGTTGTCCCTGTTGGTTCTTCACAATAAACGCACGACCGTGGGGGTATTCCCACGACTGTTTTGTGGTCTGCATCATTCAAGTGTCCTTCAAGCTTGATCATTCTTGGATGTCTTTTCTTGGTGATGACTCTTGGCCATTGGAGGTAGGTTGAGGGAGGTTATCGGGTCTTCTTTGGACCCCCCATGAGTGGAGGAACCCTATAACTCCTTCTTTCTCTCTCTTCCATCTAAGCATGGTCCAAGTACCTGAAAACAGTACAAAGAACATCCATAAGCATATTTGCAATGATAACCATATTAGGGGCAAAAGCTTGTAATCTAACATGTTTAGATGTGATTTAAGTACAAAATGGCACATGATGGAGCCCTAAAATAGGGATACATCAGAGGGGTCATCATAAAAAAATATATACATCTATTTTGTCTCTAAATTTATCCTATCAACTATCAATGATACAAGAATTGAATATTTTAGTTCCTTTTGTATTAATTATTTTTGAAATCAATTTTTTTTTAAAATTATTTAAGTCCATAAATATGTAAATAATATTTACATTAAAAACACAACACATGATGATAGGAACTTGATATGATTTGATGTTATCAATATATATCCAAAGATAGGAATACCATTTTTAGATGTGCCCATGGCGGTACCTAACACCTTCCTCATTCATAAAATAGGTGACTTTCCAAGATCATTATCCGTAGATCAATATTATATTTTTTTAGTTTTATTTCAAAATGTGATTTATTTGTCATCTAAACATAGTGGAAAATCCTAGATTATATTTTTGTTTACTCTTCAGGGTCAAAAATAAAATCCCCTATCCCTTTTCAATTGTTCCACACTTGTATGTACACAAGTATGGTTATTTTAGCCTTTTAGACAATACTAAGATCGTAGTTTATATATTCCCTTCCATTATACTTGTGCTAGAGAGATCATTGTAATTTATAGAAGCTTTAAACCATAAAATACATTGATTCAAATTGAAAATAGATGAATTTATTTTATAAATTATTTGCACATTTTATATAAAATTTTTACCCACTTTTGCACACATTTTCAATCCATTTTGTACCTCAATTTGGTTCTAATCATACTTGATTTCCCACCTTTTTAGTGGTTTTACTTTCCTTATATTTGAAATCATAGGTACATGATATTGATGAAAAACTGGGCCCAATCCAACCAAAATCTGACCTTATTTGGATCACCAAAATCATAGGTACATGATATTGAAATCATACTTGATGGAGTTGATGTTGAAGATTTTGATGAGAACATGGTGTGTGTTAATTAACACACATCGTGTAAGTTTACTGATAATCGCATCCCCAACTAGAGAGTAGAGACAGGGTGTGCCACTACTGTGACATGGCGTGTCCATGCATTCAAGTGCCACATTCCAGGTTCTGCTAAGTTGCACGCCGTTTGTTTATTAAGACACTAAGTTTCTTATTCACTTAGGACAACCTCATATGGTAGCTACACCACGTGTCTTTCAGTGACACACCATCCAATCTTTGTGAAATTAGTTCCATTTAGCAGTTAAGCACAACGACACAACATGTCTGCCATTGTACACGTTGTGTCTTCGTCAGTTTCTACAAAGTTTAAAAACAACCACCCCTTATTTCAAAGATGAGGAAACCCATATGGGATGATTATATCTCATCACTTTGTAGCACACTTCATCTAGAGAACAAACTAGATCAAGGAGGAGGTGATTTTGTAGAGAAAGAGGTGGTTTCTTGAGAGAGAACCTCTATTCTTCTCCATTTTCCTTCAAGGAGTGTAGTAGGAGTTTCTCTACCTCACCCAGACCTCTAGGGAGAGAAGGTTGTTCGTTTTGAAGCTCTAACAAGCATTAGATTTCTTCCTCAGACTGAATTTCTAACTTGTCCTTCTTCATTCCTTGGGTTTCCTTGTTCTTTGGTTCTCTAATCATGTTAAACTTTAAAATATGTGGCTATTTCATGTATTTCTACATTGTGGATGTGTAATTCCCTTTTTCTTGGGCATGGGAGAGTATCTCTCACGACATTTCTCATGTGAACTTTTATCTCTTAATCTATTCTAGTTAATTTGCTTCTCGAAGAGTTGATGTGGTGTTAATTGCTTATATGCTTGCTTGGCCATCAAACGTACATTGATTATGCTTCTTTATGTGATCTGGGAGAATGTGTAGAGAAGTAGGGAGTAGTTCTTCTTCATAACAAATTCTGGACCATGAGAGTGGCTGGGATACATTGAGGACAAGGTTGATGTTCAAATTTTGACATAAGAATGGGAGTTTTATGTTGAAATAAGGATCGTCTCATACCATCTGAAGGTGCATGATGACAACAACCCCTTTGCAAGTTAATTAGCATGTTAATTATGTGGTTACATGTGCGTAATGGTATGGAAGTGAAATCCTATACCAAGATCTCTCATAACTTTGATCTAAATCCATTTAGTGTTTAGCCCTTTTTATTTTCCTTGAGTTGCTAATTAGTGAAATCGCAAACCAAATTCAAGTTTTGTAAAATGATCTAGATTGTTGAAATGTAACATGCTTGCACCTAGAATTACCTTGCTCCCTTAGACGATCTAGAACATACTACACACACCCGTATAATTTTGGGGTAGTGCATGATTTTATAAATTTAAAACTTGTGCATTGAAGCTAACAATAGATGGGTAAGAACTTGGATTTTATATCAAATAACCATGAACATTGATTGCTACCACTTATTGTTTAATGTAAAACCTGAGGGAAATGCAATGTTACACCCCTATGTGTGTTTATTACATTTAGCGGGGGCCCTCCATCTTTCTCCCCCTTCACTATATTTGTTGTTTAAATAATCATATAATCCTAGGAGGGTGATTCAAATTGATTATTCTGTTAGGAATTTTCTAGTTCAAATGGTTTTCTAACTTTTTTTCTATGGCATGGTTGCCATAGAGAACAATTGACAATTTTTTCTTTTATGCTCTATATTCAATAGTAAAAATTGATGTAACAATATTGTGTCACATTGTATGTCGATGCTAGTTGATCAGGTCACAATCGATATATGGATTTACCATCTATGCTTGGATTTATGAAATTTTTATATGAGTGTGTTACAAAATTTCACAGTGCACTTAGAATTTTCAGAATCCTATAGTTGAAGTTCTTAACATGTAATTTTTTTAGAGATGTCTTCCCACCCAAGGTAACGGGACACTACCAGATCAAAGTATCAATAAAATTCACTTGAAAACAACAAATGTCACAAACAATAGAAGCTGCTACTGAATATCAAGTGCAAAAGTTCAAAAAGACCAAATATAAGACCGACTAAACTACATAGCTGCAAGAATATCAAAGATGAAACTGGATTGCAAAACTACAACAGAGGATGAAAGCCTCCTTCTCAACGATTAGAGCCTCCTTCCTCTCCTGCCACCCTTTCGTTGGGTGTTGTCGGTTGGGATGGGGGTGACGTCCTCAATTCGACCAATCTTCATTCCCGACCTTGCAAGTGCTCTCAAAGCTGATTGAGCACTAGGCCCTGGTGTCTAAGTCTTATTTCTACCAGTAGCACAGAGCTTAATATGCAAAGCGCTGACACCGAGTTCCTTGCACCGTTGTGCAACATCTTGTGTGGCAAGCATTGTGGCATAGGGAGAAGATTTGTCCCTATCTACCTTGACCTTCATTCCACTAGTAATACAGATGAGTGTCTCTCTTCCAGACAGATCACTAATATGGATGAATGTATCATTAAAAGATGCAAAGATATGGGCAACTCCAAATACATGCTCTCCTTCCCGAACAGTCGGTCCAAGGATAATAGTTTCCTCCTTAACCTCCCTAGTCTTTTGCTTCGACATATTGATTTGCTCGGCGGTGAGAGTAATTTTCTTTTCATATTGGATGTATATTTTTTTTTATATATTTTTAAAATTTTCGTCTCAATATGTATGTTTATGTCACAAAAAGCAATTCCTACTACATTTTTGGATTTCTTTTCTACCTTTTTACCTTCTTTCCTAATATGTATATCTGCATTATAGATAAGAGTTGATTGACTAGTTATGCATGGCGTCTTGTGTCATTAATTCTCAAACCAATACATTTTAAGTTAGATTTAGATTACATGATTCACTTTTCCTAAATAGTTTATTCATGCCTAAAAGAACTCTATCAGGAAACTTTGTAATGCCATGTTTAGTCGATACATGGTTTTCATATTTTTTTGATTGAAAAAGTAATACAATTTGCTTATTTTTAACTGATAATTTGAATACCAAGACTTTATATTTAGTTTGTATTATAGTTGGACTTGGATTCCATTTGATGAAGCTACGTTTTAAGAGATACTATTCATCACAATAACAGTTGTATTCTTTGATATACTGACAAAATGGACTAAATTTTGCAAGACTATATTAAAGAAACTCCAAGTTAGTTGTGAGGCATGCGTAACCATAATTGAGTGATTTATAGATATCATTTAGCAAAATGGGTGTCATGGAGCTTAGTTTTAATATATGGATCAATTATTGTTAATTAACATGCTCAATCTCAAATAGAATGTAGTTAAGAGTGCACAAGAAAATACAATAACGAGAATGTTTAGGACTTGAACTAGGGTATAACCAAGACAAGAGACAACGAAATAGAGTATACAAAGTAAGTTGAAATTCAAATCCATAATAATGTATGAACCACCACTAAAAATGAAATGGGAAATTTCTACAAATAGAGATAGGCTAAGCACAATTAGGGTTATCAAAGGTTGAGTCTCAAGTAAGTAGTCATTTACTATGTGGAAGAGACAAAGTCAAGAAGGGATTGATACCCTAACTAGTGTCGAGAGACTTAGGGACTTAGGGGTAGGACCCCCAATTTCTTTGATAAGGTCATGCAATTGCCTACATAAGCCACCTTTATACAAACAAAATCTTATAACTTGAAATAGTCAAATTAATTAACTATGATATCTCTAATACCATTTTTGTAATGATTGATACCATTGAGGGGATGCACTTGTTACTATGAGGAATAAAATCCAATCATATCCAAAAACACTAAACATGAATTCAGCCAGGGTGGTATTTTCATTTCTAAAAAATATATAGGAAAAAATTTTATGAACTTGTAATAGATTTATCATTTTAATGGTTCTTTTCCTCTCCACCAATGTTGGTATAACTAGAGAGAAAATACAAAATATAAATTATATAAAAGGACATGTCACCGTGGGAATATATCCATCTCAAGTCATCATTGAAGTCCAAACTCCCAGGATATGTTCTTTTTGAAGCATGTTCTCTAGATAGATTGTTGAAGTACAAAGTCCTAGAACATGTTCTTCGTGTAACATGTTCTCTAGATAACCTTCACTTGGGTTTTTTGGGGGTACAAACAAAAATGGGGAAGATATAGGAGAAAATATGCTCAGTATGAAATTGGTTTATGGATAAGTGTAAGTATTGGGTATTATAAGATAAGGTGCAAGAAAGTTTTTTTATTCAAGAGAAACATATTATAAGCATTTAAATGGTAAAGGAGAGGGATTCACCAAGATCAAAGAATTTAGTATATATTTTCAATTAATAATTGAGATATTTTTCCTTTAAACTTCTACCAATAATAAATTCTAAATCAGTGTATAAAACCCTCCCTAGGAATGCTCCTGCCCATAGTGGAAGTAACACATAGTTATCCATAACTCGTGTACTCATGGGGGCAGTAAATAAATCTGTCATTCATAACAATAATATAATCAATCACACAAATTGAAAATTTAAAACATTCTCATAATTGTTCTTGAAAAAAGGAACATAATGAGTATCACATGGAAAATCAACTTAACATCTTGAGAAGTAGTCTTTACTCATATTTATTAAACATTGAAACATATATTTCAATCTATAAATATAAGGATCATCTTATAGTTGGCACCTCACATGATCTTATCATTCTCTATCTTTGTGCTCCAAGTCTCTAGGTACTACTTTTCCTCCTACTCCTCACCTACGTACATCTCATCCGCATCCATGCATAGATAAAATGATCGTTAGCATAAGTGGCATAAATATTCTAATACATTACTTGATGAAATAAGATACTACACAATATTACTAAACATTATACATCAGAAACTGACATTAAAAACATTAAAACCTAAGACATTAATATATATTGTTTATTTAACTTAGTTCTTCTCTTTTACTTATCTTAATCTGGAGACATGTACTCTGGTACTTGGGTCTCATGACTTGCACTAAGGTGCCTTGGTCACATAACCTATGCTCTGGGCCTGGGTTATCGATCTGCATCATCCCGCACTAAGGGATTGGGACTCTTGACTTGCACAAAGGGCTTGGGTCATGTCTCTCTTGCATTTTCCTGCACTAGGGTGCCTGGGCCACATGACTTTACACAAAGGGCCTGAATCATGTCTCTTGAGTTGACCTGCACTAAGGGCCTAGGTCTAACTCCATAATCTAATTTCATATTAATAAATATGATCTTGACATGAATCTTAGTACACTCTAATCTTATAGTCTTATCACGAACCGATATCTTGAATCTAAATACAAATCTTATCTTGGAAATTAATCATGACTTAGTACATCCTAATCTTATAATATTGTTATGAAGTTAATTCTCAATACATTGAGATCTTAATAGGATCTTTATGTTGAAAACTTGATCATGTCTTAATATGTTAAAAACTTATATTTGGATATTGTAATTAACTCTTATATACTAATTGTGCTAAGAAATCTAAATAACTTCTTAGTTCTAAAATTCCAAACTATATAAGAAATCTTGATTAGCATATATCTACTTGAAATCTTAAATAGAACGTTATGCCACATTATCAAGTATGATACAAGATATTTTGGATTTGTTTCATTATGATTGGTTGAATACATCTATGATAGAGCTATGGATATGGTGAGATCTTGTTTATACATCCATAACTTGGATATTTTATGTTGTATTCTTATTCATAAATATAATTCATTACTATGAAATATTAGAAGAACATGATCCTTTAATTTATTCATGAATACACGATTCATGAATCCCAATCATTCTAAGGAATCTTAATAACATATCTCTACTTGAGGTATTCAATATGTGTCAGAACAAAATCATGAAAGTACCATAACTATAAATACATATCTTACTGAAAATATTAGAACACTAGAACACATAAATCATAATTTCGTATCTGAGAAACTTGTAAATATACTGAATTTGATAAGTATGAGAACTTCTGGCATTGGTCACTACCTTTTGGGAAATTAGGGAGACATATAAGGGAACATAAACAAAAATTTCATGTCTGACTCTTGAACCAGCAGATCACATCAATGATGATGTATATAGGAAAGAAGGTAGCAAGATCTATACATGGTCCTAGAGCAAGTCAGGCGACAACTATTTTGTAAGAACCCTGGCCTAGCTTAATAGTTAACCATGCTTGGTTAACTTAATTGGGTGCTTAATTTCTTAATCAAACCTTAGGTTATGCTTTGATGACTGGACATAAAGCTATGTTTCATGTTTGGTCTAGTTTGGACTTTGTTAGCTTAAGTTCCACAATATATGTGTTTATGTGGACCTTTGTGCAATTTTCCCATTTATAGGGTTTTGTATGTAATTTCCACACATTCATGTTTTTCTTCATACTACTCTTCATAATTTTTTATATAATTGCACCTTTGAATGCCTAGAAGCACCATCAGATCATTTTTTCTTTCCCTCTAGAGATGAGAACTTAGGGATTCTCACCGAAGTGATGGCTTTTCGAAGTATGTTAGGAATTTGATGGTATCACCTAGTAGGTGAATGATTCAATGGTTTCTCCTTGTGATAGAAGATCCTATGCCCTTCCCTTGAGGCCCATAATATGATGGTTACCCTGGTTGAATCACACAATCTGATGGAAGATCAGAATTTGCAAAATGGCTAAGTAAACCCTAGAATCTGATGGTTTCTCGGATGATACATATGCATAAGCCGGTGGGTCCTCTAATATTACAAATTGATGATTTCACTAAGGCATGAATCCATGGGTAATCTTCTTAAATATCTGATAGAAGTTTTGACATGCATGAATAAGTTGGATTTCGAGTTTTGACACATGCAAAGCTAGTTTTTCAGCCTTTTGACCACCTTTCTCTCTCTCCTTGGGTATATATACGCTCCACCACTCTCCCAAAGGAAATCTTTACACCCTTATCTTGTTCTTTCTTCTAGAGAGACCCTACACCATTGTTTCATGAAGGAGAAGCTTTCGAAGGATGAAGCTTAGAGATATCATGAGTACATGTTGTCTAGGGAATGGATCAAGCATCTCTAGGGTCTTCTAACCTAGTTTCTTTCCCAGCCAAGTAAGATATTGTCTACTCTAGTTTCCTTTATATTTTCTTTCTTCTCTCCTCATCCATGGGTGGAACTCTAGAGTTCTTGATGGAAAGGTTGAGCATGTGGTTGAGAAGACTGTTTTCTTCTTTCTTTCTCCCAAGTTCTACCTTGTTCTTGAAGAAAGGAGATACCTTGGAGCTTTGGGAGTGAAAAGCTAGGTTTTTTCATGAGTCACTTTTCTATTTGGACGTTCATCTTCATCTTGAGCTGAGTTATATAGCATTCATCCCATTTCTTGCTTGCTTTTAACTTGTCCCATATGGATCATATCTTAGAACTTGGTATTATGGAAAGAAATGATTTTTCATACACTAATTTACATACATGCATGGTAGATGTGTGTTGTTAAACTATCTTTAGATCATATAAACATTCCTTCTAGTTTGGACATGAACTATCTTGGTTTTGAAGGTATGGAAGGTTGGTTCTATTTAATGTGAATAACATATTTCTCCCTTATTACAAATAAATCACGTGTATCACTTATGTTGATATTGATGGTCATACTTAGTCTCTAAATTGATGGTTCTACTTCTCCTTGGAATAATTGGTTGTTAAAGAGTACAAGATGATTGTATTGTCATGAGTTAGAACTATTGACACTACTTGGTAAATTAACTAATGGATATTTAAGTCAAAAATTCAATGGTTAAGTTAAAGAATGAGTTGATGACCTTGCTGACCATGAGATGATCATTATGATTTCTGGTTAATTACCTTGATAATTCGATGGTTTTGATTTTGGTTAAGAACTTTGATAATCAAATGGACTTGTTTTTTACTGTACTCTCATGATGTGATGGATTTGTTTTTGACCTAGTATCCTAATTATCTGATGGTCTTGCTTTTAGCTAAGTAATGATCTGATGGTTTTAGCTATGTATATCAATGGACCGATGGACTTACTTGATGAATATACTGATCCTCTATCAAGCACACCGTCCTGTAGTTTTTTTGTTCTTGCAGTGATGGAATTTTTTTGCTAAGTACATAAATTAATTGATTGTTATGTTTTGGCTAGGTCCTCTAATAAATAGATGGTCATTTTTTGGTTAAGTAATGTTAATCATTCAACATTATTGTTTTGGCTGAGTTCATTTGGCTATGTGTTTAACAATCTGATGGTTTTGTTTTTGACTAAGTACATCAACAATCTGATGGGGAATCTAGATATATAGTTGTTTTTAACTAAGTATAAGAATGAACATATGGTAATGTTCTATGAGTTAAATGAATCAATGGGTTACCTAAGAGTGCTAATGAAATGAAGGTTTACCTATGTGTTTACCTAAGAGTGTTAATGAAATGATCGTTTACCTATGTATTGCCTAAGTGTGATTAATGAACTGAATTTCACCTATGTGTATGTGATGCGGGACACAAATCCAATCCACTTCCTTGAACCTTTCTTTCAATGGTTAATAGATGATAGTGTAATACTTCAAATTTCATCTAATGTTAAAATGATGAATGGATACAATTCATGTTGCTAATGGTAACCCTACTATGTCACTTTTAAGAATGACATAGCACTTATGATTGGTGTTGATAGATTTAGTAGTTTCTTACAAATGTGAAGGTAATTGTTTTATATTTATCTTGGAGACGTCCTAACTTCTATGATTGATAAGCCTTTTTCACTAAATCTGAATGTAAGAAGTTTGCTTGTGACATTTGAACCCTCCACATATCTCAAGATGATAATGATGTCCTTACATGAGAGTATTATGAATGGTCTAAATGGCCTTTGGGCTTGTTTGAGCCTGAAAGGAATTTTAACCCTCGTCATGGGTGGTAATGGACTGATATACTATGAGTTGTGATAAGGAATATGTCTCATACATTTTATATCTTCTAGAGTTGTTATAGACCAATGTTTTTGTAAATATAATTTAGGGTTTTTATATAAACTTGTTTGATGCATCCTGATTCACCCAATTGGCTTAATTAATCAAGTCAAACCCTAATCATTTAGTGTCTTGTGTCATAGAACTATTCCAGTGTCAGGACTTGTTGGATAGTAAAATGAGTATTCTAGAAGGAAAACTCAGAGTCATTTACTATTGAGTATATGTAGGTGTAGGGAGGTTATATCCTTGTCATCCTAATACCTAGGTTTTAGATAATGATCGAGGCCATGTCTCAGATGAATATATATATATATATATATATATATATATATATATATATATATATATATATATATATACACATATATATGTGTGTGTGTGATTAAGGATGGTTTAGGTTGTATCTTGGATAATAGGATTATATACCCTAGTTTCTAGTGATGTTTCATGTGTACTGAAGGTGGACTAGGTTGATTGCAGCTTCACAAATATGTCATTGTGGCAGACTCATACTGACCAAGGGGAAGAGATCTTAGGATTTTGGCTCTCCTAGATATTGTATGGAGTTGATTGCAACTTTGCAGTGGTCAGCTGGAAGTTTGAGTGGTATGCATTAAACTTAAAATATGTAACTAAGTCGAGTAGCATATATGTTAGGGTTATATTGTGATTCACATTGGACGATAACCATTGATTTGTCTCTTTTAATATCTAGATGATGTATAATGCAGTAAGAGAAATCACTATGTCTAAACTTTTGTTAATAAAGTTAATCTTCCAATCTTGCAATTAAAACTCTAGCTATAATTGTTGTTAGTAAAGGTTATATTTGATATTATATTCTATAATATTATCTGCTTTATCTATTTATCTGCATAATTCTTTCCAGTAATAAAAATTATTGAGAGTTATATCTCTTGTTGGGACATGGGTCTCACCTCATGGTTCACCACATAATTTATGTGATTGTTAGCAGCACCATCACACCCCTGGAAGCAAGGAGGAGTTGTCTTGGAGAACCATAAAATAAGGTTGATTAGTTGTTTAGTGCCTCTTAGAGTCATCCATGTACTATTAGGTCTGGGAAACAAGGTTTTGTGGATGATGTTTCACCAAGTCTAGTTTTTAATAACATTATGATGTTTGCACATGATGTATTTGTGGATAACACCTTATGTATACCAATTGTGCATGAGGTCACGATATAGTTGTAAAGGTACCTAGTGTGGTATATACTCTCACACAAGATGTTGGTACTTTATCTAAATGTTCTTGGACGTGTTTAAGAAGATCTATTTGGTTTTAAATATGTCCCTGTCTAGTGATGTGATTAATTGGTGATCGATCGTGTTTTGGTTTTGATAATCTCATACAACATGGAGGGTTGCCACATTTGGTGGTATGAGATGTTAGGGTTTGTAGATTCTACATGGACAATAGGACTTAGGACTAATATGATAACTAAAGTAATGAACATGACACAAACATAATGCATGTTGTTTGAACTCATTACTTGGATGCCCTAGTCAAGTATTCAATTACTGAAGGAAAGGTGATGTAGCCCTATTTTAGGGCTCCACCTTGTATGTTTTTGTATCTTAATCACATATAAACATGTTAGAATGCAAGTTCTTTCCCTCGATATGAAATTTTATTTCAAATGCATTTATGGATGCTTTCTATATATTTTCTAGGGTTTTTACATGCACTAGATGTAAAGGGGAGTGAAGGAGTTGATCCTTGGGTTTCTACTCCCTGGTATTGGAACTAGACCTTCCCCAAGCATCCTTTGAATGTAAAAAAATTGGTCTAAGGTAAAAAGAATCCATTTGGAGGAGCAAAGAGAAAAAATGGGAAGCTGAGACCTCACCAAGGGTTGTGGTCCTCCGCCACACCCGTGGAGCCCAAGATCATAGTAAAATCCAAGCTACAACAAAGGTTCAACCATGATCGTGGCTATTAGCATGAGTGTGCCCATTCAGAGTCACCACACCTATTTTATCTGCCATGAATGTGGTGAAGAACTTGTCCCAATATTAGAGCTCTAGCCAACATGATTTTGTTCATTAGAGAAACCGTGGTCCTTCATACCCACCTCAGTCATGGATCCCGCCATGCCAGTGGCATTTAACATCAACAACGACCCATAGAACAATCATTCTCCCCTTCACGCCCGTTCCACCACTCTCCCAATACGGTCGTGGCCACTAAGACTTCAAGACCCCAATTTCTACTATCACTTTATCCATCTTCACCTTACTTGTACACTTCACCACGACCGAGATGGCCTCCATCCACCATGGTCATGATGATCACCCTAGCCCTACTGCCTTTTGCAATGAATTTCCAATCTTACCCCCACCTACCCTAGTGCTTCCAACCCACCTATATATAATATATGTTGACCTACAGGTTATACATTGTCCATATTTTTATAATGACTAAACCATTCCATTCATATGCATCTAATATGTATATTCAAGATTAATTTCAAGTGTTAGTTACATGAAAAGGATCAAAAATCAAAAGCCCTAGTTTTCTCAAGTTCAAGCCAAAAGCTATACAAGTGTGTAATTTGGGAAATCCATGTAAATGTCCTTAGAATATTTTTGTAATCACTTGTATTGATGAATTGTCTTGTAACTAAGATGGAAAAATTGATTGGGACACTAAACACTAAGTTTTAATCACTTTTGATGCACTTTAGAAAATTGATCACAGGCACTCAATCGGTCGAGTTCCAATCTCGACCGATGCCCTTAGATCAATTCTCTAAAGAGTGCATCGGTTGAGTTGTGTTTTCACAGAACTCGACCGATCAAGTAACTGACCAAATCGATCTTCATTGGTCAATCAAGTTTTCCTAGGACAAACTCAACTGATGGTTTGAATATCGACTTTGTCTTTTACTCTATTGGTCGAGTTACCTTTATTGAAACTCGACCGATTGCACTGTATGGAATTTTTAGAAAAAGTGATTGTGACATTTGGTGAGCTATTTGATCTAAAATAGAGTCATTTCTTTGAGCAAAAATGGCTATATTTTGGCCCAAAGTGTCCCACAACTCAAAGGGGCACCCTCAGCTATAAATAGGACCTCTTGGAGTTCATTCCAAGGTTGCTCATTCACTACATGCTTGGTCCTAGCTTAGTTGAGAGTGTTCTAACCCTTTGAGCCCCTTTCTCTCTCTACCTTCAAGTCAAATTTGTGAGTATGAGAGCTACTCCATGCATTGATGTAAAGCTCTCCACCTCCATCTTCCTACCCTCTTTCCTATTGAAGAAAAGGTTGAAGATCTTCTCCGAGTGAAGGAGAAGGAGTGTTTGTTCTTCAAGGTTGAAGAAAGCATGGTGTTCTAGATATCCAAGTGAAGGACATAGGCAAGGTGACGCTCAAGAAAGATAGGTAATTTCTTGAAGGATGAAGACTTGAAGAAGGAGTGAGTAAGTCCATGTTGATGGCTGAAGACTCCATGGTTCACAAGTGGGTAAGCTCCTTCTATAGGTTGAAGATCTTTGCTTGAGGTACTAAGACCTTGGATGTTGTGGTTTTGTCTTATAATCTTATGATGGAATATAAGAGTACCAAGATTGCAAATCCTAGAGATTAACCACCTCTAGGTAGTGGATTGACATTGCTTCTAGTTAGGACGTGGAACCACTCTAAACCACCTTGTGCAAGTGCATGCTCTTCCTTGCTTCTCTTCCTTGATATGTTTTCTAATTAAGACATCAAATTGCTATTTTTTATGTTTCTACACTTAATATAATTTGGTGGTCTAATCTATTTTGTGAGAATTGTGAAGCTCTATTCACCCCCTCTAGAGCCCTTGATCCAACAAGTGGTATCAGAGCAGGTCTTCTCCAAGCTACTTCCACAAGTAGGAGAAGATGGGCGATTTAGCACTTGGATCCCTCAACTTGGAAGGAAGCTTCTCCATGCAACCTCCAGTCTTCTACGGCACCAACTTCCTCTATTGGAAGAGAAAAATGCAGTTATACCTCCAAGGTGTGAGTTATGAGATTTGGAAGGTGGTGCACCTCAAGTATGAAGATCCAAAGGGGAAAATCTACACATGGATGTAAGCCCAAATGAAGCAAGCTCAACTCAATGCCAAAGTAGTAAGCATCATCTATGAAACCCTCACCCCATACGAGTTCAACCAAATCTCCTCTTGGGACACCGCACATGAGATTTGAAACAAGCTATGTGTCACCTATGAAGGAATGGAGCAAGTGAAGGAAGCCAAGATCTACATACTTGGTGGTCTACTTGAGAAATTCAAGATGGGTAAGAATGAAATAGTGGCGGATATGTACACAAGACTCAATGTGATCATCAATGGATTGGCAACCCTTGGTAGTGTGATGGACAAAGGAACTATAAACTCCAAGATCTTAATATCTCTTCCAAAGAGATTGGAGCCCAAGGTCACATCCATTGAAAAAGTGTACAAGCTTAGTGAATTATCAACTGAGGAGATGGTTGGTAATCTTCAAGCCCATGAACCAAGGCTTGATAAGAAAGAAGAAGAAGAAGAAAAGAGAGAAGAGAAGGAGTCCAAGAAGATCAAGGACACAACCTTCAAAGCTCAAATTGACGAGATGGTTCAGTAGCAACAACTTGCATTCATGTCCCCTACTCCTTCCTCAAGTGAAGATGGAGGCCCAAATGAGCATGAAGCTAACTACTACAAGGGCAAACACTTCAAGGGGAAGCCTTCTTCTTCAACTCCTAGATGTTATGAATGTGGCCAAAAAGGCCATTACAAAAGTGACTGCCCCAAGGCCAAGAAGAGCCATCACAAGAGGAGCCACAAGAAGGACAAGGAGTACAAGAGAGAAGGCAAATATAAGAGAAAGGAGAAGAAAGAAAGAAGAAGCAAAGATGCAGATCATGCAACTTGGGAGGAGTCTTCCTCAAGTTCTTCAAGCTCTGAAGATGGAGAATGCCACCTTGCTCTCATGGCCTCCACAAGTGATGATGTAGGTGAGGTAAGTGAGGTAAGTGAAGTCAACTTACATGAGTTGTCTAAAGAAACTCTCATTGATATTCTTAATGCTAGCCATTTGTCTTTTACTAAATACAAATCTAAAAAGAAAAGGCTAGGTAAGATTATTGATGACCTTTATGCTAAGATTGAGATTCTTGATCAAAACGAAAAGTTGCATCTTGATAGTATTGATTCCTTCCAAGGGAAATTTCCTGATCTTGAGCTCCAATACAATGGATTTGAAGTTGAGAATGGTGTCTACCTTAAGAACATTGCAAATCTTAAGGAAGAAAACCAAAAGTTCCTAGATGAGATTGATGTTCTTAAAACTAAAAATGTAGAACATAAACTCATTGATGATGCTAGGAGAAATGAAGTTTATGCTTATCAAAGAGAAATTATGTTACTTACATCTAAAAATGCCAAGTTGCTTTTTCAAGTTAATGATTTATCTTCTAGACCTATTTTACCAAGTAATGAGGTAGCTAACACTACTCGAGAATGTGATTCTTATCATACTAAAGCCCTCTGTTTAGAGGCCGACCAACTGCATGCTAGAGATGATCTTGCTAGTCTATCTTCTATTTCCATTAATCTTAGTGATGATAATGAAAAGTTAAGAGCCTCTTTGAAAAAGTTTCTTACGGGAAAGAAATCCTTTAATGTTGTCCTAGAACACTCTACCAAACAAATTAGTACTAGTGGTTTAGGATATGATGGGACTGCTCCCAAAGGTAAGATCAAGGGCAAGAGTAAGGGTAAGACGAAGAGTGTGGAACCTCCTATCTTCCATGGAGAGACTTCTGGCTCTAAGAATCCAATGGTTTGTGCTCATTGTAAATGTGATGATCATTACTCTACTTATTGCCTTACAAGCCAAAGGGGACCAACCCAAAGATGAAATGGGTCCCCAAGCTAACCCTGGATCCCAAAGTTTGAGTTGGGTGCTGACATTCTTCTTTCATGCAGGTTAAAAGAAGATGGATTGTTGATAGTGGCTGCTCAAAGCACATGATGGGTGAAATCAGCCATTTCAACAAATTCATGAAAAATAAAGTAGGATCGGTGACTTTTGGGGACAACAAAAAGGGTAAGGTAATAGGTGAGGGTGATGTAGGAAACGAGCCATGTATAAAGTATGTTTTACTTTTTGATGGCCTACATCACAACTTGATAAGTGTAAGCTAACTTTGTGATAATGGATATCTTGTTTTGTTTACATCTTTATAATGTTTGCATCTAGATTCCCTCACTTACAATGTCATATATAAGGGAGTTAGAAATGGTAATATTTATGTTATTGTGCTTGATGCTCTAAAGCCCATACTTGATAGATGCTTTGTTGTGGATAAAAATGATATTTCTCTTTGGCATCACCACTTGGGTCATGTGAATATGCATCGAATGAATAATTTGAGCAAAAAGGAATTGGTTCAGGGACTTTCTTAAATTGGATTTTGAAAAGGATGAGGAATGCCAACCTGGTACACAAGGCATACAAACCAGGTCCTCCTTCATATCTAAAGGAGTCCTTAGTTCCAAAAGAGCTCTTGAGCTTCTTCATATTGATCTATTCAGACCTATGAGAATGCAAACGCTTCATGGTTCCAAGTATTGTCTTGAGATTATCGTTGATTTCTCTCTCTTTACTTGAACATTCTTTCTCATTTTGAAAAGTGATACTCTTGATGTTTTTTTGATATTTTGTAAACGATTTGAAAATGAAGCTTCCTGCCAGGTTGTTTCTATCCATAGTGACCATGGGGGAGAGTTTGAAAATGATCTTTTTGAGCATTTTTGTGAAAAATCTGGTTAGTCGCACAATTTCTCTTCTCCTCGTACACCTCAACAAAATGGGGTAGTAGAGAGAAAGAATAGGTCGCTACAAGAGATGTCTAGGACCATGCTTCTTGAATAAGACATTCCTAAGAAGTTTTGGGCCAAAGCCGTTAGCACTGCTTGTTTTGTGAAGAACTGAGTTTTTACACATCCTTCTTTGAAGAAAACCCCCTATGAGTTATGGCGTGGTAGAAAGCCATCCATTGATTTCTTTCATGTTTTCGGATGTCCTTATTTTATTTTGAACACGAGGGATTCTCTTGACAAGTTTGATCTAAAATTTTACAAGGATTTCTTACTAGGCTATAGCACTACAAGCTGGGCTATATCGTTTTCAATATTGAACTGTCTAAAATTGAATAATCTATTAATGTCAAGTTTATTGAAACTAACCCTATTGTTGACAAGAATATTGTTGATAATGATGTTGCAGATGCCCTAATTCCAATCTTGAAAGACCTCAACATCGATAAAAAAGGTAAATAGGTGGATGAAGCTGAAGCAGAAGATGAAGAGAAAAAAGATCCCACTCCTCACATTGCAAAGAATCATCCCAAAGAGTTGATCATTGGCAACCCATTTGAGAGAGTGAAGACACAAGCTACCTACAACAAAGAACAAGCAGACAATGCCTTCATCTCACAGCTAGAGCCAAAGAACATAAAGGAAGCTCTTGTTGATGATGAGTGGATCCTAGCCATGCAGGAGGAACTAGAGCAATTTGAGAAGAATCCTGTGTGGACTCTAGTGCCAAGACCAAGTGACAGAAAAATCATTGGCACCAAGTGGGTCTACCGCAACAAGCTGAATGAGAATGGTAAGGTGGTAAGGAACAAAGCTAGGCTAGTAGAACAAGGCTACAACCAATAGGAAGGTATTGATTTCGATCAAACTTATGATCTGGTTGCTAGACTTGAATCCATTAGAATGCTACTTTCCTTTTCTAGTTACAAAAATTTCTTTCTATATCAAATGGATGTTAAAAGTGCAATTTTGAATGGTACAATCAAGGAGGAAGTATTTGTTGCTCAACCTCTGGGCTTTGAAAATGACAAGCTACCTAATCATGTTTACTTGTTGCAAAAAGCTCTCTATGGACTCAAACAAGCACCTCGAGCTTGGTATGAGAAATTAAAGAACTTTTGGTTAGACAATGGCTATTTCATGGGCAAAGTCGATTCTACTTTATTTTTAAAACACATTTCTATCAATTTTCTTATCATTTGGATTTATGTTTATGATATCATTTTTGGCAGAACGAATCTTGATCTTTGCAAGGAGTTTAGTTCTCTTATGGAGAGAATTTGCGATGAACATGATGGGTGAGCTTGCTTTCTTCCCCGGTTTCCAAATCAAGCAAACCAAAGATGGAAACTTCATCAACCAAGGAAAGTACACAAATGAACTACTCAAACACTTTGGGATGGAGAACATGAAGCTGATGGACACACCCATGTCCAATACCGCCAAACTTGATAGAGATGAAGAAGGTGAGAAGGTAGATGAGAAGCTAAATAGAGGTATGATTGGAAGTTTACTTTATTTAACTACCTCTAGACCTGATATTATGTTTAGTGTTGGCTTGTGTGCTCACTTTCAATCAAGTCCTAGGAAATCACATCTTATTGCTATTAAGAGGATTTTGAGGTACTTAGCCAAAACTCAAAACTTTGTACTATGGTACCCTAAGTCAAGGGACTTTACTCTTGTAGCACATAGTGATGCGGATTACGCGGGCTACTTGGTTGATAGAAAGTACACAAGTGGCACTTTCTTCCTTCTAGGACCATGCTTGGTGTCTTGGTTTTCCAAGAAACATAGCATCATGGAATTATCAACTACCAAGGCTGAATACATTGCAGCCAAGAGTTGTTGTACCCAGGTCCTATGGATGAAGCAAATGCTTCAAGACTTTAACATACATTTTGATGCTTCTCCAATCTTTTGTGAAAATACTAGTGCAATTGATCATTCTTATAATCCTATATTGCATAGTAGAGCTAAACATACAGAGGTTCGCCATCACTTTCTTCATGATCACATTGCCAAAAAGGATATTTATATCATGCATGTGGACACAGAAAATCAGTTGGTAGACATTTTCACTAAACCTCTAGCTAGAGAGAAATTTCATTTTATTAGATCAAAATTGCTTATAATTGCTTCTGATGATATTGACATGCTATCTAGCTAGTTGTTCTTATCCTATATGTCTTGCTCATGCTTTACTCACCTTGCTTGCCTAAAATTACTTAAAATGTGCTTAATTTGCTTGTTAACATGCTTAGTTTCACCTATTTTTGGGTTTCTCTCAAATTTCTTGGTTTTATCACTAAATAATACCCAATGATGAGTAATATGTGCCTAAGTATGTTCAACATACATAATAGACTTGAAAAATGAATTTAATTAGCATTCATATGGTGAGAAATTAAGTTTGATGATTTTAGGTCAGGTTGACCATCTTTTGAGTTTCCCCCAGGACAAACTCGACCGATCAGTGGTCGAGAGTTGTTCTATAGAGAACCAATCGTTCACGTTTGCCACTCTCAGAACTTGACCGATATGTGGGCTGAAGCCAACTTAGGTTTGGTTTGGCTGACTATTCTCCCCCTCAACTAGATAATAGCCAACCGATTCCTCTTCTTCTAGCCCTAAACTATCACCCCCATCCCTAACCTTCCCCTTCCTGGCTCTTTCCCGACCTAGTTAGGGCAACCTAGACCTCCCTGGTTGCTCTTTGGTGGTGCTTGGATGGTTTTTGAAGTTTTCTTTGTGCTTTTGTTTGTTTCTCCTCTTCTTTTTTTGCCTTCATGGCTTCCTAAAGGAGAAAACGACCCACCCCAAGAAATGCTCCTTCATCTTCTTCGTCAAATCGCTTGATTCCCTTTGATGATACCTTTTTTTATCTCAATAGAGGCTGTTAATAGGTATAAGGATCTTCTTCCTAGGAGTCCTTTCCCTTTTCATGCCTTGTTTGAACCTAGTCTTAGGCGTCAAGCGGTTATAGACCAAGTAGCTAGGTTGGTTGCCATCCACCACCTCTCTGCCTTGGTCGTCGAACATGATTGCTTTTCAATTTGATGTCTAGCATGAAAGTAGTTTATGAGTTCTATGCTAACTTGAATTGGAACTACGACTCCCTCATTCCCCCATCGAATAATCAAGTAATCCTCACATCGATGATCACTGGTAAACATTTCCAAATCTCCAAGGATATTATAAATGTCTTCTTTTCCAGAGATGAGGAAAACGATACTTGGCGTAAGGATTATGACGAAGTTTTTTGATCTTTTGGATCCTAAAGGTTTCTACAAGCAAAATGAACTGACTCTCCCTGACATTCATCGCTACTTGAAGAAACCTGACATTCCATATAAGAAGAAGAGCACCCTACCTTCCTCCTACCCCGACCTTAGGAAGTGCATTTTGGCTTTGGTGATCAAATGCAACATCCATCTGAAGAAAAATTAAACGGTTATTGTAGAGAACATTGCTGTCATTATGTATTGCATCCTAGAGAACATCGGTGTCAAGTGGGCTAGATACATTCTACATCATATGACCTACTTCGACACTGGTAAGAACACCAAATGTACCCATCCCTCGTACCCAGCCCTGAGCTGTGGTTTGTTTTAGTTTAATATTGAGAAATCACTCTTTTCTGACTTCCATTACAAGGTAGCCTGGAAGGGTGTTTGTATCATTGAAACCACAATTCAGAAGTATGTGCCTATGTTTGCCTCTTCTACCCCTGGTGCCTCTCCCTCTACCTCTACAACCCCTGCCTCCTCTACTCGAGATCTACCTCCTTAGCCCCTCCTCGACCTAGTCGTGCTTTGTTCTGTGTACCTAATGAAAACCTTATGGGCTACATAATGCACCAACAAGCATACAACCAACAGGTCCAGGAGCACCTGCATCAGGATTTATGTTCTATCATGTCGACCATGAACCTATCATGTGCCCATCCCTACCCCACCTACCACCCCTACCCCGGTGGTGATTATGCTTTATATGCATACAATCATTACTACCCTTCCCCTAAGCCTTCTGTTGCTGCTGTTCCTCCACCCTTTGCTGCTAGTGGTCCTGCCGCTACCCCTACCTACCTATCATTGCCTGCTGGCCCCCTGGCCACCTTGCTTTCCAGCCTTGGAGACTCTACTCCATCTTTTCCTCAGGCCAATGAGCTCTGTGCTCTTGGTATGACTTGGGATGAGAAGAATGCTCATTGGCCCGGTCGTGGTTTCAGTCCTCCTATAGACGAGGAGATGTCTGACCAGGATGATGATGTTGAGGTTGCTGATGACGATGATGGTGATGGCAAGGACACTTCTGATGATGGTGATGGTGATGGTGCTGATTCTGGTGATGAAGGCACTATAGTTGCACCCTCTGATGAAGATGAGGACTATGAGCCTGAAGTCGATGACGAAGACACTGTCGATATAGATAATTTAGATGTCTAGCTTTTTTCTTAGTTTTTAGTCTAGTATGTTGATCATATACATCTTTCTAGGCTATTTTATATAAGAAACATCTGGGCACATTACCTGAGTTGTACTATTTTTATCTTCTATTTTTCATCGCTTCTTGCTTGTAGTTACTTTCATGAGAACATGCATATGACTTGTAATATATGTTATGTGCACTCTTGCTCCTTGCTTTGTTATATATTATGAGTTGGCGCCATCTTTTTCCATATTTTGATTATGACTAAGATTATATGGTGCTTTCGTCTCTGCCTAACAGATGATATGAGATTGCTTGTATGAATGTCTGGTTGATTGTATTTTGGAGAAGACCTGGTTATATGTTCTTCTACCCCCCTTATTTTTGATAATGTCAAAAGGGGGAGAGACATTTCAATGTCTTGAAACTCAATCATATTGTTATTCCTTGTTATATTGTTTCTTATTGCTTATGAGATCCTTTTTGTTGTTCATTTACTATTTTATCATGTGACTTGCAAAGGACCACATAATACATGTATGCTATAATTTCTTTTTATAGATAGACTAACCATGTAGGTTAGAGAAAGCATAGATTGAGGGGGAGTAATTCACATTGTTCACATATTGAATCCCCTTAATTCACAAGGCAAAGGTATAACTTCTATATCCTTTTCAATATGATTAAGGAATGGTTTGTCATTGTCAAAAAGGGGGAGAATATTGACCTAGAGGTTATACATTGTTTTGATAATGACTTAGCCATTCCATTCATATGTATCTAATATGTGTATTCAAGATTAATTTTAGGTGTTAGGTACGTGAAAAGGATCAAAAATCAAAAGCCCTAATTTGCTCAAGTTCAAGACAAAAGCTATACAAGTGTGTAATTTGGGAAATCCATGTAAACAACCTTAGAATATTTTTGTAATCACTTGTATTGATGAATTGGCTTGTAACTAAGATGAGAAAATTGATTGAGACACTAAACACCAAGTTTTAATCACTTTTGATGCACTTTAGAAAATTGATCACAGGCACTCAATCGGTTGAGTTCCAATCTCGACTGATCCCCTTGGATCAATTCTCTAAAGAGTGCATTGGTCGAGTTGTGTTTTTCACAGAACTCGACTGATCGAGTAACTGACCAAATCGATCTTCATTGGTCGGTTGAGTTTCCCCAAGACAAACTCGACCGATGGTTTGAATATCAGCTTTGTCTTTTACTCTATCAGTCGAGTTACCTTTATTGAAACTCGACCGATTGCACTGTATGAAATTTGTAGAAAAGGTTATTGTGACCATTGGTGAGCTATTTGATCGAAAATAGAGTCATTTCTTTGGGAAAAAAATGCTATATTTCGGCCCAAAGTGTCCCACAACTCAAAGGGGCACCCTTAGCTATAAATAGGACCTCTTGGAGTTCATTCCAAGGTTTGCTCATTCACTACATGCTTGGTCCTAGCTTAGTTGAGAGTGTTCTAACCCTTTGAGCCCCTTTCTCTCTCTACCTTCAAGTCAAATTCATGAGTATGAGTGAGATAGGATCTGTTGTATGAGAGCTACTCCATGTATTGATGTAAAGCTCTCCACCTCCATCTTCCTACCCTCTTTCCTATTGAAGAAAAGGTTGAAGATCTTCTCCGAGTGAAGGAGAAGGAGTTTTTATTCTTCAAGGTTGAAGAATGCATGGTGTTCCAGATCTCCAAGTGAAGGAGATAGGCAAGGTGATGCTCAAGAAAGATAGGTAATCCCTTGAAGGCCGAAGACTTGAAGAAGGAGTGGGTAAGTCCGTGTTGATGGCTGAAGACTCCATGGTTGAAGTGGGTAAGCTCCTTCTATAGGTTGAAGATCTTTTCTTGAGGTACTAAGCCCTTGGATGTTGTAGTTTTGTCTTGTAATCTTATGATGGAATATAAGAGTACCAAGATTGCAAATACTAGAGATTAATCACCTCTAGGTAGTGGATTGACATTGCTCCTAGTTAGGACATGGAACCACTCTAAACCACCTTGCCCAAGTGCATGCTCTTCCTTGTTTCTCTCCCTTGCTATGTTTGCTAATTAAGACATCAAATTGTTATTTTTTTAAGTTTCTACACTTAATATAATTTGGTGGTCTAATCCATTTTGTGAGAATTGTGAAGCTCTATTCACCCCCCTCTAGAGCCCTTGATCCAACAATATAGTGGAGGCTGAAACACTAGGTTAGCCTCCATAGAGTGTTTGTTGCATTCCCCTTTGCATTCAAGAGCTCCACCTACCTTCCTCCATCCACTACATTTCCACCTTCCATTACCCATAAATGCTAGTTTTTTAGGGTTTCCAGCATAATCCCCCATATTTACATGCCATTCATCCACCTTGAAGGAGGGAGCATGGCCTATAATAGCCTGGAGGTTAAGAAGAATATTACATGAGTTCAATGGCCTTCTACCTCCTTCTTATTTCCTTTTTGCTATTTTGTTTGATTATCAGTAGCTAAGCCCTCATGGTGGAGTGTTTGAGGGATTAAATATTACTTTCATACCATGTTGGGGGAATGTAACATATAATGAACGTAATTTTAGGATGATTGTCTCTTACTTCTATCTTGTTTCCCATTATTCTACTTGTGATTTATGCTTCTAAACATGGATTGCTTGTTGTTTGAAGCTTAAAAACACCTAGATTCTAGGGGAAATTGAATTGTGGGTGGTGATCTTAGGAATTGATCCTAGGTTCAACTAGTGGATCCCTAGATAGCACCCTATCTTCCTACATACAAATCTCTTCTCCTACAACTAAGTGTGAGATCCAAGTAGATAGTGTAAGGGTGATTAGTGCAATTGCCTACTGTTTTCTAAAGGTTAGATGGTGAGTAACATGAGGTGAAACACCCTCATCTCTACTCTCCCTTCCTACCCTTGGATCTCAATTTCACTAATGACCCTTATCCTAGAAACCTAGATTACCCGAATCCAATAGGAAATCCCACCTAGACCTTGGTCCAATCGAGCCTCATAAGGCTAGATAGGGGGTGAATGGGGGTAATTCCCCTCCCACATGCTATTCTATCTATGGCTAACTAATATCCTAGGGTTATTTCATTACATTTGACTATATTGTTTGCTTGGCAATTTAGAATAAAAATATAGGATATGTATGTTATATTGACCTCCAATTTGGACTCTTTTGACATTCCCCAAAATGGCTTAATCTTCCCATAATTTGCTAAAACCCACCTTGCTTACTTAGCTTGCTTATGCTAGTGTAGTTACTTGCCTTAATTGGCCCTTAGATTAATTGTTTAAGTCTTGATAATTTGGCCTTGCTTGCGTAGTTGGTGGTCTCTTGAGCTTTCTAGTGTTAATCTTGCTAGTTAGTGATAACCTAGGTCATTAATTTCTCTAGCGATTAACGTGTTCCATTAGTGTAACTTAGCTTTAGTCACTTTCTTACTTATTTATCTTCTTCATTTATTAGAATTACTTGTTTAGGGTTAACTTAGGGTTTCTTTTAGTCTAGTTTCCTTTCTTTATTTCAGTTCCTTACATCATTTGTGTAATTAACCAGATATACCGACAAACTCTAAAAAGCCTACCCTCACTTTAGGAACATAGATCACACTAACCTAGCTCTACTTCCCCCCTCTCTCCCTACAAATCAACCCCTCACTTGCCACTCAACTACACTACAATATAATCATGTGTGCTTGTGGGTGTATACTATGGTCTATGTGAATGTGTTAGTATAGGGTCCCCTTAAAATTTTGAAAGACTCGGGTGTTTTTTCCTTAGGGTTGCGTCTAGTCACCATTCAATTGATTAGTGTGTGGTCCTTGGGGAAAAACACCAAGCTTTCTGACATCATTACTGGGGAGTAGAGGTGCTCGACCTAGATAGTTAGTGTAGCTTAGCTTTTCCAACTGTCCTCAACATTTGTACTCTTTATTCTTATTTTCTTTTGCATACTTGTCTTCTAACTTAGCTCATGTTGCTTGTTTGTGCATTATGCATGTGATAGATGAGCATGCTTGGCATACATTCAACTTATACCACCTTGGTTCCCTTCGACCCTAAGATATGTAGAAGAAGACATCAGAAAGGCTGCTAACAACACCAAGACTCTAAAATGGAAGACCTGAATGCCCAAAACCCTTTTGGGGGTGTTCCACAAAACCCTCCTGGGAGTATTACACAAAACCCTCTTGGAGGTACTCCACAAAACCTTCCTAGGGGTGCTCCAGTACCACAAAACTACCCCCGTCATGAGTACTTCACTCCAAGGAACTACACCTCACAAATTGCCACCCTAGTTGACCAAATGATGGGACAACAACTTTCCATCCCACAACCCTTCTCAGACTCCTACCCACTTACTATGGAATGGAGAATGAGAATCCATACCACCATATGGATTCCTTTCTAGAAACATGTTCAACTTCCCTTACTTTGACATTCGCTGACAATTCCATAAGGAGAACCCTCTTCCCCTTCCCCCTCAAAGAAAAAGGAAATGAGTGGTATATGTCAAATCCTGAATTGGTGACTTGGGTAATTATGAAGAATGAGTTTTTGAAGAAGTTCTACACCATCTCTAAGCTAAGTCAGATGAGGAGGTGCATCACCTCCTTTACACAAAAAGAAAGTGAACCCTTTCATGAAGCCTGGAAGAGATTCCAGAAGCTCATGCGAGACTTTCCCCACCATGAAGTTCCACTATGGAAGCTAGTGCAATCTTTCTACACCACACTTGTTGAACTGAGCCAAATTACAGATGAATCTTCTTGTGGCATAACATTCATGGCTAAGCCACTAGAAGAGTCCTAGACACTCTTTGAGCACCTTGCTGAGAACCCACACCACCGAGCTTTAAGAAAGGGGGAGCACTGTGATAAGAACTGGGTTCCTCCTCTCCTCCTCCAACTCCAGTTAGAGATGACACAAATCCTTAAATTGTAAAGATCCTTTCTGACATGATGACTTGATGAAGAAACAAGATGGAGGGTCTTCTACTCACTCTATCAATGTCTTGGAGGCTATATGTGAAGTAGTGCAAGCCTTGCAATCTTTTGGGAATAGGAACAACCAAGGCCCTATGTCAAACTCCTACACTCTAGGATGGAGAAATAACCCGACATTTTCATGCAAGAAACAAGATGAAGAAGTTCAGGGGCAACACCAAGGGATAGGGTACAACTCAAAGTTTGAAGATGAAGTTCTCAGAAGGATAAGAAGCCTTGATGAGATGAAGAAGGATGTGTCCTCCCATGGACAAAAAATTATCTGCCTCAAGAAAAGACTAGATCAAATATCAATTTCACTTGCTCGACATGAAGAGGGAAGACTCCCTTCCCAACCCATGGATAACTCAAACAATGATGGTGGTTATATGAACACTACTCAAGGTGCCTATATCCCACCACAAATCCAAGTACCCACTCTTCAAAAATATGAAGGACCTCCTAACCCCTATGCTCCTCCACCTCCACAACCCCTATTCAACTATCAATACACTCCACCTCTACCACACTCATACCAACAACCTCCTCCACAATATCATCCCCATCCACAAGAAGCACAATAACCTCCATCCCAACAGCAATTCATTGTATAAAACTCAAATCCCCCACACCAAAGACGACCACCACCTCAACAACCACAACATCCACCACAAAATTCCTCCTCTACCACTCATGAGAAAGTGAAAGTTGTGAGAGTGTTGAGAAGTGGGAGGACTTTGGAGCAACCAAGAGAGACACCAGTTGATAGAGAATCCGGTGAAGCTATATTTGATACCGTGATACAAGGAAGTGATACCGAGATTCAGGGTGGTGATATTGTGATAGGAAACTGGGCTGATTCTATGATCCACAATGATGATACTGTGATTTGTGTGATACCACTTGACAATTATGTTGATGTGAACCAGTCAGGAGCACAATTCTCCCCTTTTCCTAATGCACTTGAAGAACCATCCACCGAGAAAATAAAGAAGAAACATACCAAGGATATCATGGATACCTTTAAACAAGTGAGGATCAATATTCCATTGCTAGATTCCATCAAGAAAATTTGGTCCTACGCAAAGTTCTTGAAAGATTTGTGTACCTTAAAGGGGATGACAATAGGAAGAACACCGATGCAAGTCAAGCTCATTGAGAAAGTGAGCTCTATTCTGCAACACACCATGCCAATGAAAAGAAAAGACCCTGATGTACCCATCATTTCTTGCTACATTGGAACTCACCATACAGACCAAGCACTCCTTGACTTAGGTTTTAGCGTGAAATCTGATGTCCAATGATGTGTATGATGAATTAAACTTGGGACAATTGCAATTGTCTAATTGCACCTTGTATCTAGCCAAATGTTCTATTAAGACTCCTCAAGGGGCGAGTTGATTATGTGTTGGTAAATCTTGACATTGACACCTATGCATTCTTTCATGCTGATTTTATGTGCTTGGTATGGAAAAGGACTCAAGGAAGGTGTTGAATATCTTGGGAAGACCCTTGCTGACTACAGTTGATGTAATGATTCATGTGAGAACTAGCACCATGTATGGGACATTCATGCGCATGAACATCCAGTTGAACATTCTCAAAGCTTCTTCTAAATATGAGGTAATAGGTGCTACTAAATAAGATTGCTATCTGATTGACTGCCTTGAGGATATTGTAGAAGAATGCCTTCCTGCATGGATTTAGACTGCCACCCAAGCTAGGAGCCTAGAGCCCCTTGTGGAGTTCCATAATGATGATGATTGTGAGGAAGATGATCTAGCATTAGTAGTTGCAAGTGAGGATCTCCCATCCATTTTTGAGAAATCTCTGAGGAACTCCAATAAACAATCTCCAGACCTTGAGCTCATGTCTCTTATTTAAGGCTTGAAGTATGCTTTTCTATGTTCCAATGACACCCTCTCAGTGATCATTTCTTTTGTCCTTTCTCCAAAACAAGAAGATGCTCTTATTGTTGTGTTAAAGAGAAACATTCAAGCCACAGGATGGCCTATTTTTTTATTTGAGGAGTGCTGACCCCCTCCATCGATGTTCATTGAGTCTATCTTGAAGATGATGCAAGGTTGTATAGACAAATGCAAAGAAGATTGAACCCAAAGATGAAAGATGTTGTAATACAAGAAGTGGTAAAGTTGTTGTATGTTGGGATCACTATTTGGGAAATCGGTCCACACGGCTGCATATACTCCCGTATATACCTATTCAATCACCCTACAACATTGTATATTGCTAATCGATCCACTAAGCGGTCATGAGCCGCATATACTCCCACTTGGCCGATTAAGCAGACGATTAAACTCCTCTTTTTCAAAAGTCAACAACTTATGTCAATGCATTTCATACATACATGCATACATATACACACATTTCATTATATATTTAAATTTAAATATTTAGTCATTGATCTATATGTATACATTGTAATTCATATAATTTTTTTTTGCACACATTTATACATTTAGATGAATACTTTTTGATATATTAGCATGTATACATACCATATACAATATACATAATTATACAATCACACATTTGTACATGTATATACATTTGTACATTTATTTACATACATTTTAGTAATATAACATATTTACAAAGACATCCCATATATAAAAATATATACATACATAAGCACATGATACATCATAAATACATGCATGTTAGTATGTTTATATTTAAATGTATATATGTGGCTACTCTATATATTTTAATTTATGATCTCAAAATATCATTTTATATATAATTATTTTATTGAAGTAAAAAAATCTAAAACTACATATACTCCCATATATACTCCCGCATACCACATATACTCTACGCAGTACCCTCTTCGCCCGTACACCACATACTACTTTCCTGAACAATGGCTGGGATCATCTATCCCATTTCTAACCGTCCTTGGGTGAGTCCCATCCAAGGTGTGCCCAACAAGGGTGGGTTCACCGTGGACAAAAATGAAGATGGGGATTTAGTTCCTGTGAGAGAGTAGTCTAAGTGGAATTGTGTGTGGAATAAATGAAATTAAATGAAAAGACAAGAAAAGATCATTTACCTCTCCCATTCGTTGATCAAATCTTGGAGATACTTGTAGGGCAAGGTTTATATTATTTTCTTGATGGTTACTTAGGTTACTTTCAGGTGGATGTGCACCCATCTGATTAAAAGAACACCACGCTCACTTATCCAAGTGGTACCTTTTCTTATTGGAGAATGCCATTTGGGTTGTGCAATGCCCCTTCCACCTTACCAAGATGTGTGACATCTATGTTTGTTGACATACTTGATTTGTCTCTTGAGGTCTTTATGGATGATTTCTTAGTGTTCGGAAAGACTTTTGATGATTGTTTTCTCCACCTCACAATTGTTCTTAAAAGATGTGTCAAGGTCCGTCGAGTGTTATCTTGGGAGAAAAGTGATTTCATGGTCCCAGAAGGCATAGTGTTGGGACATAACGTTTCAAAAGCCAAAATTGAGGTTGATAAGGCCAAAGTGGGCCTAATTTCTACTCTTACTATTCCATCCACCGTGAGACATGTTCGTTATTTTTTTTGTGCAAGTGTGAGCCTCCCTTTTTATTTCTTTTTCTGTAAGAAAGTTCAACATCATAAAGAAAAGAGCGTCAAAAAATAAAGGAACATAAAGGAACAAAAGGAAAAACAACATCAGTCCAATATCATTGAAGATCGTAGAGTATCCTCAGGTCGGAAGATATAGCTTTCCCAGTATAATGAGGCATCTCTAAGCTTTTCTAGAAACACCTATTTGTTCATTTCCTTCCAAAAAAACATGGATGGGTACTTCTAGGGAAGCAAAGTTAGACTTGTAGGTCTTCATTAAAATAGCACCATCTTCTCTATTATAAGATAACAAAGGATTCCAAGAACCTGAATAGCTGAAACCCAAACATTGAAGGAAAGATTGGAGACAAAGGGATGTCATTATTTCACAAGATAGCCATTCTTTTCACAAGATAGCCTCCCAGTCAAGTAACTAAAAGAAGACCTGACCAGATGTATGCATGGAGGAATAGAAAGAAACAAGAACTCTGAGATCACTTTGGATTGTAGAGAATCCTTAGATCAGAAGACATATCATCCCAGCATTTTGAAACATCACTGAGCCTTCCCATGAAAAGCATGTTATTCCTTTCTTGCCAAACATGGTAGAGCACTATAAGGAAAGCAATCTTTGACTTGTATGTCTTCATCAACATAGCACCATCATCTCTATTCACATGTATATGCGGAATCCAAGAAAATTGTACAACTGATTCCCAGATATATAATTGCAAACGAAAAAATATGATATGTGTCTTCATATGCTTTATTACAGAGAGAGCAACTAGAGATAATGTTGAGTCCAATACTTCTTAACATGTCCTGGGTAGAAACTTTATTTAGAAAAAACTTCCAACCAATGAGACAGAAAGCATGAGGAACATTGTTCTTCCACAAGTTAGTAGCCCAGTTAGGTTTAGTGTGAGTAGTTCTGACCAGCTCCCACCAATTCTTGGTTGATAAATTCTCCAACCCTTTACAAAGAATTTTGTTAACATGATCAAATTTACAATTCAAAGAACTAACAAACTCCTTAAAATCCATATAGCGTCTCTTCTCAGGGATGTTCCAGTCCCCATTCCCAACAAAATTTTGAAGAGTACTAATAAGTCCAAATCCCAAACATAAGATATTGTTAGAGCCAATCATATTACTTAGAAACCCTCCTCCAGGGATCTCTCCACATCTTAATAGCATCACCATTACCAATAGTATACAAAATGTGAGGGATGATATAATGTCTATATTTAAAGACCTACCTCCACATCCAAAAACCATTCATGTTAATTTTGATTGACCAAATAGAATCCTTATTCAAGTATTTCCCATATCCATCTCACCCACATTGAGTCTTTTTTACTAGCAATATTCCAAATATTATGTAAAATACCAGTAGTGTTCATATCCTTCACTCTTCTAATACACAATCCACCTTCATTCCTTAGTCTACAAACATTGGACCATTTAACATAGTGAATCTTCTTTTCCATCTCAACACCACCCCATATGAAGTTTTTATAGATACATTCAATCTCTTTTATAATCGAGGCAGTGAGAGGAAAGGTCGATAACCAGAATAGGTGTAAGGATAGTAAAGTAGATGCACTAAGTTCTACTCTTCCACTGAAGGAAAGAGTCTTCAATTTCCAACCTTCTATCTTACTCTTAATTTTGTTAATAAGAGGAGCATAGTGATTCTTATTCAACTTACCACAAAACAAAGGGAGACCTAAATATCTCATGGGAAAATATCCACAAGGAATGACCATAATCTTTGATAGCTTGGTCTTATCAGTATTGTTACTGTAGAACACATTACTTTTAGAGTGATTTACCTTTAAACCGGAGCATCTACCAAACTCCCTGATCAAATTGGCGATGGCTACAACATTTTCATCATTATCTTCCAAGGAAATCATCATATCATCAGTAAATAAAAGGAGGGAGACATGCATGCAGGAGCATTTAATAGTAGAGATGCAGGAATTTGAAACAACATGATTCATGGTAGTAGTGAAACCTTCCATAGAAAGCACAAAAGGTAAGGGGCTATAGGATCCCCTTTTCTAATACAATTTGAGGGATATATGGCTTGAGTAGGTTCTCCATTAATCAAGACATGATAATTGCTCATATACATGATGGTTTGAAGCCAGTTTATCCAACAAATAGGAAATTTCATTCTTTTAAGAATGTCAAACAGACACTCCCATTGAATGGCATCATAAGATTTAGCTAAATCAACTTTAATACACATTTTAGGTCAAGACACATTCTTATTGAAATCACTAATAAGCTCATTAGTAAGCAATAAAGCATTAGATATTTTCCTTCCTTTAATGAAAGCAACTTGATTCTTACGAATTAGATTATGGACAATAGGTTGTAGACAATTTTCCATTACCTTAGTAATGATCTTATCGACAAATTTACAAAGAGTAATCAGCCTCCAATCTTTGATATAAACAACACCTTTGACTTTAGGAATAAGAGTGATAAATGATTTATTTAGTACTTTAATCAACTCTCCACTTTTGAAGAAGTTATGGACAACATCAATAATATCCACTTGAATCACATTCCAGGTTGTTTTGAAGAAATGACCACTGAACCCGTCCAGTCCAGGGGCTTTGTCCCCATCAGCTTCTTTAATCACTCCTTCAATCTCCTCTTTGGAAACAAACATACAATGATTTTTAATTTGTTCAGTGTTCAGAGTAGGAACTTTCCAGTCCAGATTCCAAGAAAAAAGACTATCTTCTTATATATATTGGTTGAATAGATTATCATAATAATAAAACACATGCTCTTTGATCAGATTCTCATCATGCTCGATTTTTTCACTGATTATGAAGGCATAGAGGGAGTTTTGATTAGCTCTTGTCTTCAGTGAATTATAGAAAAAAAGTTGAGTTTCGATCACCAAGTTTAAGCCAGTTGACTCTAGATATTTATTTATCATAGCTTTTCTCAACTTCTGCATCAATAATGGCTTGATTTTTCTTATCATCTGCAGTATATCTAAGATTCACATCATCAGGTGCATTATCAGTCATTTTCAGAGCTTCAATGGCCTCAAGTTTGGAAATTTTAGCATTCTCACAAATATCTCCCACCTTTTCTTTGTTCTAGGCAATCATATTTCTTTTGACATTTTTGAGTTTCGTAATAACCTTGTACATAGCATTCCCTTTCACTTTGATGTTCCATGCATCTTCAACAATACTAAGAAAGTCATGTCTTTTACTCCACGCATTGATAAATTTGAAATCACCCTTCTTCCTTTTGTGAGTATCACTAAAATTTATTTGGATTTGTCTATGATCACTAATAATATTATTAATGACCTCACCTCTGACATTTTTGAAAACTGAGTAGAAGTCCAGGTTGTAGATGCATCTATCAATTTTAGAAAGAATAAGGTTTTCACCTTTTTCCTGTTATCCCAAGTAAAGAAGGGACCTCTCAACTCAAGTTCAACTAGGTTTAAGTCAGAAATAGCATTGCTGAAATCCCTCATAGTAGAAAATGAATAGTTTCCTTTACCCTTTCTCTCATCTGAAGATCTAATAGCATTGAAATCCCGAAGAGTAATCCAAGCTTCGTTTTCCTTAGGGAAAATTCTTTTCAAATCTTCCCATAAGATCCTTCTTCTTTTTTCATAATTTTGAACATAGATAGCAGTGACCAGAAAGGAACTCCCATTGCAATTAACTAGTAAATTAATCACTTTATTCAACCTTCATGATGTTGACAATATTTTGGTCCCATAGAATGATGATTCTTCCAAGCAGATGTGAGGCGTGATTAGATATCCACATATTATTCAGCCATAATATGTGCATAGTTTTACACATCTTCTTATATCTAATTTTTGTTTCAATTAGAAAACTTATAGGACATCTCGCATCAGCAAGATTTTCCCTAACCTTCTCCTAGTGCCCTAGTCTATTAAGACCTCTAACATTCCAGGAGAGAAAATTTATCCACATATTTAGAGGCGTGATTAGATATCCACATATTATTCAGTCATTATTTCTTGGGACATGCATGTTTCTATCACATGTTCACCAAGGATTTTAGCAATATTTCAAGACCATTGTGTCATTTGCTTGAGAAAGATGTGGAGTTTAATTTTAATGACAAGTGCATTGAAGCTTTTAGCCACTTGAAGCACAAGTTGGTTTCTCCTCCTATCATGCAACTCCCAGATTTCTCTTTGCCATTCGAGATAATTAATGATGCTTCAAATATGGTAGTGGGGGTTGTGTTGGGTTAAAGGATTAACCAAATTCAACGTGTTATCTACATAGCAAGTAAAATCCTTGATGAATCTCAGAAAAACTACACCAAAATGGAGAAGAATCTATTTGCAGTAATCTTCGCACTTGACAAATTTGGTTCTTACCTTTTACAAAACAAAGTCACCGTATACATGAATCATGCAACCTTGAAGTATCTTATGGAAAAGAAAGACTCTAAATGAAGATTGATTCACTGGATTCTATTTCTCCAAGAGTTCAATTTAGAGATTGTTGATAATGAGGGAATTGGCAATTATGCAGTTGATCAACTTTCCCATATTGAGGCACCATATCATGATGTAAACTAGATTAAGGAGATGATGCCACATGTGCAACTCTTCCTAGTTTCCTCCACTCAAAAACCATGGTACAAGCACATACCCAACTTCTTGTCTAGTGGGAGGATACCAAGTACTTGGACAAGGGAAGAGAGCCCGAGATTGTTTTCCATGGTGAAGACGTGTGGGATGACCCACATCTTTTCAAGTATTGCTCTGACGAACTCATAATAAGGTGTGTCCCCAAAAGTGAGCAATAAGATATTCTCTCCATGTGCCATTCCAAAATTTGTGGAGGACAATTTTGTGGAAAGCGTACAACCACTAAAGTTCATCAAAGTAGATTTTATTGGCCAACTTTGTTCAAAGACTCCAATGAGTATTTCAAGTGTTGCATGAAGTGTAAAAAGGTGGTAATTATCTCAAAAATGGATATTATGCATCTATCACCCATTCTAGTGGTAGAGGTGTTTGATGTTTGGGGTATTGACTTTATGGGTATGTTCCCCTCCCTCTTTTGGATATGTGTACATCTTGGTGGTTGTTGACTATGTCACCAAGTGGATTGAAGCAGTTGCTACAAGGACTTATGATCAAAAGTTGGTATTTGAATTTGTCAAGTCTAACATCTTTATCCAATTTGGTGTGCCAAGTGAAATGATTAGTAATGGTGGAGGCCATTTCATTCATAGAACTTTTGAAGGATTGCTGAAAAGAGATGGTGTAAACCATGGTGTGGGTACTCCTTACCACCCTCAAACTAGTGGTCAAGTTGAGTTGGCTAACCAGGAGATAAAATTCACTCTTGAGAAGACTGTGAGACCGGAAGTTCATTCTTGTAATATGGTGAGACTAGACCGCAAGGATTGGTATCTACGTCTTAATGAAGCTTTGTGGGAATATAGAACAACATTCAAGGCCTAGATTTGCACCACAACATTCAAGCTTGTGTATGGTAAGAGCTTCCATCTACCCATTGAGATGCAACACAAGGCTTTATGGGCTTTAAAATATATAGACATGGATGTATATACCAGCAAAGTAAGAACGAAACTACAGATTCATGAGTTGGAAGAGGTGAGGCATGGAGACTATGAGTTATCGAAAAGATACAAGGAGAGAACCAAATTCTTACATGACAAGTTGATCAAAAAGAAGAATTTTGAGCCCGAACAATGGGTGTGGTTGTACAATTCAAGGATGGAGTTCTTTCCCAAAAGGATTAGGTCTAGATGGGAAGGACCTTTGATGCGATGATTTTGAGTCGCATTTAGAGACCTATTTCATATGTGTTTTGTGCCTTAATTACTCATTTTCATGGATATTATTGCATAATTCACTTTATTTGGTCTTTGCCATCATTTTATATCAAATCCCCTTTATTTCATTATTTTAAGCATTATTGATCATCTTATCATAAATCGTGTGGATTTATTTGGTCTTGTTGTGCAATTTCAGGAAAAACAAGTATCTATATCCGTCGATACCATCGACCAAGCCACAGGTTGTCAGCCGAGAAGAGCAATACAGAGTCGATACCATCGACACCCAAGTCGATGGCATCGAGATGTCTCCAGGCTGCTGGCAAGGATGAAGTCGATACCATCGACGGATGTCGATGCCATCGACACAAGGAGAGCTACAGCGTCGCTAAACGACAACAACCGACGCTAAAGGAGTCGATACCATCGACACCCAAGTCGATGGTATCGAGATCACCACAGGCGCTCAGAATAAAAGAAAGGAAAGCTGCCGCTAATCCGCCGGGTCGATACCATCGACCCGCGTCGATGGTATCGACGCCGGCAGATATGCGTTGGATGTGTTTTGATTTCGATCGGACGACCGTTGTTATTTGACGACCTAATTAGGGACTTATACCTAATGACGGCCGCCGAGACGTAGGAGGATCTCATTTTTAGATTGCTCGAGTGCCGAGGAGGAGAGAAAGGAGAACGGAGGCCGAGAAGCTCATCCCGGGTGATTCGGACGCTGCCGAGGACAATTTCCACCACCGACAGGCGGGGAAAGCTTGTGTTCTACGCCAAGGATCCACCGGTTCTTCTCCGTTCAGGGGTTTTCCCATCTATTTCACGTTTTTCTTATGAATTCCCCAATTTCTACCATGTATTTGTGTAAGATGAACATGAGAGGCTAAAACCCTCAATCTTTAGGACCGGGAGTAGCCCGGGGATACATTGTATGATGATTTTATATTGATAATTCATATTTTTCTCTCATATCCGTGGTATAAATTCGTTTTCTCTATTGCTATTGTTATGCTTGATCACCATAATAATAAATTAATGCCCTTAATCACTTCGACAGAAGGATTAACGGTTGAAAAGAAACGAATTCTACATTAATTAATAAAACCCTTGACAAAGGAGTTGTAAAATTAATGGTGGGAACTGAGGGACCGATCTTAATGCGCTTAGTTTAGGGGAATGATTACTATGACGATGGAATCAACCTAAATCTAAGTAGTGGATTACACCACGACAGTGGGTAATTCTCAATTCAGGCCACTACCCGGATAGAGAGAGAAGTGTGAGGAATTATATGAAACCTAATACAATGTTGACCCGCGGTGAAACCGCCATCCTAAAGATATCCCTTTTAATTGATTAAATTAACCTTTAATCGATTGTTTTCTTTGTTTGATTTTTATTTTCTTTTAATTTGAACAACAAAACCCTACTTTGTTAATCGGCCTAGCTGATTGCGATTAGTTAGTAGAAGTCTCCAATAATTCACGTATCCCTGAGTTCGACTCGGGCCTCACAAGGCCTATATTACTCGACGCGTATACTTGCGTTTAAGCGCGTAGTAAAATACACGTCAAGTTTTTGGCTCCGTTGCCGGGGATACGGCGAATTATTGGCACTTTGAGTGCTAAGAGCGGCCATTCTAGGCCACATTTTTTTTTATTTTATTTTACTTTAAAACAATTTCAAAAATTCCTTTATTTCTCTATAATTGTGTTGTCTCGTTCAAAGCATTGTACTGAACCCCTATTTCCATATTTTAGGTACTTTGCATGGTGCACACACGTAGTCGAGACTACGTGAATCGCACACCTGAGGTTCCATCTGCGGGACCAGAGGACGAGGGCTACTACGAGGAGGAACACCATAGTGATACAAATTCTGAATCTGAGCAAGAACAAGAAGAAGTAATGGCTGAAGCACAGACAATATGGGAGAAGATCAAGGCGTCTTCTTCCTCTGCATCAAAAGGGCCTATAAAGAAACAGGGGCTAAACATACCTACATACAAGATCGACCCAGCACTGATTAACTTGGTCAAATCTAATGCATTTCACGGACTGAAAAATGAAGATCCAGTGGCACATATTAGTCAGTTTGTGGAGAACTGCGATATGGTAAAGATAGATCGCTTTCCGTAGGATGTGCTCTATCTCAAGTTATTCCCCAGTTCCTTGGCGGGAGTAGCAAGAGAGTGGCTCCACAACCTCGACGACGAGTTTGTTGAGTCATGGGATCACATGGTGGAGGTTTTCTTCGAGAGGTTCTTCCCTCCTGAGAAGACCAATGATATGATCCGAAAGATCCACAATTTCACCCAACAGGCGGGTGAAACCTATTCTGAGACGTGGGAGCGATTCCAGGTCATGTTGAGGAGATGTCCACACCATGGATTGGACAAGGAGACCCAAGTGAAGATCTTCTACTTTGCTCTCTCCGAGCATGATAGAAGTAATCTTGATTCCGCCGGATCTGGTTTCTTTCTAAATAACACGGATACCAGATGTTGGGAAATATTGAAGAACATGGCTAGGAAACAGTCATGGGGTGACAGAGGTGCAGTGGAACAGGTCAAGGCTGCTGGTGAATCCAGAATAGTTAGGGAGCTAAACGATAAGTTAGATCTTCTAGCCAAGAAGGTGTTAACTAATGAGGATGCATCTGATGATGGGGAGGCCCAAGTGAAATTCATGCAACAACAGGGCTATAGAAACAATGACTATTCATGGAGAAAGGATAAAAAGTTTTCTTGGAAGGATCCGAATAACTTTCTACAAGATCCGGATGCAAAGCCACAACCGAGAGCTGAAGATAAAAATACTGAATTGCTAAGCCAAATGGTCCAGCAAAATCAAGAGATGATGGCCATGTTTGGAAAACAACTGCAATCTCAAGGTGATATTCTAACCAAATTTGGGCAGATGCTGCAAAGCCATGGAGCGCAAATGCGGGCATTGGAGACCACCGTGGCACAGATTTCAAGTGAGGTGGCGGCTATCAAGCACGCCAATCAACAGAAACCAGCCGAGAATGCGAATGTGGTTCAAGCGCACCATCAGGTCAAATACATTTCTGTGGTGAGTAATGAAGAAGAATCTCAGGTGCAAGAAGTTGCAGAGGAAAGGAGAATGACGTTCAATGTGAATGCAACACCGGCAATACCATTTCCACGCACGTACTATGGACTGCCGGGTGGAAACCCTTTCTTCAGAAAATCTGATAGAGTTGTGAATACTGTATCTCCACCTGGGCAAAAAGAAGAAGTGCAAGTTTGTGCACATGCGGAGACAAAGAAGGTGGAAGAGGAACCACACCAAGCTGCTACTAATGAGGATGACTTGCAAAAGCACACGTCCGAGATAGTGAGTGAAGCAAGCTTAGGGGAGGTACCCCCGAAAGACTCATATGTGCCTCCTCACAAGCATGTCAATGCGGCAGATGTGTCAAATCGGGACAATCCAAAGTTGAAGAAGGAGCACCGACACTATAGGAAATTCTTGGAAATGTTCCGCAAGCTGCATATCAACATTCCGCTGGTGGAGATGATTGAGAAAGTGCCCGCCTACGGGAGGTTCATTAAAGAGATCATCAACAAGAAGAGGCGGATAAATGATGATGAAATTTATTGGTTGAATGAGACGGTGAGCTCGATGATTCATGCGAGTTCACCAAGGAAGAGAAAGGACCCAGGAGGTTTTTACATTCCGTGTTCAATAGGTGGTCAACATGTTTCTAGAGCGCAATGTGATTCTGGCGCTAGTATCAATCTCATGCCTTTGGCTACTTTTCAGAAGCTAGGGTTAAAAGAGATCAAGAAGTTGGCTGCGACAATTGAATTGGCAGATGGGTCGACAGTGAGACCCTATGGAGTATGTGAAGATGTGCTAGTTAAGGTTGACAAATTCGTATTCCCGGTGGACTTTGTCGTCATGGACATGCCACCACTCCAAAGCTGTGAAATTCTCCTTGGAAGACCGTTTCAAGCAACGGCAGACGTTGTGACTGCCTTAGGGAGAGGTACTTTGTCCTTGGGAATTGGAGGAGATCGAGTTGAATTCAAATTACCACATGATCCTCTAAGTGCAGTTCCCAAAGTGAAAAGATGATGACTGTCATACGTCTAGCCTAAGACGTTAAAGAAGGGCGCTTGTTGGGAGGCAACCCAACCATTGGTACATTAGGATAGTTTAATGTTAGGTGTAGTTTGCTTTTATTTTGTTTATTTTTTAGTTTAAAAATGATACCTTGATCCGTTTGTTAAATGTGCAGGAACAGGCAGGGTCGATACCATCGACACATTGGTCAATGGTATCGACATGGGTTCAGGTCGACACCAGCAAAAATCGCACTGCGTCGATACTATCGACACCCCCGTCGATGGTATCGACATGGTCACAGACAGGTCGCAATAAAAGGTCGATGGTATCGACATGCCAGTCGATACCATCGAGATCTCTGGAGATTTTCAGAAGAAATCGACTCAGAAATGTCGATACCATCGACACACAGGTCGATGGTATCGACATTTCAAATGAAAAAGGAGGCGGCCGGACTCGCGAGGCAGTTGCCCTAATCAGCGAGTCGATACCATCGACTTCCGTCGATGGTATCGATGGGCATACAACATGGTCGGTGTCAGTTATTCAAGATGGAGTTATTGGTCAAATGAAGTCATCAACGAGTTCTTCCTCCACTTGCGCCAAGTGTCATCCAGAGCAAATCCGGACCCCACGACCCTGGCAGTACCCACCTCCGCCTCCACAAGAATGATCATGGTATCACTGTTCCACCCTTAAGTTAGTCTTTGACTATGAGGCCATAGTCGGATTCAAGCTTAGGGGGGTGGCTGGAACAGCTCTATCTTATATCTTTTCTTTAGTTGTTTTAGTTTCTACTTTGTTATTTGTTTTTGCAATTTTAAGTTTTTATTTAGGATCCACATCTATCTAGTGTAATTGTGGATGTCGTAAAAATTGTCATCTTGCTGTTTTCATGGGGAAATTAAGGGAATTGAAAAATTTTTCTGTGTCATTTGGATAGCTTTACTTGGTTGTCCTTGGGGAACTTGTTCTATGAACATGATTGATTATGTCAACTTTGAAGCAATATGTCATACCCACACCCGCATTGACTCATGAAAAGTGGATAGTAACGGTTGTTTGAGCCTAACCTGATCAAATGGTAATGAGACCTTAATCAGATGTAAGAGAAAGAACCCTTTAAACTACTACACATGTCAATAAGGAGGGACACATAATTTTCTTTTAAGGTTCAGTCACTTAATCTTGTGATCATTCCACCCCATTTCCTATAATCCACCCAAGAATTGGAAGTAAAGTGCAGTTTCAATGTCTTTTGCGTGCATGGCATGTAGATAGGTTTTGCATTGTTATTTTCATGTTTTTGCATAGAATAATGAAAAAAATATATAGTGATACATGCACATTACCCTTAGGTGCATGTCATGTAGTTGCACTCACAATTTCATGATTTTCATGCATAAGCACACCATGTATCTCAGTTTTCCTAAATAGGTGATCTAATTTGTTCCATACCCTCGAAATAAAGCAAAGATCTCCAATTGGAAAGAAAATGGCCTTATACATGTATCTCTAAGCAATTATGGATATATGGGCAAAGAAAAAAAAAACAGAAGAAAAAAAATTCTGAAAAAAAAAAGAGAAAAAGGAGATTTGGAAAGAAAAGGAATAAGAGGGAGAAAGGAATGATATCACTTGTATAATAAAGGGGAATTGAGTACATGATGTGGCCTGAGTAGATTTCTATCTCATTGTGAGGTAGAAGGTTAGGGCATGCATCATTCCACTCACTTTTAGGCAGTGGGGCATTCTTAATGTGCATTTGCATCATTTAGGGCATTTTGTTATATGCATTTTGAAACTGTGTAATACTTCCAAATTCTCCCATGAACCACCCATTCCATCCACCCGTTGCTCGGATTGGTAGGCCACCGTGATTTTCTCCTCACTCATGTTTATCAGGAGAACTGCTTCCATGTAGATGGTAGTTAGGGCGAGCAACGTAGAGTAGGTGATCACAAGATGCACCATGGCTGAATCGGCGAACTTTATTATGATAACTGCCTTATGTGATAGTGTTCATCAGTTTGAAGGATAATTTCTTTTATTGATGGTTATTGTCGCCTATAGGGTAATTACTGTTCTGTGATTAGGGTAGGCCGGTTTGAGAACGTCCAGTGGGAGTCTTTTGTGAGGTGGGTTGGTGTTTTGATTGTTAGTTGACATTCGCAATTCTATTCTAAGGATTAGTTGCTCGAGGGCGAGCAATGTTTAAGCTTAGGGGAGTTTGATGCGATGATTTTGAGTCGCATTTAGAGACCTATTTCATATGTGTTTTGTGCCTTAATTACTCATTTTCATGGATATTATTGCATAATTCACTTTATTTGGTCTTTGCCATCATTTTATATCAAATCCCCTTTATTTCATTATTTTAAGCATTATTGATCATCTTATCATAAATCGTGTGGATTTATTTGGTCTTGTTGTGCAATTTCAGGAAAAACAAGTATCTATATCCGTCGATACCATCGACGGATGTCGATACCATCGACCAAGCCACAGGTTGTCAGCCGAGAAGAGCAATACATAGTCGATACCATCGACACCCAAGTCGATGGCATCGAGATGTCTCCAGGCTGCTGGCAAGGATGAAGTCGATACCATCGACGGATGTTGATGCCATCGACACAAGGAGAGCTACAACGTCGCTAAACGACAACAACCGACGCTAAAGGAGTCGATACCATCGACACCCAAGTCGATGGTATCGAGATCACCACAGGCGCTCAGAATAAAAGAAAGGAAAGCTGCCGCTAATCCGCCGGGTCGATACCATCGACCCGCGTCGATGGTATCGACGCCGGCAGATATGCGTTGGATGTGTTTTGATTTCGATCGGACGACCGTTGTTATTTGACGACCTAATTAGGGACTTATACCTAATGACGGCCGCCGAGACGTAGGAGGATCTCATTTTTAGATTGCTCGAGTGCCGAGGAGGAGAGAAAGGAGAACGAAGGCTGAGAAGCTCATCCCGGGTGATTCGGACGCTGCCGAGGACAATTTCCACCACCGACAGGCGGGGAAAGCTTGTGTTCTACGCCAAGGATCCACCGGTTCTTCTCCGTTCAGGGGTTTTCCCATCTATTTCACGTTTTTCTTATGAATTCCCCAATTTCTACCATGTATTTGTGTAAGATGAACATGAGAGGCTAAAACCCTCAATCTTTAGGACCGGGAGTAGCCCGGGGATACATTGTATGATGATTTTATATTGATAATTCATATTTTTCTCTCATATCCGTGGTATAAATTCGTTTTCTCTATTGCTATTGTTATGCTTGATCACCATAATAATAAATTAATGCCCTTAATCACTTCGACAGAAGGATTAACGGTTGAAAAGAAACGAATTCTACATTAATTAATAAAACCCTTGACAAAGGAGTTGTAAAATTAATGGTGGGAACTGAGGGACCGATCTTAATGCGCTTAGTTTAGGGGAATGATTACTATGACGATGGAATCAACCTAAATCTAAGTAGTGGATTACACCACGACAGTGGGTAATTCTCAATTCAGGCCACTACCCGGATAGAGAGAGAAGTGTGAGGAATTATATGAAACCTAATACAATGTTGACCCGCGGTGAAACCGCCATCCTAAAGATATCCCTTTTAATTGATTAAATTAACCTTTAATCGATTGTTTTCTTTGTTTGATTTTTATTTTCTTTTAATTTGAACAACAAAACCCTACTTTGTTAATCGGCCTAGCTGATTGCGATTAGTTAGTAGAAGTCTCCAATAATTCACGTATCCCTGAGTTCGACTCGGGCCTCACAAGGCCTATATTACTCGACGCGTATACTTGCGTTTAAGCGCGTAGTAAAATACACGTCAAGTTTTTGGCTCCGTTGCCGGGGATACGGCGAATTATTGGCACTTTGAGTGCTAAGAGCGGCCATTCTAGGCCACATTTTTTTTTATTTTATTTTACTTTAAAACAATTTCAAAAATTCCTTTATTTCTCTATAATTGTGTTGTCTCGTTCAAAGCATTGTACTGAACCCCTATTTCCATATTTCAGGTACTTTGCATGGTGCACACACGTAGTCGAGACTACGTGAATCGCACACCTGAGGTTCCATCTGCGGGACCAGAGGACGAGGGCTACTACGAGGAGGAACACCATAGTGATACAAATTCTGAATCTGAGCAAGAACAAGAAGAAGTAATGGCTGAAGCACAGACAATATGGGAGAAGATCAAGGCGTCTTCTTCCTCTGCATCAAAAGGGCCTATAAAGAAACAGGGGCTAAACATACCTACATACAAGATCAACCCAGCACTGTGAATCCATCCAGTGCTATTGTGAAATCTGAGAAAGAAGGCACAAAGGAATTCACAGTCAATGGACAAAGAATGAAGGCAGTTGCTGAAGTCGGTCCAAACAAGGAAAATCAAAGTATTGATATTGTTATGTTAGTTGAGGAAAACCATGTTGAGGAAGAGTTGTGTTTGAATGCAGACGAAAGAGACATATACTACAAGCATGCTCTAAATATTCCAACAGGATGAACAAATCAAGAACCAATAAGCCTGATTGAAGGCATAAAATTTAGCGCTAGTGGGAGGCAACCCACCTAGGTTTGGGAATTTTTGCACCCAACCTTCAATTTTTTATGCTTTTCATTTGCTTTTACACTTTACAAACACACATACACACACTTGTGTCTAATAATTTGCATTTAGATATTTAGATGTGGCAGGAGAAATAGGTTAAACAGAGTGAGAAGATGAGTGCAAGAACAACAATGAGAGAGAAATGTGGTGTCACAACTTTTGCATTGAAAATATGAAATTTCATGAAGTTGTTCTTAATTTGTGCACCTAAAAGGCTCACCAACGACATAGTGCATCAAAAAGATTGTGGTGGATACATCCAAAATCACAAGAGAATTGAAAATGAAAGGGGGCAATCACCATGACCATGGAGATCAGCATAGGCATGGCAACAACTGACCACTACTAGCATATCCATCCCTATGAGTGTAATAGAAAATATCCAACCCATTCGTGTTGGCCGACCAAGGGTGAGGTGAATTTTGCAAACAACACGGCAAAATGTGGAGATTTCAAGGAGGGCCACCATGACCGTGGCACTTATAGCCACCACGAGCATGGTGAGGGCATATCTTGACAACCATTGATGATCCCACTACAGGTGTGGCACACACCACGACTGTGCCATTGGCATTCTACCTCACCTGTGACCACCATGGCTGAGGCAGGACCCTACCCCACCCAATTAAGTGTATTTTTCTCCATCCACCACGACTGTCCCCCCTCATTTCACCCAACCTTGACGCCTATGGCGAGAAGCAAGCGCACCACCGGCAACCTGCTCCAACTCAATCCTCCACCTCCAGCCCTTCTCCATCCTAAAAAAACCTCCATATCACCTCCTTCACCTCCACCACACCTCCCTCCATCATTTAGATGAGCAAACCACCCCCAAATAGCCACCTTCTCCATTTTGTCCTTTCCATCCAACCACCCACAACATCCCTAAATTTACCATCACAAATCCGTTTTACGCACCCATTACCCCACTCAAATCATTCCTCCACCTTCACATAGACTCCATACTTCATTCTCAACCCATTAATACCTCCATTTCACCCTTCTTCCAAAAGTCCAAAAACCTAGTCTCCCTCCATCTTTTCCACCTAGCAATGAAGAAAGTGGGCAACACAATTAAGAAAGGGGGTAGAGTAGCCTCCAAGCAATCATCAGAGTCAAGGTGCACACCAAGAAAGTGTCCAAGGACATATCCATTCCATCACACACCCATCACCTTCAAACTCCGTTTCCACCTCGCTTTGTCACTCAACATCCATATGTGGCTCTCACCCCATTCATCTAGCTGTCATACCTCAGATGCCACATATGTGTGGAAGAATAAGAATAGTCCACAAAGAATGTTGATGTAATGATTGACTCCTTAGAACCAGAGGTCACCACCCGCCCATGACGAGACAAGGAGGTTGTTGTCCCTTCTTCGTCATGTGTTCTACCCCACCCTATGCCATCCCGCCACTCCGCATCTTCAACCATAGAGAGGTTGCAGCAACAACCATGAGCCCACCAATGGCTGATAGGTGAGGAGGAGGAAGAGGATGAAGAATCTGAGTAGAGAATGCCATTGAATCTTGATACAAGATTAGGGTCACACACATACGAGGTTGAGGAGGAAGATGAGGATACCAATGAAGAGGAATTGACTCCAGAGCCAGTTGATATTGTGGCTACGCTTGAGGCAAATAGGATGAAGGGGCTTGGTAGGGTTCCTAAAGGTGTTTCTTATGGGAGACGAAACAAGAGGAAGATCACTTTGAAACCCATCAACCCCAAGTTAATGACAAGGAGAGTGATAGCAACCCAATATGCTTGTTAGCATATGATAAATGCAATTGGAATTAGGCAGTACATGGGGAACAATTTTCTCAATTGTGGGTAGTACAAGGCACTTGGCACAAATTAAGATACATTTGTTGAGATGATGCAACATTTTTTGCCACTATGAAGAAGATCAAATATAGGGGGGAATAATCCATCAGGTTTAGATTGCAAAATGAAATCCATACCCTCACTATTTCACAACTCAACAATATATTTTCCAAAAACCCCAAAGAAGCCAATAAAATGAAAGGGGGCACATTGAAAGAGAGACAAACATAGACTATGTGGTCGTGTGGTATAGCATGACTACCTAAGCAAAAAAAACTTCATAGCTGGAAAGTCAAAAACCAACGGGATCTACAATCCATATTTCAGATAAACACAAAAAGTCATTGCTAATGTCATTGTTGGCCACTATGACAATCAGGGGAGTTGTTCACAAAAAGAACTATTTGTTTTACATGGGATATTCAAAGGAAATCATTACAACCTATGGGAACTTCTCATTGATCACATGAGGTCAATCCCATACAAAAGCAAAACTCCCTTTATCATTGGAGGGATTGTGATCTCCATATCCAAAGCTTTAGGATGTGATTTGATAGGTCTCACTAAAGAAGAAGGAGCAAAGTTTGTTGATTCAAAATACCTCATCTGCTCATAGATGATCATAATGGTTGACAAGAAAATGATGTATAATGTCAACCTCCCTATCCTTGGCTTCAACCTTGAGCTTCCATATCATACATACTCACTCTGTGAAATTGTAGGACCAATGGATAATGTAGGATAATTTTTGAAGAAATGGGAAGAAGAGAAACCTAGACAAAGATATATATATAGAGAGAGATCCTACCCTACATGAAGGGGTTGGGGGATGAATGTGGTTGAAAAGCAAGGAGATGAAGACAAAAGATAGTTCCACCGTGTGAGAAGGAGAGAAGAGGAAGCATGCTCCTGGAAACAACCTACAAGGATGCCTACAACATGTCTTCTATACAGGCACAATGGGAAGGCATTCGACAAACCAAATATACACTACAATAGATTCAATAGTACATGTGGCAAGATCAACAACAAGTACATTATCAGATCAACCACATGTACCAATACCATCATGTACATGTAGAGAAGAACCCCCAATGGGGAGATGACTATTGGGTCTCAATTTCTACATATCTAGAGTCATATTCACCCCTCAGGCTGACTATTGGGGCATAACTACCACTTCCCTCAAGCTCGTCCAAATCCTTGAACACCTTATATCAGTTTCCTACTTCAGCAAGAAGACCCACCACAACATGAAGATCTACCACATCAAGGAGACCTTCCCATGGATCCATCGCAATATCCATGATACATACCCTACCTTCCCTAAGCTTCAGTATCACGTTGGGGATAGCATGATTAAAAGGTTTGGCGTGGTAGGGTGGTATGCACCCTATCTTTTCTCCTCTCATGTTTTTGATCTATTTCACCTGTCCTACCCAGTTGACTACTTGATGGATGGAAATAACTTATCTAGTGTATCTTTTTTCTTGCTTACATACATGCATACATGTCTCTCTTTTTCATGCATTTTTGAGTAATTTTTCAAAATTTGTGTTCTTTTTACCATTCCATCTCATGGATTGTATATCATGTAGTTTTTTTTGGTAATTTGTGTGTTTTAGATAGGATTTTATTTATTAATGCTTTTTATTCCCTAAAGTAGTTTTGGATGCAATTAAAATTCAAATAGGCACCATTTTGGAAATTTTACCAAAATTTAAAATATCTTGACCAAAAAGCGGTTGTGACTCAATCTCTACTTAATGAATTGTAATTGTTGTTCTTTTACAAATGCATGCCACATTCTTATATTTTTTTTCTAAACGGTCTTGATTGTTGAATTTTTACATGTGAACCACCTCTCTTATGTTTTTGAATGATTTGGTTGAATTGTGACTTGAGCAAGCTATGAATGTTGAAGGCCTATGGAATCACATGATAGAAGTATGAATCTCATGTTGTTCACTCATGTGGTGTGATATTATTTGATGAAGTGTTGGAATAGCTTTTATGAAGGAATATTATGTTGAGAACCACACTAGTGACCCCTCTTTGACCTAACTTTTCTTTCGTCACCTTCTTACCTCTATGCCCCATGAAAGGATGCCAAAGTGCACATATATAGTCGTGGCCAGCTCCAAAATTTTGGTATGGTCACACCTACATGTTATCACATTACTCTTACCACCATATGCCCCACCAACACCATGGGCAAAGAAAAAGAAAAGAAAAGAAAAGAAAAAGAAAATAAAAGATGTTCCTGTGGAAGAGCATCTAAAAAGGAAAAGATGAGTGGTCAATGTAATAGCACTTTAATCCCTTACCATAATCATTCCTTCTATTTTCAAACCCATTGAGATAGGAAACATCAAACCTAGCTCACTTCACCCTTTCTTCCATAGCCACTGGGTCACTTAGTGTGGTTTGAAGCATAAGATTTAATGCATGAAAATGAGACAACACTCCTAGTATCTTTGATCAACACCATCATGAAACGGTCTAGCAGAGCTACATGAAGGACAAATTATTGATTGTGTGTTCTATGCCATATAGTTGAAGTTTGTATGGTCAATGCTCTTTTCACGACTATTTTGTGAAAGTAGATAGGTGGGACACATGAACTTGGTCACTTTTAAGCCCATTTAGTCAATAATCATCTTTTGCAATGCATTTATTATTGTTGTTTGTTGAAAGAAATTTTAGGAGAATAAATTGGAGCATACTTGAGGACAGATATGTTTTAAGTTTGGGGGGTGATGCATCTCTATTTTAGGGATCCATCTTGTGTCTTTTTGTATCATAATCACATCTAAACATGTTTGAATGTAAGTTGTTTCCCACAATATGCAATTTTATGTCAAATGCACTTGTGGCTACTTTTTTCATGTTTTTTAGGGTTTTGTACATGCATTGGATGTAAAGGGCAGTGAAGGAGAGGATTCTTGGGTTTCCACACCCTAGGATTGGACCCATACCTTCCCCAAGCATCCCTTAATTAGACAAAAATTGGTCCAAGGCAAAAAAGCATTCATTTGGAGGAGCTAAGAGAAAAAAATGGCAGCTGAGACCTCATCACGAGTCGTGGTACTCTTCCACACCCATGGAAAATTGCTCAAGATAACTATAAAATCCAAGATCCAACAAAGGTACCACCACATCCTTGGCCATCATCACGATCGTGGCCAGTCAAAGTCATCACACTAGTTTTATCTTCTACAATGGTGGCAAAGAACATCTCCAAGGATTAGAGCTCCAGCCAACACAACCGTGTTCATTAGCATGACTTTGGATCCCTCCATGCCCATGGCGTTCAACATCAACAATGACCCCCAGAATGGTTGTGCTCCCCTCTAGGCCCGTGCCACTACTCACCCAACATGGTCATGGCGCCCTCCACGACCATGGACACCAAGCCTCTAAGACCCCAATTTCTACTAACACTTTATCCACCTTCACCTCATGCATTTCACATAACCATGATCGGGATGGCCTCGATCCACCATGGCTATGGTGACCACCACGGTCGTGGTGATCACCCTAACCCTACTATTTTTTACACTGAATTTCTAGTCTTACCCCCACTTACCCTAGTTCATCCCCCACCTATATATCCAATAATGGCAGTGACAACATTAGGATAGCCTCATTGGAGCTTTCGTTGTAATCATCTTTGCATTTAAGAGCTCCACCTACCTTCCTCCTTCCACTACTCTATTTACACCTTCTCTTACTCCAAAATCCTAGTTTTTCTACAGTTTCCACTATAACCCCCATGTTTCCATGCCATTAATCCACCTTGAAGGAGGAGAACGACCTACAATAGATAGGAGGTGAAGGAGAAGAATCTTCCATGAGTTCTATGGTCTTGTACCTCCTTCTTTCCTTTTTGCTCTTTTATTTGATTATGAGTAGTTAAGCCCTCATGGTGGGTTTTTTGGGAGATTAAATGTTACTTTGATGCCATGTCGAGGGAATGTAACTTGTAATAACATAATTTCATTCTATGATGATAGTATTTTGCTTCTATCTTGTTTCCCATTATTTTACTTGTGATTTATGCTTCTAAACATGGATTTCTTATTGTTTGATTCTTGAAAATACCTAGATTCTACGGGAAAAGGAATTTCATGTGCCTATCTTAGGAATTGCTCCTAGGTCAACTAGTGGATCCCTAGCTAGCACCTATCTTCCTACATACAAATATCTTCTCCTACAACTAAATGTGAGATCTAATTAGCTAGTGTAAGGGTGATTAGTGCAATTTCCTAGAGTTTTCTGAAGGATAAATGGTGAGTAACATGAGGTGAAATAGCCTCGTCTCTACTCTCCATTCCTACCCTTGGCTCTCAATTTCCCTAATAACCCTAATCCTAGAAACCTAGATTAGTTGAATCTAATAGAAATCCCACCTATACCTTGGTCCAATTGAGACTTGTAAGGATATATAGGGGACGAAAAGGTGTAATTCCCTTGTTTCACTTAATTGTATCCATGGGCAGCCAATAACATAGGGTTATTTCATTACATTAGACTATAATGTTTGGTTTGACTATCTAGAATGAAAATATAGGATTTGTATCTCATATTAACCCCCAATTTGAATTCCTATGACGTTCCCCCCAATGGCCCACTCTTCCCATGATTTTCTAAAACCCACCTTGCTTACTTAGCTTGATTATGCTAGTGTAGTTACTTGATTTAATTGTTCCTTAGATTGATTGCTGATTTCTTGATAATTAGGCCTTGCTTGAGTAGTTGGTGCTCTCTTGAGCTTGCTAGTGTTAATCCTGCTAGTTAGATAAAACCCACCTTGCTTACTTAGCTTTCTTATGCTAGTGTGGTTACTTGATTTAATTGTTCCTTATATTGATTACAAAGTTCTTGATAATTAAGCATTTCTTGAGTAGTTGGTGCTCTCTTGAGCTTGCTAGTGTTAATCTTGCTTGTTAGATAGGTTATTAATTGCTCTAGTACTTAACTTGCTCCATTAGTGTAACTTAGCTTTAGTCTCTTGCTCTTACTTACTTAGTTTTCTTCTTTGTTAATTAGAATTACTTATTTAGGGTTAATTTAGGGTTTTGTGTAGTCTAGTTTCCTTTCTTGATTTCAGCTGCTTGCATCATTAGTGTAATTGACCAAATAAACCAACAAACCCTAAAACTCCTACCCTTCGCTTTAGGAACGTAGCTCACACAACCAAGCTCTAGTTCCCCCTCTCTCCCTACAAATTGACCCCTCACTTTACACTCACCTATACTACAATATGATATTGTGCCCTTACGGGTGACATATTGCGGTCTATGTGAGTGTGTTAGCATAGCCCCCCCCTATAAATTTGAAAGACCAGAGTGTGTTTTCCTTAGGGTCACATCTATTCAGTTGAATAATGTGTGATCCTTGGGAAAAAACACCAAAAGGTAAGTGTGGAAATCTTTGATTCATAACCTTTTGATTACTATGACCAAATAGTCGGTTGGAAATAATCCAAAGAGCATAATAAATAAGGAATTTTGGTGAAAATGCACTAATATTACCACTAAAGACATATGAGAACCATATCCTATCTCATCAAAATTTGTGTGTTTAGTGAACAATTAAAAGAAATGACTCCATGAAGCTTAAATCTAAATATAAATATGGTAAAAAGGAGTTCTTGAAACTATGATTCAAAAAGATGATAAGGTAAAAGAGAGATGAATATGTGTTATCAAAATGGTTTAAGGTGTAAAATTCATACAAGTAGAAGAGAACTCCAATAATAATTGTGGTATGAGATAATGAATGAGGACAAAAATGGATGAATGAAGTGAAACCTCAACTAATCTTAGACCAATCCATGGGTGTAAGAAAGTGATTATCTAAAATTATCATGACATGTAAAAAGATTAAATAGAGGTAATCTTTATTAAATCATAAGAATATGAAATATGATGAGTTAACCCATGGTAGGAGGACAAGAAACATGATATCACAACAGAACACACAAGAATGACAATAGTTAACAAGAAAAGAGCAACAAAGTACTAAAATGGTGAATTCATAAGAAGATGACAAGGAATCTAAATGTGGAAATGAATGATACATAATGAGTTATAATTTTCCTATTTACAGAAGACATGATAGCCTCATATTAGAAACCCTATGGTTGGTTCTACTATGTTGTGGGAGGTGTATCCCTCTTTTATTCTTTCTTTTCCAGGCCGCAACATTCAAGTGGATCTTATGCAACTTGGTATGCATAAATTTGATGTCATCCTAGGGATGAATACCTTTGAGAAGTACACAGTTGTTTTTCACTATAATTACAAGGTTGCAATGTTTTGTGATGGTCTCTTGGACTTTCCAAGGTGTTAAGAAAATTCTTCCTACATGTTTGGTGTCAGATGTGATGGTACAGAAGCTGATGAGACAAGGGTGTGAGGTTTTCTTTGCCCATGTAGTGCATACCGAGGTGATGAATCCTAGTATCTAGGATGTACCTTATGAAATAAGAGTTGAAGAGGCAATTGCAGGAGTTGTTGGAGAGACTTTAAAATACCAAACACTTCCCTTTAGGGAGATTTAGTGTTGTTTAGGAAGAAGAAGGATAGTTCTATGAGACTTTAAATAGATTACCAATAGTTGTGTAAGGTCATAGTGAAGCACAAGTACCTGTTTCCAAGGATAGATGAATTTTTGATCAGTTGAGAGGTGCTACAATGTTCCCCAATATAGAAGTAAAGTCAGGATATCACTAGTTGCGAATCAAGGTAGATGGCATACCTAAGACTACTTTTAGGATAAGGTATGGTCATTATGAGTTTGTGGTTATGCCATTTGGACTAACCAATGCCCGATCAACTTTATGATTTGAGGAATATGGTGTTAATGTTGTACCTTGATCAGGTTGTGATGGTGTCTATAGATGATACCTTGATATACTCTATAAATAGTCAGCAACATGAACAACATCTTCCCCAAGCACTAGAGTTATTGAGACAACACCCATTGTATGCCAAGTTCAACAAGTGCAAGTTTTGATTGACTGAGGTGTCTTTTCTGGGTCATGTTATATCTGCGACGTGTGTTTGTGTAGACTCCAAGAAGGTGGAGTCAGTGCTAAAGTGGAAGTATCCTAAGAGACCGAATAAGGGTCAAAGTTTCTTACGTCTAGCAGAACACTATAGGAGGTTCATTTCAAACTTCAGTGCAATTGCTCTACCTTTGACCAAGATGACTAGGAAGGGCAATCCTTTTGTTTAAAATGATAAGAGTCATCCTTCTTTTCAATTGTTGAAGGAGGAGTTGACCATTACTATAGTTCTAGTGTTTCTAGAGCTAGGGTCATTCTCTGTGATGCCTTAAAAAATGGCTTGGGATGAATGTTGATGTAGGACAAGAATGTTGCTTCTTTTTTTTCACAACAACTCAAGAAACATGAGGATACCTATCCAACCCATGACCTAGAGTTAGCTACTATAGATCTAACTTTAAAGTTTTTGAGTCACTATCCATATGGAAAAGTATCAAATCTTTACATATCACAAGAACTATGACTTCACGATAGACTATCATCTTAGGAAGGCGAATGTTGTGGCTAATGCATGGAGCAGAAAGTTATCATCGTCACCATTTGTAGATAAAGTGTAGTTATACTTCTTGATGTGTCACAAACATGACATGATAGTGTTTCTATAGAAAATGAACATGCATTTGGAAGTATCTTTGTTGGCAAAAATACAAGTCAAAACAACACTTAGAAAATCAATTATGCACAGATGGATGATACAATGATGTAGAACATCATATTAGAGTTTGGCAGTGGGAAGCATAATGGTTTCCATGAGTTCGATGATGAGGAAGTGTTTCATAACCAGACTATGGTTCTAGATGTTAATGGTGTGAGGAAAATAGTAATTTAGGAGGATCACCCCTCAATGTATGCAATGTACCTCGATAGTACAAAAATGTATCACAATCTAAAGGTTTTTTTCTACCATCCAGGTGTGAAACATGATTTGGTAGAGTTTGTGGCCAAGCATCCCATTATCAGTAAGTTGAGGTAGAATATCAAAAATTTATAGGGACATAGTTGAAGATCAACACAAACCTTTTCACCTACAATCAGATGGTCATCCCAAAAGGAACTTTTAGATGTTAGAGAATCTTTTAAGAACATATGTCATTTTCCAAAGGAGATCAAAATGACCTAACAACAATTGACGGTAAATCAAGTAAGATAGAAGTCATATGCCCATAGACATCATAGGATGTTAGAGTTTCAAGTTGGAGATTGTGTGTATCTCAAAATTTCCCCTAGGAAAGGTGTGTTGAGGCTTGGTAATAAGGGTAAGTTGGCTCCTAGGTTTATGGGACCTTACCCTATATTCATATGAGTTTGAAAAGTGGTGTACAAGGTGGAGTTACCAACAAAGTTGTACTAGTGGCACAAATAGCTTCCATGTTTCCATGTTAAGGAGGTGTCACCCTAAAACAGAACAAACATTACAGCCAGTGGAGGTTGAGTTGGATAAGGATTTTTCATATATAGAAGGTCATGTATTGATCCTACATAAGTCAGGATAGCCTTGGTGAAGGTGTTTTGGCATCACCATGGGGTGAAGGAGGCCACATGGGTGTTAGGGGATGATATGCTTAGGAAGTACTCATCTTTGTTTGCTTAGGATTTTGAGGGCAAAATCCCTATTAGGGGTTTATCATTGTAAGACCCCTGACCTGGATTAATGGTGACACATTCTTTAATAACTTAATTGGGTGCTTAATTCCATTACCCAAACCTTAGTTTATGATTTTATAACATGAGGTAAACCTATGTTTCAAATTTGGTCCAATTTGGACATAGCGTGCTTAAGTTCTACAATATATGTGTTATGTGGGCCTTTGTGCAATACCATTTCTAGGGTTCTATCTATAATTTCCACACATGCTTGATGTGCTTCACATTACTATTCATGATGTTTCATATATTTCACCTTTGAATTCCTAGATGCACCATCAGATGGTTTGCTCTTACCCTCTAAGATTGAGAACTTAGGGTTTCTCACCTAAGTAATGGTTTTTCTAAGTATGTTAGGAGTATGATGGTATCACCTAGTAGTTTAATAATTCAATGGCTTCTCCTTATGGTAGAAGATACTATGGCCTTCCCTTGAGGTGCATAATTTAATAAGTACCTAGGTTGAATCACACAATCTAATGGAAGAATAGAATTTGCAAAGTGGCTAAGTAGACTCTAGAATCCAATGGCTCCTCTGATGATACATATGCATAATCCCATGGTCCCTCTGATAGTAAAACTTCAAGACTTCAATAAGGCATGAATTAATGGGTAACCTTAGTAAAGATATGATGGAAGTTCTAACATGCATGGATAAGATGGATTTTGAGTTTTGATATGTGGCAAGCTAGTTTTTTTAATCTTTTTACCACCTTTCTTTCTCTCCTTGGGAATATATACCCTCCACCTTTCTCCCAAACGAACCCCTTACACCCTTATCTTGTTATTTCATCTAGGGAGATCCTAGACCATCATTTTGTGAAGGAGAAGCTTTTGGATGGTGAAGTTCGGAAAGATCATGAGTGTATGTTTCACTAGTTTGGGAACAAGCATCTCTAGGGCCATCTAACCTAGTTTCTTGTCCTAACCAAGTAATATCTTATTCTCTAACCTAATTTCCTTTCTATTTACTTTCTTCTCTCCTCGTCTTTGGGAGGAATCCAAGATCTCTTGATGGAAGGTCGTGTAAGTGGTTTAAGAGACACTTTTCTTCTCTCTTTTTCCCTAGATGTGCCTTGTTCTTGAAGGAAAGAGCTACCTTAGATCTTTGGGAGTGTAAATCTACAATTCTTCTTGAGTCACCTTGATATTTGGATGTTAATATTCTTCTTGAGGTGATTTATATAACATTCATCCTATTTTATCCTTTCTTCTAACTTTCCCCATATGGACTATACCCTAGAACTTGGTATTGTGGACAGAAATGATCTTATTTGCAATACTTTACATACATGAATGGTGTGTTGTTAAACTATCATTAGATTATCTAAACATTCCTTCTAGCATTGACACGAGCTATCTTGGTTTTGAAGGTATGCAAGGTTTGTTTTACTTAGTGTGAATAACTGATTTCTCCCTTAGTATAAATGAATCGATGGTATTACATAGTGTTGAAATTGGTGGTCGTACTTAGTCTCAAAATCGATGGTTCTACTTGGCCTTTGAATGATGGTTTGTTAAGGAGTAGGAGATGATGGTATTACCTTGAGTGAAAATTGTTTACACTACTTGGTAAATGAACTAATGGGTAGTAAAAATCCAATGGGTAAGTTACGAAAATGAATTGATGACCTAACTGGCCATGAATCAATGGTTTTGATTTCTAGTTAAGTACCTTGATGATCTAATGGTTTTTATTTTGGTTAAGAACTCTAATAATCAAATGGACTTGTTTTTTACTAAGTACTCCCATGACCAGATGGATTTGCTTTTGACTGAATACCCTAATTATCCGATTGTCTTGTTTTTGTCTGAATATACTAATGATCTGATGATTTTATCTATATATATCAATGAACCAATGGGATTACTTGATGAATATAATGATGTTTTATCTAGAACAAATTCGATGGTTTTTCTATCCTAACAACAATGGATTCCTTTTTGCTATGTACATAAATGAATTGATGGTTATTATTGGCTAAGTCCACTAATATATCGATGGGCATGTTTTTTGCTAAGTAATGTTAATGATTTGATGGTATTTTTTGGTTGAATCATCAATGATATGATGGTTATTCTTTTGGCTGGTGAGTGCTTCAACAATTTGATGGTTTTGTTGTTTACTAAGTACATCAACATTTTTATTGGGATTCTAGATATAGAATTGGTGTTTTAACTAAGTATAAGAATGAACTAATGGTAATAATATAGGAGTTAAAAGAATCAATGGGCTACCTCAGAGTGTTAATGAAACTATGGTTTACCTATGTTTTTACCTAAGAGTGCCCATGAAACGATGGTTTACCTATGTATTACCTAATTGGATTTAATGAACTGATATTTTAGCTATGTATATGTGATTTGGGACACAAACCCAATCCACATCCTTGAACCTTTCTTGCAATGGTTAATAGATGATAGTTTAATACTTCAATCTTCATCTAATGTTAAAATGATGAATGGAAACAATTCATGATGTTGATGGTTGCCCTACTATGTTGCTTTTGAGAATGACATAAATCTTATGATTGATGTTTAAAGATTTAGTATTTTCTTACGAATGCTAATGTAATATTTTTATTTCTCTTAGAGATATCCTACCTTCTATGATTAATAAACCCCTTCACTAAATCAGAATGTAGAAATTTTTTTGTGACATGTTGAACCCTCTACATATCTCAAGATGATAATGATGTCCTTACATGAGAGTATTGTGAATGGTTTATATAAATTTGGGCATGTTTGACCCTTAATGGAAGTTCAACCTTCTTTAGGGTTGGTAATGGACTGGTATACTTTTATGTCATGATAAGGAAAATATCTCATACATTTTATATCTTCTAGAGTTGTTATAGACCAATTTTTTTGTAAAAACAATTTAGGTTTTGTATGCAAACTTGTTTGATGCAGATGAATTCGCCCAATTGTCCTATTTAATCAAGTAGATGCTAATCATGTAGTGTCATGTGTTGTAGAACTATTCTAGTGTTAGGACTTACTGGATAGTAAAACGAGATTCAATATGGGAAACTCAAAGATGTATACGATTTTGTATATGCCAGTGCAGGGAGGGTATATCCTTGTCATCCTAATCCCAAGGTTTTGGAGAACAGTCGAGGCCATCTCAGATGAATATATATATATATATATATATATATATATATATATATATATATATATATATATATATATATATATATATATGATTGTGGATGCTTGTGGTTGTACCTCAGATGATAGGGTTGAATACCCTAGTTTGTAGTGTTGTGGTCTGTGTACCTAGAGTGGACTTGGATGATTGTAGCTTGCTTGATATGTTACGTGGAAGACTCGTACTAACTGAAGGGAAGAGATCTTAGGATCCCAAATCTTCTAGATATTTTATGGACCTGATTGGGATTTCATAGTGGTCACCTTGAAGTTTGAATGGTGTACCTCAAACTTCCCAGATCTTAACAAAAGATGTAATCCAACAATGTAGCATATTTGTTAGGGTTATACTATGATTCACCTTGGATGATAACCCTTGCTTTGTCTCTTTAATATTTAGATGATGCATATCATGGTAAGAGAAATCAACTATGCTTATGGTGTTAGCTATGTCTAATCTTTGGTTAGTAATACTAATCTTCTAATCTTACAATTTAAACTCCAGATATAATTGTTCTGAGTAAAGGTTATATTTGGTATTTTTCTTCTATTATATTATCTACTGTATCTACTTATTTACATACCTACTTCTAGCAATAAATGTTGTTGAGAGTTGTATCTCTAACTGGGATATGGGTCTGACCTCATGGGTAACCATATCTTTATAGGTGATTCTCAGCAACACCATCATACCTTTGGCACTGAGGAGGAACTATTTTGGAGAACCATCTAAGTAAGTTGATTAGTTGTTTAGTGTGTCCTACAATCATCCATGTACTCTCAAGTCCAGGAGGTAAATTTTTGTAGATGATGTTTTATTGACTCAATTTTTGATAACGTTTTGATGTTTGTATATTATGTATATATGGATAACACCTTCTGTATGCCAGTTATGGCTGAGGTCATGGTATATGCTTAAAGCTACCTAGTACGGTATATGTTCTTATGCAAGATGTTGGAAATTTATGTAAATGATATTTGACATGTTTAAAAAGATTGATTTGGTTTTAATTATGCCCCATTTTATGATGTCATTAATTAGTGATCCATCGTGTTTTGGTTTTGAGTAATATCATTCAGTGTGGTGGGTTGCCACACTTGTAGCAGTGTGTTTCTTTCACAAGTTGCACACGGACAATTGTCAAGACAATACCAGCATGGATGGTGGTGGTTGTTGTCCACCTAGCGGGTGGCAATGACTTCCTCACCTCTATCGCAGTCCATACAGACCACTGAAAACTCCACATTGCTCTGCCAGAGCCAATAGGAAAGAGTTTTCCTTTCAAACATCAAGCTTCAGAGTTGATTCACTATCCCATGTTGTCTCTCCCTTGTTTTCCCTCCCTTTTATAGGTAGGGCTTGCTCTGGCTCTCTTGGTTACCACAACTAGAGAGAACAAAAATTGCAGAGTTTGTTTTTGGGTCTCTAAAAGCCTAGACCGTCCCCATTTATATATGATGGCCAGGTTCAGGGTTTCCAATTCAGTTGGAAGTTGAAGAGATCAAATTTTATGAATTTTCTAAAGGTACAAATGGTGAACCATTCGGTTCACTCTTGAATAGATTGGTTCAACCCTTGAACTAGTTGGTTCACTTACTTTCTTATTCGGAATCACATTGACATTCAATATTTGATTAATGCAAATCATGATGTCAGCATTAATCATTGATCCAATCAAATTCATCTTTGAACCAAGCGGTTCAAAAGTTGAACCAGTCGTTTCATACCTTGAATTGGTCACTTCACTAGGTGAACCGATTGGTTCACTAGGTGAACCGGTCGGTTCATGACCTAGTTTAGACAACACTCAACCAATGTAGTTTAAATTTCCCTAACACTAGAATCAATCGGTTGACAGTCCAATCAACTAATTTTCAACCATTGTTGTTTAAACTGAATAACTTAGCACTTTAGAAATCAATTTAAACATCATTCATGAGTAAAATCCTATTCATGGTGCATCCTATGCATGTGACCCTATAGGTCCTAAGTTATGTAGATAGTGAATGTCCATAACTAACTTATGACATTATAAGAAATGAGTGGCATCTATCAACACATCATTGCTACCCAAGTAATTCAAAAGTTGGAGAACAACTTCCACCTACAGTCCGTGATCAATGTTATTGTGGTTGTATAGTTCCTTTGTATATGATATCCAAATTGAACTCAATGCATGGGATTGTCATCCTCTTCAACATTCAATCGATGTTCCTTGAACTAGTGCATGTTGTTGGAGATGCATGTGATCCCACATATCATATATTGATTCACATGAGTATGGCCATATGTTTCTGAGTCTGACTTATCCAGTGGCCTAGATTATAACTCCAGTAGGAGGGATAAATCCCATCTACATCACTTACAGTCAATCCTCATGTGTCAAGAGTACTCGAGCATCACCTTTATGGCAATCATTATTCAGGTTCATGTTGGATGATGTCAAAGTGCAACAAATGACATGTGATGAGTATAGTGACTTCAGGTTTAGGAACCACAATCACCACTATCACTATGTGAGTTGATTATGACTACTATTTTGTGGTCTCCATGTATGACTCTCAAGGTGGGTCTGCTTGATACAGTGTTCTCTAACATGCATCTATGTGCTTGGTTTTGATATCACATAACATGAATGATGAGATTTTTTCATCAACCAACACATACTCTAGTCTTGCATATTACTTCTATCTATTTTTCTTCCATAGTAATATCTGATAAGGAACATAACAAGAACATATGTGCTCTTACCATACATATGATCTCATTGTTTAGGTCCTCAACCTAAAGACATATGTCATCGAGTAACATCATTCTTTAGAGATCTACTATGTATGTGCCATCATCTCACGATTGAAACAAAAATAACAGCTATAATTACCTTTATCATTATCAAATCAAGTATATTATGCCCTATTACAATCATCAAATGATTGTCTCTTTGGGCATACTTACCAATACACTCCCACTTGCACCTAGAACCAATCATCCAAGGATCTATTCCAAGTGATCTTAACATATTTGTTGTGTTTCTGTTGTGCAAGTGCTTTTATAACAGGTTAACAACAATTGCTTCTAGTCGGTATTTTAGAAGTTTTCACATCTCCTCGCTCTATGAATTCTCTTATGAGATGGAAGTGTTGTAGTATGCTATATGAGATTCCTTGTCTATCCAGTACCTCCATTGTTGTCATAATATTTCTATTGTGTCATCAATGGTTGGAACCTCCAACAAGTTCATCTACACGAACTTCGTGATCCATATAGTATCCTCTATTGTGTTCATAACACCAAGATACTCATCATCTATTGTCAAATTAAACAACTTCCCTACTCAGAACTATTCCAATTTACAGTCCTCATTTTAAGGCCAAACACAAATTTAGATTGCAATCATTAATTTTATTTGTAATTTTTGAAGCTTGCATAAGTGTAACTCTTTACACCAAACTCTTCCTTATTACCATATATAAGGAACTAATCTTTAGTTCTTTTCAAGTACCTAAGGATGTTCTTTATGGAAGTCTAGTGACTCTCACTAGGATATAACTGATATCCACTCGTCATGTTCAATACATTCAAGAAAATATGATGAGTATGTATCCTCTCATCATGTCCAATAAATACCAGATAACAAGATGAGTACACAAATTACATACATGATAGATCCTATTGTGAATGCATATGGCGTCATACTCATGTTTTTCACATTCTTCACAAGAACTGGGACACTGGGCTCTTGAGAGACTAATCCCATGAAACATGGTGAGATTTTCTCTCATTGATTCATGCATGTTGAACCCCTACAAAATCTTGCCAATTAATTTTCTCTTTCTTAGTCCAAGAAGCATTATATATCTATCTCTATAGATCTTGATTCCTATTATATAGGACGCTTTGCCTAAACCCTTCATTGAGAAGGTACTTCTCAGCTAGGTTTTAACATTTGTAGTATAATGATTTTATTCCCCATAATTATGTGGAATATAAATATGCTCCCACTCAAATTTTGTAACCACATATGTCATCTTGATTTCGACTAAAGTCAAACTCTTAGACTAACTTGTCAAGTCAAAGATTACAACTCTATTATGAATGATTCAATCCACTGGTTGACCTTTCAAGATTACATACTTCATTTGTAAACCATTTAGGCAGTGTCATGCACGCATCCTCATAATTATTCTAGTAATAGAAAGTTGTTTTGACAACCATATGCCAAATCTCACAGTCATAACAAGCTCCAATAGCAAGCATGATCCTGATGGATTAACCATGGAAACTGGTGAAAATATCTCCTCATGTTCAACACCTTGAACTTTTTTGCATCCAATCTACCCTTATAGGTTTGTACACTATCATTGATGTTGGCTCACTTCTTGAAGACCCAACTGCACCCTATGGGTTTTAGCCCTTCAGGTGGAACCACCAAGGTCATACCTTGTTGGTGTACATGGAGTCTGTCTTGGATCTCATACTCTTATCCCTCAATAGCATCTAGGTAGGTTGTTGACTCATCATCTATGACCAACACACCCCCTTCCTGAGTTATAATATATCCTAAACTTTCAAACTCAACTCATGTTCTGCTATCTATGAGGTTTTGTGTTACATAAGGAACTTGAGATTCCACAATAATTTGTAATTCTCCTTGTTCTTATAGTATCTCTTTAGGTTCAATGTTTTCTTGTTGATCTATAACTTTTTTAGTTCTACTTTATCCCACTGATCCATTCGGAATTAAGTTCCCTTTAGGAATAAAGCCATCCTAGCAACAAACAATTTTGTTGTTGGATTGGGCTACAAAAGTAGTATTCAACAAAATAACATTTATATAAGATGGTTTTCAAGAAAATATTTTCTCATATAAGCTTTCAATCCTAATCTTTATGAAAGACATATCAGGACACTTCCCATGCCATGTCGTATTTGGTATCTTTCAAACCATTTCATACGGTACATTGTTTAGTGTAAAGCATGTGCCCAAATGGAAATTGTAAGATTATCTAGATTTTTTAATAATTGGACCATGAGAAACAGGGTGTGATTCATTCTTTCTGATACACCATTATGTTTCAGGTAGATTTGGTTGTGATAAATTATCACACCCTCCAATAAGGTACTCAAACTCTTAATTCAAAGTATTTCCCATATCGATTGTATCAAAGCGTTTTGATATAGTTACCAAGCTACTTATGTACTTCATGTATGATTTCCTTATACACTGCAAGATATCATACTTATATTTCATTACATACAAACTACCATATTGAGATCATCATCATATTTAATGAGGTACTAATAAACACCTCTATCATTAATTTGAGAAGGTTTGTATACATCAGCATGTATGATCTCGAATAGAATAGTCTCTCTCCCGCTACATCTAGGGAAGACGATTTTGTCATTTTTCCCAATATATAAGACTTTATCTACAATGGTTCATAACCAAAAGAGTCTAGATAGCCGTCATTATGGATTCTAGAAATGTGTTTCTTATTTAAGTGCTCTAGATGAGAATGCTATAGGTATTTATTATTTGAGTTAATGAGTCATTCAAAATAAGTGTTATACATATTTGTCTCTATAACTATCGAGTATATATCATGATACATACGACATTTTCATATATGATCTTATCTTTTAGAATGAAACATCAATATATTCATAATAATCTTGTCCATACAAGATACAATATGTTTCTAATGGAATGTACATGATACCAATTCACTAATTCTATTACATGCCCATTTGATCAATGACATATTCGAATTGTAGTGGTAGAAACCCTTACTACACATAGTTCAAGAATACTTCTTCTTAGGTCCTAAAGTGGAGATGTCTATCTTTTTCATCTTCTTCCTTAGTTTCTGTAAGTGCCAAAGCAGATTCCTTTTGCACTTACCTTTCTCCTCATTTGAGTGCAGAAGACTTAAACTTCAGCGTAGCCTCAAAACTCTTTTTGGCCTTGCCTTTGTCATTAGCCCTCACTGTGATGATCATTATCACATGTTTGTCCTTCTTTAGTCTTGCTTCAACATTTATCGACATTCCAAGTAATTATAACGATAGTTTGGCCAAGTTACTCAAGTAATAGCACTCTATATATTGGCTATATGATAGAGGCAACGATTTTACATATTTTGGCCAACTCTTGGCTCAAAGGGAATCCCAATTTTTCAAGATGTTCCACATGCCCAATCAGATTGAGCACATGCAAATCTATTGGATCTCTTTCTGTCATCTTGCATTCAATGAGATACTTTGAGACATTGTACTTTTCTTGCTTTGCATGATAATGGTTCATATTCTTAGGATGTGTGACCATATCAAGAATCCCCACTTCTTGATGCTTCTCATACAACTCATAGTTCATACAACATATAATAAGGTACTTACTTTCTAAGGCATCATTCACATGCTTCCAATAAGCATCCACCTTATCCCTAGGTACATCAGGAGAAAGTTCCTCTGGCACTGGTGTATCAAGGATGTAGAGCTCATGCTCATCATTGAGAACCTCTCTCAAAGTCCAAAATTATTCATGGAAGTGTCTCCCATTTAGTTTGTTCTTATTGAGACCTGATCCCAATGATGATTTGTTTGTCATTTGTTTCAACAAAAGCAATTTGTAAAAACACATTTGATTTATTTTGGTTTGATAATTTTGACGATATTAATTAGGACTTCAATTAGTTATCTCTCCCTCTATTTTTTTCAAATTGATAGCCCTCACTACCAATATGGAAGATTGCAACACACAACCTTATAGTGAGCCAAGATCCATATTTCATCAAATAATGAGTTAGCTTTGGCTAATTTCCCACAACTTGATTATTTAGGTTGACAACTTTTGCCAATTGCATCTAAATGTAACTCTTGGATAGATGGTGTGCACAACTCCTTATCACAATCCACCTTCATGCTTATAGGATCTTAATCTCATTGAGGTCTCCTAGTTAAGCTAGAACTAAAAGACAACATGATAGAACATGCACCCTGCTTTGGCTTATCCACATAACTACCATCACAATTCCACGAGATGGACATCACACCACACTTTGGCTTTACCTACTTTTAGTGGATCAAGTTTTTCATGTGTGTTTCTTATGGAAAGAATCTAGGACTTAATATGTTTGATTGAGAGATCTTATATTTATAAGTGTACATATACATATCCAATTACCACATACTTATAATATGAATCATATACATGCTATAACCAAAAAGACATTTGCAATTATAAAACTTGAGCAATGGTTATAGCTACACTTATACAATTCCTTGGAGCCACAAGGAATTGCTACCTCCTAAGGCCCACAACATATATACAAAATGTTCTTGCAAAAATCTATGTTGCAACAAGTCTGGGTTGATTGGTTTAACTCTTGAGCCAATCGGTTGGCCTCCTGGTTGGTCGATTGGTTTCTTGAATTAGTTGTCCGGTCTCATGTTCAAATATTGTCTAGACTTCTCCAATCTATTAGTTGGGCCACCAATCGATTGGTTCCTCCTTCATCTAGCATCCTCACTCCTCCAGTCGACCGGTTTGCATTTGAACCAAATTTTCATTTGGTGTAGAATACCTTCACATGATGAAACATAAATTAAAACTATCCTATTCCATATTACATTGTAAAGGGAAAACCTTGAGTTATATTTGAGGGGAATATAGTAAGAGGGGGATTGGTTTATAGGAAAGGAGAGGAGAGGAGAGGCTCAGTATGCAAGTCGAGTAATAACAAGAAAGAAAATAAAACAACCAAGCACAAAAGTCTAGGGGGCATAGGCCTTAATCATGCTTTCAATCACCATCAAAACAATTTTACGGAGACACATATTGGTTGAATATATATATATATATATATATGGGATTGTATGTGTTACTTAATTGGATATGGATATTACTCATTTTAATATTCACATCGTATGCAATAAAATAAATCTGATCATGTCAACTTGAATCCAGATACATTGTAAATTGACGTGGCTCTGATACCACTATTGGGAATTTAGGGAAATAGATAAGGCAGCAAAAATAAAAATTTAATGCACAGTTCTTGAAGCAACACTGCACATCAACAATGATGTATCTAGGAAAGAAGCTAGCAAGAGGCATACCCGGTGCTAGAGTAAGTCCAATGACAACTCTTGCAATCGTGTGTTTTTTCACAAGTTGCACACGGAAAACTGGAGAGGCACATCATTGGTTGTTATCCTCCTAGTTGGTGACAACAACATGATCACCTCTATTTTACTCCATGTAGATCACTGAGAACTCCATGTTGTGTTGCATGTGCTAATAGGAAGGAGTTGTCCCTTTAAACATCAACTTACTAGGATTAGTTCACTTTTGTGTGTTGTATCTCCCTTGTTGTCCCATCCTTTTATGGGTAGGACTTGCTCTAGCTCTCTTGGTTACCATAAATAGAGAGGAAAAAAATTGTTAGATATTATTGTTGTGTCTCTAAAATCCTAGATTGTCCTCCTTTATATAGGATGTCCATGGTCCCATTTCCAGTTCATTTGGGAGTCAAAGAGACAAAATTTCATGAATTTTCTGGAAGCTACGAACATTAAACCAGTCGGTTCACAGTTGAATTGGTCGCTTCAACCCTTGAATTGGTCATTTCATTTGCTTTCTTGTTTTGAATAACATTGATATTCAATGCTCAATTAATGAAAAGCATGACATCAACATCAATCCTTGATCTAATCATATTGGTCATAGTATCGGGTGGTTCACAAGTTGAAATGGTTGTTTCAAACCTTGAACCGGTCGGTGTACTAGGTGAACCATTTGATTCATGACCCAGTTCAGGAAACATTCACCCAATGTAGTTCAAATTGACCTAACACATGAACCGATTAGTACACTTTAATCAGTCTTTTCACAATCCAATCATCCAATTTTCAACCAATCTTGTTTAAATTGAATATGTAAACACTTTTGCAATCAAGTTAAACATCATTCACGAATAAACTCCTACTCTAGGTGCACCCTAAGTGTGTGACCCTATAAGTCCCAAGTTACATTGGTAGTGAATGTCCATAACTAACTTATGACATCACAAGCAATGACCAATATCTAGCAACATGTCGTTTCTACCCAAGTAATTGGAAAGTTGGAGAACAACTTCAACCTACAATCCAAGATCAATGTTATCCATATGGAACTTAAGGTATGAAATTTACATCCTATTTAACATTCATTCCATGTTCTTTGAACTTGACCAGACTGGTTGAGATGCATGTGAGCTCACATATCATATATTAATTCACATGAGTATGTCCATGCATTTCTCAATCTCACTTATCTAGTGGCCCAGATACCAACTCTAGTAGGAGGGACAAACCCCATCTACATCACTCATAGTAAATACCCATGTGTTACAGATTACTAGAGCAACACCTTTATGGAAACCGATATTCAAGGTCATGTTGGATGATGTCAAAGTGAAACAAATGACACGTGATGAGTGTAGTGACTTTAGGTCTAAGAACCACCATTACTACTATCAATACAAGAGTAGATTTTGATTACCATTCCATGGTCCCCATGTACCACTCTCAATGTGGGTATGTATGATACACTGCTCTCAAACATGTGCCTATGGGCTTAGTATGTATCACATATCCTAATTTATGGGATTTTTTCATCAACCAACACACACTATATTCTTTTTTATTATTGTTATCTATTATGCTTCCACAATTATATTTGACTAGGGACATAAAAAGTATGCATGTGCTCCTATCATACACATAATCTCATTGTTCAGGTCCTCAACCTAAAGATATATGTCATCGATGAAATCATTATTTAGACATCTACTATGTCTGTGTCGTCATCTCATGAATGAGACAAACATAATAGATAGAATTACCCTTTATCATTATCAAATCCAATATATGATGTCATGTTACAATCATCATATGATTGGCTCTTTGGGTATACATACCAAAATTACCTCTCTTGAAGAAAAAACCTAATTCCCTCTTCTTAGGTTGAAGAAACCCAAATCATGTTCTTATGGCTGATGAACCCTAATAATGATGTTCATTCAATAATCATTCATTAATAATTATATTCACTTTGGTTTCTAGTGTTTCCTAGTTCATGGCTAAAATAAGTAAAGTTTGAGACAAATCAGCTAGTCCATCATCTAGATCTCAAAAATTTGATCAAAATTCATATATGTCTTGCCTCCATAGGACAAACCAATCAAAAGATATGAATTATTTAGATCTAACCAATCATGAGAAAGATAAAAGCATTTACAAATATGTGGAGTCTGATAATTCAAAAATCAAAAGACCAATATGGCCATCACCCTATTTTATGATCATAGGCGTGACTGAGGGTGTTATAATTAGAATGTCATCATTAACCCATGCGATGGATTGTTCTTCACAAGAATAAAAACATGATTTCAATTCCATACTATTTGAACCCTGAAGAAAGACTGTAAAAAAATCAAAGTAAAGGATATCTTTGCAAGGCCAAGCCAAGTTGAATGAGCTATGTCTCATCATCTGCAGGTGGCAAAGTTAGTCCGCTAAGGTCACCGAAAGCCACTACTTCACTGGACAGACCATGGAGTTTCACAAAACAACATCTCTCAACAAACCAAAGGATGAGTAGCTCTGTGAGGTCATGGAGAAGCCAAAGAACTACCTGTGTGGTCACAGTGATGACCAGGAGCAAAGAGTTGTCAGAAAACATTAAATATCTCTAAACTTGGAAACCAATGAGTACCTTCCATATAGTTGATTGAGAGATTATGAAGCTTCCTGGCACAAATGGAAGATCTTTGGTTCCTCTATGAGACTGAGAGATGCCACACTCAGTCCCTGACTTCCAGCTCTACTACACACCTATGGATTTGTCAATCAGGGGAAACACCTCTCCCTTCTACCTTCTAGGATTGCATAAGGGTTTTGTATATGCCCAAGGGTGTCTCTTTGTAGGGAATTTCTTAGGGGTTGTAAGGAACATGAATAATGGTTTTAGGGAACCATAGGTTGAAGGTGAAGTTGGTGGGGAAGAAAAGGATGCAAAAGTCTATAATTGAGGTGAGAGGAGGGTTAAATGAGCTCCCTTCAAGATTTCTCGATGCTCATGAAGCAATGGGGAAGGCTATTGGCCTCTCTGTAACATGCACATAGGAGAGGACCAAAGGTGAAGAAGGGGAATTTCATCGATTGTACGAGTTAGGGTTCATGATGGGGCTTTAAAGGACCGAAAAAATGTCGAGATTGCAACATAGCTTAGGGTTCTCGAAATCATAATCATCATCATGAGGAATCCATAGATGATTGGGATTCTATAAATCCTTTAGAGTCTAGTAGATGCGGAAGGTAGGAGGTGAGGGTTGGACCTTTAGATCCCCATCTATTGGTTATGGAAAAGTCCAAGTACAGTGAATACATGTCTACATCATGTGATAGCTGAACTCAGTCCATCATACCCAAAACAAGATAATATGGTTGTATTAATTGCATGGATAGTTCAAGCATTGGTTAAAAATTACTTTTCTCTTCTTGAGTTTAAATGGGATAGTTATGGTTATCTAAACCCAACCAAAAAAGACACACTTACTAATTCGGATATGAGGAATCCAATTATCCTTTCAATTCTCACATTTGGGTTAAAGAATACCATGAAATGATTTAATGTTGTTTAAACATTATAAGACAGACATTTTTATGTCAAATTTTGCAATAATCCAAACTACTTATCATATGTGACCATACAAATTATCAGATCAAAAGGATGTATCAATTTCATATATTATCAAATCTAGGCATACTTAATCATCCTCAAATTTCTAAATTATACACTATTGTATTAAATGAAAAAAAAACCTTCAAATCTCATTGCGATATTGAGGCACCACCACCTTACGTCATATTAGCTATAAAATATGTCTTGATTCCGTATTTTATTAAGATGAATGTGATGTGTGAAAATCATAAATAAAAGGTTCTTTTCTCCACATTTAGGGTTTTACAATTCTACCCACCTTATATAGACTTTTTCCTTGAAATTCAATTAGGATAGCCACCTTAGGGTTTTATATATTATATGTACACTAATCTTGATATGGTCTTTAAGGCTCATAAATACACTCAAGGTGTGATTTCATCTAAATCTGATCAACATGTGTATATACTGCTAATGAAGCTTGAGATCTATTCACATTATCATCATCTAACATTGCCAGAACCTAACTTGCTTCATTTCAGAGGGACTTGCAAAAGGATCTTGGATCCACTACTGTGTATCTAATTAGGTTTAGGTGACTACATGTCTCAAACTTTTAATGACAACTCTTATTTTGCTTTGTCTCATTTGGATACATGTCAATTAGTCACATATCCAGAGGTGACATGTCCAATCATACTTATCTTAGCACATCCCTAGTGCATATGTTCCATACCACATGTACTTGAAAGGGCGTGAAAAGCATGATAATACACATAACATTATCTCTAAAAAACCCCATAAGCCCATTTCACATACCACAAACATGTGGGAAATAGATATACCATGTTATATGTAATTCTAGAGTTAACATGAAAGCCCAAAACATCTAGCGACATAACCCTAGTCCTCATCTAAACTTCTTTCTTCTATTTAAAGCTCTACTTTGATTTATTATACCTTTCACATACTTCTTTCTTCTATATAAATCTCTACTTTGATTTATTATACCCTAGTCCTCATCTAAACTTCTTTCTTCTATATAAAGCAACATAATGTTGTTTAAACATTATAAGACAGTCATTTTTATGTCAAATTTTACAATAATTCAAACTACTTATCATATGTGACCATCCAAATTATCATATCAAAAGGATGTATCAATTTCATATATTATCAAATCTAGGCATACTTAGTCATCCTCAAATTTCGAAATTATACACTATTGTATTAAATGAAAAAAAACCTTCAAATCTCATTGCGATATTGAGGCACCACCACCTTACATCATATTAACTATAAAATATGTCTTGATTCCGTATTTTATTAAGATGGATGTGATGTGTGAAAATCATAAATAAAAGGTTCTTTTCTCCACATTTAGGGTTTTACAATTCTACCCACCTTATATAGACTTTTTCCTCAAAATTCAATTAGGATAGCCACCTTAGGGTTTTATATATTCTATGTACACTAATCTTGATATGGTCTTTAAGGCTCATAAATACACTCAAGGTGTGATTTCATCTAAATCTGATCAACATGTGTATATACTGCTAATGAAGCTTGAGATCTATTCACATTATCATCATCTAACATTGCCAGAACCTAACTTGCTTCATTTCAGAGGGACTTGCAAAAGGATCTTGGATCCACTACTATGTATCTAATTAGGTTTAGGTGACTACATGTCTCAAACTTTTAATGCCAACTCTTATTTTTCTTTGTCTCGTTTGGATACATGTCAACTGGTCACATATCCAGAGGTGACATGTCCTATCATACTTATCTTAGCACATCCCTAGTGCATATGTCCCATACCACATGTACTTGAAAGGGCGTGAAAAGCATGATAATACACATAACATTATCTCTACAAAACCCCATAAGCCCATTTCACATACCAAAAACATGTGGGAAATAGATATACCATGTTATATGTAATTCTAGAGTTAACATGAAAGCCCAAAACATCTAGCGACATAACCCTAGTCCTCATCTAAACTTCTTTCTTCTATATAAAGCTCTACTTTGATTTATTATACCTTTCACATACTTATTCTAAACATAGGGGTATTATTTATATTTCTAAATCTATATTCTACTCTCACTTAACTTCTTATAGGGTTATATTAAGTAAGAACACGAGAATTATCTAATGACCAGCTATAATGTTGATCTGATACCATTCTGTAAAGCCCTCCCAAAGCATACACATGCACATAGAGGAAGCAACACAGAGTTATCCATAAATTATGTACATAAGGAAGCATTACATAAAGATGGAATTCGTAACAATAATATAATCAATGACACAAATTGAAATTATTAGATATTCTCATTATACTAGGAACTGACATAAAATACTTTGTAAAACATAAAAAATAAATATCTCTTCTTTCTTTAACTTAGTTCTTCTCATTTTACTTATCTTGCTCTGGACCTGTACTTAGGTACATGGATGTGATGACCTACACTAAGGTGCCTTGGTCACATAACCTACACTTTGCGCCTGGGTTATGTATCTGCATCAGCCTACACTAAGGGTCGGGGCCTCATGTCTTGTAAAAAGGGCTTGGGTCATGTCTCTCTTACGTTGACCTGCACTAGGGTGTTTGGGCCACATGACTTGCACAAAGGGCCTGAGTCATATCTCTTGAGTTGACTTGCACTAAGGTCCTGGGTCTAACTCCATAATATGATTTCATATTATTTAATATGATTATGACATGAATCTTTAAACATTCCAATCTTATAGTCTTATCATGAAATAGTATCTTGAATCTAAATACAAATCTTATCTTAGAACTTAATCATGACTTAGTACATCCTAATCTTATAATATTATTATGAACTTAATTCTCAATATGTTATGATCTTAATAAGATCTTTATCTTGTAAACTTGTTCATGTCTTAATATGTTCAAAACTTATATTCTAATATTGTACTTAACTCTTATATATTAATCATTCTATGAAATCTAAATAACTTCTTAATTATCAAATCCCAATCTATATAAGAAATTTTAGTAGCATACTTATACTTGAAATCTTAATTACAACGTTACCCCCACATTATCAAGTATGGCTATCTCACTTGCATATGTTATCTTGTATTCTTATTCATTAGTAGGAATCACTACTAAGAAATATTACATGAATATGATCCTTTGATTTTTTTAATGAACACATGGTTCATGAATCTCAATCATTCTAATGAATCTAAGTAACATATCTCTACTTGAGATATTGGGTATGTGTCAGAAAACAAGAACAAAGGTATGAAAACTTCAACCTCATATGTAAGGAATCTTAATAACATATCTATACTTGAGATATTGGGTATGTGTCAGAACACAAGAATGAAGGTATTAAAATTTTAATTTCATATCTTACTCAAAATCTTAGAACATTAGAACACATAAATCATAATGTCTTATCTGAGAAATAAGTAAATATATTGAGGTTAATAAGTATGAACACTCATGGGCATGGACCACTTACCCCTTGTGAAGAAAAAACCTAACTTCTCTTCTTAGGTTGAAGAAACATGATTCATGTTCTCATGGATGATGAACTCTAATTACCATATTCATTCAATAATCATTCATTAAAAGTTATATTCACTTAAGCTTCTAGGGTTTCTTGGTTCTTGGATAAAATAGGGAAACTCAGAGTCAAATTAGGTTCTTAATCCTATTCCATCATCTAGATCTTGAAAATTTAATCAAAATTCATATATGACTTGCCTCCATGGGAAAAACCAATCAAAAGATGAGTTATTGAAATCTAACCAATCAAGAGCAAGATAAAAGCATCTACAAATACTTAGAGTTAGATAATTCAAAAATAGAGAGCCCAATATGCACATAACCCTATTTTATAGTCAGAATATCATCATTAACCCCTACGATGGATCATTCTTCACAACCATAAAAGAAGGATTTTGATCCCATACTATTCGATCCCTAAAACAAGACTACAAAAAGTCAAAGTCATGAATATCCTCATGATACCAAGATGAGTTGAACGAGATGTGATCATCATCTATGATTGCCTAATCAGCACACTATGGTCATTGGAAGCAACTAGATCACTGACTAGACCCTGGAATTTTACAAAAAGATATCTCTTGACAAATTAAAGGAGCAAGTGTCTCAATAGTATCATGGCAAAGTTAAAGAACCGTCAAGGTGGTCACAATGAAGACCAGGAGCAAAGAGTTTCCAGAAAACATGGAATAGCTCAAAATCTAGAAACTAAAGAGTACCTTTTATGTGGTTGAATTGAGAGATATGAAGCTTCCTGAGGGCAAACCAGAGATCTTTAGGTCTTCTTTAAGACTTAGATCTCCCCAGTGCTCACTCATTGACTTCTGCCTCTACCACACAACCATGGCTTTGTCAACCAGGGAGAATTCTAATCCCTTCTACCTTCTAGGCTTGCGTAACATTTCATAGATGCCCAAGGATAGTCCTATCCATTGAATTCTCAAAGGTTTCAAGGACAAGGAGAACGACTGCAGGTAATTAGAGGTTGAAGATGAAGTAGGTGGGGGAAGAAACGAAGGTGGAAATATGTAATTGAGGTGAGAAGAGGGTTGAAGGGGCCCCTTCAAGCTTTGTTAATGCTCATAGAGAGACGGAAGGGTCTGGGCCTCTCTATAACATGAGCGTACGAGAAGACCAACAGTAAATAAGGGGACTTTCATTGGCTCTATGAGTTAGGGTTCAAGACGGGGCTTAAAAGAACTGGAGAAATGTCTGGAGTCTAATGGAACTCAGGGTTCCCAGAACTATAGTTGTTATTGTGAGGGATCCAGTGACTATTGGCTCTGTAATTCTTTTGAGTCCAGATGATGCAGAAGGTAGGAGACAAGGACTGGATCCTCAGATCTGCATCTATCAGTTGTGAAAAAGTCCAAGTATTGCGAACAAGCATGTACATTGTATGACAGCTGGACTTTGGTTCATCATACTGAAATCGAAAAAAGGGATTGTATTTATTGTGTAGGTAGGTCAAGCATTGGTTAAGTGTTTGCCTTTTCTTCTTGAATTTAATTGGTATAGTTATGGTTATCTAAACCCAACCAAAAAAGATACTCCTGCTATTTCAAATATTTATCCAATTATCCTCTCAATTATCATATTTAGGGTAAAGAAAACCATGAAATGATTTAATTTTTTTTAAAACTATATGAATTCATAGTATATCATAACAAAGTCCTTTTTATGTCAATTTTTCTATTAAGCCTTACTTCTTGTCATATGTGACCATTTAAAGGACGTCTAGATTTTAAGATATCATCAAATCTATGCATACTTAATTATCCTCAATATTCTAAATTATCCATTATTGTATTTACCAAAAAACGATCTTCAAATCTCATAACAATATTGAGGCACTACCACCTTAGGTCATATTAACTATAAAATATCTTTGGATTCCTTATTTTAATACTATGAATTCTATAAGTGAAACTTTTACATAAAAGACCCTTTTCTCAAAATTTTCAATGTTACACAATGCATGCCCATTATAAGGCATACTAGAATTTACAAATAGTGTGGATTTAACACCGTATAGTTTTGAGCCATAAAAGGAGGAGCAAAGCCTCAATGCCTAATATACAAAATTTGTTAGGAGGAATAAAACCTTAATACCTTGAATAGAGGAATATAAACTATGTGTCTAATATATGTCCAGATGCACTAGGTATGAAATGCAAAATGCACCACGACCCCTAGATATTAATAATATTCAAGGAATCAAACATGCATAATCAAGTACGGAATATATAATCTCATTACAAATCATATTTCAACATTAAAAGGACGAAATCAGCATAGCATGGACATGTCACATGACTTGAACAAGATATTTGATATTTTTTTAATGAGAACGGATAGAATAGACTATCACTAGAGATATTTTAACAAGGATCTCAACAAAATGTTGAAATAAGTCAATGCAAGGTTTATTCTTATAAGGAATATTAGGTTTTATAAGTGATAAATGTCTGGATGAAATAGGGAAGATCTACATCTTGGGTTCTGATCTAAACACTTCTAATGTTGAAATTTTGTCCAAGACATGGTTTAGAATCATGTAATATCATTTTTGGATAAATTACATATGAATTATAACTGAATTAGGGAATCCTAAAGAAGTAAATCTTAAATAAACCTAAGCATGATTTGTGTTCTTTTTCATAGAGGAATCTTTCTCAAATATTCACCAACTCTTCCCAAAGTTCTAGACAATGGCCATCACTTGTACTTAATAGAAAATGGTTTCTGCTCTCAAGCCTTATTCAAAATCCCTCATTCACACAATTTATTTTCAAGGTTTTGAAACATGGCTCTCACTTGTAATGAGAAATAATTTCCAAATATGTTAGAGAAACAAATCACATCCACTAATTATATATGTACATTAAATTCATCAAGTTCATCCTTCATTACTTTTTCTACTCATCTACCTACCATTCACCTTTTTCCACACATAAAACTAACCATTTTGTGGGATTGGTGTGTCGAGTTTGGGGAAATTATCATCTATGTTGAGTCTGCCCAAAAATATTCACTAATATTGTATTACAAATGATACCATTATAATAGAAAAATCCCAATTTCCTATACCATAAAAGCATTCAATTACCATTCTTCATCATGTTACACATTTTGTCCCCCAACTATCATAACCTACATGTATTTTATCACTTGTATTGAACAACATCATTTTTTATGGATTATGTGCCACATTTCACTATATACACTATTACACTACCTACCTACATTCCCTACAATCATTCCATCATTATTTGGAATTTAGAAACCAACAACTTACCAACAAGTGATGGAGCAACATATAAGACAATGATGCAAGTCTGAAGGAGTTTTTATCTCACCACTTCATCCCCTTTACTCACTTATTTTTCCTCTATGCATTATTTTTTTTACGTGACTCTTTTATTAATGATCAATAATTTACGCAATATTTGTTTAAAAATGCAATTTTTTTTCTTTAATTTAAACTCAAACGATACATAAGTATATGTTTTAGTTGTGAATCCTCTACACTTCTACATGTCAGTATTGGTTGCACCACTTTTATGAATGTATGGTGTATGCCTTACATGGGTTTGGAACTTTTGATGTTATTTGATGGGTAATGATTCATAATTTATCTTTTAACTATTGCATGCCCTTATATATCTGCTATGATTCATAATTTTATTTTTCTAGTGGTAATTCTTCATTTCTGACACTAGGGTTGACTAGTGGTGCAACTTTTCCTTCTAGGTATTTGTCACCCTATAATTTTCACATGTAAAAATATTTTGGAGTGATCCTTAGGATAGAATGAGTCCCATTGATATCCTCATGTTGGCCTCTTAAGTACTATTTTAGTGATTATCAAGATTTGAGTTTCAATTATTACTCTAGTTTGTATTATATACTTATTCTTAGTTATAAACAAAACATTTAATTTTTGAAAATTACTACACACTCTAGAATACAAATAATACATCACATTTTATTAGTATTGTAATAAGGAAATTTACAAAACTTGGAATTCTGATTAGGTATAGCCCTGTCCTTATGGTTTGACCCCTACAACCCATTACAGTAATAGACAATGTGCACTTGTGGACTCTATTATATAACTTATTTTGCTAGAGTTTTGTATCTAAATATTAGCTTATTAGAAACTATATTAGTATTAGATTTGATTCTTAATAAAACCTCTTATTTGTTATTTCATTTTTTCCTATATGAGGGCACCTTCATAATTCACATGTTACATACCACTGTATAATTATTTCATGATATCAATCTAACATTTAATTGGGCCAGTCAAGATTGTTATGTATAGTTGCACTATTTTTTGTATGATAAATATATGGGGACGAAGATAATCTAATGGTGTTCACCTACATTTGTAAGAGAGACTTGTGCATTTAAAGGGTTGGGAATTGAATTATTGCAGGGGTTTTGGCCAACACATATCATACTTGTGCCTAGTCAACCCGGTTGTGAAATTATGTTTAAATTTTTGTGTCTTTATTGGTAGGAATCATCATTTTGTTGGATTATGTTTTAATGATATTTACCAATATACTTTATTTAAAAATAGTATCAAATCATGTGAATAAAATTAGGAAACATAATTGAATTAAGTTCATAGGTCCCTTGCGCTCATATAATTATAGTGATTATTGTATTAAGGAATTTTTTTATTATGCCTAGTTTTATTCTACCAATGTTGATTGGGAATTATTTACCCTAATTATGGATGAATCCATTTGTCTCCATGTTGAGGGATGAGAGAAAGATTATGAAATGTCACCTCCTTAAAGATCTTTGAACTAGTAACCATCCTTGTGAGAAAGATATAAAAGACAATGGTAATAGTTGTGAAATCATAGTAATGTTCACCTGTTGGTGAAGTAATCACTATATGGGTGGAAATGATCCTTGGGGTAATGGTACCATGTTTTATATTCAGTTACAAGTTTAATTATTCAAAATATCACCCAATTTCTTGAGTTGAGATTGAATTTATTGGTTTAAATTTAAGGTTCTAGGTGTTGTTAATTTTTAGAACATTTAGTTGAAGCTTGATTGATTTTGTATGAGTGTTTATTGTAGAATTTAGCTACTAACTAGAAAGCAAGTTGGTTGATATATTTAATGTTTAAGAGTGTGGATTTAGGTGTGAACATCACTAATAATGTCCTAGGTAGGGATGTTCACTAGTTCATTTAACTTTTTCTATGTGGGTGAATATTTTTAATGCACGTCATGAGATGCTCTAGATTTTTAGGTATGAGTCAAACTTCGAGAGATTTAGTCAAGATTGTTGTGGACAATTGTAGTCAAATTTTGAAGAAAAATCTCCGAGCATGTATATAACAAATGGACATGGTGTTCAATCTTACGAAAGAGGTATATTTAGTTAGGATATGTTGAAAGTTCAATTGTTCATGTGGTGTTGTTTGATGCATATCATACTTATATCTTGTCAACCTAGTTGTAAAAAGTGGTTAAAATGACTTTTTACTAGTTATATTGGAAGTGATTTATGTAAGTGGGATGATTGTTAAGGATTTTCAGCAACCTAACTTTCCTTATAATTCTTAATATTCATCAAAGAAATTCATTTTAGAAGCATGCTCCAAAGACCAAGAAAAAAGATCCCAAAAGGATGTGTAGAATATCACAATGAAGGCATGTAGGAAATTTTCCCTTGTGGTGATCACTAATAGGTAGATCGATAACATAACCAACCAACTTAGACTATATGGATCTAGTGAGAGTGAAAGAACTTACTATCAAATTGTAGAGAAGAAATTAAGACAAAAAAAGGGTTAATCACTATCCAAGTTTTCTTATGGCAATCATGATATTAGAGCATGTACATTGAAATATTTTCTTCCCTTATTAAGAGTTATTATTTGAACAAATGAAAATTCAATTACAACTTCATTTGTAATTTCTCTATTGCAAATTGGATCAAGATACATGAAGAGTACGAACCATATGCACCCTATGCACAATACTATCATATACATTATAATGGTTATCTCAAAACCATTATGAACAATGTAATACACTCAATGTTTTTCAACAGGATTATAATATTGGAATGTCTTCTCAAATCCTTAAGCTTCTTAATTCTCCTACAACATATTTGGTTCATGGGGATAAGAGGAAAATGTCTTCATATTTGGATAAATGACTTAATTAGGAGGTGAAAATAGGTTGAGGTGATGATCAAAAGATGCATATATCTTTGTAGTTCTTTACCAATGAAATTAAGCTAGAGAAAAGGAAAATTGAAAAAAAAATCCTATGATAATAAAACTCACTATTTTTTCCTTGTATATGTAAACAAAAAATTATAAGACCCTTATGTGAAGTTTTTGTTGTTCATACATTCTATCTTATAATAGATATCTTAGTTTTCAGCATCTTGCTAGGGTCCCTTTATGCTATTATCAAGAAAATATGTGCGATGTATGGAATTGTGTAATGGAATGTAATTGAAGGTGAGGATATCAATGAATCATCTTTTTATTGTTCAAAATTATCAAAAGTATGAGTTTTAAAGTAGGGTGGAGGAATAAGGGATTCTCACCTTGGGGTCACTCATAACTACCAAATGCTATAAAAACACAAAATTTGTGCCAAGAAATCACACAATAGGTTATTTAAGAATTATTTTCTAGGTTCTTAGTTTCCAATATATACAGCCAATTGATTAGTGGCTACCCTAACATGAATAATATTATCTATGTTTATGAAATGATAAATATGTGGTTCCTTGTCAATTTGACGCTTTACTGGTGATCAGTCTTAAGTGGCTTTTAGATTGATTAGGTTCATAGGTTGAAATTTTCTTTTTTAACTAATGACGGTTTCCATACTAAGTAATGTATGAAAATTATGGTGAAGCTATATAAAGAAGAGAGAAATATTATCTAATGGTATGTTGATACATTTGAATGCATTTTGAGATAAAAAGATTCTTTATACTAAAAAAATGTTATCGCTGAAGCAAAAGGCAAAAATTATAGTGCTCCTCTTCTATAATAATTTGAAGGAAAAGTAATTTATCTAGTTTATTTACATTGGTGTATAAGATATAGGTGTTATTTATGAACATTTAATAGGGACCTACATATATGTAATTGAATATGGGATAATGCAGTGAACTATAATTGGGATACAGGATAACGTAGTGGATTACAATTAAAGGCAAGTATATCAGTTGATTATCCTTTTGTCATTCAACATGTTTGGAAATATACATTTCATGTAGGTTGGATGTGAAATATGGAGCTTCTCATCTTGGGTATTGTTTGATCAATCAAGTGCATATTACTTCTTTCTATGTATTAAAAACACCAACACAAAAATTTGGAAAGAAACAACACAATTGGTTTTGCAACACACACCCTACACAAATCTTTGTATAATAATTCCAAACAAAGTGCATGCATATGGTTTTATAGATACAATTTGCTAAAAAAATGAGGATCCAAATAAAAAAATAACTTCATGATGATTATGCAATCAAGGCAGAGAGAAAAGAAATGAAGCACTTTGACAATCCATATTATTTTTTATCTTTGTCACATGTACACATAAATCTATTGGTGTTCAAACTAATGATCTTGTTGGAAACATTCACACATATACGTTATTCAAGTGTTAAAATGAAGGCATAAGACAAGGAAGACAATTATAGATGAAAAGGTTATATGAAAATTTCTTTTGATTTGGGGTCCAAGATTTAGGTTTTATTTATGAATATTTTATACGTACCTATATATATGTAGAATATGGGATAATGTAGTGAACTACAATTCAAGGTGAGTATATCAATAAATTATCCTTTTGTCATTCATCCTATCTGGAAATATGTATTTTCATGCAGGTCGGATGTGAAATATGGAGTTTCTCACCTTGGGGATTGTTTGGTTCATGAAGTGCATATTATATTACTTCTTTCTATGTATTAAAAACACCAACACACAAATTGTGCCAAGAAACAACACAATTGGTTTTGCAACACACACCCTACTCAAATCTTTGTATAAAAATTCCTGACAAAGTGGATGCATATGGTTTTATAGATACAATGTAAAAAATTGAGGATCCAAATAGAAAAAGAAGTTCATGATGATTATTCAATCAAGGTAGAGAGAAAAGAAAGGAAGCACTTTGACAATCAATATTATTGTCTATCTTTGTCAGATGGACACAAAATCTAATGGCGTTCAAACTAATGAACTTATTGGAAACTGTAAAGAAGTGAAATCACCTCTCTACTAAAATTTGAAGATTAAAACATCCATTCCAGACACACTCAAATGGTATGCTGGAATATATGTAAAATTTTGAAATCACAATTGTCGATATGCAATATACCAAAGTGAAGAAACAGAATAGAAATATTGACTATATTTAGTTATCATAACAACTTACAAAAGTACGTCAATCTCCCATAAGGGTTTACGTATAAGATACAACATAAGGATCTAAGATAGTCAGAAGTGCAAACTACTTCAAGTCTTGTCTCCAAAGAAACATCTCCAAGAGCTAGGTCCATGCCAAAATTTATGTTCTCCTTTTTTCTATTTAACACCTTGTCCTACACTTGGGTTGTTGGCAAATCACCCAGCAAGAGAGAGATAAACAAGATATGTGTCAAAATAATAAACAAGTACAAAAGATAAGAATAACATTGAAAGAAAAATATATGGATTCATTATAAGATGAGAAGGCCAAGATAATGACACATACAAATAGATGCTTGTCATAATAAGAAATGAATGAAAGATACACATGCATTATTAATATTGACTACCTTAACTAAGTAGGGTTGAGTCACCTACCGGACCCCAACAAAATAGGTGAGGGAGAGTAGTATATTCTAGTTTCCTATTAGATATTTTATATTGAGGAGAGTAACACATTCCCCTGGGGCATAATAACACATTCCCAAACTATGGGTGGTTTTAGATAAGTACCACTACTATAACTAAATAGTCAAATAAGCCATCATGTTCAAGGAATATTAAAATGGCAAGATAAATCATAAAATAGTTTTAACATGGAAGTGGGGTTCCAAGACCTAAGAAATAATATATCAAATATGATTTTTGAGGCAAATTTAACAAGAGAAATATTAATAAAGTAAATAGAGTTCATTTCAAGCCTCATTATGGAGAATAGGGCGGGTTCACAAATATTCCAACTAAAGGGTAAAATTTCCACATAACTCTCATGACTGATTTAAAGTATCAACTTTCACCACCTTAATTGATTCCAAGGTCCAGTTTTCCTAATTTCAATGTATAATCATGTATTTGGGTTTTACATATGCATTAAGGTAAAGAAAATCTTACTTTTGGATTTTTGAACAAAATCACAATTTAGACTCTGAAAGGATCACCATTGATCTTAGTAGGTTCTCCTAATTAAGAAAACATATAATTTTGTTAATTTTGGAGTTATAATGATTAAAGTGTATTTTTGGTGATTTTTATGTAATTAAATCATTTATTAGAAAACAACTCTGGACAAAAATCAAAAGCAAACCTAGAAACTATTTTTGTTAGAAAACTTACATTTTCTAAGTCCAAAATGTTTTTTTTATTAAAATTGGATAAGCAAATCCAAAGTTATGATTTCTACAAAATGAGTAAATTAGAAATTGCCACGTCATCAAAATAGGCGAGAGACAGGAAGAGAGAGAGGAAGAGAGGGACCGTCCTATGACTTGGCCCAATAGGAGGCAGTCAAGTAACTGGTGAAGGCCTCATCAATGGTGTGTTGACCTTCTTCAAAGCAAGAAAAAGAGGGCGCAAAAAGATGGTTTTCCCCCCATATGAAAAATGTAATAAAAGAAGAAATGAGGCGGGGTAAACAAGTAAAAATGTTGAGGGGATTCTTCCTTCTCAGACTCGCACCATCCCTGCTCAAGAAACTTGGCTGAGTTTTGGGAAAATCCACCAAAGGTGATGATTTGATGAAGTGAGTGCACCACAAGAAAGTGAAAGATGAACTAGACTTGTTGTAGCGAGGAATCAAATCAAGTCATTGTGAGGTGAGAGTCATATCCTCCACAAGACCAGGTCTGAAATTTGATCATGGGAGGCAACATGTGAAAAAAGAGGTGAAATTGAAGCGAGAGGGGGATCACAATATGACTGAGGATGCCCTGGGTACAACTATTTATAGGCGAGGATCCAAGAAATAGAGAAGGGAAGGTTGGCCAAAGGTACCTTTCCACTCAAGATTTGGGCAATTCACAAACAATGGAAAGTAGGGACCAACTTATGGCTCATTGTGTGTGGATTGTTCTCACAAACATGTCACACCAAAAATCTTGAAGAATGATTGAGTGTGGAGCGAGAAAATTCTGAAAAATCAGGTCACCAATCTGACGCATGCTTCCTATTTGGGTGCAAGGTAGATGATGAGGGGGGAGTTGTCCGATCGGTGATCAATGGCTTAGATCACGAGTGATAAATCAAATGTAAAGTCATATGTGTGCCATATTAAATTAAATCCTAAACCAAATTGGACTAAAGTGTGAACATATTTATTTTTCTTCTTGTCTCTTCTCAATTGAGGGTATAAACAAATTTCAAATTAAATTAAAATTGATACATGATCTCTTTTTGATATGAGGAATCTGAATATGCAATTGGATTTTCTTTTTAATAACTATATATTTGAAAAATAAAGTAAATCCTATTTTCTCTTTCCTCCCACGATAATGATTATAAAATTCTCCAAATTTGATGAAACTCCACCCACAAGTCACAGTAAGTGCCTTGGATATGAATTTTTTTTTTATCAATTTTACTTATTAAAGTTGTTTTTACATTTATTTAATATTTTGAAGGTTATACACTCTCTCCTAACTTCACATATATATTAAAAATTATCCACATTACATGAAAATTTACGCAAAGATTATTTTTAATGTGTAGATTATGAATCTAAGATTATTTTTTTGCTTTTGTAGTCATTAAGTATTTTATTTAATATTTTGAAGGAAAATCATCTTTTCTTCTCTAAATAAAAGATATATAGTTATTATTATTCTAAAATTATGAAACTTGGCCTTCAAGGTAAACTAAACCCAAGGAAAATGAATCTCACATTATATTTAACAAATTAGTCTTCCTTTTATGAAAAATTGCTCATTATCCATTATTATAACTATTTCTCATATTAAATAATTCAATATCACATTAACATGTGTAAAACATTAATATTAATTCCTTTTTCTCTTCCTCACTCCATAAAGCTAAGGAATGATCTAGAACAAATTCCTTTTAATAATATGTCACCTAAGTGGTCAAATTGCATATTAGACTTTGATTAAAGTATTCACTAAGGTTTTGTGCATAAACCCATTTGTTGGCATAAATAATAAACAAATATTCACCAAACCACTATTAATTCCACAAATTAAACATCAAATCTAAAAAGAGTAGAAAGGAAAGGAAAAACATGGGAAAAGGGTCAGAAAGAGAATATGTCCAATTTTTGGTACATTACAAAAACATTCACACATATAGGTTATTCAAGTGGTAAAATGTAGAAATAAGCCAAGGAAGACAATTATACACAAAATGGTTATATGGGAATTTCTTTTGGAACTTGATTCTTCCGTTCTAGATATTATACTTGAGTAATTGATGAAGAGGTTTTTTACTGTCATGACATTCAGTAACAAAGTACATGGTATCCTTCATCATATGTGTGCATTGTGATGTGAGCAGAGCCATTGAACGGAAAGACCCAACAAAGATAGTATTATGATCGATTTTGTACACTATAATCCACTTATTTTCCTCTTTGTTCAATTTAGCAGCTTGATAAACGAATCTTGGCTTATTCATATTCTCATAGTCGATGGATGCTCTTCTAGGTTTCCTTATCTGCCACATATGATCATTTATCTCAATCAAGTGTACTAACCAATCCTGCTTCTAGTGGAAATTAGGCGTAAGGATGGATGATAAGACAGTAGGTGGGTCCGTAGAGAAGTTAATGCGCAGTAACTTCCAATATCCTCGTTGCAATCCAATACATGCACCATGTTCTTGCATACTAGTATGGAATTCATGTTATCTGCAGTATCAATCGTAGTCCATGATGTATGCCCTTCCCTTGTATATATGACATGACCCGTTTCAGATATGCCCACAACTGTATACGCACTGGAGAAATTCTTGAAGCAACTATTAGAAGGGGAAAATATAATAGCTTGTTGAATATTACCAGTAATTTCTAAGTTGTGGCGTGTTGGATGTTTCCCATTGGAGAGAGTCATAGAGTAGGCGGTGACATGGCCCGACTCATTCTTTTCCAAGATATTGATTTCAGTTTGAGTTAAAGTAGAGGTCATAGGAAACTTCTTGTCAGTTAGTAGATGTAGATAGTACATTTTTGCAAGACCTATCTCCTACAAAAGCCAACCATCAGGGGAAAAGGTGACAACATGGATGCTATGCCAATCGAGAACATGTGGCGATCCTTTGATTTAGTATTTCTTCTTCTCTATAAATTTGTAAGCTATCGTTAATGCCTCTCAGGAATATGATCTATAATAAAAACGATCGGAAAGGAGCATTCATGTAGTCAAACATGGTCAAGGTTTTGGTTTTGAAGACGATGACAACAACGATGATGATGATGATAATGATGATGATGATGATGATGTTGATGATGATGATGATGATGATGATGATGATGATGATGATGATGATGATGATGATGATGATGATGATGATGATGATGATGATGATGATGATGATGACAGTGATGGTGATGGTGATGGTGATGGTGATGGTGATGGTGATGGTGATGGTGATGGTGATGGTGATGGTGATGGTGATGGTGATGGTGATGGTGATGGTGATGGTGATGGTGATGGTGATGGTGATGGTGATGGTGATGGTGATGGTGATGGTGATGGTGATGGTGATGGTGATGGTGATGGTGATGGTGATGGTGATGGTGATGGTGATGGTGATGGTGATGGTGATGGTGATGGTGATGATGATGATGATATATAAATTAGTTCAACTCCTAATGAAGTAAATATAGGAAACAATGGGAGTCTTAAAGTATTATCAAATGCTCAATAGATCAAAAATCCCATCATGTTCATAGAATATAGTATCAATGATTAAAATTATTACTGTTATAAATAAGTACATCATATAGGTTGAAAGGGTCGTATACTTGGATAAACAATCAACATGTAATACATTATTATTCTACAATGTCATTCAACATACGATATTGATCTTCTTTTTTGATGTGTTCTCCTTATTTTCTGCAGAGATCTCCTTCCATGTTGTCTGCATCACCAGTTTATAACAATTCTGCATTGGGTTTTGGAGTTGCAATGATTTCCTCCATATTGTACCATGATCATTTATCTGCAAAAGGTAAGGGGGCTTTGCACTTTGGTCTCTGGGACTCATAAGTCGTGAGATAGTTTTTGAGTTGGTTCATATTCCCTTTTCATACACCAAAACTCAAAAGGATTTCTGGTTATTGGGAAAAAGATCAGGTTATATAAGGTTTTCTAGTGAAAAATCATATGAATAATCTTACTTACCAGATTGAAATGAAATGAGCTTGGCATAATCACATATGTGGCTTTATAGTTACCACATGGATTACATAAGTAGGCTGGTTCTAGGATATGCTACTAAGAGTGTAAAGGTCTACTCTAAAACTATTCTAGTAGGTGAGTTGATGTGGATGGTCTAGAGCATGTACACTTACCTGTAGTAGCTATCGCTATGCTAGCTTCTAAAAAGGGAGAGTATAAAGATAAATGTGAACAAATCCCTCTGAGAATATGCATTACACAATAATTATGAACAAGGGAGGGAATAACTGTAACGCAGAAAAAACTATTCCATAATGAGAAGCTCAGGGGAACTAACCTATCATCTAAACATTGCTCAGCTATGCAAAAAGAAAAATACAAGATGCCTCCATTTCGCGACAGTAGATAGTAAACTTAATGCAAGATAAACAACACCCGGACAACAAACTATAATTGTCATTAACGAATACCATATATCCCAGAATCCCTGGACAACCGACACAGCACCCCCACCTTATTCACCAGATCTTTAGCCAGATGCAACAGATCAGAGACAATTCTACATTGTCCATATTTTGATAATGACTTAACCATTCCATTCCTGTGTATCTAATATGTTTTTTCAAGATCGATTTCAGGCTTTAGGTACATGAAAAGGATCAAATTACATAAGCCCTAGCTTGTCCAAGTTCACGTCAAATCCAATGCAAGTGTGCTAATTAGGAAATTGCTTCAAACAACCTTAGACGAATTTTTTAATCACTTGTATTGATGATATGACTTGTAACTAAGATAAAAAAAATGTGTGGGACACTTTATTCTAAGGTTTAATCACCCAAAAGTCAACTTAGAAAATTGATCACAAGCTGTCATCGATCGATTTGGAAACTTGACCCATCCTATGATGGATTGTCTGAAGTTGGCTCATCGCTCGAGTTGTACACTCACGGAACTCGACTGATCGACTTACTGAGCAAACTCAATTCTAGCTCATCGGTCGAGTTCCCCAAAACAAACTCGACGGATAGTTTGAAAATTGGCTTTGTCTTTTAGTTGATCAGTCAAGTTACCTTTATCGAAACTCGACCGAATGTACTATACGGAAAATGTAGAAAAGTGATTATAACTATTGGTGACTTGTTTTAGGTGTACATATATTCTTTGCCCTATGGAAAATGGCTATATTTTGACCCTAAGTGTTCCCCACCTCAAGGGATCACCCCCAGCTATAAATAGGACCCATTGGAGTTCATTCCAAGTTTTCTCATTCATGCTATTCAAAGTCCTTGCTATAGTTGACTATGCTACTACTCCTTGATCCCCTTTCTCTCTGTAGTTTACACTTATTTCATGATTGTGAGTGAGTTTGGAATATTGTAAGAGAGCTCCACCCATGTGTATGTAAAGCTCTCATCTTCTCCTACTTCCCTATCCCCTTCCTACATGAATAAAAGGTGAATCAAGCTCCATCGAGTAAAGAAGGAGTTGTAGCTGGTCCTCTTTAAGGTTGATGAAGAGGTGGTAATCTTCTCTAGGTGAAGGAGAAGGCAACGACTGAAGATCCAAGAAGACTCGCAAAGTCCTTGAAGGCAGAAGACTTGTGCTTGAGTGGGTAAGACCTTGGTGAAGGTTGAAGACTCTTGCAAAGTGGGTATGTTCTTGGTAAGGTGGATATCTCCTCATGCTTGGATGGGTAAGTCCTTTGGTGGTCTTGTATTGTAACTCTTATTGGTGATAATATAGAGAAAAGCACTTGTAAAGTCCTAGAGGTTGACCTCTCTAGGTAGTGGACTGACTCACTTCTGGTTTGAAGTGTGGAACCACTCTACGTCCCTTTATCAAGTGCTTTCTATCAATCTCTCTCATCCTTTCTATGCTTGTTAGATAAGAATTCAAATTGCACTTAAGCTATTACTTTAAACTTGATATAATTTGAAGTTCTAATCTATTTTGTGAGAAATTTTGTAGCTCTATTCACCCCCCTCTAGAGCCCTTAGATCCAAAAAGTGGTATTAGAGCTAAGGATCTTCTCCAACAATCTCCCATGAGATGAGAAGATGGGAGAAAACCTCTTAGTTCTCTCAACTTAGAGGGAGGCTTCTCCATGCGTCCTACAGTCTTTGATGGTACCAACTTCCTATATTGGAAGAAGCGTATGCAATTCTACATTCAACGGCTGAACTTTAACATGTGGAAGGTGATGGTCACACCTTACAAGGAGCCAACTAGAGTTGTAGCAACGTGGAGTGAAGTTGCACTCAAAGAAGCCCAACTCAATGCCAAGGCCATTATCATGCGATATGCATCCCTCACCCCAATGGAGTTCAATCGAATCTCATCTTGGGACACCGCCTATGAAATTTGGGACAAATTGTGTATCACCTATGAAGGAACAACGAAAGTCAAGGAGGAAAAGATCTACATGTTGAACATCCTTCTAGAGAACTTAAAGAAGGGTAAGAAAGAAGGGATTGTGGAGATGTACTCAAGACTCAATGTCATCATCAATGGGTTGTCTGCATTGGGTAACACTTTGGATTGAGGTGTAATCAACTCCAAGATCTTGAGGACTCTTCTAAAGAGATGGGAGTCAAAGGTCACCTCCACTAAAGAAGTGAGGAGCCTTGGTGACATCCAAACTAAAGAGCTCATTGGCAACCTTCAAGCTCATGAGCCTCGACATGACAAGCAAGAAGAAGAAGCCAAGCAAGAAGAGAAGGAAGCCAAGAAGATCAAACATAGTTCTTTCAAAGCACAAGCGGAGGCTATCATGCTTCAACAACAATTTTCTTTCCAGACTTCTCCCTCCTCTAGTGAAGGTGAGGGCCCTAGTGAGAATGAAACCAACTACATTAAGGGAAAACACTTCAAGGGAAGGCAAACATCCTCCTCTTCTACTCCGAGATGCTACAAGTGTGGGCAAAACGGCACTACAAGAGTGAATGCCCCAAGTCCAGAAAGTCACACCACAAGGGCATCCCAAAGAAGAAAGAGGAATACAAGAAGGATAGAAAATACAAGAGGAAGTACAAGAAGGAGAAGAGACACAAGAATACAACTCATGCATCTTGAGAAGCTTCATCTTCAAGCAACTCAAGCTCAGAAGAAGATGGAGAGTGCCACCTTGCACTCATGGCCTCTACTAGTGAAGATATTGGTGAGGTAAGTGAGGTAAGCTTGAATGCGTTATCTAAGGAAGCTATTATTGACATGCTTATATCTATCCATTCATCTTTTACTAAATGTAAATCTAAAAGAAAACGGTTAGGAAACATTATTGATTATTTATATTGTAAGCTTGAAATTCTTGATTTGAATGAGAAAACCAACCTTGAGAGTATTCATAATTTGCAAGGGAAATGCATTTATCTTTAAATCCAATATAATGGGGTTGAAGTTAAGAATTGGTATCTACCTTAATAAGATTGAGAATCTTAAGGAAGAAAACTAAAATTATCTTAAAGAGCTTGAAATGCTTAAAACTGAAAATGTTGAATTTAAGCTCCTTATTGATGCTCATAGAGAAGAGAGAGATGTCTATCTCAAAGAAATCCAAATGCTTAAATATGAAAATGCTAGGTTGCTTGGTCAAGTAAATGATCTATCTTCTAGACCTTTATTGCCTAGTGTTAATGTTGCTTCTATTTCTCTTGAAAAGGATTCATATTTAAATAAAGCTTTATGTCTTGAGGCTGATCTTGTGCATGCTAGGGATGACATATCTAGTTTATCTTCTACCATTGTTTCTTTAAATGATGTTAACCATAGATTGGGAGCATCCCTATAGAAATTCCCCAAAGGGAAGAACTTCCTAAATGAAATCCTTGACCATTCTACCAAACAAAGTGGTATTAGTGGTTTGTGTTTTGTAGGGGGAAAATCAAAGGGAAAGAGCAAAGCCAAAGGTAAGAAAAAGAGCAAGGAGACCTCTTTCTTTGTAGGGGAGTCTTCCGACACTAAGAATCCTATGGTTTTCTCTTATTGTGAATGTGATGATAATTACTCTATTGATTGTCCTTACAAGCCTAAGGGGACCAACCCAAAGATGAAATGGGTCCCCAAGTTAACTTCAGATCCCAAAGTTTGAGTTGGGAACTAACATTTTCCTTTCTCATAGGAAAAGAATAGATGGATTGTTGATAGTGGCTCCACAAAGCACATGACTGGTGGCATAAGCCATTTCAACAATTTCACCAAAAAGAAAGGAGGATTGGTCACCTTTAGGGACAATAAGAAAGGTAAAGTAAAAGGTGAGGGTGATGTAGGTGAATCCTTGTGTATCAAGAATGTCCTTTTGTGGATGGCCTAGATCACAATGTAATTAGTGTTAGTCAACTATATGATAATGGTTTCCTTGTGCTTTTTAGTTCCTTTGAATGTTTGATTCTAGATTCCCTCGCCTACCAAGTTATATATAAGGGAACTAGAAGTGGTAATCTTTATGTTAATTTTCTTGACTCTATTAAGCCTATTGTTGGTAGATTCCTAGTAGACAACTCGAATATATTTCTCTTTGGCAGTGCCGGCTTAGTCATGTATATATGCATCAGTTGAAGAAGTTGAGCAAAAAGGACTTGGTCAAGGGACTTCCTAAATTGGATTTTGAAAAGGATGAGGAATTCCAACCTTGTACCCAAGGAAAGAAAACTAAGTCCTCCTTCAAATCCAAAGGATTCCTTAGTAATAAGAGATCTCTTGAGCTTCTTTACATTGATCTATTTGGACCAATGAGAACTCAATCGCTTTGTGGTTCCAAGTATTGCCTTATTATTGTTGATGATTTTTCTAGATATAATTGGACCTTCTTTCTCATTTCTAAAAGAGATACGCTTGATGTTTTCTCAAGCTTTTATAAACAAGTTGAGAATGAAGCTTCTTGTCCCATTGTTTCCATCCATAGTGACCATGGGGGAGAATTTGAAAATGAGTTTTTTGAGCGTGTTTGTCAAGAATTAGGTTATGCACACAACTTCACTTCACCTCGAACACCTCAAAAAAATGGGGTTGTAGAGAGGAAGAATAGGTCTTTTTAGGAGATGGCTAGGACCATGCTTCTAGAGTATGATACTCCTAAGAAGTTTTGGGCTGAAGCTATCGGTACCTCATGTTTTATGCAAAACTAGGTTTTTACTCATCCTTCACGAAAGAAAACCCCCTATGAGATATGGCATGGTAGGAAGCCTTCTATCGAGTATTTCCATGTTTTTAGATGTCCTTGTTTTGTTTTAAATATGAAATATTCTCTCGACAAGTTTGATCTGAAATCTTACAAGGCTTTCTTTCTTGACTATAGCACTACTAGTAAGGCTTATCGAGTTTTTTATGTTGATCTTGCTAAATTAGAAGAATCTATTAATGTAAAGTTTATTGAGACTAAACCCTCTATTCCCAAAGATATTGATCTAAATGATGATGTTGCAGGTGAAGTAATTCCTATCCTTAAAGAGCTCAACATCACCCAAAAGGGAAAAGAGGTGGTCACTCAAGAAGAAAACAAAGATGAAGAAGAAGAATCCAACCTCCCAGTTGGCAAAGAATAATCCAAAGGAGATGATTTTAGGTGATCCATTTGAAAGAGTGAAGACGTGGGCTGCATTCAGCAAAGAACAAGCCAACAACACCTTCATCTCACAACTCAAGCCTAATAATGTCAAAGAAGCCCTTGGGGATGAAGAATGGATCCTATCTATGCAAGAGGAGTTGGAGCAATTTGAGAAGAATAGTGTTTGGACCCTTGTGCCAAGACCAAGTGATAGAAAGATCATTAGCACCAAATGGGTCTACTGCAACAAGCTTGATGAAAGAGGCAAAGTGGTACGGAACAAAGCAAGGTTAGTGGCTCAAGGATACAATCAACAAGAAGGTATAGACTTTGATGAGACATATGTACCAGTAGATAGACTTGAGTTATTCATATGTTTCTTGCTTTGTCTAGTTATAAAGACTTTCTTCTGTATCAAATGGATGTTAAAAGTGTGTTTTTAATGGTACAATTGAGGAGGAAGTGTATGTTGCACAACCTCTAGGCTTTAAACATGATAGTCTACCTAACCTTGTTTATTTGTTGCAAAAAGCTCTTTATGGACTCAAACAAGCACCAATGGCTTGGTATGAAAAATTAAAGAACTTTTTGTTAGATCATAGTTATATCATGGGCAAAGTGGATTCTACCTTATTTCTGAAACACACTTCTAACAATTTTCTTATCATACAAATATATGTTTATTATATCATTTTTGGTAGAACTAACCTTGATCTTTGCAAATAATTTAGTGATCTTATGCAGAGTAAATTCGAGATGAGTATGATGGGTGAACTCACATTCTTCCTCGGCTTTCAAATCAAGCAAACAAAAGATGGGAACTTCATCAACCAAGGCAAGTACACAAAGAACTACTTAAGCAATTTGGGATGGAGAACACCAAGCCAATGGACACACCCACATTAAACACCGCAAAACTTGATAAAGATGAAGAAGGTGAGAAGGTAGATGAGAAGCTCTATAGAGGTATGATTGGAAGTTTACTTTACTTAAATGCCTCCAGACCTGATATAATGCTTAGTGTTGGCTTGTGCGCTCGATTTCAATCAAATCCCAAGAAATCACATCTTATAGTTGTTAAGAGGATTCTAAGGTACTTAGCCAAAACCCCAAATTTTGGACTATGGTATCCCAAGTCAAGGGACTTTACTCTTACTGCTTATAGTAATGCATATTATGTAGGGTGCTTGATTGATAGAAAGTGCACAAGTGGCACTTGTTTCCTCCTAGGATCAAGCTTGGTGTCTTGGTTCTCTAAGACATAGAGCATAATGGAATTATCAACCACCGAGGCTGAATACATTACAGCCGGGAGTTGTTGTACCCAGGTCCTATGGATGAAGCAAATGCTCCAAGACTTTAACATTCACTTTGATGCTTCTCCTATCTATTGTGATAATATTAGTGCAATTAATTTGTCACACAATCCTCTCTTGCATAGTAGAGCTAAACATATACAAGTTTTCCATCGCTTTCTTCATGATCACATTACCAAAAAGGATATTTATATCACGCATGTGGACACAGAAAATCAGTTGGTGAACATTTTCACTAAACCACTATCTAGAGAGCCATTTAACTTTATTAGATCAAAACTGCTTATAACTACTTTGAATGAATCTGATATGCCTTCTAGCTAGTTGTTATCTATCATATATGTATTATCTATGTTTGGATCATTTTTTCTTGCTAATTTGCTAAAAATCCATTTTTTGTGTTCATTTTGCCTTGTTTTTCTCTTTTTTTGGGTATTTTTTACAAACACATGTTTTATCACAAAATAGTACCCAATGGTGAGTGATATGTGCCTAAGTATGTTCAAAATACATAATGAACTTGAAAAATAAATTTAGTTAGCACTCTAATGGCTAGAAATTAATTTTGTGGGTTTTAGGTCAGGTTGACCATCGGTCGAGTTGCCAAATTGACTGATCGATGGCTAAGAGCTTTTCGGTTGAGTTTTTGAGTTCACAAAACTTGACCGATGGCGGGGCTGGAGCTTTCTTATTTTGGGTTCGACTGACTATTCTCCCTCTCAACTAGAGAAAAGTCGATCGATTCAACCTCCCTTAGCCCTAACCTCTCCACCATTGCCCTTCCCTTCCTCAACCTATCCCTAATCTGACCTAGCTAGACCATCCTTGACCTTCCCCCTTGATAAACCTAGGTGTTTGGATGTCTTTGGAGGTGCATTTCTTGATCTTGCTTCCTCTTTCCTCTCTATTTCATTTCCATGGCTTCAAATAGATGGAAGAGATCCGTCCCTACCAATGCACCATCCTCTTCTTTGTATTTCTGCTTGATCCCCTTTGATGAGACTCTCTTTGTCTCAAATGAGGCTATTAATAGGTATAAAGACCTCCTCCCACAGAATCTTTTCTTTTTTTGCACCCTCTTTGAGCCTAGCCCTAGACACCAAGAGGTCATTGATCAAGTGACGAAGTTGTTACATGTTCACCATCTCTCTGCCCTCGATGTTGAACGTACGTGCTACAACAATTCCATGACTAGAACAAAAGTGGTTCACGAATTCTACATGAACTTGCGTTGGAATTATGACACCCTTGTACCCCCCTCCTAATACTCAAGTGATCCTAACATCTATTGTAACATCCCTGACCTGGGTTAAGGCCTAACCCTAGAAGTTTTGCTTAAGTAAGTCATTTAGATTCTTTCCTTTATCTTTTGAAAAGTAATTAAGACTAAAGGAGAGCTTATGTTTCAATTTTGGTTCTATTTGAATAATGTTGAAACAATATTTTAACTATTTTGGACTAAAGTGTAATTTACCCAATTTGAAGGGGTTACCTTGCAAATTTTACATGATAAATGTTCCTCAAGTGTTATATCATCATAAGAATGAGAATTATGCTGAGGTATGGCTTCCACAAGCCTAAGTACCAAGAAGGAGCTTGTTTAAGTAATGTTTGTACATTGAATGCTAGTTTTGGTTTAATTTGCAATTTACCCAAAACCTAGGGTTGAATATGTAAAATACCACCTCTATTATGTTCCTACTGTTTCTTGGTATCATTTAGAGAAAATAAAAAGAATGGGGCGTCTTGTTTGAACTACTTTTGAGGAGAGATAATCTTGATAATAAAATAATCAAGATTTAAGCATAATTGAAACCCTAATTTATTTTGTAGCAAAAATAAATATATTGATTGAAGTGCCCATCAATTAAAAAGGCTGTGGTTGAAATCCTATAGTGCAAGTACGTCCAAATGCCTTGAGTTTCACTAAAATATCCTAATTAGGTGAAGAAATCCACTCACATTTGTTAATTAAAAAGTAATGTCCACTAAAAATGGATAATAATATTATATTAATTAAGGTGTTTAAGTGGATTGCTTTTAATTCAAGGATAAACGAGAGGATTTTTAAGGGAAAGTAAGATGGCTTCGAAGTCAAGGAAAGGAGGGGGCATGTGGCAAGAAAGTGAATGATTTTTCCCCTACTGTCTCTCTCCTAGAAAATCAATTACATATATTCGATTTTCTCCTTACTTGAAAGGCCATTTTGCAAACCACTTTCTTTCTTTGCTTTGGCCGACGAACAAGGAGCTTAGGATCAGGAGGAAAATGTTCCCCAAGATGAAGGTAATCTCCATGATCATCTTCAACCTTGAATTGGTGGTTGAAATCGGATTTCAACATTGATTTTCTTTTCTCTTCCAACAAATGCTTAACCTTGGCCATCCTTTGCATCCAAAGAGTTGGAAACGAGCCTTGGCTAGTTGAAGGAGATTCATTCACCATTAGAGACGAGAAGCTTGAAGCTTTGAAGCTACTTTGAAGTTGGGTTATATAACTTGAACCCATTAATGTTGTTATTGATTTCAATTTCTCATCATATATTGATCTTTTATTTCCTTCCTTGAATAATTGTTGAAATCATCATATATAAGACAATAGAAATCGGAGGTCTGAATCTTGATGATGATGACATCATCTTAGCACACACCTCAAGATTTTCATTGCCAAACGGTTTCAACTTTTGGTTGGTCAAACAGTTTCAAACCATTAGAGACTAGATGGTTTTCAATGGACTCAAGGATCAATTGGTCTCATGACCTAATAACCTCAAATAATCAAATTCAATTGATTTCATAACCCTAGCTCAATTGGTTTCAAAACCCTAGAGCAGTGGATGTCAAAACCCTAGTTTAGGTTCATTCGGTTTCAATTCTGATTTGACCAAACAGTTTCAAACCGTTTGAGGACTAAATGGTCTCAAACCATTTGAGGGTCAAAAGGTCTCAAACCATTTATGGTTTATTAATATTTAAATTAAATAAGGATCAAACGGTTTCAAATAATTTAGGGTTAATCGATCTTCAAACCGTTTAACGGTCTTTAGTGACCAATCAGTTTGAAAACCGATTGAAGAGCAAAGGGGGTTAAGACTGTTTGGAGGTCAAGCACCTCAAGACCGTTTGGAGGTCAAGCACCTCAATACCATTTAGAGGTCAAGCACCTCAAGACCGTTTGGAGATTCAATTAAACCAAGATTGTTTAAGGTCTAACGGTCTTCAGACCATTTGGAGGTGTAATTGGTCCAAGACCGTTTGGAGGTTTGGTTCAAGACCGTTTGAAGGTCTAAACGGTCTCAAACCATTTGGAGTTTTGGATCAAGACTGTTTGAAGGTCAAGTGATCTCAAGACCGTTTGAAGTTCAAGTTATCTCAAGATTGTTTGAAGGTCCAATTGATTCTAATCATGCAAATATTAATAACCCCATAAGTGGTTGAAGAATATCTCAAAGTTGATTTCAATGGGAGTACCTCTAAAGTATTTAAGTGATTAATACATTTAGAGTGATTATCGCTTGATGCCTATGGAAGTAATAAATTCAATATAACATCATAAGCATAGGTGTATGTACTTAGTGAAAGGTCAAGTCAACTGAATAAGGTATGATGGTGATGTGTGTTCCTAGTACATGGAATAATGATAAGTATGATTTAATACTTAAATAATGTTATGTGCTCCAAGATATGTGGAATCACTGACTTAGGGTTTGGATTAATGAGATAATCATAAAACCCTAATTAATTGATAAGATGGGAAACCCTAACCCTAATTTTCGGCTATGGTTTGAGAAACCCTAATATCAGGTGATGTTATGTGAAATCCTAATATGGGGTGATGTGATATGAAACCCTAATATAGGGTGATGTTATGTGAAACCTAATATGGGGTGATGTTATATGAAACCCTAATATGAGGTGATGTAATGTGAAGCCCTAATTGATAAGATGGGAAACCCTAATCCTAATGAGGGAATAGTGATGTTATCTTTGTATTTCATAATGTTGACATGTAATTGATATGGTTGTTATCAAGTATATTAACCATGCAGGTATCATGAGAAGATGAGCATAACCATGTATGAGCTATGATGTTATTGGGCCTTGTGAACCATTATTTTACTTGTTTCCTAGTGAGAGGTGACAAGAATTTTAATATGCCTGGTGAACTATGTGAGATGCTTGTGTAACAAGTATCATGAGTACCTTGGTCAGATGACCTGGAGGTGATAGTTACCTAATAGTAGTAACCATGTTCAATGATGAACTAAGGGTTTGAATACACAGATCTAGTAAACATGATGATGTTGTTGTTGAAGGAGGTGAATTCCCAGTAATGAGATGAGGGATTGAGATCCCAATGTTTTATAAAGTTTTGAAAAGTACTTGATAAGAGTATTTTTTTCTTTGTAGCATTTGACATAATAATTCTTGCTGGAAAACTTGATTGATACTAAAAGAATATGGCAATGCACTTAAATAATCAAGTGAAATATTATCATGTAGAGCCCTGGCCATAGATCCATCATCATCAGTAGCTGGTGATGGTGAAATAGGTTTACCTGTTGGTTAATCTGTAGCGTATATTGTTGAATATGCGGGGTTTCTCCTAGCCAAAAATAGGAGGATTAGAGTGCAACTTTGGTTGTAGACACAAGATATGTGTAAGAGCATGTTGAACATGCCCATGACTCAGTGTGATGGAGCATGAATGCATTCATGGCTCAGAGATTACGGTGAACTGGCCTGTGGCTCAGATTTACTGGCGCTGGGACCTGTACCAAGGCGAGCTAGAGAATGGGTAGCCTATGACAGCTAACCCTGTGACTGAGGTCACTTAAGCAAGAGACTGTGGTCCTACTTGTGGTCTCGCACTGACCGAGACAGATGAGATCGAGGAGTCTGGCTCTTCCTTTGATCTTGTATGGCATCGGCTTTGGGTTTCTCAACTAAAGGTTGGATTTGAGCGGTACGTCTCACTTCCTCAAGGCATAAGAATGATTGTAAAATGTAATCACTCGTGTAGCATATTTGCTTAAGGACAAATTATGGAAATCAATGGTTGATGTTACATTGCTTACTGTATCCTAGATGAATAGATGATATACATGTTCTTTATATTCCTTATTAAAAGGAATAGACGATTTACTACTTTATCATTTATAGCTATGATGCTTTAAAAGATGATAATGCTCTATTCTGCTTAATAATTATTAAATTCTTCTTTTCAATAGAGATTCCTCTATTCAGTCTATTACTATTTATCCACAATAATAATGTTTCTGGCGGAGAGTTATATCTCTCGCTGGGACAATTTCAATTGTCTCACCCCCATGGGATCCAACCTTTTTAGGTGGACAAGGACGAGGAGGTAGAAATCCTACAGTAGGAGAAGGATAGTAGCATCAGGGATAGTAGTAACATCTCAGGTGGAGATACTAACTGTCGTGTCTTATAAATATGAGTCCTATGAGTCGTCTCTGTACTCTCAGGTCCTAGGAGTAGTAGTTAGTGCTTTTATGATCGATCTAAGATTTTGGCATTGAATGCCTTGAGGTTTTATGATTGATTATGTGTGGATTTAACAGAGCAACTTTTGTATGTAATCCTCGAGAAGAGAAGGTACATGGTATGTACTTTTTGGACCGGAATGTATATATATAATGTTTTGGTTCTTGATATAAGAGTTTCCTGGAAATGGATATCTTTGCAAATGGTTTTAATTTTTTAGTGATTTTTGTTAATCCACTACTAATGTTTGACTCCACAATAATTGTAACGAATTGTTTATCAGTCTGGTGTCGGGTCATCTCAGTTTAAGTGGTATCAGAGCTTAAGGTTTGTTGAGTCTACAGAGACATAGGATTAAGGTCATTGAGTCCATTCTAGTGTCTTCCAGTTTATCTGATAGTGACTTCTGCTCTCAGGAGAAGAAGTAAAGCTTAAAGATGGCTGGATCACACAAAGAACATGCTGCTGAAAGTAGTGTTGCTGCACCAGGAGGAGGTGTAGGGGATCAGGCTAGAGAGGAATTAGTACCTGAACATCCTCAGTTTGACCAAGCTACATTAGAAAACCCAGCTTTCCATGCTCTATTTGGGCTGTTCATGGCGACTATGACGCACATGGCGGATAGGATGCCACCACCTGCACCTAGGGCACCAGCTCACAATGAGGGACATGGAGCTGGCAAGACTTTTGAATGGCTTCACCGCGTAGGAGCCACTGAATATGCTGGTATAGCTGACCCAACAGACATAGACTTGTGGCTGACTGAACTAGAAAAGGATTTTAGAATCCTTAATATCCCAGAAGCTAAGAAGGTTAGACATGCAGTATACCTATTGAAGGGGAGTGCTGGCCATTGGTGGGCCATAGAAGAAGGCAAAAGTCCAGGTGTTGAAGTCGGATGGGAAGAATTCCGACGTGAATACATTAGTAGATACTTTCCCAAGACTTACCTAGATGAGAATATCTCTCAGTTTGAGCGGATAAGGCAAGGACCAATGAACATTAGTGAGTATGAAGCTAAGTTCATGGAGCTTCTACGGTTCTGTCTGCACATGGCTGCAATAGATGTAGAGAGGATTCAGCATTTTGAGAAGGGTTTGAACGTTGATTTAACCACACCAGTATCTGCTCTAGAGAATAGGGAGATGTTTGCCACCTTTGTGGAGTCCGTTAGATGGATAGAAAGATCTATGACTGAGAAGCGTCCGGACAACAATAAGAAGGTGTATACATAGTTCTAAGGATAGAGGTCCAAGAGTTTTAAGAAACCAAGGTTTTCTGCACCAACAACCCCACTGAGGTTTAATACTCAGACACATTGGAAATCCAGCAAGGGTAGAGGTCGTAGTTTGCCACCAGAGGGAGCTCACAGCTTAGCATCAATTTCAGTAAAAGGACCGTCTAAACCATAGCGGGAGAATAGAGTTTGTTATAAATGTGGGAGGATGGGACATCTGATGAAAGATTGTCTAGTTAGAGATGTGATTGTAACCCAATCACTGAGGCAGAGTCAACAAGGCTCTCAGAAGTGACAGTTTAGCAGTGTCACTCGAGGACGTGGACAAGCATCCCAAGCTGGTTCATCTGTATCCAACAACAGGGTGAGTGGTCGACAACCAGCAACGATAAGATTCTATGCTATGAATCAGCCGAAAGTAGTGGTCAACCCACAAGTTGTGACAAGCCAGATGGAATTATTTCATTTTGATATGTCTTCATCCTGCTTTGTATCTGTTTTGATTGATCCGAGTGCTACACATTCCTTTATCACTCAAGAAGTGATTCGTGACTGCAATATGATTATTAGTCATAGAGAAGATAACTTGTTATTAGAAACTCCATTAGTTGGATCTGCAGTGTTGTGGGAGGTATGTTCTCCATGTGTTCTTTCTTTTTCAGAACATAGCATTCAGGTGGATCTTATACCACTTTAGATGCATGGGTTCGACATAATCCTTGGGTTGGACACCCTAGAAAAATATAAGGTTGTCTTGGATTGTGGTTCCAAGCAGGCTATGTTCACAGACAATGGTAATACATGGGTGTTTTAGGGAGACAGAAAGATTCTTCTGACCTATTTAGTGTCATCTATGGTAGCTGAGAAGTTGATGATATAAGGATGTTTCACATTCTTAGCACATGTTGTAGATACCATAGTAGAGAGTCCTGATTTTTCTGAAGTACCGATTGTTAGGGAGTTTGAGGATGTGTTTCCTAAGGAACTTCCAAGTGTTCCTCCACCTCAATAGATTGATTTTGAGATTAATCTAATCCCAGATACACAACCAATAGCTCAAACACCTTATAGAATGACACCTGCTGAGATGGTAGAACTCAAGAAATAGTTACAGGAGTTGCTTGAAAAGGGTTTTATTCGACCGAGTACTTCACTATGGGGTGCTCCGGTTCTCTTTGTGAAAAAGAAGGATGTGTCTATGCAATTATGCATCGACTATAGATAGTTAAATAAAGTAACTATAAAGAACAAATATCCTCTGTCAAGGATAGATGATCTGTTTGACCAGTTGCGTGGTGCAACTATATTTTCTAAAATAGATCTGAGGTCAGGATACCATCAGTTACGTATCAACGAGAGTGACATACCTAAGTCAGCCTTTAGGATAAGGTATGGTCACTATGAGTTCATAGTTATATCGTTTTGACTAACTAATGCACCAGCTGCATTCATGGAACTCATGAACTGAATCTTCTGACCATTCCTTGATCAATTCATAGTAGTCTTTATAGATGACATCCTAATTTACAGTAAAGATGCTCGACAGCATGAGCAACACCTTTGTCAGGCCCTGACTTTACTGAGAGAGCACAAGCTATATGCTAAATTCAGTAAGTGTGAGTTTTGGTTATCAAAAGTGTCTTTCCTAGGATATGTAATATCTACCTTAGGTATCCGTGTTGATCCTAAAAAGGCAGAATCTATCTTGGAATGGGAACAACCTAAGACACCAACGGAGATATGTAGTTTTCTAGGACTGGTAGGATACTATAGAAGGTTCATTAAGAATTTCAGTTCTATAGCTTCACCCCTAACCAAGTTGCCCAAGAAGGAGGTTCCTTTTGTCTGGATTGGCAAGTATCAACAATCTTTCCTGTTGTTGAAAGAAAGGTTGACCAGTGCACCTGTGTTAGTGTTACTTGAGCAGGGAAAAGGGTATATTGTTTTCTGTGATGCTTCTAAGAATGTTCTAGGATGTGTCTTGATGCAGGATAAACAAGTGATTTCTTTTGCTTCTCGATAGCTTAAGAAACATGAGGAAAATTACCCAACACATGATCTAGAATTAGCTGCAGTGGTTCATGCGTTGAAGATCTGGAGACATTATCTCTATGGAGAGACATTCCAGATTTTCATAGACCATAAGAACCTAAAATACATCTTTTCACAACATGAGTTGAACATGAGACAGTGCCGCTGGATGGAGTTAATCAAGGACTACAATTGTACAATTGATTATCATCCGAGAAAGGCTAATGTAGTGGCTGATGCACTAAGTAGAAAATCATCATCCCCAACCATAGACAAAGCACAGTTGAATTCGTTAGTATGTTTTAAACGAGACATGCTTGTCTCTTTGAGGCAAAACAATGTACAAATTAAAGTATCCTTGTTAGCTAGACTGTTAGCTAAGATGAACATAAAACCCACTCTGAAACAACAAATCAAAGAAGCACAACAGGCTGATACTGTGATTCAGCAGATCAGGCCAGAGTATGGTAGTAAGAAACATGATGGTTTTCATGAGTCAGATGATGAGGTAGTTTGTTACCATGGTATGATGGTAGTACCTGATGCCAATGACTTAAGGAAGTTAGTCATGGAGGAAGCTCATTCATCTATGTATGTAATGCATCCTAGGAGCACCAAAATGTATCATAACTTGAAGGATATGTATTGGTGTCCTGGTTTGAAGAAAGATGTAGCTGAGTTTGTTATGCGGTGTTTAGTGTGTCAGTAGGTTAAAATTGAACATCAGAAGCCCATAGGAACAATGCAACCCTTATCTATACCACAGTGGAAATGGGATCACGTGACCATGCACTTTGTGGTTGGTTTACCCAGAACAACCAAAAGTCATGATTCCATTTGGGTGATAGTTGATAGGTTGACTAAGTCAACACATTTTCTTCCTGTTAAAACAACCTATACTGCTGAGAAACTTGCACAGATCTATATAGATGAGATAGTGTGTTTACATGGGGTTCCAGCTACAATTGTTTTTTATAGAGGTCCCCAGTTCGCGAGTCATTTTTGGGAATGACTACATAAAGATTTGGGTACGCAGTTAAGGTTTAGTACCACTTTTAACCCACAGACAGATGGACAATCTGAGAGAACTATACAAAGTTTGGAGGATTTGGTTAGGGCATGTGTCCTTAAATTTGTAGGAAGTTGGGATATACACTTGAGCTTAATAGAATTCGCTTACAACAATAGTTATCAGCACAACATATGAAGCATTATATGGTAGACGTTGTAGATCTCCATTATGCTGGTATGAAATAGGAGAATACCAACTTTTGGGTCCTGATTTAGTGCAACAAACAACTGAAAATATTAAAGTAATACAACAACAGTTAAAGGATGCACATGATAGACAGAAGTCATACACTGATAAACGGCAATGACCTTTAGAATTCCAAGTTGGAGACATAGTATATCTCAAAGTCTCACCTTGGAAAGGTGTTCTTAGATTTGGAAAGAAGGCTAAGTTAGCTCCTAGATTTATGGGGCCTTATCCAATCACTAAACGGATTGGAAAGGTATCCTTTAAGTTGGAGTTGCCACCCGAACTACACAGATTGCATCCAATATTCCATCCATGTTGAGAAAGTGTCACCCTGACACGGAGTTAGTTTTGCAACCTATGGAGGTAGAGTTAAATGAAGATATATCCTATATAGAGGGACCAGTGTTGATTCTTGACAGGAGAATCAAAAAGTTGGAAAACAAAGACATAGTTCTTGTGAAAGTTCTTTGGAATCATCGTGGCATTGAATAAGCTATGTGGGAGCTGGAGGAAGAGATGAGGAGGAAGTACCCTTCTCTTTTCTCTTGATGATGTAGGGGACGAAATCCCTGTTAGGGGTGGATAATTGTAACATCCCTATCCTGGGTTAAGGCCTAACCCTAGAATTTTTGCTTAAGTAAGTCATTTATATTCTTGCCTTTATCTTTTGAAAAGTAATTAAGACTAAAGGAGAGCTTATGTTTCAATTTTGGTTCTATTTGAATAATGTTGAAACAATATTTTACCTATTTTGGAGTAAAGTGTAATTTACCCAGTTTAAGGGGGTTACCTTGCAAATGTTACATGATAAATGTTCCACAAGTGTTATATCATCATAAGAATGATAATTATGGTGAGGTATGGCTTCCACAAGCCTAAGTACCAAGAAGGAGCTTGTTTAAGTAATGTTTGTACATTGAATGCTAGTTTTGGTGTAATTTGCAATTTACCCAAAACCTAGGGTTGAATATGTAAAATACCACCACTGTTATGTTCCTACTATTTCTTGGTATCATTTAGAGAAAATAAAAAGAATGGGACGTCTTGTTTGAACTACTTTTGAGGAGAGATAATCTTGATAATAAATAATCAAGATTTAAGCATAATTGAAACCCTAATTTATTTTGTAGCAAAAATAAATATATTGATTGAAGTGCCCATCAATTAAAAAGGTTGTGGTTGAAATCCTATAGTGCAAGGACGTCCAAATTCCTTGAGTTCCACCAAAATATCCTAAGTAGGTGAAGAAATCCGCTCACATTTGTTAATTAAAAAGTAATGTCCACTAAAAATGGATAATAGTATCATATTTATTAAAGTGCTTAAGTGAATTGCTTTTAATTCAAGGATAAACGAGAGGATTTGAAGGTAAAGGAAGATGGCTTCGAAGTAAAGGAAAGGAGGGGGCATGTGGCAAGAAAGCGAATGATTTTCCCCCTACTTTCTCTCTCCTAGAAAATCAATTACATATATTCAATTTTCTCCTTACTTGAAAGGCCATTTTGCAAATCACTTTCTTTCTTTGCTTTGGCCGACGACCAAGGAGCTTAGGAGCAGGAGGAAAACGTTCCCCAAGCTGAAGGTAAGCTCCATGATCATCTTCAACCTTGAATTGATGGTTGAAATTGGATTTCAACATTGATTTTCTTTTCTCTTCCAACCAATGCTTAACCTTGGCCATCCTTTGCATCCAAAGAGTTGGAAACAAGCCTTGGCTAGTTGAAGGAGCTTCATTCACCATTAGAGATGAGAATATTGAATCTTTGAAGCTACTTTGAAGGGGGGTTATATAACTTGAACCCATTAATGTTGTTATTGATTTCGATTTCTCATCATATATTGATCTTTTATTTCCTTCCTTGAAAAGTTGCTGAAATCATCATATATAAGACAATAGAAATCAAAGGTCTGAAGCTTGATGATGATGACATCATCTTAGCACACACCTCAAGATTATCATTGTCAAACGGTTTCAACTTTTGGTTGGTCAAACAGTTTCAAACCGTTAGAGACCAAACGGTTTCAAACCGTTTGGTGCCCAATCAGTTACAAAACCGTTTGAGGTTAAACGGTTTCAAAACCGTTAGAGACTAGATGGTTTTCAATGGACTCAAGGATCAATTGGTCTCATGACCTAATAACCTCAAATAATCAAATTCAATTGATTTCATAACCCTAGCTCAATTGGTTTCAAAACCCTAGAGCAATGGATGTCAAAACCCTATTTTAGGTTAATTCGGTTTCAATTCTGATTTAACCAAATGGTTTCAAACCGTTTGAGGATTAAACGGTCTCAAACTGTTTGAGGGTCAAACGTTCTCAAACCATTTAGGGTTAATTAATATTTAAATCAAATAAGGATCAAACAGTTTCAAATCGTTTAGGGTTAATTGATCTTCAAACCGTTTAAGGGTCTTTGGTGACCAATCAGTTTCAAAACCGATTGAAGAGCAAAGGGGGTTAAGACCGTTTGGAGGTCAAGCACCTCAAGACCATTTGGAGGTCAAGCACCTGAAGACCGTTTGGAGATTCAATTAAAGCAAGACCGTTTAAGGTCTAACGGTCTTCAAACCATTTGGAGGTGCATTTGGTCCAAGACCGTTTGGAGGTTTGGTTCAAGACCGTTTGAAGGTCTAAACGGTCTCAAACCGTTTGGAGTTTTGGATCAAGACCATTTGAAGGTCAAGTAACCTCAAGACCGTTTGAAGGTCAAGTGATCTCATGATCGTTTGAAGGTCCAATTGATTCTAGGCATGTAAATGTTAATAACCCCATAAGTGGTTGAAGAATATCTCAAGGTTGATTTCAATGGGAGTACCTCTAAAGTATTTAAGTGATTAATACATTTAGAGTGATTATCACTTGATGTCTATGGAAGTAATAAATTCAATATAACATGATAAGCATAGGTGTATGTACTTAGTGAAAGGTTAAGTAAACTGAATAAGGTATGATGGTGATTTGTGTTCCTAGTACATGGAACAATGATAAGTATGATTTAATACTTAAATAATGATATGTGCTCCAAGATATGTGTAAGCACTGAGTTAGGGTTTGGATTAATGAGATAATCATAAAACCCTAATTAATTGATAAGATGGGAAACCCTAACCCTAATTTTGGGCTATGGGTTGAGAAACCCTAATATAGGGTGATGTTATGTGAAATCCTAATATGGGGTGATGTTATATGAAACCCTAATATAGGGTGATGTTATGTGAAACCCTAATATGGGGTGATGTTATATGAAACCCTAACATGGGGGTGATGTAATGTGAAGCCCTAATTGATAAGATGGGAAACCCTAATCCTAATGAGGGAATAGTGATGTTATCTTTGTATTTCATAATGTTGACATGTAATTGATATGGTTGTTATCAAGTATATTAACCGTGCAGGTATCATGAGATGATGAGCATAACCATGTATGAGCTATGATGTTAATGGGCCTTGTGAGCCATTATTTTACTTGTTTCCTACTGAGAGGTGACAAGAAGTTAAATATGCCTGGTGAACTATGTGAGATGCTTGTGTAACAAGTATCATGAGTACCTTGGTCAGATGACTTAGAGGTGATAGTTACCTGATAGTGGTAACCATGTTCAATGATGAACTAAGGGTTTGAATACCCAGATCCAGTAAACATGATGATGATGTTGTTGAAGGATGTGAATTCCCAGTAATGAGACAAGGGATTGAGATCCCAATGTTTTATAAAGTTTTGGAAAGTACTTGATAAGAGTATTGTTTCTTTGTAGCATTATTCATAATAATTCTTGCTTGAAAACTTGACTAATGCTAAAAGAATATGGTAGTGATCTTAAATAATCAAGTGAAATGCTATGATGTAGAGCCCTGGCCATAGATCCATCATCGTCAGTAGCTGGTTATGGTGAAACGAGTTTACCCGTTGGTTAATCCGAAGCGTATATTGTTGAATATTTGGGGTTTCTCCTAGTCGAAATATAGGAGGATTAGAGTGCAACTTCGGTTGTAGACTCAAGATATGTGTAAGAGCATGGTGAACAGGTCCATGACTCAGTGTGATGGAGCATGAATGCGTTCATGGCCCAGAGAGCATGGTGAACTGGCCCGTGGCTCAGATTTACTAGCATCGGGACCTGTACCAAGGCGGGCTAGAGAATGGGTATCCTATGAGAGCTAACCATGTGACTGAGGTCACTTAAGTAAGAGACTGTGGTCCTGCTTGTAGTCTCGCACTGACTAAGATAGATGAGATCGAGGAGTCCAGATCTTCCTTTGATCTTGTATGGCATCGACTTTGGGTTTCGCAACCAAAGGTTGGATTTGAGCGGTACGGCTCACTTCCTCAGGGCATAAGAATGATTGTAAAATGTAATCAGCCATGTAGCATATTTGCTTAAGGATGAATTATGGAAATAAATGGTTGATGTTACATTGCTTACTGTATCCTAGATGGATAGATGATATACATGTTCTTCATATTCCTTATTAAAAGGAATAGACGATTTACTGCTTTATCATTTATAGTTGTAATGCTTTGAAAGATGATAATGCTCTATTCTACTTAATAATGATTAAATTATGCTTTTCAATAGAGATTCCTCTGTTCAGTCTATTACTATTTATCCACAATAATAATGTTTCTGGCGAAGAGTTATATCTCTCGCTGGGACAATTTCAATTATCTCACCCCCGTAGAATCCAACCTTTTTAGGTAGATGAGGATGAGGAGGTAGAAATCCTACAACAGGAGAAGGACAGTAGCATCAGGGACAGCAATAACATCTCAGGTGGAGATACCGACTGTCGTGTCTTGTAAATATGAGTCCTATGAGTCGTCTCTGTACTCTCAGGTCCTAGGAGTAGTAGTTAGTGCTTTTATGATCGATATGAGATTTTGGCATTGAATGCCTCGAGGTTTTATGATTGCTTATGTGTGTATTTAATAGAGCAACTGTTGTATGTAATCCTCGAGAAAAGAAGGTTCATGGTATGTACTTTGTGGACCAGAATGTATACAAAAAATCTCGAGGCATTACGCCAAAAATCTCAGATTTATATTAAATCATCTACTGACTCCTAGGACCTGAGAGTACAGAGACGACACATAGGACTCTCTATATACAAGACCTAATAGACAGTGACTCCACCTGTGGATCACTGCTGTCCTTGATGTTGTTGCTGCTACTGTTGCTGCTCACCCACTGATGGGTTCCTCCTTCCTCGGTGTCTACCTAAAAAGTTGAATCCAACGGGGGTGAGACAATTGAATAATTGTCCCAGCGAGAGTTATAACTCTTCGCCAGAAGCATTGTTATTGCAAATAATGGAATAACATTGAGCAGTAGAATTATAAATATTCAACAACAGGTAAATCATTGAATAACTAAATGAAGCAGTATTCTTTATGCAATCATTTCAATTATAATTTTATTGAATAGCAAGTCATTCATTTAATAAGGAATATGAAAAAAACATGTATATTATCTATCCAACTAGGACATATTAAAAAATGTATCACCAATCATTGATTCTGGTAGTTCAACCTTAAGCAAATATGCTACACGGCTGATTACTTTTTACAAACATACTTATGCCCTGAGGATATGAGGTATACCGCTCATACTCCAACCGACCACTGGGAAGTTGAAATCGGTACCATACATAGGTGATCAGAAGAGCCGGATTTCTATGACCTCATCTTCCCCAGTCAATGTGAGGAGAAACATGCAGGACAGCTCGTGTCTCTGCCATAATAGCTTTCCAGGGTATTCTGGAAACTTTGCTATTAGAGTTACAGTGGCATGCTGTACTCTCTTTGCAATCGAGGGATTTCTTGTCTATCTCACATCGATGCGGCATTAACAACATCATCGGGAGATTAGTGATACATCTTCCCGGCATATATATATAATGAAGGTTTGAGATATTAAATGTTTATCTCACATCAATTCCTTCATTAGGACGTAAGAATATTTGCGTCCATAACCCCCACATACTCAAAAGTATGCTCTCCAGGAGTTCACTTAGGAAAACCTGTTTCACCATCATCTGGTTTCTGACGATGATGGATCTATGGTCAGGGATCTACATGATATCATATTATTTGATTAATTAAGTACATTACAACATTCTTTTAACATCAGGCATGTTTTCAAACATAGACCATTAAAACAATTTCTATAAAGAAAGATTACTATTTGAATCAAGTTCATTTCACAGATATATTAATATTGGGATCTCAGTCCCCTCACAATTTATCATCATAATCCAAGAATATGTGTTTTCAACCCTTAGATCCTCAAATCACTTGTTACTACTTTAATAGGTAACTCAATGTCATTAAGCCATTTAATAGTGTAAACATAATAGTAGCATTACATGTATTTCACATGGATCATATAACCTTTCAATCTCATTTGTTACCTTTCAATAGGAAACATTGCATATTATTGCTTACAAGGCTCATTAAATACTTTATTTTATGAACAAAGCAGCATAGCTCTTACCTGGCTATATTCAATATTTCATAAAACCTGCAAGATTAGCACAGATGATAATAGGTACATCAATTTTATATCAGCATATTACAAAATAAAGATAACTTCACTATTCAAGGATTGCACCACTATGCCTTTACTAGGGTTAGGGTTTCCCTTTTCAATTCAATCAGGGTTAACCAACCCCTTTAGCTTAATTTGGAATAGTGATTCCTCATTATTTCATTATCCAAACATTGAGATTCATGCTTAGAAGCATAACCCAGAATTAGGGTTTACTGTTCACATCATCACATTACCCTAGATTAGGGTTTACTATTCACATTATAATGAATTGAAATCATACCATCATCATGTATTAGTATTACTTCCATTAATGCCCTCAATTAGGGTTATAATTCATTAGCTTTCATAACTAGGGTTTCATGATCTCACTATCATGCATCATACCCTAATTAGGTATTCATCCATATTAGGAGTTCATTATTTGATTAACATTCATATAAGAAGTCGTCTCTCTCATCTTTCTATAAGTTAATGTCTGCATCACCCTTGATTAGGCTAAGTCCATACAACATTGACATCATGGGTTATGCTATTACTATTGTGATTATTAAGTCTTACTCATTCAAAGAGTACTAATCACTCTATCCCATTAAGGGTACCTTTGTTATAATCACCATTGATTACATCATGTCTTAATCAACTAATTACTTGGTCATTTATGAAGTTTAGGTTAATCAAGCACCAAACCATCTTGACCTCTAAGGCATCAAACGATCTTGACCTTTGTAGACCTCAAACGGTTTTGCCCAATAAACCTCCAAATGGTCTTGAACTACCCTTGAAACTGTTTGGTGGTGAAGACCGTTTGGTCATGTTTGACTTTGAAACTGTTTGAACACAACCAACCTTGAAACCACATGAGTCTAAATGGTTTGGGATCATTTGGTCCCAAACGGTCTTGAGACCGTTTGGACTTAAACGGTCTTGAGACCTTTTGGACCCAAATGGTCTTGAGACCGTTTGGTCCACCTCAAAACTGCAAGGACCAAAAAGTGTCTCAATCACTTCAATTGGAAAAGGATTTTCAATGTTGAACCCTCAATCGATCATGCACATGTAAGCCACTAATTAAATGAGTTAATTAGGTCAACCCTCCACTAATTTGACACTCAATTGAGCATCAATTAGGGCTTGGATCAATTGGATTAGGGTTTGAAATCGATGACCCTTCAACATACTTCAATGTGAGTCTAATTGATTTGAAATCATTGATTACATTATGTCTTAATCAACTAATTACTTGGTCATTTATGAAGTTTAGGTTAATCAACCACCAAACCATCTTGACCTCTAAGGCATCAAACTATCTTGACCTTTGTAGACCTCAAACGGTTTTGCCCAATAAACCTCCAAATGGTCTTGAACTACCCTTGAAACTATTTGGTGGTGAAGACCGTTTGGTCATGTTTGACTTTGAAACTGTTTGAACACAACCAACCTTGAAACCACATGAGTCTAAATGGTTTGGGATCATTTGGTCCCAAACAGTCTTGAGACCGTTTGGACTTAAACGGTCTTGAGACCTTTTGGACCCAAACGGTCTTGAGACTGTTTGGTCCAAACCACCTCAAAACTACAAGGACCAAAAAGTGTCTCAATCACTTCAATTGGAAAAGGATTTTCAATGTTGAACCCTCAATCGATCATGCACATGTAAGCCACTAATCAATTGAGTTAATTAGGTCAACCCTCAACTAATTTGACACTCAATTGAGCATCAATTAGGGCTTGGATCAATTGGATTAGGGTTTGAAATCGATGACCCTTCAACATACTTCAATGTGAGTCTAATTGATTTGAAATCATTGATTACATCATGTCTTAATCAACTAATTACTTGGTCATTTATGAAGTTTAGGTTAATCAACCACCAAACCATCTTGACCTCTAAGGCATCAAACGATCTTGCCCTTTGTAGACCTCAAACGGTTTTGCCCAATAAACCTCCAAATGGTCTTGAACTACCCTTGAAACTGTTTGGTGGTGAAGACCGTTTGGTCATGTTTGACTTTGAAACTGTTTGAATACAACCAACCTTGAAGCCACATGAGTCTAAATGGTTTGGGATCGTTTGGTCCCAAACGTTCTTGAGACCATTTGGACTCAAACGGTCTTGAGACCTTTTGGACCCAAACGGTCTTGATACCGTTTGGTCCAAACCACCTGAAAACCGCAAGGACCAAAAAGTGTCTCAATCACTTCAATTGGAAAAGGATTTTCAATGTTGAACCCTCAATCGATCATGCACATGTTAGCCACTAATCAATTGAGTTAATTAGGTCAACCCTCAATTAATTTTACACTCAATTGACCCTCAATTGAGCATCAATTAGGGCTTGGACCAATTGGATTAGGGTTTGAAATCGATGACCCTTCAACATACTTCAATGTGAGTCTAATTGATTTGAAATCATTGAACCATCATTCAATTTGGTCATCACCTGACCCCAAACGGTCTTGGGATCATTTGGATGACCTCCAAATTTTCTTTGACCGTTTGCCCATTATTTTATCAAAAACCAAGTCATTCATTTAGGGTTTGGATACAAGAATTGGTCACCAAAATCAGCAATCAATTACTCATCAACTTGATATCATTGGATCCTCAATTGGTCAACTATGCTTACCCCTAGACCTCCAAACGGTATTGGGTGATCACCAAACAGTCTTGAGACCGTTTGGGTGATCCCCAAGCGGTTTTGAAACCATTTGGGTCACTCAAACCAAACTTCAACTTAATTCAATTATTGAAATCAGCAATTGACCCGATTAGGGTTTAGATGGTTGATGGGCCTTTGATTGGTGAACCACTTGGAATGAATTGATGATTTTTGGTAGGTGATTAGTCTACATTATTCTCAACAGACCTCCAAACGGTCAACGCCTCTAAACAGTCTTGGACCGTTTGCTTCCATGTGTTCTTCTGAAATCGTTTGCATTCAAACGGTTTGAAACCGTTTACTCCAAACGGTTTGGCAAACCGTTTGAGTAAGGTTGGGAGACCGTTTGCTAAAGTAGATTCTTGGATAAACATAGAAATTAACGTCATCATCTTCTACCTCTGTTCAACCAAGAACACGGGTTGTTCTTCACAGAAATGATAGCAAGAACACACAAAGGTATCTAAAGAAGAAGTATAAGCAACGATTTTAGGAAATAAGGATGCATTAACAAAGCTTATGGTTAGAGTTATAAAACCCACCTCTAGGACTGATCCAAAGCTCCAAGATTTGTAGCTTTAATGGTGGATGAAGCTTCAGTAGTTGTCCAAGGTCCGTTCTTCAAGTTTTGGATGAACAAGTGGGCTAGAAAGGAAAATCGTGTGAAGAAAACCAATTACTATCCATTGATTTAGAGTTTCCACCATGGATTCGAGGTAGGTGATGATCCAAACTTACCAAGTCAGTATGGTCATCCTTCCTATGGTCCAGAGATTTCCCTTGGTTGGCCAAAGCAAAGTGATGAAGAAAAGAACTAAGGGAAATGATCCTTTGTGTGTTTGGAAAAGATACCTTATATATATTTATGGGTCTTTTCAAAGCAAAAAGAAAAAAGATAGTTATTTCCTTTTATCTTCCAAAATATCCACCAAGGCTTCCTCCATCCTTGGCCACGTTTCCACCTACTAAACTCATGAAAAACTCCTCTATTATCCCAGGTTAAATGGAAAAGAACTAACACCTTAAAGAGATGTATTTTAATATCCACCCTTATTGGATATTGCTTAATATATTTATTAGTGTGAGTAGTTTCCACTTCTACTATAATCATTCAAATGAGGCGCCCTTCTCATTTATTTTCTCTACTTGATGCCAAGAAACATGAGAGATCCTTTATAGGGTATATTTTACATGTTGAACCCTAGGTTTTGGGTAATTTGCACATTAAACCAAAACTAGGTTTTAATGTAAAAGGATTGCTCTACACGCTATGTCTTGGTGTTCAAGCTTGAGGAAACCTTACCACTTCATCGTATACATTCTTATGATGTCTCAACATTAGAGGAACATCTTAACATGTGCAATTTGCAAGTTAACCCCTCAACTTGGGTAATTTGCACTTTAGTCCATTATTAACAAAACAATGTTTCAACATTATGCAAAAGGACTGAAATTGAAATATAAGTTCCTCAAAAGCCTTAATTACATTTCAAAGGACAAACACAAGCATCTAGTCACTTATTTAAGCAAAACACCTAGGGTTAGTACATAACCCAAGTCAGGGATGTTACAAATTATCCACCCCTTACAAGGATTTCGTCCCCGAAATCATTACAAAAACATATTAAGAGAAAAGACTAGGGTATTTCCTCCTCATTTCTTCCTCTAGTTCCCACATGGCTTCTTCAACACCACGGTGATTCTAGAGGACTTTCACAAGACTTATGTATTTCTTTTTCAGCTTTTTAATTCTCTTGTCAAGGATTAACATAGGTCCTTCTATATAAGATATATCATCATTCAATTCTACTTCCATAGGTTGCAGAACTAATTCTGTATCAGGATGACATTTCCTTAACATGGAAATATGAAATACTGGGTGTAACCTTTGCAACTCTGATGGTAACTCTAGCTTATAAGATACCTTTCCAATCTGTTCAATGATTGGATAAGGCCCCATAAACCTAGTAGCTAACTTCCCTTTCCTTCCAAATCTAAGAACTCCCTTCCAGGGTGAGACCTTAAGGTACACTCTGTCTCCAACCTGGAATTCTAAAGGTCTACGACGCTTATCAACATAAGATTTCTGCCTATCATGTGCAGTCTTCAACTATTGTTGTATTATTTTAATCTTCTCAGTGGTCTGCTGCACAAGATTAGGACCTAAAAGTTGATATTCACCGGTTTCATACCAACATAAGGGAGATCTACAAAGTCTACCATACAAAGCTTCATAGGGATGACATTTCCTTAACATGGAAATATGAAACACTGGGTGTAACCTTTGCAACTCTGATGGTAACTCTAGCTTATAAGATACCTTTCCAATCTGTTCAATGATTGGATAAGGCCCCATAAACCTAGGAGCTAACTTCCCTTTCCTTCCAAATCTAAGAACTCCCTTCCAGGGTGAGACCTTAAGGTACACTCTGTCTCCAACCTGGAATTCTAAAGGTCTACGACGCTTATCAACATAAGATTTCTGCCTATCATGTCCAGTCTTCAACTATTGTTGTATTATTTTAATCTTCTCAGTGGTCTGCTGCACAAGATTAGGACCTAAAAGTTGATATTCACCGGTTTCATACCAACATAAGGGAGATCTACAAAGTCTACCATAAAAAGCTTCATAGGGTGCCATGTCAATGCTGTGTTGATAGCTATTGTTGTAGGCAAACTCTATCAAACTTAAGTGCAGATCCCAACTTCCTATAAATTGAAGAACACATGCTCTGAGCAAGTCCTCTAAGGTTTTTATAGTCCTTTATGATTTTTCATCAGTTTGAGGATGAAAGGTTGTACTAAACCTTAACTGTGTGCCTAAGGCTTTATGAAGTCGCGCCTAGAAACGACTTGTAAACTGGGGACCTCTGTCAGAAACAATGGTAATTGGGACTCCATGTAGTGGTACTATCTCATCTACATACAACTGTTCCAGCTTCTCAGCAGAATAGGTTGTTTTGACAGGTAAGAAATGTGTTGTCTTTGTCAACCTATCAACTATTACCCAGATGGAATCATGACCTTTGGCTGTTCTACAGGCTACATTGTTCCTATAGGCTTCTAGTATTCAGCTTTAACTTGCTGACACACAGGACACCGCATAACAAACTCAGCAACATCCTTCTTCAAACCAGGCCACCAATACATATCTTTCAAGTTTCGATACATCTTGGTGCTTCCTGGATGCATAGCATACATTGAAGAATGAGCTTCCTCCAGGACTAACTTCCTCAAGTTATCCACATTCGGTACTATCATTCTACCATGATAACAAGCTACTTGATCATCTGAGTCATGGAAACCTTCTCATTTCTCATTACCATACTCCGATCTAGTCTGCTGAACTACTTCATCAGCTTGTTGTGCCTCCTTAATTTGTTTTCTCATAGTAGGTTTTATGTGCATCTCAGCTAACAGTCCTGCTAACAACGATACTCTTAACTGTACATTGTCTTGTCTTAAGAAGATAAGAATATCCCTTCTATAGCATACCAAAGATTCAGTTGTGCTTTATCTAGGGTTGGTGTTGTTGATTTCCTACTCAAAGCATCAGCAACTACATTGGCTTTCTCTGGATGATAATCAATTGTACAATCATAGTCCTTGATTAACTCCATCTAGAGGCGTTGCCTCATGTTAAGCTCATGCTGAGAAAAGATATACTTAAGGTTTTTATGATCAGTGAAAATATGGAATGTCTCTCCATAAAGATAATGTCTCCATATTTTCAAGGCATGGACTACAACAGCTAATTCTAGGACGTGTGTCGGATAATTCTCCTCGTGTTTCTTAAGCTGTCGAGAAGCAAAAGAAATCACTTGTTTATCATGCATTAACACACATCCTAGTCCATTCTTAGAGGCATCACAAAAAACTATATATCTTTTCCCTTGCTCAGGTAGCACAAGCACAGGTGCACTCATCAACCTTTCCTTCAACAACTGAAAGGATTGTTGACACTTGTCATTCCAGGAAAAGGAACATCCTTCCTGGTCAAATTAGTCAAGGGTAAAGCTATAGAACTGAAGTTCTTAATGAAGCTTCGGTAATAGCCTGCCAACCCTAAGAAACTACAGATCTCTGTCGGCGTCTTTGGCTGCTCCCATTGCAGGACAAATTCTACCTTTTTAGGGTCAACACGTATACCTAAAACAGATATTACGTGTCCAAGAAAATAAACTTCTGGTAACCAGAACTCACACTTGCTAAACTTAGCATATAACTTATGCTCTCTTAGCAAAGTTAGAGCCTGACGAAGATGTTGTTCATGCTGTTGAGCATCTCTACTATAGATCAGGATGTCATCTATGAAGACAACAACACACTGATCGAGAAAAGGTCAGAAGATTCTATTCATGAGTTCCATAAATGCAACTGGTGCATTTGTTAGTCCAAACGACATAGCTGTGAACTCATAGTGACCATACCTTATCCTAAAGGCAGATTTAGGTATGTCACCATCCTTAATACGCAGCTGACGATATCCCAACCTCAAATCTATCTTTGAGAAGACGGTTGCACCACGCAACTGGTCAAAGACATCATCAATCCTTGGCAGAGGATACTTATTCTTTATTGTTACTTTATTTAATTGCCTGTAATCAATGCACAACCGCATTGACACGTCCTTCTTTTTAACAAAAAGGACCAGAGAACCCCATGGCGAAGTACTCGGTCGGATGAAACCCTGCTCAAGCAACTCTTGCAACTGTTTCTTGAGTTCTGCCGTCTCAGCAGGTGCCATCCTATACGGTGTTTGTGTTATAGGTTGCGTGTTCGGGATTAGATTAATCTCAAAATCAATCTCTCGGGGCGGTGGTACACCTGGAAGTTCTTCAGGAAATACATCTTCAAATTCCCTGACTACAAGAACTTCAGCAGGATTAGGACTCTCCATGGTAGTATCTACCACATGGGCCATTAATGCATAACATCCTTACCTCATCAGCTTCTCAGCAAGCATAGCTGACACCAAACATGTTGGAAGAATCTTTCTATCTCCTTGAAACATCCATGTGTCACTATCATCAGTGAACACAGCTTGTTTGGACTCACAATCCAAGACAACCTTATACCTTTCTAAGGTATCCATCGCAAGGATTATATCAAATCCATGCATCTCAAGTGGTATAAGATCCACTTTAATGTGATGTTCAGAAAAGAAGAGAATGCAGGGAGAACATACCTCACAAAAAACAACAGATCTCATTAAAGGAGTTTCTAACTTCAAACTATCTGCTCTATGACTTGTAGTCAGGTTGCAGTCAAGAATCACTCTTCGAGTGATAAAGGAGTGTGTAGCACCCAGATCAATTAAAACAGATACAACACAAGATGTAGACATATCAGAATTAAACAACTCCATCTGACCTGCCACAACCCGAGGGTTGATCACTGCCTCAGGTGGATTCATCGCATGAAACCTCACTGTTGTCTATGGTTGATTCGGTGCTCGATGACTAGGTACCGATGATCCAGCTTGGGACGCTTGTCCATGTCCTCTAGCTCCTCCTGGAAACTGTCTCCTTTGAGATCCTTGTTGACTCTGCCTTTGAGGTTGAGTCACACTCACTTCTCTGGCTCTGTAATCCTTCATCAGATGCCCCATCTTTCCACACATATAACAGCTTCTGGTCCCTTGTTGTGGTCTAGTTGGACCTGTGACTGACATAGATGCTAAGCTACGAGCTCCTTCTAGTGGTAAGCTTCGTCCTCTACCCCTATTTGATGTCCACTGCGTTTGGGTACTGAATCTAGGTGGTGGTGTAGGCACAGAGAACCTCGGTTTCTTGAAACCTTTGGATGAGGATCCTTGAAACTGGGGGTAAATCTTCTTGTTCTTATTTTTTCTCTTCTCTGACACAGACCTCTCTATCCTCCTGACAGACTCCACAAAGGTAGCAAACCTTTCCCCATTTTCCTGAGCAAACACGGGGGTGGTCAACTCAGCGTTTAATCCCTTCTCAAAATGCCTAATCCTTTCTTCATATGTAGCTGCCATATGCGGATAAAACCGCAACAGCTCCATGAACTTAGCCTCATATTCGCCAATGTTCATCGGTCTTTGTCTTAACCTCTCAAACTGAGAGATTTTCTCATCCAAGAACGTCTTAGGGAAGTATCTGTTGATAAATTCCTGTCGAAAAACTTCCCGTTCAATCTCCACACCTGGCCTTTTCTGTTCCTCCATGGTCCACCAGTGACCAACACTCCCCTTGAGAAGGTATACATCATGTCTAACCTTCTCAGCTTCTGGGATGTTCAGGATTCTAAAGGCCTTCTCTAGTTCAGTTAGCCACAAGTCAGCATCTGTTGGGTCAGTTGTTCCAACATACTTAGTGGCTCCAACCCGGTGTAGTCGTTCAAATGTCTTGTCGGATCCTTGTCCTTCTTGATGGGTAGGTGCCCTAGATACAGGTATAGGCATCCTATCAGTCATATGGGTAATGGCAGTCATGAACTGCCCGAACATGGCTTGGAAGGTTGGGTTCCCCATGTCAGCTGGGTTGAACTGGAGAGGTTCAGGTATAGGTTCCTCCCTTTCTTGGTTTCTTGCACCTTCTCTAGGTGCAGCGACACTACTCTCAGCAACGTGTTCCTCGTGTGATCCACACATTTTTAGTTTTCTCTTCTCCTCGTATATGAGTAGAAAACACTATCAGATATACTAGAAGACACTAGAACAAACTCTACAACCCTAGTCCTATGTCTCTGTAGACTCAGCGAACCTAGAGCTCTGATACCACTAAACTGTTACACTTCATTTGAACAAAACGTTATTAACAATGCGGAAGCGATTAATTAGCAACAGAATTACTAAAAATCACTAAAAATTAAAACTTTTTGTAAAGAGATTCTCAAATGGTAAAACTATTTCATAAAGAAACAAGGTAAGTTATTTACAAGCTGATTCATCAGTACATTTAAGTATTATCACATCTCGAGAGTCATAACACTGACTTCCCTATTAAACTGTACATGAGCAGTATACAAAAAATCTCGAGGCATTACACCAAAAATTTCAGATTTATATTAAATCATCTACTGACTCCTAGGACCTGAGAGTACAGAGACGACACATAGGACTCTCTATATACAAGACCTAACAGACAGTGACTCCACCTGTAATGACCCCGTCTCCCGGTAACCCCCACTTAAGGGAGACCAAGAGATCAGAGCCGTTATCTAATAACCCGGATCAAAGGTTCGACAAATAATCAATAATAATTATGAAATTCTACTACTAAACTGAAAACTGGTATAAAATAAAAACTTTACTTACCTTTTCAAAAATGCTAGGATTTCTAAACTTCTATCCATGAAGATACTAATCTAACTAATCCTCATGTGTACGTTATTTCTCATTTAGTTCCACATATGCCACTTTACTGTTTGTTCTTTTCATTGTACCTAAAATGCCAACAAACAAAATGTCGGTCAGCAAGAAGCTGGTATGTCGGGGAAACAATAATTGTGCAACTATGTTAACAAAGTAGTCAACCAAATATCATTTAACATCCAAGATTATATTTTAAGCGATACTACTCAATCCTTGCCTATCCCCTATCTCTGTACCATCCCTACAATGGACATGGATACTACCTCTCTCATATGGTAGATCCTTACCCCCATGGTCCTACCACACAGGTAGCCAATTCCTTGGGTTATGGAGTTGCATGGCCCTACCCAAAGGTAGCCCAATCCCTGACTCATGATGACTTGATGGACCTACCCCATTGGTAGCCATTTACTAACTCATTTAATGACCTGATGGACCTACCCCATTGGTAGCCATTTACTAGGTCAATCTATAAAGCTACAGAGGGGACTAGGATCTGAGCTAGTAGGCACATCTCTTATGTGATAGTCATATTCACATTATAATTTGCATGAATTAAATGCAACCAACACTTTAATTCAAGTCATCGATAAAACCTCGAAAATCCTCGAGAAACTAATTTGGGATATTCATAGGCGTAACCACATACCTGTCAAGTTGTTGTGAGACACAAATATTCCAATCAACCAATAGGCAATCAAGTATTCAATAAGATCCTAAAACAATTATACAATTTCCTTTTATTACTCATGTCATTAAGATCTATTAAATCTAGCTCGCTTCCTAGGGTTTCTAGTCCACTTTTAGGGTTTCCATTGTAGTTAGGGTTTCCCTTCATCTTTTACTATTTCAAACCCTAATTTAACGCAAATAATCACCAACCCTAATTATTTCAACATCTAATCCTCAATTCCGGATTAAAGGCATAATTAACCATTAAATAAGTCCATTAATCCTATTTTACATTAAAGCTACAATTTTTATCCCTTTAATCCATGGCAAGATCATTATACACATTTATCATCAATTCATAGTTCATTATGGTCCAAATCACATATGAACTCGATTTGCTATTAATTCCACCATTTATTCATGAGAAAACCCTAATTACTACACTTAGGGTATTTATCCACAAATTAGGAACTTTAATGCTCAAAATAGCTTAGATTTAGCGTATTCCAACTTTAATCATGAAATTAATCAATTAAAGCCATTAATAGTCGAATTAGTCAACATTAGGATTTCAAGGCCCATTAAAGTATATTCATGCATATGAAACTCTAAATTAACTAATTATACGAAAAGTTCGTCATTTTTCTTCCTAATGTTCCTTTTTATCATTAACAGGTTAATATTAACTTTAACCATCAATTAAACCCTACTAATCACATTAATTATATCAAAATAGGGTTCTTTAAACATTATTACATCTAAAGCTAATAACTTCCATTACTTTTCGAATTGCAAAAGGAATCAGACTTCAATTATATTTTTAATGGATTCCCCTCATTTTCTGAGCAAAATTCATGTATAAACTTTTGTCATCCGAGCTACTATTAAAGAGTTATGATTTTCGAAAGAAATACCTTACTTGGGCCAATAGGGAGGCGCCACATAGCCTCTTTCCCATGCAATCGTTGCTTTGTGAAAATATAACAGAGTTACGATTATGCCCCCACTTAAGTGACCCTCCATTCAGAACGCGGAGGGGAAGAAGCGTCATTTGTGTCTATTCATCTTCTACCTTGAGAAGCACTGCGCTGTCCGCCGATCAGGTTGCTGTTGCGGGACTTCGGGGGTCTCCCCCCCCCCCCGCCTGGTGGCTCACGGGTTGCTGCCGACCATACCCCTGGCTCCACCACCCTCCTCTGTGCTTGGGGCACCACTTAGCTCAAAACAAGTGTGGCTGGTTCGGTCTTGGGGAGAGCTGCAACCCATGGTCGTGTTGCAGCCGTGTAGCTGTTGCTGTAGGTGTTCGTGCATGGGTTGGAGGCCGAGAAGGATGGCCGACCTTCCGCGGTTGGTCGTGGATGTTTCCAGCCTCAAGCAAGACCATGAACACCCCACATCGCTCCAAGGATAAGACCTTACCTTCAAGGTTAGGGTTTTGATGAAGAAGAAGATGGAGAGGAGAGAGAGATGCAAGGGAACTGCTTGGGCTCGTCCAAAGGGTCTACCCTTTTATAGAGGAGGGTATTCATGCCCCCAACATGCTTGCCCATGAAGGAAAAGGTTCTCTCCTACTAGGAATCAGATTCCTTCATGAAAAAGCAAGCTTCTCTCTCTCTCAAATTCTTTAATATTCCTTCTTATATGGATATTATAAATTCGAAATTTCTCTTTCATTTTCTTTATGCTTGCCCTTTTTAATTCATTGGCCACAGATTTCTATTTTCCTTTAGTAGGAAATGCTTTCGTTTTAGCAATGTCACCAAAATTCACTAATAATGTATTACATTATTCTCTTATTTTCTTTTATAGGTATTTTCTCTTTCCTCTTTCTTCATTGGGACTCCTTGGATCCCAAGAAACTTTAATAATACAAAATTCCTTTTTAACGAAATACTCATTATCCTTAAATGCATCAATATGCATTATTTCACATTATCTTGTTTATTCTTCATTAAAATATCTCTTTTTGAGGATTTCTCTTTATTTCTCCTTTATTTTCCTCATTGGTATTCCTTTTAACATTAGAAACCTCATGGATACGAAAATCCATCAAATATAACTCAATTATATCTCTTTTCACTTATTTTCCACATTTCATCAATATTTTCAATTTCTTTCTTAATAAAGAAATACTTAATTGATTTTTTCTTTTCTTATTGCTTTCTTTATGCAACTTTGGACTCCTTGGAACCCAAGGAACCCAAGAGGCACGAAATCCTTCTTTGGATTTGCCTTCGAGAGGTTTCCACATTTTTCTTTTCTCAAATATTCAATTATTCATTCACTAATTGAATTTTCTTGTTATTTGGGCCCAATAGCCAATAAAGCCCACAACACAAACATCAAGGCTATTGTAAACAAAATCCATTTAATCAAACCAAATTATATCATTATTTGTCCAATATGAGAGTTTACATTTCTCATCAGATGAACCCAAAATTGGGGTTGTAACATCCTTCCCCTCTTATAGGAATTTTGTCCTCAAAATTCTATCAAGCAAACAAACAGTTCAGGATAAGCCTTTCTTATGTCCATCAGGGCTCCCATGTGGCTTCACCCTTTCCATGGTGCTTCCCAAGAACCTTCATCATCTCATATTCTTCCATCTGAGTTCTTTCTTACCTTGGTATCTCGTACCCTCATAGGTGACTCAGGACATTTCAACTTCTCAAAAAGCTGAATAGGTTCAGGGCTCAACACATGGCTTGGGTACCTCACATAGTGCTCTAGATCGGACTCATGGAACACATTACACATCATGTTATCCTGAGGGGCAAGGCTAAACACAACCATCTCCACCAATCCATCTCAAATGGACCCATATATCGGGGAGACCAAGAGATCAAAGCCGTTATCTAATAACCCAGATCAAAGGTTCGACAAATAATCAATAATAATTATGAAATTCTACTACTAAACTGAAAACTGGTATAAATTAAAAACTTTACTTACCTTTTAAAAGCTGGGATTTCTAAACTTCTATCCATGAAGATACTAATCTAACTAATCCTCCTGTGTATGTTATTTCTCATTTAGTTCCACATATGCCACTTTACTGTTTGTTCTTTTCATTGTACCTAAAATGCAGACAAACAAAACTTCGGTCAGCAAGAAGCTGGTATGTGGGGGAAACAATAATTGTGCAACTATGTTAACAATGTAGTCAACCAAATATCATTTAACATCTAAGATTACGTTTTAAGAAATACTACTCAATCCTTGCCTATCCCCTATCTCTGTATCGTCCCTGCAGTGGACATGGATACTACCTCTCTCATATGGTAGATCCTTACCCCCATGGTCCTACCAAACAGGTAGCCAATTCCTAGGGTTATGAAGTCGCATGGCCCTACCCAAAGGTAGCCCAATCCCTGACTCATGATGACTTGATGGACCTACCCCATCGGTAGCCATTTACTAAGTCATTTAGTGACTTGATGGACCTACCCCATTAGTAGCCATTTACTAGGTCAATCTATAAAGCTACAGAGGGGACTAGGATCTGAGCTAGTAGGCACATCTCTTATGTGATAGTCATATTCACATTATAATTTTCATGAATTAAATGCAACCAATTGTTTAATTCAAGTCATCAATAAAACCTCGAAAATCCTCGAGAAACTAATTCAGGATATTCATAGGCATAACCACATACATGTCAAGTTGATGTGAGATAGAAATATTCCAATCAACCAATAGGCAAACAAGCATTCAATAAGATCCTGAAACAATTATACAATTTCATGTTATTACTCATGTCATTAAGATCTATTAAATCTAGCTCGCTTCCTAGGGTTTCTAGTCCACTTTTAGGGTTTCCATTGCAGTTTGGGTTTCCCTTCATCTTTTACTATTTCAAACCCTAATTTAACGCAATTAATCACCAACCCTAATTATTTCAACATCTATTCCTCAATTCCAGATTAAAGGCATAATTAACCATTAAATAAGTCAATTAAGCCTATTTTACATTAAAGCTACAATTTTTTATCCCTTTAATCCATGACAAGATCATTATATTCATTTATCATCAATTCATAGTTCATTATGGTCCAAATCACATATGAACTTGATTTGCTATTAATTCCACCTTTTATTCATGAGAAAACCCAAATTACTACACTTAGGATATTTATCCACAAATTAGGAACTTTAATGCTCGAAATAGCTTAGATTCATCGTATTCCAACTTTAATCATGAAATGAATCAATTAAAGCCATTAATAGTCGAATTAGTCAACATTAGGGTTTCAAGGCCCATTAAAGAATATTCATGCATATGAAACTCTAAATTAACTAATTATACGCAAAGTTCATCCTTTTTCTTCCTAATGTTCCTTTTTATCATTAACAGGTTAATACTAACTTTAACCATCAATTAAACCCTACTAATCACATTAATTATATCAAAATAGGGTTCTTTAAACATTATTGCATCTAAAGCTAATAACTTCCATTACTTTTCGAATTACAAATGGTATCAGAGCCAATTCCTCTCTAGTAGGTGGGGCCCACATGGGCATGGTATGCCAGTCTTGAGCCGTGTGGTCCAGGCATGTAGGAAAGGGATGTCCATGGTTGATGTAGCCACCCTTGCACTGGTATTCTATGATCGGGAGCTGGGTGTCCATGGGCCATTGTGGGTTTGCATTGAAATGGGGAAGAGATTATGAGGCCTTATAGTTGAGCCTTGACGAGGATGTCAAGAGTCTAAGTGGGGGAGATTGTAACATCCTAGGATTTGAGGCCTCAGATAAAAAGATCTTATAAGGAATGATTGGACTACCCATATCACCAAGGTGCGCCTCCTTTTCCAGGAGCCTGTCACTAAAGAACTCCATAGTTAAGCGTGCTCAGCTTGGAGTAGTACTAGGATGGGTGACCAATCGGGAAGTTGACCCCGACTTGCACGTGAGTGAGGACAAAGTGCGCGGTTAAGGCTAGTGGTGGTCTGTGGGGCCAGTCGTCATTCCTGAAACTCTACTAGAGCCTAGGGTTGTGGGCTCGACCGTTACACCACCTGTGGATCAATATTGTCCTTGATTTTGTTGCTGCTGTTGTTGCTGCTCACCCACTAATGGGTTCCTCCTTCCTCGGTGTCTACCTAAAAAGTTGAATCCCATGGGGGTGAGACAATTGAATAATTGTCCCAGCGAGAGTTATAACTCTTTGCCAGAAGCATTGTTATTGCAAATAATGGAATAACATTGAGCAGTAGAATTATAAATATTCAACAGTAGGTAAATCATTGAATAACTAAAAAAAGTAGTATTCTTTATGCAATCATTTCAATTATAATTTGATTGAATAGCAAGTCATTCATTTAATAAGGAATATGAAAAAACATGTATATTATCTATCCAACTAGGACATATTAAACAATGTATCATCAATCATTGTTTCTCATAGTTCAACCTTAAGCATATACGCTACATGACTGATTACTTTTTACAAACATACTTATGCCCTGAGGATATGAGGTATACCGCTCATACTCCAACCGACCACTGCGAAGTCAAAATCGGTACCATACATAGGTCATCAGAAGAGCCGAATTTCTATGACCTCATCTTCCTCAGTCCGTGTGAGGAGAAACATGTAGGACATCTCATGTCTCTGCCATAATAGCTTTCCAGGGTATTCTACAACTTCGCTATTAGAGTTACAGTGGCATGTTGTACTCTCTTCACAATCGAGGGATTTCTTGTCTATCTCACATCGATGCAGCATTAACAACATCATCGGGAGATTAGTGATACATCTTCCCGGCGTATATATATATATATATATATATATATATATATATATATATATATATATATATATATATATATAATGAAGGTTTGAGAGATTAAATGTTTATCTCACATCAATTCCTTCATTAGGATGTAAGGATATTCACATCCATAACCCCCACATACTCAAAAGTATGCTCTCCAGGAGTTCCCTTAGGAAAACCTATTTCACCATCATCTGGTTTCCTGACGATGATGGATCTATGGTCAGGGCTCTACATTATATCATATTACTTGATTAATTAAGTACATTACAACATTCTTTTAACATCAAGCATGTTTTCAAACATAGACCATTACAATTGCTATAAAGAAAGAGTACTATTTGAATCAAGTTCATTCCACAGATATATCAACATTGGGATCTCAATCCCCTAACAAATTATCATCATAATCCAAGAATATTGGTTTTCAACCCTTAGATCATTAAATCACTTGTTACTACTTTGACAAGTAACTCAACGCCATTAAACCATTTAACATTGTAAACATAATAGTAGCATTACAGGTATTTCATATGGATCATATAACCTGTCAATCTCATTTGTTGCCCTTCAATAGGCAACATTGCATATTATTGCTTACAAGGCTCATTAAATACCTTTTTTTTAACAAAGCATCATAGCTCTTACCTGGCTATATTCAATATTTCATAAAACCTGCAAGATTAGCACAGATGATAATAGGTACATCAATTTCATATCAGCATATTACAAAATAAAGATAACTTCACTATTCAAGGATTGCACCACTATGCCCTTACTAGGGCTAGGGTTTCCCTTTTCAATTCAATCAGGGTTAACCAACCCCTTTAGCTTAATTAGGAATAGTGATTCCTCATTATTTCATTATCCAAACATTGAGCTTCATGCTTAAAAGCATAACCCAGAATTAGGGTTTACTGTTCACATCATCACATTACCCTAGATTAGGGTTTACTATTCACATTATAATGAATTGAGATCATACCATCATCATGTATTAGGATTACTTCCATTAATGCCCTCAATTAGGGTTATAATTCATTAGCTTTCATAACTAGGGTTTCATGATCTCACTATCATGGATCATACCCTAATTAGGTATTCATCCATATTAGGAGTTCATTATTTGATTAACATTCATATAAGAAGTCGTCTCTCTCATCTTTCTATAAGTTAATGTTTGCATCACCCTTGATTAGGCTAAGTCCATACAACATTGACATCATGGGTTATGCTATTACTATTGTGATTATTAAGTCTTACTCATTCAAAGAGTACTAATCACTCTATCCCATTAAGGGTACCTTTGTTATAATCACCATTGATTACATCATGTCTTAATCAACTAATTACTTGGTCCTTTATGAGGTTTAGGTTAATCAACCACCAAACCATCTTGACCTCTAAGGCATCAAACGATCTTGAACTTTGTAGACCTCAAATGGTCTTGCCCAATAAACCTCCAAACGGTCTTGGACTACCCTTGAAACCGTTTGGTGGTGAAGACCGTTTGGTCATGTTTGACTTTGAAACCGTTTGAACACAACCAACCTTGAAACTGCATGAGTCTAAATGGTTTGGGATCATTTGGTCCCAAATGGTCTTGAGACCGTTTGGACCCAAACGGTCTTCAGACCGTTTGGACCAAACCACCTCAAAATCGCAAGGACCAAAAAGTGTCTCAATCACTTCAATTGGAAAAGGATTTTCAATGTTGAATCCCTCAATCGATCATGCACATGTTAGCCACTAATCAATTGAGTTAATTAGGTCTACTCTCAACTAATTTGACACTCAAATGACCCTCAATTGATCATCAATTAGGGCTTGGATCAATTGGATTAGGGTTTGAAATCGATGACCCTTCAACATACTTCAATGTGAGTCTAATTGATTTGAAATCATTGAACCATCATTCAATTTGGTCATGACCTGACCCCAAACGGTCTTGGGATCATTTGGATGACATCCAAACGGTCTTGAGACCATTTTCCCATTATTTTATCAAAAACCAAGTCATTTATTTAGGGTTTGGATACTAGAATTGGTCACCAAAATCAGCAATCGATTACTCATCAAATTGATATCATTGGATCCTCAATTGGTCAACTATGCTTAACCCTAGACCTCCAAACGGTCTTGGGTGATCATCAAACGGTCTTGAGACCGTTTTGGTGATCCCCAAATGGTTTTGAAACTGTTTGGGTCACTCAACCCAAACTTCAACTTAATTCAATTATTGAAATCAGCAATTGACCCAATTAGGGTTTAGATGGTTGATGGGCCTTTGATTGGTGAACCACTTGGAATTAATTGATGATTTTTGGTAGGTGATTAGTCTACATTATTCTCGACAGACCTTCAAATGGTCAACGCCTCTAAACAATCTTGGACCATTTGCTTCCATGCGTTCTTGTGAAACCGTTTGCATTCAAACGGTTTGAAACTGTTTACTCCAAACGGTTCAGCAAACCGTTTGAGTAGGGTTGGGAGACCGTTTTTAAAAGTAGATTCTTGGATAAACATAGAAATTAACGTCATCATCTTCTACCTCTGTTCAACCAAGAACAGGGGTTGTTCTTCACAGAATTGATAGCAAGAACACACAAAGGTATCTAAAGAAGAAGTATAAGCAATGATTTTAGGAAAGAAGGATGCATTAACAAAGCTTAAAGGTTAGAGTTATAAAACCCACCTCTAGGACTGATCCAGAGCTCCAACCTTCGTAGCTTTAATGGTGGATGAAGCTCCAGTAGTTTTCCAAGGTCCGTTCTTCAAGTTTTGGATGAACAAGAGGGCTAGAAAGGAAAATCGTATGAAGAAAACCAATTACTAACCATTGATTTAGAGTTTCCACCATGGATTCGAGGTAGGTCATAATCCAAACTTACCAAGTCAGTATGGTCGTCCCTCCTCTGGTCCAGAGCTTTCCCTTGGTCCGCCAAAGCAAAGTGATGAAGAAAAGAACTAAGGGAAATGATCCTTTGTGTGTTTGGAAAAAGATACCTTATATATATTTATGGGTCTTTTCAAAGCAAAAAGAAAAAAAAGATAGTTATTTCCTTTTATCTCACAAAATATCCACCAAGGATTCCTCCATCCTTGGCCACATTTCCACCTACTAAACTCATGCAAAACTCCTCCATTATCCAAGGTTAAATGGAAAAGAACTAACACCTTAAAGAGATGTATTTTAATATCCACCCTTATTGGATATTGCTTAATATATTTATTAGTGTGAGTAGTTTCCACTTCTACTATAATCATTCAAATGAGGCGCCCTTCTCATTTTCTTTGCTCTACTTGATGCCAAGAAACATGAGAGATCTTCTAAAAGGTATATTTTACATGTTGAACCCTAGGTTTTGGGTAATTTGCACATTACACCAAAACTAGGTTTTAATGTACAAGGATTGCTCTACACGCTATGTCTTGGTGTTCAAGCTTGAGGAAACCTTACCACTTCATCATATACATTCTTATGATGTCTCAACATCAGAGGAACATCTTAACATGTGCAATTTGCAAGTTAACCCCTCAACTTGGGTAATTTGCACTTTAGTCCATTATTAACAAAACAATTTTTCAACATTATGCAAAAAGGACTGAAATTGAAATATAAGTTCCTCAAACGACTTAATTACATTTCAAAGGACAAACACAAGCATCTAGTCACTTATTTAAGCAAAACACCTAGGGTTAGTACATAACCCAGGTCAGGGATGTTACAGCTGGGAAGAAATTCCAAGTTTCCTAGGATACCTTAAACATCTTTTTCTCAGGTACTGATGAGACTGACTCCTGGCCTAAGGATTACAACGAGTATTTTAACCTTCTTCACCCTAAGGCTTTCTATAAGAAATACGATCTCACTCTTCCTGACATTAAATTTAATTGAAGAAACCTCAGTTCCCCTATAAGAAGAAGAGCACTCTTCCCTCCTCTGCCGTGGATCTCAAGAGGTGCATCCTTGCCCTAGTTGTTAACATCAACATCCATATGAAGAAAAATCAAATAGAGATTGCAAAGAACACTTTGGTAATCATGCATTACCTCTTAGAGAATGTCAAAGTAAAGTGGTCTAGATACATCCTCCGCCATATGACTTGCTTTAACTCAGGAAAGAATACCCATGGCACCCACCCTCCCTACCCTGCCTTGATATGTGGTCTATTTCAGTTTGCCACTGAGAAATTTCTTTTCTATGACTTCCATTACAAACCTTCCAAAAAAGAAATTTTTATCAGTGAGACCACTATTCAGAAGTCTGTTTCTATCCCATCCTCTGCCACACTCATGCCTCTGCACCTACATCTACCTCTACCCAAGCACCTCCACCTCCTCAGCCTACCCGACCTGTCTGTGCCTCATTTCATGTGTACAATGAAGTCCTCATGGGTTACATGATACATTGACAGGAATACAACCTCCAAGTTCATGAGCACCTGCATCAAGACTTATGTTCGATCATGTCAAATATGAACATATCTTATGCACATCCCTACCCAGCCTACTAGGCCTACTTGGGAAGTGATTATGCATCGTATGCATACAATCACTTTTACCATACCCCTCCACCTGCACCTTCCACTGCTCCCACACCCTCTTTTTTTGGTGCACCAGCTCCCGTTATCCTACTTCTATCTACTAGCCCCTTGGCCTCTATGCTTTCCATCCTTGTTGATTCTGCTCCTTCCTATCCACAGGTCAATGAGCTCTATGCTCTTGGTATGTCTTGGGATGAGCAGAATATTTGTTGGCCCGATCATCACTTCAGTCCCTCAATTGATGAAGAGATGATGTACCAGGCTAATGAGGATACTGTTGATGTTGATGAGGCTACTGGTGATAGTGTGGATGATGGTGCTACATCTGACAATGATGATGGCTCTGGTGGCTCTGCTAGTGACTCCGGTGATGAAGGTGATGTTGTTGCACCTTCAGACGGAGATGATGACTACGAGCTTGATGCTGAGGATGATGGTGTTGTTGACATACATAGCTTAGATGTCTAGGTGTTCCTAGTTTTTAGTCTATTTTATTGATCATATATATCTTTCTAGGTTATTTTGTATTAAAAACATCTGGGCACCTGATCTGAGCTGTACTATATTTATCTTTTTAGTTTTCATTATCCTGGCTTGTAGTTGTTTTTCTGAGAACTTGCATTCTGAGTTGTAATCTAATTTTTGAGCACTCTTACTCTTTGATTTGTTATATCTCATGAGTTGGTCCCATCTTACACCATATTTTGATTATGACTTAGCTTGCTTGTTTCTCTTGTCTCTGTTTGGTGTATGCTTTTGAGATTGCATGCTTTAGATATATGCTTGGTTGTTCTTGGAGAAGACATGTTTTTATGCTCTTCTACCACCCCTTCCTTTTTGATAATGTCAAAAGGGGGAGAGAAATTTAATATCTTGAAGCTCAACAATATTGTTTTTATTGCCTATGTGATCCTTTTCTTGTTCATTATACTTTTCATTATGTGACTTGCTAAAGGACCATATAGTATGTATGTGTTATACTGCTTTGTGTATATAGACTAACTATGCAAGTTAAAGTTAGCATTGATTGAGGGGGAGCAATTCACATTGTTCAAATCTTGAATCCCCTTACAATTCCCAAGGCAAAGGTATAATTTCAATACGATTGAGGAGTGGTTTGTCATTTTCAAAACGGGGAGAATATTGACTTCAAAGTTCTACATTGTCCATATTTTGATAATGACTTAACCATTCCATTCTTATGTTTCTAATATGTTTGTTCAAGATTGATTTTAGGCTTTAGGTACATGAAATGGATCCAATTACACAAGCCCTAGCTTGTCCAAGTTCAAGTCAAATGCAATGCAAGTGTGCTAATTAGGAAATCACTTCACATGACCTTAGAAGAATTTTGTAATCACTTGTATTGATGATATGACTTGTAACTAAGATGAGAAAAATATGTGGGACACTTTATATCAAGGTTTAGTCACCCAAAAGTCAACTTAGAAAATTGATCACAAGCTGTTCATCGGTCGAGTTAGAAACTCGACCAATCCTATGATGGATTTTCTAAAGATGGCCCATCGGTTGAGTTGTACACTCATAGAACTTTACCGGCCGACTCACTGAGAAAACTCAATTTTAGCTCATCGGTTGAGTTCCCTAGAACAAACTCGACCGATAGTTTGAAAATTATCTTTGTCTTTTAGTTGATCGATCGAGTTACCTTTATTGAAACTCGACTGAATGTACTGCATGGAAAATACAAAAAAGTGATTATAACCATTGGTGACTTATTTTGGGTGAAAATAGATCTGTTTCCTTGTAGAAAATGGCTATATCTCGACCCTAAGTATTCCCCAACTCAAAGGATCACCCACATATATAAATAGGACCCCTTAGAGTTCATTCCAAGTTTTCTCATTCATTCTATTCAAAGTCGTTGCTATAGTTGAGTGTGCTACTATTCATTGAGCCTCTTTCTCTCTCTAATTTACACTTCATTTCGTGATTGTGAGTGATTTAGGAATATTGTATGAGAGCTCCACCGTTGTGCATGTAAATCTCTCATCTTCTCCTACTTCCCTATCTGCTTCCTACATGAAGAAAAGGTGAAGCAAGCTCCATCGAGTGAAGAAGAAGTTGTAGCTGGTCCTCTTTAAGGTTGATGAAGAGCTAGTGATCTTCTCCAGTAAAGGAGAAGGCAAAGGATGAAGATCCAAGAAGAGTAGCAAAGTCCTTGAAGGCGGAAGACTTGTACTTGAGTGGATAAGACCTTGGTGAAGGTTGAAGACTCTTGCAAAGTGGATAAGTCCTTGGTGAGGTGGATATCTCCTTGTGCTTGGATGGGTAAGTCCTTTGGTGGTGTTGTGTTGTAACTCTTATTGGTGATAATATAGAGAAAAGCACTTGCAAAGTCCTAGACGTTGACCTCTCTAGGTAGTGGACTGACTCACTTCTAGTTTGAAGTGTGGAACCACTTTACATCCCTTTGTCAAGTGCTTGCTATCAATCTCTCTCATCCTTGCTTTTCTTGTTAGATGGGACTTCAAATTGCACTTAAGTTATTGCTTTCAACTTGATATGATTTGAAGGTCTAATCTATTTTGTGAGAAATTTTATAGCTCTATTCACCCCCTCTAGAGCCCTTAGATCCAACAAATACCTTCAGACAGCGTGAGGAGGGGCTGGGAGGAGCAATCACAGGAGCAGGTGGGGCAACCACAGGAGGACGAGTAAGTTGTTTCAACACCATAGGAGCCTAGCGCCTCGAGCAGTGTCACATGGTTTGGCAACTTTTTCATTATTCGTGTATAATTCATGAATTTTTTATCAGACGTATGCTACGGCTAAATTTTACATTAAACCACACTTTTTCCCAAATTTACGTATTATTTGCATATTATTCATGATTTGCGTATATTCACATTCCATTCCTCAATAAAGAAAAATTTTGTCAACTTTTTTAGAAAAAGGCAGGAAGTTAAGATTTCATCATGTTTCAAAATATTCTTGAACATATTTCTCCTTCATTCATTACATTTTGGCCCCTATTTTGTTTAATTTGACTTAAATAACTCAACATGAGATTGAACTATTGTGGTAGTTGAGCTGAAGTTGACACTTTAAGGCTGATATCTATCAATTGCTCAAGCCTTCTTTCTCAATTGAACTCTACACCTATTATTTTACCAAATTGACTACTTAGTACCATGGTGCTTTTATGTTCATGCATAGAGTTGATAGTTGCTAATTGCTCCTCTTTGACTTTACAAATCACCAAGTAAATTTTGCACATATAACTTTTAAAGATACATGATTCATATATATATATATATATATATATATATATATATATATATCTATTTGTGTGTGTGTGTGCATGTGTGTGTGTGTAATACACAAATTTTATCAGAATTTTTTTTGAATAGTTGACTAAATTTTTACCGAATCTTTATCGATTTTTATCAAAATTTGCCGCATAATTTCTGAAGGCCGAATTTTTCAACCTCTCCAAATAATTGTCGAATGCCGAATTTGTGACTATGGCCTCAACTATGTGCCAGTATAATGGTGGTCCAAGAATGTAGCCAGCAAGGTTGATTGCCATCACTCCCAACACCACCTTCACCGCCCTAGGATTTAGATACCTACTTTGGTGAACCACCATCGATGGTGGTGGTAGGCAGTGTATTTGGTTTGGCTCCAAGCTTTGAGAGGTTTCGGAGTTGGAGAGATCGATAAGAGAGTGTGAAGTAGAGTAGAAGGTCTTTTATGCAGTTTACCCTAAAAGAAAAAAGAAAGCAACTTATAAAATGACAGTGCCTTTGCGGGAATGGTGGATTATAATGGCTATCTGTTTTGTGTATATGATGGAATATTGCACATGTTAAACCTAGTCTATAGACTCCATAAAAAAAAGCGGTAACCAGTGTTTGGGAATTCAATATAGACCCGCGGGCATTTACTTTTGGGGTTAGTTCGGTGGGGTATAGTCAGACTCCAAATTCTAAATTAATTGTGTAAAAAGTACATTGCAAACTCATACTTTATCACCCGACTACACCTAACTAAAGAGGTCATTGGCGTATTGCTATTATGAGATCCATATGTTCCACATTGAGTTGTTGGGATGTTATGGTAGATTAGGAATAAAATTATATTGGATCTGCTTTCGAGGATGGAACCAACAAATTCATACCAATTCATCCCAGTTTGGCATGGATTTGAGTTGGAAACCCACATTAGACCTTCGGGTTTACTATCGGCCCAACTGGATCTTTCCCACTCTCTTTAGATCGATGCCTATCTCGTTCCACCCATTTTTCTCACTCGTGGTGATATAAAACCATCAGTACTCGCTAGTTTTATCACATCAACTCACAATGGTCGTGTGCAGTACAAGAGTTAAGATTTGGGCAAGCTCCCGCCCTTCACGTACACCTTCATGCGCGGGCAAACTGGCCCTCAAACCGCCATCACGTGGCAGTAGGTGATTGGGTGTTTTTTTTAAATTATGCAATAGGCAAATAAATTTGTTTCACTTATAACTTTTGAACCATAATGAATTTTTTAATGAAACAAAAACCGCTTATTTCGTTACAAAAAAATGCAATCTAACAAGCCTAATATTGACATATTTTTTAGAAAACAATGCAAAAATAATATATATAGGTTAATTGACAACCAACTATGACACCCATAAATGGTTATTAACACTCAAAAGTAGTTAATTGACGCCCAAAATGGTTCATTGACACCCAGAAGTATAAAGATGACACCCAAATAAGGTATTGACAAGTAAAACAACTATTTAACCATTTTTGGCACTATTTAGCCAATTTTGGATGCTATGGCGCCCATAAATGGTTATTGACACCCATAAATAGTTAATTGACACCCAAAATGGTGCATTGACACTCAAAAGTATAAAGATGGTGCCCAAATAAGGTAATTGATGCCCAAAATGGTTCATTGACACCCAAAAGTTTAAAATGATGCCCAAATAAGGTATTTTTGGATGCTATGGTGCCCATAATTGGTTACTGACACCCAAAAATAGTTAATTGATGCCTAAAATAGTGCATTGACAACCAAAAGTATAAATATGGCACCCAAATAAGGTAATTGACGCCCAAAATGGTTCATTGACACCTAGAAGTTTAAAATGATGCCCAAATAAGGTATCAACAACCAAAACAACATAACGACACCCAAATAGGTATATTTGACATCTAAGAACCACTTAATGGCACCCAAAATGGTTCATTGATGCCTAGAATTATAACGACACCCATAAATGACTATTGACACCCAAAGATGGTTAATTGATGACCAAAATGATTCATTGACATCTAGAATAACCTATTCATATCATTTATATATATTTTTTTAAATATATCAATATTAGTCTTATTGGAATGCATTTTTCATAACAAATCCAATGATTTTTATTTTGTCAAAAAATTCATCACGGTTCAAAAGTTATAAGCAAAACAAATTTATTTATCAATTACACAACCTCCACCTACCCATCCAATTAAACCCCGCCACATCACCCCACCCCCACCCCCACAAAACCATCCACCCATCCCAGCTGGCCACGTGTAGCACCAACGTGAGGGTGTTGTGCATGACCAGCTAATTTTCCACAGTACAATGCACAACAACTGTGTGGTGTGACGGTATTGTACTCGCAGACAGTGGGGATTACCCAAGGGAAGCTCGATAATAGATGAGTAACACTACACATAGTGAGTTTTATACCCGTCCACATACCCTTTTTTTTAGAGTCTACAAAGCATAGTTCCAGCTATTTTTTCTGATATGAATAAACTTCATGTTGAAGTTGAAGAGTCTCAAATTAACTTGTCTCTTCAGCTCCTTCATCCCACTCGTGTTTTTGCACTAGTATGTCTGATTTCGAAATCTTGTTAATCCTGTCAGAGCGCATCGTTTGTGCCCAAGTCGAGCATCCTATATTCTTCATCCATCGTGTTAGTACATTATGTCTTATACTATACATTTTGTATTTTCATGACGTGCAAAGTAAAATGTTAAATATCTGAGGTATTGTATTGTATGTATGTACTATACATGAAAAATAGGTTAGTTACATTTGTATCTCTTTTCGTAAAGTGTGAATTAGTTCATGTAGGTAATATACATATCTATCAACATTCTTTTATACATGATTCTCTGAGGTACTGTGTGTGGTTTACAAAGGTATTGTATGTGATTACTATTGTACTTCTTGTATGTGTATGCTAGTAATGTACTTTTTCTAGCAACTTTGACAAATAATGTTATTGTTGTATGTTTTGTATTGTATGTCTCATTCATATTTGAAAAGAATTGTTTAAGCATTATATGCATAACTAAGAGTATTAGAAATGTTAATATTATATGTCTCGTACTATACATCATGTATTGTATGTAAAATTGATTTAAAATGATAATATTTATGCATGAGCAAAACGACATGAATCAAATTGTACATCTTGAATAAAATGAATATATATTGTTGTGTAAATATAAAGGAATTAAACGTCACATATAAAATAAATTATAAATAAAAAGTATCAACAAATGTGCGTACAATATGTGCATATTTGATAAAAAAAATTGGACTGAAAGAAATAGGAAGAGAACATCTCTTTTAATGGAGGAAATTAAAAATGCACAAAAAAATTGATGTAAGTGATATTCGTAATCTATGGTGGATTGGGAAATCATAAGTGTAATTCGTTGGGAAGTGGATAGAATATATGCAATTTGCATAAGACTTACATGGTTTGCGCATGGCCATTAATGGAAGAAGACTGCTGTAAGTGGAGCATTTGTGCCTCATATTAAAACTTGCATTTTTCCAATTTTTGGGTAAGCCAGCTGGTGGGTAGCTGACTATGGCTAGAATTATACATAATAGATACACATCTTGAACTGGGTTACAACTAGTTTGGAGGAAGTCTGAGGTATGATTAGCTCCACCAATCGATACATTAAGGGTAGTGCATTTTTTTGGTTGTATGCATAGGCCAACTCCAAAAAGATTCACCAGACAACCGAATCATGATCTAATGTGTGTGTGCCCAGTCGATCTGCTGACCTTGAGTAGCTTTTCCCGATTCTCTACCTTATTTGATGGTTGGGTCATTGACAATTCTCTTATGCTTTAGATCATCGAACTAGCTCTAGTATGTAGCTCGTGACTTGATTCTCTTCCTTCTCTTTTATAATATGGTTAGATGATTCTGATGATAAGCTTGTTGCTATAAGTAAATTCCTCCAACTATATTTCAATCAAGCCACAACTCACCCTAAAAGATAAGCTACTTGTACTAATGTGTTTGTGTTTTGTAATAATTTTATATAATGGTTCTGTGATAACCTTTCTCTCACCTCAATTATACTCTATCTCTCCACTAGTGACCCATCTCACTCACTGAAATATCAATTCCATAGTTTATGGATGGTCATACTCTAATTTCATCACAACCATGTCCAATTTTATATTGTTTGACTGTAATTTTCGTGTTAAACCATGTGTCATTCTTCAACATGTCATCATCTTGTATGATGTATTAAACCTCATCAATATTATCATATTATTCTCTAATATATGCCATGAGAAATAGGATTCAAATATGAATCCATAAATGTAAAATTTACCTCAACCGGACCTATATAGTTCAAGTTATGACCCTTGGAAAATAGGCTCTTTATTCTTGTTTTAATTTCTTTTACCCCCTTTTATCTGGGTTTGGGCTGGCCCGTGGCCATCTCGGCTCAATGCAGGGTGTGTGCACATGCAGCTCATACGCCATTCATCTCTAATAGAAATGGGCGTGGGGCGTAGGATTGTGATCAACGGCCTAGGAGTTGTCCCCTAGCTTTATACCATCGTTGACACAAGGAGCGTTTCTCCATTTTTTCTCCCTCCAATTGGTGCATTTTCCCATCCTTTTTGCCCAAATAAAACCCTCAGTTCCTTCTTCCTGACTTCCTCTCTCTTTTCCCTCTCTTATCTCATTATTCTGCACACTATAACCCTACTTTACCTCCATTCTTCTCTACTTTTTCTCCTAGCCATCATGGTGGTGCCACCATGACTCCCGGAGTGGGACGTGCCCTCTCCAGCCATCCTTGGCTCCGGTCGAGACAACCTTTGCCTCCGCAAGAGAGGGGTAGGTCTGGGCGACACACCCTTAGGACCCCAGTGGTTTATTATTTGGGGATCAAGCACCACCGATGAGAAGAAGCCCCTGAGACAATGTGTGTGTGGATTGGCTTGCGCCTGGGAGGACAAAAACCCGCAAAGGTTGAATGCATGGTGGATCAAAATTGGCTAGGATCCAAGAGCCCAAAGTAGGACCCCCTCTCCACAGCCTTGATCAACAGCAGATCAGACGCAACCATTCGATGGGGTCACATGCTCTGAGCCCGCCATCACATGTAGGCACAACACAGGTGGGAGGGCAAGTGAGTGTGGGCCTCAACTGTAAGAGCGTTGTGTGAGGGACGAAGGAGAGGGATAGGGCAGCCTTGGAATGCACACAGGCTCCTCTTGGGTGCCACATGGTAGTGGTCCATTGGCCAGTAAGGTAAAACCGTGGAAAATACTATTTTCCCCTCAAATCTTGGAAAAATCACAAAAATTAAGTCACAAGTCCAAATAGAAAAACTTTATACCATTTTTATCACATCAAAACGATCTATACATTGGGCATGGATTCAGACCCTGGTACTACTTCTAGTTTTCCTTTTTTTTGAAGATGTAACCTTTGACTACTATGACTATGTTTGATGCATGACCATGTTAAATCATGAATCTTTATTGATCATCTACACTCCTAACCCTCATATCAATAGCTTTTAATCACTTTTGAACTTAATGAAAGTCCTAATAACCTTTCATTCACTATTAATGAATCTTTTGTACATAAGTGACTTGTCATTGGACTTTAATGATGTACATTGACCTAACTTAATAATCTCTCTTCTTAATGTTGGGTAATTGATGAATGCATATTCATCTTAGTTTTAGTCACCATTTTTAGCCCAATTTTGCACTGAAATCTCACATATACCTCCTGAATCTACTCATATACAATTTTCCTCAGTTTTAGATGATTATTTTGAGTTTTGATCAAATCCTTTCATCTTCATTATAGGATTAAGCATTGCACTAGGTGTACAAGTGTAGGAGACCACGAACTAAAGTAGACCTTGACCTCCATACCGCTAGCCACAAGAAAGCCACGATCATTGCTAGATTGCAACCGCGATCTTGCCCATCAACAACCTGACTCCGACCGCGACCCCTCTAATGCAAGACATGAAGAGACCATGATCGCAGTCACACTGTGACCTCAAGAAGACCACGACAACGGTCCAGAAGTAAGTCAGTGGAGTGTGCCTATAAATAGGCCACCCACCAATCTTATCAAATCATCTCTTCCGCTCCACAACATCAAGAGGTTGTTGCTCTGTGCCCAGCCTCAGGAAGATGATCTCCGCCACCAAAGACTGCCTATGTGGGGTTCTTGCTTCTTCTCCATCTCCGCTCCATCCAGATCTATCTTCTACTATGAGAGTGGTGGGGACTCCAGATCTGCAGATCTACGCCGCCATCAACCACCTACCTCTCCATCTTCTAGAGTAAGAGCACGAGAAGAGAAGGAAGAAGGAGGGAGAAGATTTGCCTCGCCGGCCTTGGTGTTCTCTCCCTCCTCATTCCAGATCTACCCTGACATCATGTATAAGACTATTTCTCCACCGAGCTCTGGACACATTCTTCACCATGACCATGGTGGAATCTTCCTTCTCTCTTATTTTTCTTGTTTCCATCATGAGGAGCAAGTAGTCCTTTTTGCTGGGGTGCGGGGACTAGCCCCGCTGCCCGTGCTTACATGTTCATATTATAACATTCCATGGCTTGTATATAACTTTCCATATCATTTTTAATCATTTAATACATGTTTTTTGGATTGATCACCTGCCTTGCATGATCTATTATATTCCTTTGTTTGCGAGAACTTCAATACTTAGGATTTGAATATCGATTAACATGATTGATGCTCGGATGAGAACTTCTGTAGGGATATCTCTGGAGTAGTAGGTGTGTGACTTGTGGGTAACAAGACATCGAGCCCATGGAGATGATTACACAAACTTTGTTTCCTAACAGATGGTTTGGTACTCCATTTGGATAGTTGTATCTTGGTTGGATGTGTTTTGGATGTGTTTGCATGTGTAGTGGTGGTGAAACCTGATTCCACCCCAGTGATTCCCATCATTAATCTAGACTATCCCGCCCTTTTTACTTCCCTTGCAATTAGTTTAACTCATACCAAATCAACTCTTATTCTAAATATTAGTCCTAATTCAACTAGATTCGACTAGTAAGATTCTTAAAAATGTTGTCCCTTGGGATTTGATCCTTAACTATACTGTGATAAGATCTGTCTGCTTGCGGGTGGTACAATTGCACAAGGTTTTGCTAAAAACTTAGGGATTTCAGCCCTAAGTGAGTTTGTTAGTGCAATAAAATCCACGTCACTAATGCTTAATCAACCTCAAAATCAATAACGTATATCCCTCCTGAACTTTAATATCAACCCCTTATATCATTATTGCTATGGTTGGTTCATTTGACACCTAGTGCATGTATATTCCCATCTATGTGAATGAGTGGTTACACCTTAGGCATATGTTGGGTTTGACCTATCCCACACATCAAACTCACTTGTATGCTTCCCGTTATTAATCTTGTTATTATTTTTGACTTAAATGTCTGAGGTATACCCCTTTGATGTTGTGATGGTACATGTGACACTAAATACGTTCATATATATATATATATATATATATATATATATTTATATATATATATTTATATATATATTTATATATATATGTCATGTACTCAACACCTTGTGTGTTGAACCACTTGTTTTGTATATATTTTAGGTTCAAAGATGGCTAGGGACTTGATGACTCAATAAGCAGTGTTCAAGAGTCCTTGTTGTAACATCCTAGCTAGTGCACAAGAGTAGACTTGTATAGGTATACTCTTATTTTGTAATCGACATCTTGTAATAAAGAATGTTTTTATTAATGATACTTGTTGAGGGTTCAAATCATGTTGGTGTTTTTATCTTGTGACTTATTCAGTATGCTAAGCTTTTACACTTCCATATTTTAACTTCGATATTGTCATTCTACAGACAGACACTAGTGTCCTTTATCCATTGACTTATGAGCCATTTTGAGGTTGGATATGTGTGATAAATGGTTTCATGATTGTATCTTCCCATGTAAAATGTTGTCTTTTCTTAATCCAAGTAACTCATCATTGTAAATCTTGATTTTTCATGTTGCACTTATTTATTGATCAACTAATTACTACCTTCAATGATTATGGTTCATGATGTAGTTGTCTCATAATTGTTCTAAAATGTGTTGTTCAAATTTTGTAGATGAACATGTATGCTCCTGTTATGTTGTTATTTGAATTGTATGTTAGATGACTTATTTATATTTATTGTTGTCTTTGAGTAATATTTCTGTAGCACGACCCTAATATTATCATAATGCATATTGCATGTGATATGTATCATTATGTCAATTAATAGTGTAGAGCATACTAGAATTTGAATGATCAATACATGTGGGATTACTTTTTCTTCAATGTTGTTTCTGGGAGTAAACATTTAAAACTTAGTGAAAATGTGTACATTGCCAATCTATGATAGACTCGACTTTTATCTTAATTTTTAGGTCAAAATTTTCTTTTAAGGTGTGGAGGATGTGATAAATGTCCAATGACATAAGTGAATTTAGGCATGTTGAATTATTTTGAAGAGTCCAAGTTCTTTGATAAATATGGATGTCAATTGGTGTTGATATCATGACTATGATTCATAAGTTCATACATTTAAATGAATGATCAAATAAGTGAGTCTTGGTACTAAAGTTGGGTGAGATGTAGCTTGGATGATGCTAAACCTATGATCAAAGATTCATTATATTTAGATATTCCTAGGAGTAGATATCATGATTTGAAATTGGTGAAATAATGCATGTATTGGTGACTTTGGAGATGTCACGCTACCCTTGACAATAGGTAAAAGGATAAGCATCCTTTCTGATGCCACATATCTTCCTCTGGAAGCCCTTGGATGTGGTGATCCGACGACCAAAAGTTGTCTCCAAGTTACGGTTAGGCCTGACATCGTGGGTGTACCACGATGCCCAGTTTTGACCAAGGCCACGTCGTGGTCATGGCTAGATGGAAGAAACCAAACTACCAGTTGATCTAGAAACACCTATACATAGTGGTGACCTCTTATAGTGAGGGTTTGGGTAGAGAGTAGAGAAGAACCATCGACGGTTATTGCATAGACGCAAGCACTGAGATAGGCAAAGGACGAAGAGTCGTCGTTTCTCACAGAGCACAGTAGCCACAATGATACTTGATAGAGAAGACCCAATCCTATCCTTATTTATTTAGTTCCTAGACCCTAAGTCAGAGGTGAGGTGGTATCTAGATCAGTCTATGACGACGTTGATTATATGCTGGAGATCCAGCCACCAGCGGTGCTGGCATCAAGCCTCAAGACCAGCGGTGCACATCAACTAAGACACCTCATCAACATTTCCCATCCCCACAATGATGGCATCTGAGAATGCAGAGTGCCAGATCATGTAGGATGGTCAAGTCAGGGATCACACAAGAGTTGAGAGGGAGCTAGACAAGTCCAACATCAAACGCAGCCCCGATGGCGGTGTGTGCTAGGTAGCAACACGCGTCGGCATCGAGCATCCAACATGAGAACCAGAGAGTTGGAGAAGTAGCTGATTGCTCACCGGAACAAACACAACCTTATGGTGGTGCTCACTTTGTAGGATCGCTCACTTGCATAGAGCAGATGAGATCTAGAGATTGAGTTGGAGTTGTCAACCGTCTTGAGAATCTCTGGAGGGCACCTCGTCGAGGCCTTAGCATACAATGCTGACGCAAGGAGGATCTGTTGGTATGTATGCCCTGAGATCCAATCATGGGATTATTTGTGGGATACATTAAGATTGATTTGATAAACATCAAAGGCAAGCTTCCAATTCCTTCTGGTTCAGTCATATGAGATAATGATAGAACAGATTGAATGTCTAGAGAATGACAGTACTCAATGACGTATGCTTTCAGGTTGAGGACCTGAACGATGAGATCATACAGATGCTAAGAGTTGGTACATTCTATTATGTCCCTAGTCGGATGTCATTGTGGAAGGTAGATAGACAACAATGACACACAAGACTAGATTGTGGTGTTGGTTGATGAGAGAATCTCATTAGTCATGATATGGAGATATCAAACCAAACACATAGGTACTTGTTAGAGAACAAATGTACCGGACAGACCCACCGTGAGTTTGACACATGGAACCATGACATGGTAGTCATAGTCAGTTCTCACAGTGATGGTGGTGAGTGTGATTCTTTGACCTGAAATCACTACACTCAACACATGTCGTTGGGTACACTTTGACATCATCAAATGTAGTCCTGAAACATGGGTTGCTATAAAGGTGATGATTGGGTGGCTTTAACACATGGGGCTTTTGAGGGGTGAGTGATAGATATGGGATTTGTCCCTCCTGAGGGAGTTTGATATCCATGGCCACTTGATGAGTAGGATTAAGATAGGTGTGCGCACGCATGTGTGAATCAGTATATGATACTGATGTCATACATATCTCCTCCAATCTACTCTGAGATCAAGAAAGTGAATGAACATTGACAGGATGACTGTTCCATGCCTCGAGTTCATTCGGGATATCAGTGACAAAGGAATTATACATTCACTGTAACACCGTTCACGGATTGTAGGATTGAAAGTTCTTCTCCAACTTTCTATTTCACTTGGGTAGTAATGATGTGCGACTAGGCACCTCTCTTTGCTTGTGAAGTCATAAGTGTTATGGACTTTCACTACCAATGTGAAATGGACCTACATGGTCACACACATAGGATTTAACCTGGAAGAAGAGTTTATCCACAAATGATGTTTAGATTGATTACTAAAGGAGTTTAGTAGTTCAATTAAACACTCAATCAATTGATAAGGCACAAAGACTGAGTTACTCTCCGCTTAAACTCTCTAACTAATCCTTAGTGATGTGACTCTCATAACCTGTAGTTATCTTAGTAATTTCCAAGGCCACCTGAAGTTTTTTCAGTAGGGTTGAGATATTTTATCAATGAATAGAAATTCACCAAGTTACCATGATAATCTAGAGATGAATAATTAAATTAATTATCACACCTATTTACAAGCAAGACAATTAAATGCTAAAATAAATGAATGGATATTGTATATCACTTATCATGCTAACACTACCGAGAATGACTATAAATAGTAATTTTTTGGATCCAAGTATGTGATCTCTTATTCATTCTACTAATGTCCTAGACCTAAATGAAGTATACAACAACATGTGAAAATATTAAAATAAGCTACGTTCTCATTGTAAAAGACTTAAATTGACCAGGGATTTCACATCTCCTAACTTGCTCCTCAACCTTCAATGTGCTTCTCCATGTTTGGTCCCAACAACTATATCAACTAGCTAGATAGACTAGCCTCCTCCTTTAAATTTGGTTATAGAAGAAGGGAGTCAAAACACTCTAGCTTAGATTTCCTTCATTAGTGATTCTACAAGGGCCAAGTCATTGAGTAGTAAGTAAACTGGGTACCATCAGAATCTCTCTTGTTATTGAACACCTAATTGCAACTATGATGTAACTTTGTATCATTGGGATCTCTAGTTATTGTTGGCCATCATTGTGTATTGTCGATCTTCTGGATGCATATTAGAACTCTTGGTATTAATTCAGGGGCCATTCTCACTAGGCTTAACCCCTTGTGGCCCAGTGACATAATCGAAACACCTCTTTTAGCCTCTAATACATCTTCTAACCTATTCTAGTGGGTAAACCAATTCCCCCATTGCAGCACATACCTCCTTATGGACTACACTTCGTTCATAGAATCTAATGTCTAAGAAGTTATTTAGTTTCATCATTCAATGATTCTCTATAATTTATCTAACGTAACCATATGGTTATTATATTTCATATTCTTTCTATTCTTTGTACAATAATTGTGTTATTGTAAATCATGTTGTTTACTATATGTACTTAACTCACCAAATTATCTAAAGGATTATGTTTTATAACATAATTATGGAACTACTTTCCTCCTCCATTTTTATTGTTATGCATGCAAGATGACAAATGGGGTCCCATTTCTTCACAGAGTTAATTTTCATATTAACATAAATGGAGATTCATATCATTAATTGTTCATTCTAATACAAATTTAAATATTTCTAAAACATTGTCAAGACATATACAATAGTTATTCTATTGAGATTTGATAATTTCCCTTGCTTAGACTAAATAAATTGATGGTTTCTGAAATAATATAGAGAATATATTGATTTGGTAAATTGAACTCATAACTAGGAATAAGAAAGCATGTCGTAAATGTTGCTCCAAAAATGAAGAGAATTATGGATACATGGTTACCGTTAAAATCTATTTACTTAGAATCTTATGGAATTCCCATACAAGCTCTATCACATTGAGAACAACTAAAATTTGTCACAATTCAACCATTTCATCCAATCATTCAACTAGATATCCAAATACAAATTTATTGGTTCTATAACAGTGTTATTGAACAATATGGATATTCTTCATGTTTTGCTTAGCTTTATGTAAATTCTTGATTATGGATGATATTCCACTCACCTTAGGTTTTTCTCTAGTTGTAGATATCAAATTTAAGCCAACTCCAATACGAATGGATGAAAATTTCCAATTTCTGTCTCTTCTAGCCAACTGACAGGATTATTGTACATGAGATTTTACCTATGGAATCAAGGAGGAAAAAGAGAAGGAACATGAAATCATGAATCAACATGTACAATTATTTTCTTGAAACAAACATGTATATAAGGCAATGGGAAACAATTTAAAATTAATTATCTCAAAGAATCTATCTAGGTTTTTAGTTCTTGTTCTATTCTCCCTTTTTTCCCATTTCTTTTCGAAAATCGCACCTTGGATCATTGGTGTTAAAGTTCACATTTTGAGTTGGAAGTTGTTATTAAGAATGTGTATTTCAAATTTAAATAAGTAAACCTTGAGGTAGTGTTATTTAGGTGATTGATTTTAAAGGAGTCACTTCTACATGAAGTCAAAGTGCCAGGTTGAAGCGGTTGGTCAAAGTGCTCAAAGTGATTTTTTCTCACCCTAGTCGAAGTAGAAGACAAAATGTCTCTACATCGGTCAATGCATCTAGTAGAGGCAGTCTACCTTTGATGGGAGCCAGTGAGGGAAGTAGTCAGTCAAAGAAAATGGTTGAAGAAGTTGGTTAAATTGATTGGTCAAAGTGACCCTACACTAGTTTTTTAGTCTAGAAAACTTTTTCATCATGCATGTACAAACCTTTACTATATCATTTTGACCATTTTTATGTTTATTTTCAATATATACACAAAATATTTTGACTTAGAAAATATCATACTCAAAATATAACTAACAAATAATTAAGTATAAATTGTTATAATAATAAGAAAATCTACAATCTAAGTTTAGGGTATCCATAACTCTAAGATAATTAAGCTAGAGAAGGGTTGTAATTGTCAATAACTAGAGTACGGCTAAACTGGATAGTCAATGAAGTGTCCAATCCCTTTCGCTTGAGTAGATAACTCCTCACTCGAGTAGGGGTGTATGGGTTAAGTTCTTACCCTTGTTTTAGTTGAAAAGATGGTGGACTTGAAGAAAAATCTGGATTTTGAATAAGTATTTATCATTCCTTATTACTTACATAGTTTTTCTAAAGCATTTTCAAAATTTTGTAGTGTAGGTTGTTCAAAATTATTACCGATACACAAAATGATTATCCTATTTTCTTTTATTGGTTTTAGTTCATAAAATAATAGAGTGTATATATTTTGCTCATGAAGTATTAAAAACATGTTTTATATCACATAATTGTTCCCAGCACTTTTGACATTTATTCATCCTATATTTTAGTTATTTTGAAAATGTTTAACAAACTTTTTATTGAATAAAGTTTTCTCATTAGTAATATATTCTCCCATTTTCTAGTACAGTTTGATCCATGAAGTCATGCATTGCATATAGTATCAACTACTTATTTTTCTACTTCATCCTCAAACTATTTTGTACCTTTGTATAGAATGATACATATTATCTTTCTACAACTACTAATATGCATTCATTCTCAATATATTTAATCAATCATCACATATGAATATTCGAGTTCAAATTGGTATCATTAGTTGTATGTATAAATTTAGAACATGTTTATTATGAAAATCCCTTCTTTTCACTAACATGTTATTTCAATACAATTTCCATGTAAGGGATGATCATACATATTCATCTCATAAAAATTATTTCTTAAAATCTTGTACTTATCCTAAATACAATTTACTTTATTTATCAAAGAATTAATCAACTCTTATCATTTAGCATCCAAATGATATCATAGACATACATCAAATTTTAAACAATTATAGATAAAGGATCATTTCATTCTTCCACCTAGGTATATTGAATGAGATGCCAGAGGTGGATATGTCCAAACATATAAGGCACAAACAATTAACGATTTCTCAAACTATGGCATAATAGCTTCTTGCATATAGTGTTTATTTTTAGTGCACACTAGAACATAGAATACACTCTATTATTACTAGGAGATATTTAATTGTGTCATAGAATATGTATATGGTGTACTCACCATACCAAATTCAATTTTCTATTGAAGTTGTCAATTCTTGCAGAATACGACATGTAACAACCACACTTACCAACCTAAAATAGATGGAATCTCATTCGAAATAATGTCCAAGTCATCCTTTATTTGTGTAGAATATTGTTTGTTTTTAAATCCCATATAGAATGGAAAATAATTTTAGTGTCAATATTGGTATTCTAATTCTGTCAATTATAGGATCCAAACACAATCTATTATTACTTGGTGCAATAAAAACTTGTATAATGTACATATTTGATGTCAAACATTTAATCTTTCATTTTTTATGGTAACATTTACATGTAGTGGTGATTCTGGAGAAGATAGGGTTGGCGACGACGGGCACTTTCGAGGTCCCACCTCCTCCAGTGACCACAACTTGACCCTAGTTAACAATGTTGATATTCTTCTTGAAGATAACGTGATATCTTGGGTGGATCATGTTAAAGGCAAAACCAGGGGACACTTCTCTAGAGAAAGTGAACATCAAGTTGCGTGGTCAGATGCTGGTATACCCACATGAAGAAGCTACAAAGAACATTGAGCGATGGAAATCTTGTCTTTTTGGGTAAGTCGATGGTCTAAGCGTTCACATTCCTACACATCAAAACTATATCTTTCAAGCTTGAATTCTAAAAGAATCTATAGAAGTCATCAACTATGGAAAATGTTTCTTTCACATCAAGTTCTCGGAGGACTCAGATTTAGAGAATCTACTTGATGAAGGTGTTTTCTTTGACAGAGGGAAGTTGATGATCTTAATGATATTGAAGGCAAGTGATATTCTCAAAAGGTTTAAGCTCACATATATGTCCATCTGGGTCAAAGTTCACAAACTCCCATTGGAGCTTTGGGACATGAACATGTTTGATAGGTTGGACTCCTATGTTGGTACCCCCCATGTTGATATACTCACATTTGATATGAAGAGACTGGAGTTTGCTAGACTTCAAATCTTAATTCCAGCTAACTCCTCATTCCCAGAGAAATGAGAAGTGACAATCAGTAATAACACTACTTATACAATTTACTTTGAATATGAGTGGGTTCCTGATATCTATCTAGTCTGCAAGTTACTTGGACAAAATGATTGTAAAGAGAAATATGAAGTTGCTACTCGTCAGGTATGAACTGAGAATAAGTATGACAAGATCCACTGAAGATACCTCTACAAAGAATGATATGGCCTCACAATTTAAGCTAAAGTCCAAGAGATTGTGCCTAAGAAAGATTATGAATCAAGGAAAGAAGAATTTTGTGGTGCAAGTGAACACTTTGAAGGGGAAAGTGGCTTAGTCCGATATATTTTGTAGTGCTTCTAATCACCTTCTAATTCTATTGACAGTAAATGAACTCTAAAAATAAAGCAAGATTCTGACGGCCAAAAGTTTCTAAATCCTAAAAGAACTAAGAAGGCCAAGAATAGGAATATCTCTAATAGTAAGTCAACTGATAATTCTCTAGTTACTAACTCTCTTGATAACAGATTCTAGAATCCTACGATTGACAAAAGTGTATCTTATCCTCTGAAACCAATGAAACACTGGTCAACATTATTTTAGATGGATACACATTCTTTCAATGTAGTATCCTAGAAAGTCAGAGGCCTTAATCTATAAGATTTTAAGGTTCCAGAGGAGATAAGACAACTTAGGTCTCAACTTATTATTCTTATTGTAACCAAAGGGAGAGGATGACAAATGTAGAAACTTATTAATAATATTTTTGGTGGTTACCAATGGATCTCGAATCACAGTTCTCATAAACTAGGAAGAGTTGTTTTTCTGTGAAATCCTAACGATCGTTTTGTACCAAATTTTCTGAGTTTAGTTGGATGGTTCATGCTAGAGTAACTTTCTTTGATCATTGTTTCTTACTTTCATCTATCCATGGAAACAACCCTAATCCTGATATCGTCTGTCGTTTGATATTGAAGATCTTTTCTCTGGAATCATTGAGCCTTGGGTCATTATGGGAGACTTTAATGTAGTGACAAAATAATGTGAGAAGTTAGGTAAATTTCCTCCTTCCAATAGATCTATCATCAAATTCAATAATTGATTACTTAATTGTGGGTTACTTGAACTCAATTTGAACGGCTCATTGTTCTCTTGGTATAATCATCAAGGAGGGGGATATTTTACTTGTAACATACTCGAAACCAGGCTTATGGTTAATCCCTCCATTTTCCTATACCCCTTTCTATTATGTTAGTGTTAGCTTCCTTTCCCCTAATTTACATTAGATTAGGAATAACTTGAGTCAAATAATATCATAAGTTCATAAACATCATTTATATTTGACAATTTAGAATAAAATAATAAATAAAAATTATATATAGAGCCATATGTTCAAAATACACCAATTAATATTTTTGACTCCCATGAATATTTGTAGGAGTCATAAATGAAAGATTATGAATTAATACACCATATAATATGATAATTGATTACGTAAGAAGAGTAAATACAATTGTTGGATGTTTAATATAAAAAAATGGCAAATACTAACAAACATTTTTATTTGAAATTAAGTACAAATATGGACTCCTCATATCTATGTAAGATATTATAGCAATTTTCAAGTAACTATGGCATTATGAACCCTCTCATTTAGTTGATTAAATATACAAAACTTCCATATTGTAAGAAGTGGGACCTGATAGGGGATTGTAGCATACCGAATTCTGGACTTCATATATTTGACCCTCTTTTCCATCTTTTCTTTTCATTTCTATCCTCTTTGGCCTTTTTCTTTAATTTGTGGAGAATATGATGGTTTAATGAACATTTATTCACCTTTTCTATCAATATTTGGGTTTATGCACAAATACCTCAGTGGAATCTTAATACTGGGTCTAATATGTAAAATTTTCACTTCAGTGATAAAAAGAATAATGAAATTCATGCTATAACTTTCTAGTACCTTTTAGAATATGAAAAAGAAAAGAAATCCCAAAATATACATAAAGGAGATGATAAATGCAATAATTGGGGATAATATGGGATATTTTGGATAAAAGAACATAATGAGGAATATATTGTTCCAAAACTCCTAAATAGAAACCCACAAAGATAATTTGGGCCACAAATAAGCTTAAGGGACAAGTATCACCTAATTTAGAAGATAAATGCATATATTTAAGTCTTTTTTAAAAGAAAATAGGAGATAAGCCAATAAGGTGAAATAAAATATATAACATCATAAAATTGGAAAACTAACTCCAAATTCGTAATCTTCATATCAAAATTAGTCTATATGTTAATTTGTATTTAATTTGGTCAATGTTAAATATTTTATTTTATTTAGGAGAGAGAAAATGCTTTAAAGACCAAAAATATTAAATATATATTGAAAATAATTAATTAATGTGAAAATCATATTCCTCACGTTTAGTATTGCTTATAGGCCAATTTTTATATTTTTAGAAAGTTTCTAGACGCCTCTAATAAATTAAAAGCATAAAATAAGTGAAAAAATTTAAATGTATTAAGTAAAATAATAGAAGTCTTCAAAAAAATAAAATAATACCAAATTCGTGTTATAAATGTTAAAATAGACATTTGGATTAATTTTGACTCAATTTGCAAAAAAATATTTGATGAGAAGGGAAATTTAGGAGAGAGAACGTGTGTAAAACTTTCAACTCATTATTTAGAATAGCAGACAACCTCAACAAATGGAAATAATGGTAAATTCGTATCCAACATGCTTAATGAGACTTATGGATAAAGCTATATTATTTTTGGATAATCCTAGAGTCATTAATGCATGAGGAAAGAGAAAATATGATTTGAATTATTTAACCTAATAAAATTCCCCAAAAGCCAAAACTAATTCTATATTTGAATTGTACACGTCAAAATCAGTCAAGGTGTAAATTTTGGTCAAGTTTGAAAATCATTTGAGTCCTCAAATAAGAGAGATAAATTTATTAAATAATGCATATGCTACTATAGACCAAATCATAATTGGATAAGGTTGTATTTGAGCGGATTGCTGATCGTGGATCTTGGATCAAACGGCTGCTGGTTGTATTCTACCTTGGTTTGGACAAGGAAACAAAAACAAATTTGTGTGATTTTCATTTGCCATTATCTCTCTCATTTCTCAACCAAATCACGAGGCTCGTTGGATTCCTTATGAGATTACACACAACATTATCCTAAAATTTTCATATTTTCATCGATTATCCGAGCTTTCCCAAATCGATGAAACTTTCTCTCTCACCTCACCTATCAAAACCCTAACCTAGATTCACTAGCCTATAAATACCCCTACCCAAATGTGCGTCAACACCTTTGCATCTCAACCCACAATTAATTATGCAAATCACCGCCGTTTCGACCCTCGTAGAGCTGCTGAAGGCAATGGACTTGCGGCACTTGTCTATCTCTGTTCTCTTCATCTTTGGTGAAATCACAGGTATCTTTGAATCTGGTTTTGTCTGCTCCTTCTTTTAAGTACTTGTGCGTCAATTTTCGTTGGGTGTAGCTAATTCGCCCAAACTGGCCATGGAGCATCCAGCCATGGCGTCGAGGTGCTAAGGAGGAAGATGGTTCGCTGCAATTTTACGATTTTGCCATCTCCGAATTTCTTTTTCTTTGGCTCACACTCAGGGCAGTCCGATCATTTTGATTTCATTGACTTTGTGTTGACCCAGCCTTGGACCCAGCTGACTTGGCGCCAGCTAGGCTACCAAGAGAGCGGTCTGCTGACTTGGCTCACGCTTATTGGGCCAAGCAGCGGGCCCAACCCCATCTTCTCTTGCTCTCTCTCTCTCTCTCTCGGTTTCAAACACATATGCAAATATGGCAATTTATCATTGGTCTATCTTAAAAAATCATATATTTTTATTCATAGGTCAAAAAATAAAAGTAAAGTATGTTTTGGAATCAGAAAAAGATGAGCTTTCTAATAACAATAGTTTTGAAGCCTGGTTTTGAGTTTTTAACAAGGTATTTTTGTTAACAAATAAATTAGTTAAAAATCACTAAAAATCCATCTAAAACTCCATTTCTCCAAATCATATCAAATTATATGTTATTTTGATTGAAAAACCATAACTAAGACAATGATGATGTTTTGAGACTAAAATCGGTGGTTTGTGGAAACATTTGACAACGTTAGGGTTTGAGTTCTTAATGAATGCATACAATACTAATGCATGAACATGGTTATGATAATAGGACATGTGGACTCTGATTTCATTTTAAAGTTGTGAAAAGTGGTTTCTAAGACTCTAAAGAATAAGGTATGTGCATTTACACCTTAAGTTGGGAAATATTTGTGCCTTGTCCTAGTTTTACCACAATGAGGTTTATTTAAACCCTATATCCTATGCTCATGATTATTTTTCTATACTTGCCTCATAATCTGTTTTGGAATATTGTTCTTGGGTCTTGGTACCCCTCTACCATGTTCTATTTGATTGATGTTATTACTTGCCATTGATTCTAGCATGATTATTTTATTAGACTAACTAGCTATAGTAGTGGTACTTATGTACAACCACCCATAGCTGGGGAATGTGTTATTTCTCCCGTGGGGAATGTGTTACTCTCCCCCACACATGAAATATGTGTAGGTGACTGGGAATGTGTTACTCTCCCCTCTCCCTTTGGTTGAAGGTCCGGTAGGTGTCTCAACCCTACTTAGTTAAGGTAGTCAATATTAATCATACATGCAATTCTTTTATTATACTTTGTTTATGGCAAGTATCTATTGAAAGCTTCTTTTATATATGACTCATTCTCTCTTTATCTTCATATTATGATGAACGCTAGCCTATTTTTACATATTTGTCTTATCTTGTTATCCTAGAATAGTTTTGTGACACATACTTGTGTTTCCTTTCCCTTTTGTTGGGTGCCTTCCCAACCACCCAGGTGATGAGAAAGTTGATGGATAAGACCTGAAGATCTTAGCTTTGGCATGGACTCAATTGATGGATTTGTTGCTTGGAGACAAGACTGTGGTAGTTAGACTTCCCTCTATCTAGATCCTAGTTTATGTATGTAATGTAACCCTCAAAGGGAGATTGTTGATGTATTTTTGTACTATCTTTTATGAAATTGATTTAGTCAGAAATTTTTATTCTATTGCTTTCCAATGTGTTTTGTTTATCATATTTTAGTAAGGAGGTTATCTCACACTCTTTACAACATGGTATCAGAACCCATGGTAGTCGAAATCTGACTATTTTAGTTTGTCTCCCTTATTAGAACCCTAGACTTGCATAGTTTCCTTTAAGTGACATGATTACCCTAGATTTGATCTATGTTAATGAAAGGTTGATTTAGGACCCTATAGTTTCACATTAGAATCATGATGAATACAATGTAAGTAATCATAGTAACTTTATTGTTTAGGCTTGCCTTTAGGCAATTATTATGGCATGAAGTTGAAGAAAATGTGTCTAGAAAGGATCAGGGTTTTGAGGGATGGAAATATTTTCCTCCGTGCCACTAGCTTGGTTTAGGAGGACTCCTGTGCCCATATGATATCGGCCTGGCCTGAGCTGATATGGATTGTCTGAAATAGTTTACTTTTAGGCAATAGTAACCTTAAATTCTATGATGTATATCTTTGGGAACCCTAAGTTGACTTGTTTGAGGATGAATACCAAGATAGTTTTTTTTATGTCCCTTAGGACCACATCCTTGGATAAGATTATCCCTAGAACCTAGACTTTGAAGTTTGGTGTTAAGTGAGCTATCAGAGTGCACAGTGGAAGGATGATGGATCTTGAGATTGGTTTAGTTAGACTTATCCTTTAACCTTAGTTTAGTTTGGCTTGATACGTCGAACCCTTTAAGGGGTGGAGTATAGTTAGTTTGATGATGTTGTCTGGTTAGATTTGAAGGACAAAATCCTCTTTAGGGGGATGGAACCCTATAACATCTTGAAGTCTATCTAATCTATCTTTAGAGACTCTAACTCCATATTTAGGAGGTTTCTGTGCTTGAATCTTAGTGTTGTCCAAACAAATAATAATGGTAACCCTAACATGTTTGTTTATATATAATGAACATATAATGATCATCCGAGGAATAATTTATAAGTTCAAACCTTAATGAATATCTAATGCACATAACATGAATATCAACGTTAATTATTAACATGTAAGATGTTGATCATGTAATGAACCTATAAATCCTAATGGTATGATGAGAAAGGTAATTGTAAGGTAATTTGGATTTAATGCATGCTAAGGATGGATAAGTGAAAATAATGGTCATGTTGACCTAATCCTTAAGTTGCAATAACCTAACCTTAATAAATACATCCTTAATGACTTTCATGATACATTAATGATGTTAGGTGCCATAATCATTTAACATACTTTGATACACATAAATAATATATATATAATCATCTATTCACATATTTAACAAGTCATCAATGATAAATACATATTATCTTATTTTCTAATATACACCTAACTAATCATCTAATGTGAATCAATTCATTAATAAGTAATATGTCTTGCCTTGATCATTAAAATACATGTAAGGACTTCAATATGGAAAAGAAGAAATTAGATTCATTTAATTGTGCAAAATTAATAATATAAAGGAATAAATATGAGAAAATGATTAATGATGATATTAATTTGAGCAATACATATAATGTGGCAATGAGATAATGTTCAATGTAAATATATGTAATTGATGTGACATAATTTGGATTAATTATAGACTTAATGACAGATTGAATATTCCATGTGAATTAATTTTTTATAATTAATAAAATGATCATATGAGGATAATGAAGTGTAAATCCAAATTATTAAAGATCAAACATATTGAGATAATTGAGTAACCTCTAATTGTGCATAATAATGAAATATAATTCTTCACCAAGTGAATATATCATAATGATGATAATGTGATATCCTAAGAAATATAATGTCAATGAGTCAAAAATGATAATAATGTGAAATCCCATAAAAGAAATCTTAATAGAGGAACCCTATGTGATCCTTGAGAACCTGACCTATGTCAAGATGCTTGTGAAGTATATGTTGATGAGTTGTTTGGTGGAAGTTATGGTTGGAGAAACAACTTGGAGTTTTGTGATGAGGTGTTGCACCTCCACCCTTCCCTCCTTGCTTGTTATTTCAAGGACGAAATCCTCTTTAAGGGGTGGAGTGATGTAACATATCGAATTATAGACTTTTTATCTTTTGACCCTCTTTTCCATATTTTCCTTTCATTTCTATCCTCATTGGCCTTTTTTTTAATTTGTGGAGAATATGATGGTTTAATGAACATTTGTTCACCTTTTCTACCAATATTTGGATTTATGTACAAATAACTCAGTGGAAGCTCAGTACTCGGTCTAATATGTAAAATGTCCACTTAAGTGATAAAATTAATAAAGAAATTCATGCTATAACTATCTAATATCTTTTAGAATATGAAAAAGAAAAGAAATCCCAAAATATACATAAAGGAGATGATAAATGCAATCATTGGGGATAATATGGGATATTTTGGATAAAAGAAGATAATGAGTATTATATTGGTCCAAAACTCCTAAATAGAAACCCACTAAGATAATTTGGGTCACAATCTCGTTTTCTTGAACTAAAAGAAACTTAAAGGACAAGTATCACCTAATTTGGAAGATAAATGCATATATTGAATTCTTTATTAAAAGAAAATAGGAGATAGGCCAATAAGGTGAAATAAAATATCTAACATCCTCAAAATGGAAAACTAACTCCAAATCGTAATCTACATAACAAAATTAGTCTATGTGTGAATTTGTATTTAATTTGGTCAATGTTAAATATTTTATTTTATTCAGAAGAGAGAAAATGCTTTAAAGACCAAAAATATTAAATATATATTTAAAAGAATTAATTAATGTCAAAATCGTGTTCCTCATGTTTATTATAGATTATATGCCAAGTTTTATATTTTTATAAATTTTCTAGATGCCTCTAATAAATTAAAAGGATATAATAAGTGATAAAATTTAAATGTATTAAATAAAATAATAGAAGTCTTCAAAAAAATAAAATAATATCAAATTCGTGTTATAATTGTTAAAATAGAACTTAGGATGAATGTTGACTCAATTTGGAAAATGTTTGATGAGAAGGTGAATTTAGGAGAGAGAACATGTGTAAAAATTCAACTCATTATTTAATATAACAAACAACTTCAACAAATAAAAATAGTGGAAAATTCGTATCCAACATGCTTAATAAGACTTATGGGTAAAGTTATATTATTTTTTTATAATCCTAAAGTGATTAATGCATGAGGAAAGAGAAAATATGATTTGAATTATTTAACTTAATAAAATTCCCCAAAAGACAAAACTAATTCTATATTTTGATTTTACACGTAAAAATCAGTCAAGGTGTAAATTTTGGTCAATTTTGGAAATCATTTCAGCCCTCAAAAGAAGAGAGAGAAATTCATTAAATATTGCATATGTTACTATAGTCGAAATCATAATTGGATAAGGTTGTATTTGGGCATATCACTGATCATGGATCTTGGATCCAACGACTACTGGTTGTCTTCTACCTTGGTTCAGACAAGGAAATAAAAATGAATTTGTGTAATTTTCATTTTCCATTATCTCCCTCATTTCTCGACCAAATCACGAGTTCTTAGGCTCATATTGGATTCCTTACAAGATTTCACACAACATTATCCCAAATTTTTCGTGTTTTCATCAATTATCTGAACTTTCCTAAACTGGTCGAAACTTCCTCTCCCACTTCACCTATCAAAACCCTAACCTAGACTCCCTACCTATAAATACCCCTACTCATTCGTGCTCCGACACCTTTGCAACTCAACCCACCATTCAATTGTGCAAATCACTACCGTTTTAACCCCATAGAGCCACCGAAGGCCCTAGACTTGTGGAACCTGTCTCTCTCTCTGCTCTCTTCATCTTCGGTGAAATCACATGTATCTTTGAATCTGGTTTTGTCTGCTATTTCTTTTAAGTACTTGTGCGTCGATTTTCATTGGGTGTAGCTAATTCACCCAAATCGGCCATGGAGTAGCCAGCCATGGTGTCGAGGTGCTGAGGAGGAAGATGGCTCATTGCAATTTTATGATTTTTCCCTCGCCGAATTTCTTTCTCTCTGGCTCACGCTCGGAGCAGTCATTTCGATTTCATTGACTTTGTGTTGACCCGAGAATGGACCCGGTTGACTTGGCTCCAACTAGGCTGCCAAGAGAGCGGGCCACTGACTTGGCTCATGCTTATTGGGCCAAGCAGCAGGCCCAACCCCACCTTTTCTTGCTCTCTCTCTCTCTCTCTCTCTCTCTCGGTTTCAAACACAGATGCATATGTGGCAATTTATCATTGGTCCGTCTTAGAAAATTCATATTTTTTTATTCGTTGGTCGAAAAATAAAAGTAAAATATGTTTTGGAATAAAAAAAAGATGAGTTTTCTAATAAATATATTTTCGAATCCTGGTTTTGAGTTTTTCAATAAGGTGTTTTTGAGAACAAATTAATTAGTTAAAAATCAATAAAAATATGTTTAAAACTCCATATCTTCAAATCATATCAAATTATATGTTATTTTGATAAAAAAAACCCTAACTAAGACAATGATGATTTTTTCAAGAGCTAAATCGGTGGTTTGTGGAAAAAGTTGACAACTATAGGGTTTGAGTTCTTAATGAATGCATACAATACTAATACATGAACATGGTTATGATAATAGGACATGTGGACTCTGATTTCGTTTAAAAGTTGTGAAAAGTGATTTCTAAGACTCTAAAGAATAAGGTATGTGTATTTACACCTTAAGTTGGAAAATATTTGTGCCTTGTCCTAGTTTTTCCACAATGAGGTTTATTTGAGCCCTATATCCTATTCTCATGATTCTTTTGCTATACTTGCCTCATAATCTATTTTGGAATACTGTTCTTGGGTTTTGGTACCCCTCTGCCATGTTCTATTTGATTGGTGCTATTACTTTCCATTGATTCTAGCATGATGATTATATTAGTCTAACTAGATATAGTAGCGATACTTATGTACAACCACCCATAGTTGGGGAATGTGTTATTTCTCCCTGGGGGAACGTGTTACTCTCCCCCACACATGAAATATGTGTAGGTGACTGGGAATGTGTTACTCTCCCCTCACCCTTTGGTTGAAGGTCTGGTAGGTGCCTCAACCCTACTTAGTTAAGGTAGTCAACATTAATCATGCATGTAATTCTTTTATTATACTTTATTTATGGCAAGCATCTATTGAAAGCTTCTTTTATATATGGCCTCATTCTCTTGTTATCTTCATCTTATGATGAACACTAGCCTATTTTTACATATTTTTTTGATCTTGTTATCCTAGAATAGTTTTGTGACACATACTTATTTTTCCTTTCCCTTTTGCTGGGTGCCTTCCCAACCACTTAGGTGATGAGCAAGTTGATGGATAAGACATGAAGATCTTAGCTTTGGAATGGACTTAGTTCATGGATTTGTTGTTTGGAGACAAGACTGTGGTAATTAGACTTCCCTCTACATAGATCCTAGTTTATGTATGTTGATGTAACCCTTAAAGGGTGATTGTTGATGTATTTTTGTACAATCTTTTATGAAATTGATTTAGTCAGAAATTTTTACTCTTCTTCTTTCCAATGTATTTTGTTTACCATATTTTAGTAAGGAGGTGATCTCACACTCTTTACAGGGATCCACTCCCTGCTAAAATTTTGAAGAATAGAACCTCCAGTACAAACACACCCCAAAGGGTATATTGGAGTGGGTGTAAAATTTTCAAATTTCAATAATGGTATTCAAAAAAATCAAAGTGTAGCAACAAAATAAAGGTAATTAGTGGATTCAATTTAACAAAATATTATAGAAGTAAATCGCAATTTCTCACATAGGATTTACATGTATAATACAACATAAGGATCTAGTAGAGGGAAATCTAAACCATATCAAGTTTGTCTCCAATATTTAACTCCTTAAGCTATGTCCATATCTTATGCCATACCCTCCTTGTCCTTCACCTAGGGTTAAAAGCATACCCCAGTAAGAAGAGAAATTAGATGACATCGGCAAAGGCTGGTATGTGCATACTAAAAAGGAAATTGAGCAGTATATAAAATAAAGGACAACAAATTAAAAAGCTTCCCATAGAAAAGTAAAGGACCACCCAAGTGGGTATCAAGAGAAATGAACTGTAAACATATGATAACAAGAGAATACTTGCCATAATAAAACAATAAAGTTGTGCCACATAAGCACATATCATGAAATTAGGGCAGACACCCCATAATCATCAACCTTGATGCATGTTAGATAAGAATAACACTAGAACAATATAAAGACAATGACAAATAAGCCTCACAAATTTGAAACTTGATAGAGAATGATGTACTGCCAAACTCCCAAATATATATAACATGGGCCAAGTCTCATAAACTTGAAACTTGGGTATGGGGCCACCTCCATCCCAAAAATAACATGAGCATACTTCCCCGAGTAGGAAATACACATCTTCCCAAAAACCAATGAAATTACACTACTCTAGTGCTACTAAATCACATAGCATGTTTAATGTAGAGGCAAGTAAAAAGTATAGTCAAATTATACAAAAGTTGCCACCATACTAATGGACAATATAAACATCCACCACACAAGTGGGTAAAGATATCACATAACATCATATAGTGTTCCAACAAGAACAAAGCACAAGTTAGATTCCAAGATAACGTCAAATCAATTAATATGATCACAAGATCAGTAACATATAAGATACTTTGCATGAAGCATGTATTCAAAGGAAAAGAGATTAAGGATGGGGTATATGTCCTTACAACCAAGAAAAAGATAAAAGTAGGTGAATTGCTCATCAAGAATAATAGGGGATGCAAAAATTCCTCTTTTCATAGTTTAAACAGTCCAAAGTCCAATCTATGTCCAAGCTTAGGCTTCCAAAGAACCTTTCAAACATATATGTAGATTTAGAGTCACTTTCACTTTAATTATTCAAACCCTAAAAATCACTTTTTTAATGAATTAGGTTATGAAAACCACACCATGTTTTAGATTCTATTTTTTTAGTTCACATCACATTTTATTATATTTTCTGACTTATATATTTTTATTTATGAATTTTAGAAAAATATAACCAAATAAGAAAATCCTTAAAAATCATATTTTATAACCTTATATTTAGGTGACCAAAATGGTAGCATTCGGTAAGCTATAATTTTCTAATTCAAAATCATATTTTATTATATTTTTAAGAGACATGAATATTTTTATATCAGTTTTAGAAAATTCGAGCAATCTGGCAATCATAAAATTCACATGTGCAATAAAATCCACAATGGAGGGCCTCACTGAGGTGGCCCTATCAGAGCTGGCCAAGTCAATTGGACCTACAACATCACTTTGCAAGAACCAAAAATAGCATGACCAAGAAAAACCAGGGTTACAAGACAATATTTCCCCTCAAAGCAACTCAAACAAATAAAAACAAATCATGGGCATATCTGCCATTTTTTAAGATAGAGTGTGCTCCAAACAGAAGCCTGTGAGGAGTACCCACTGCTGATGAGATGATCACACACTAAAATGAATGGTCTATACCAACGATCTCAATAACACAACCACGGAGTAGCATACATTAGGTCCCATCATACTCAGCAGTTCCTTCATAGGCTGTGAGGTGATCGGAGGAAGGAGGTGTAAATGCATGGGCCCACTTCCCAAGGTTCTAGTAGAGTTTCAGGAATGATGACTGGCTCCACAAATCACCATTATCCTTAATTGTGCACTTTGTCCCCACGGATGTGCAAGTCAGGATCAACTTCCTGACTGGTCACCCATCCTTGTACTACTCCAAGCTGAGCACGCTTAACTATGGAGTTCTTTAGTGATGGGCTCCCGTAAAAGGAGTTGCACCTTGGTGATATGGATAGTCCAATCATTCCTTATAAGATTATTTTATTTGAGGCCTCAAATCCTAGAATGTTGCAATCTCCCCCACTTAGACTCTTGATATCCTCGTCAAGGCTCAACTATATGGCTTCATAATATCACCCCATTTCAATGCAGACCCAGAATGGCCCATGCACACCCAGCTCTCGATCACAGAATACCAGCACAAGGGTGTCTATGTCAACCATGGGCTACCATTTCCTATATGCCTGGATCCCACGGCTCAAGACTAACATGCCATATCCCATGTGGGCCCCACCTACTAGAGGGGTTTTGACTCTGATACCATTTGTAAACACCTGGGCCCACTACCCAAGGCTCTAGTAGAGTTTCAAGAATGACGACTGGCCCCACAAACCACCACTAGCCTTAACTGTGTACTTTTTCCACACGGACGTGCAAGTCAGGATCAACTTTCTGACTGGTCACCCATCCTAGTACTACTCCAAGCTGAGTACACTTAACTATAGAGTTCTTTAGTGATGGGCTTCCGGAAAAAGAGGTGCACCTTGGTGATATGAGTAGTCCAATCATTCCTTATAAGATAATTTTATCCGAAACCTCAAATCCTAGCATGTTACAGAAGGCACTGCCTCATGCCATGAAAGCTGATGAGGAGCATGTCAGGACTCATATGGTAGAATTCAAGATGGTTTCCAGATGTAGGCAGTGATGATTTTATAGTGTGCAAGGGCAGAGGACCGTCGGCGGTGAGGAGTTGATGGCCAAAGATAGCTAGGGTTTTGGTGGCAGACCAACGTCCTCCCTTGGCATCACAACTAGCCGCCAATTCTTGTCAAAGTTATAGGGTTCAGTCATAAGTTTGAAGATATGATCATCGGGTAGATGGGAGTGAGAGAGACTAGACTTTCTCGAGGTGTTACAGAGATCCAAGAAGATTTCGAGAAAGAGGAATGGTTGGAATAGCTTGTGAGGTTTGAGAGTAAGAATTATGTTGCCCACTGGTTTTTGATATCTTTCTCTTGATAATGGGGTAGTACCAATGTATTTATGGTACCCTGTGATGGTAGGCGATCTAGGAAGGTTTTGAGAAGGGGAGGGAGAGGAAAATGAAGGAAGAAAAGGAAAGGAAATGGAAAGATAGGATGAATCAGAGGTGGGAACAGCGGTATACAGCGTGAGTACAGAGAAGCCCAAGAAAAATGCAAGTAGAAAGGAAGTACAAGTATCATTAGTTTAGAATCTGATGGGTGATGGAAAATAGCATAAAGACAAACTGAGAAATTGTAACAAATCCAAAAATATCAATATATTGATGCAAAAAATTGAGTACTTAAATCTATTATTCTTTCCTATTTCCTTTGAGGGTTGAAACATTGTTCAATTATTATCAAATTTTGTATAGAGACTAATTAAGGCATGTAGATTCGAATTAGCAATTCAATTTTCCTTTTGAAGATTTGATGCATTAATTAATAAAATCTTAGTTTCTCTTTCCTCATGCATTAATGACATTAGGATTATCCAAATTTGATGAAACTTCATCCACAAGTTATCTTTGATGTGTTGAATAAAAATTAGTCCTTAGTTATGTATTTTGAAGTTGGTTATTGTATTATTTATCATTTATGGCTCTTACACATTCTCTCTCCTAATCTTACTTAATGATTTTAAGGTTGTCCAAATTAGATAAAAATTGACATTTATGCTATCTTGAATATGTAGATTATGATTTTGAAGCTTATTTCCTATTTTGTGATTCCCTTATAGGAGATAAGTCATATTTATTATTTATAGACAATTATTATATTATTTTACCATTATCCATCTAACTAGGTTCCTTATATTTTCATATTATCACTAAACGAATTATGTAAGATTATTTGGCATGAATTATTATGTATTCTTCAGTTATCACATTTGACATATTTTTATGTGTCAATTATTGGTCTAAGACTAAGGTTTCAGCATTCGGCTACATTAGAGTGATTTATACAGGCATTATCTCATTAGGGTTATACTAAATATCTTTTAGGTCTAAAACCTTGACCTTGTTTGGCTAAGTCCAAAAGGTCAGAGTTCTAGGGCAGGGTCTACGATCTGGTATGTTACAACACTCCACCCCTTAAAAAGATTTCATTCTTAAAATCTATTAATCCAAACATCAGAAACCAACTACTCTCCACCCCTTAAAAGATTTTACCTAATAAGTCAATCTAAAAACTATTAAGGTACTATGGCCACCTTTGCATCTTTTAAATATGAGTGTTTTAGTGGTTTATGTTGTTCATGTATCTAACTGTCATGTCACACTATCTTAGTGTTGTGCTTTAGGTCCTTGTGTCTCTAACCTAACAACCCTACATAAACATCCATAAAGTCATAAGGTACATAGGGTAGGTCAGCTACACCTTTATATCATTCCACATAATCCTAGTCACGTCTTCATAGTCAAAACTAAGGTTAGGATATCTATTCTAATGAATTCCAAGGTTTTACTATCAGTACATCACAAAATCTTCATTGTGACTTAGTTCAAGAAAACATCAACAAAATCTTAGAAAATTTTGTACATATAGTAGTATAATCGAAAATATGTTTTCTTGGAAAAATCATGCGATATGAAACAAAGATGAACTTGAAATCAATGTGGAACCAAGTTACAATTTATCCATAACATGATCTTCTTATCCTACCATTTCTACATACTAATAACCTAGTTTTTCATCCTCGAATTAACCCTTATTGCATCAAAAGATATATGTCCTCATTAACTTATATGGTAGGGTAAAATCACCTGAAAACCTCATCTCATTAGAGTTTACTCACCATGAAACTCATATCAACCTTTAGTCATCTCATGAAAAACATAGATCAATTATAGGGTGAACATCTCATCTACAGGGTAACTATCTAAGATAAGGGTTTTAATCAGGGAGGTAAAATTGAAATAGTCAAATTCCAAATACCATGGACTCTGATACTATGCTATAAGAAGTGGGACCCAATAGGGGATCCACTTCACACTAAAATTTTGAAGAATAGAACCTCCAGTCCAAACACACCCCAAAGGGTATCTTGTAGTGGGTGTAAAATGTTCAAATTTCAATAATGGTATTCAAAACAACCAAAGTGTAGTACTGGAATAAAAGTAACGACTATATTCAATTTATCAAAATATTACGTAAGTACATCATAATCTCTCACATAGGTTTTACACGTATAATACAAGATAAGGATCTAGTATAGGGAAAACTATACCATACAAAGTTTGTCTTCAAGCTTTTGCTCCTTAAACTATGACCATATCTTTATGCCATGACCTCCATGTGATTCACCTAGGGTTGGAAGAATGCCCCAATAAGAAGAGAAAAATAGATGACATCAGAAAAGGCTGGTATATGCATACTAAAAAGGAAATTGAGCAATATATGAAATAACAGACAACAAAATAAAAGACTTCCCATAGAAAATTAAAAGACCACCCAAGTGGGTGTCAAGAGAAATGAATTGCAAAGATATGATAACAAAAGAATACTTGCCATTAATGAAACAATAAGGTTGTGCCACATAAGCACATATCGTGAAATTAGGGCACACACCCCATAATCACCAACATGCATGCATGTGAGATAACCATAACACTAGAACAATATAAAGGCAACAGTGGCCAAGCCTCACAAAATTGAAACCTGATAGTGAATGACGTACTACCAAACTCCCAAATATATATAACGTGGGCCAAGCCTCATAAACTTGAAACTTGGGTATGAGGCCACCTCCATCCCAAAAATAACATGAGCATACTGCCCTAAGCAGGAAATACACATCTACCCAAAAACCAATGAAATTATACTATTCTAGTGCTACTGAATCACATAGTATGTTTAATGTAGAGGCAAGTAAAAAGTATAGTCAGATTATACAAAAATTGCCATCATACTAATGGACAACATAAACATCCACCACATAAGTGGGCAAAGATATCACATAACATCAAATAGTGTTCAAACAATAACAAAACATGAGTTAGATTCCAAGAGAACATCAAATCAAATAATATGATCACAACATTATTAACAAATACGATATTTCACATGAAGCTTGTTTTCAAAGGAAAAGAGATAAATGGTGGGCTATATGTCCATAGGACCAAGAGAAACATAAAAGTGAGTCTCATCAAGAATACTAGGAGATGCAAACATACTTCTTTTTAGAGTCTAAAACAGTCCAATGTCCAATCTAAGTCCAAGCCTAGGATTTCAAAGAACCTATTAAGCATATATGTAGATTTACAGTCAATTTCACATTAATTATTCAAATCCTAAAAATCACATTTCTATTATATGTGAATTAGGTTATCAAAACCATACCATACTTTAGATTTTATTTTTTTGAGTTCAAATCACATTTTATTATATTTTTTGAACTTATAGATGATTAGTTAGGAATTTTAGAAAAATCTAACCAATTAAGAAAATCCTTAAAGATCACCTTATTAGAACATTAGATTTAGGTGACCAAACTAGTACCATTAGGTAAGTTATGATTGTCTGATTCTAGATCATATTTTATTATATTTTTCTGACTTATAAATATTTTTATATCAATTTCTGAAAATTTGACCAATAAGGAAAATAAAAAAAACCACACGTACAAGAAAATCCACAATGGAGGGCCTCACTGAGGTGGCCCTATCAGGGCTGGCCAAGTCAGTTGGCCCTAAAACATTGTTCTACGTGAACCGAAAATAGCGTGACCAAGAAAAACCTGGGTTACAAGACGATATTTCCCCTCAAATCAACTCAGACAGAAAAAAACAAATCAGGGGCATACCCGCAATTTTTGAAGATAGAGCGTGCTCCAAATGGAAGCTTGCGAGGAATACCCACTGCCACAGAGATGATCGCACGCTAAAATGAATGGTATATACCAACAATCTCGATAACACAACCGTGGCGTAGCATACATTAGGTCCCATACTCAGCAGTTCCCTTCTCAAGCCGTGAGGTGATCAGAGGAAGAAGGCACTACCTCATGCCATGAAAGCTGATGAGGAGCAGGTCAGGACTCATCCGGTAGAAGTCGAGATGGTTTCAGGATGCAAGCAGTGATGACTCTGTGGTGTGCAGGGGCAGAGGACCGTCGACGGTGAGAAGTTGATGGCCAAATATAGCCAGGGTTTCGGTGACAGACTAGCGTCCTCCCTTGGCATCACAACTAGCCGCCGATTCCTATCAAAGTTGTAGGCTTTAATCACAAGTCTGAACACGGGATCATCGGGTAGATGGGAGTGAGAGAGACGAGACTTTCTGGAGGTGCGACGGAGATCCAAGAAGCTTTAGAGAAAGAGGAAAGGCTGGAACGGCTTGTGAGGTTTGAGAGTAAGAACCAGGTTGTCCAGCGGTTTCTGATATCTTTCTCCAAAAAACAGGGCAGTATCAATGTATTTATGCGACCCTGTGATGGTAGATGATCAAGGAAGGTTTGTAGAAGGTGAGGGAGAGGAAAAAGAAGGAAGGAAATGAAAGGAAAGGGTAAGAGAGGCAGAATCGGAGGTGGGGACATTGGTATACCGTGCGAGCACATAGAAGAGCAAGAAAATCCCAAGGAGAAAGGAAGTACATATGTCGTTAAATTAGAATCTGATGGTTGAGGGAAAAATATCAATTAATTGATCCGAAAAATTGAACACTTAAATCTTTTGCTTTTTTCTATTTCCTTTGGCGATTTGCAGCCAAAGAAGCCAAGAAGCTAAATCAGCCGACCCTACTTTTTTTTGAACAAGAGGCGGTCGGGTCAGCTGATTTTCTTAAAGCAGCAGAAGCGCTAGAAGCAGGCAAGCAAGCAAGGCAGCATCCGGACCAGCATATAGGGGTCAAACATTGTTCAATTATTATTAAATTTTGCACAGAGACTAATTAAGGCATGTAGATTCCAATTATATAATTATATTTTCTTTTTGAAGATTTTTGATACATTAATTAATCAAATCTTAGTTTCTCTTTCCTCATGCATTAATGACATTAGGATTATCCAAATTTGGTGAAACTTCATCCACAAGTTATCTTTTATGTGTTGAATACAAATTTGGCCTTATTTACATATTTTAAAATTATTTATTGTATTATTTATCATTTATGTCTCTTACACATTTTCTCTCTCCTAAACTTAAGGTTGTCCAAATTAGATGAAAATTGACATATATGCTATTTTTAATATATAGATTACAATTTTGAATCTTATTTCCTATTTTGTATTTCCTTATAGGAGATAAGTCGTATTTATTATTTATGGACCATTATTATATTATTTTACCATTATCCCAATTATTCATCTAGCTAGGTTCCACATATTTTCATGTTAGCACTAAAGGGATTATGTAAGATAATTTGGCATGAATTATTACGTATTCTTCATTTATCACATGTGATATATTTTATGAGTAAATTATTGGTCTAAGACAAAGATGTAAGTGTTAGGTTACATTAAGGTGATTTATACATGCATGAGCTCATTAGGGTTACACTAAACATCTTTTAGGTCTAAAACCTTGACCTTGTTCGGCTAAGTACAAAAGGTTAAAGTTCTGAGGTAGGGTCCAAGATCGGGTATGTTACACATATACATAATAATCTATTAATAATTTTATTTAATACCTAAGGCTAATGTAACCCCTAGGTATCCATTCTTTCCCCCTCAATATTGGGGTGCGTCTGTAAAGAGTGGGTCTCGATAGAGTTTCCGCTCTTCACTGAATTGAAGAATTAGTCCATCCAATCCCAAACATACCAAAAGGGTAAGAAGGAAAGGTGGAATTTCATTCATTTCTCAAATGATACATAATACAGAGCATGATAATGAATAAGCAGTGGAAACAAAACTATTACAAAGTTACAATGTGTATCATTATACAATTGTTCATCACTATAAAAGGTGATATTACAAAAACTTGATTAACTACAATTAAGGCCAGTAGCAGAGAGTAACCTAGCCATTCCAATCTATCCTTAGGTACAATTCTCTTTATATGATCTTTGAGCAACCTTGATCTTTATCACACCTACACCTGGGTGGAAGGGAACATCACCCAGAACATAGGAAACAACATAGAGGTCAGCAAAGGGTTGAGTATGTACATATATTAAACACTTTGGGCATTATATAGGGTTATGAGAGCAAAAAGAGGTGGTCCTACAAGAAGGGGGCTAATAGCAATTAGGTAAATTCAAAAGAAGTGTAACAAGAGAAATGAGGCATATACAAAAATTCAGATACAAGTATGAGAAATAAAGTGCCTTGCCAAAACAATCACAATATAAGACAGTAAATGGTTGCATGCATACAATGTAGACTAAATATACCTAAAATAGGGCCATAACACCATAGGATCATGCTAAAAAGTAAGGGTGGAAATGCACACCCCGGGCGGAATACACGCACCCTATATAAATATGGTTGTACATAAGTACCACTATTATAGATATTCTAGTCATACAAGCAGCATGCTATAATAGAGTGGCAAGACTTATTATTTTAGTCATTTCCAATAAAGGCAACATGGCAGGAGGGGTCCAATGACCCAAATGAGCATAACAGCATAAATATCACAGAAATAAAAGGTATTCATATCAGGATCAATAAATGTCCAAGTATTTGGATTTTTAAAGGGATTTATAATTCAAGAGATGCCTCATTAAAAGATATATCAATTTTAATCATTTAATGCCCAAAATAAAAATAGAGAGTGTACATACCTTATGACCAGATCCTAAAACTCAATAATGTTCTTTAGGCTCATATTCATGACTTTCACAACCTAAACATAATAAGTGTGTGCTACATCAATAAATGGTTCCTTAAAACCTTAATAATAAAAAATGACCTATCAGTAGGTTTCGAATCAGATCTCCAAACCTATCCCATTAAATCCATTGCATTTTTCTCATTTCAAAAACATACTTATTTGTGTTTTTCTACTGAACCAATAATTAGTTATGATTTTTATAAGTTAAAATCAATTATTGATAAAAAGAAAAATACAACATGAAATGACTGTAATGCCCTTGAATATATTGCGAGTATATGTGACATGATGTCGCGCAAAATTTAGAGAATTAAGCAGAACCAGGGTATGGGTCCATAGAGTCAAGCAAAATCGCAGTTTCCTATAATTCCCTCATGGGCGTGACATGATTAATCTGGGCACCATGGGCGAGATCGGGCTTTCGCCCCAGGGATTCATCTCCCTGTGTCTCGTGCCATTGGCCGCTTAGAGAAGCTCCGACCCACAGCAAGAGGCTGAGGCTGGCTCCCTCACGGGAAGGGACCCTATCAACTGGCCCCGATTGGTCAAGACGAAGACAACGAGCCTCAGCGCAGGTGATGAGGTCACCGGTGACCACAAACCGCAATGAGACCGGAGTGCTGATCGATTGACATAACACCATTGAGGTAGGCGGTGCCCAGATAGGTGGTTTGGAGAGTTCGGCCATGGCTAACACTGGAAAGCATCGGTCGCTCGTGGACTCTTCTCAATGCTCGCAAGAGAAAGCAATGATTCACACGGGTCAGGGAACAGAGAAGTCCTTATCGATAGAGAACAGGCAGAAGAAACGACGCCCCTTGTTGACTGAGTAGCCCAGGCAAAACCGCAGTGAAATGAATACACAGAAAGGAAGAGAGATGGTCCTAGCTGGTTACCTCAAGCGGAATTATGCTGAGGTGACTCCAACTGTAGGTGCTTTAGGTTTTTTGTTTTGGGGAAGACGACCGCAGTCTGAGCCTTCCATGCGACCACGGTCAAAATTGGCCGCTGGGACCGAAGGATGGTTCGTCGAGGTTAAGCCCTGGATCGAGAGGAAGGGAATGGTGGCTTCAAAATGGAAAGTCGATGGGCTGGGGGAGGAACAGCGGCAGCTGCAGGCAGCCTAAAAAGGGTGTTTCTGATTTAGGGCATCGCAAGAGATGAGTTATGGTGCGTTGGACTCGACAGGGAGGGAGGAATCTGCTGGCGAAGAAAGCTCAAGGCTTGGACGCGTATGGAACTCCCAAAGCCACCGCCAATATGAGCGCATTCGGCTTGACTCAACTTGTGAGGAAATCAGAGGTAGGGGACGACCAAGTCCCACTACCCGACTACCTGGGTACCCAACCCGAGGTGTCCACGTGACAAAAATCGGCCTTGGACCAAAGTCCAGACCGCGGCATTGAATCAATGAACCGACCCTCACTTTAGGTTAAATCATACATAGTCCATTAAGGTTTAGTTAAGGGTGCATTTGATGTCCAAATGACCCCAAATTTTGAGGGTTAACTAATTAAGATGTGAGGAATCCGATTATAGGCTTAGATTTGGGTTTTGAGTTTACTTTAGCTATAATTTATCCTTTATGCATTAATCTTTTAGTTAATGTGATGAACTAAGCCTAAAGGTCAAAAATGGTCAAACCTTCCACCTAGAATCGATTATCGTCCTATATGATACCCAAGTCAATCCTAATCCACAAATATAGTGTCACGCCCCAATCTCACATTAACCACAAACCACGAGATTAAAACGCGACAGGATGGGATTTACACATAAGCCAATCACTCTTCACTTTTTAAAACCTTTTAAAGAGATTAATAGGAAAATCCGATTTATACTGTAAAATGAAACTAAACAAACTGCGGAAGCATCTTTATTAAACTGACTCGCAAGATAAACAGAGTCTACAGCATATTACATTTATCCGACATAAAATAAAGCATAACAGACAATTTACATCTCTGTACACATTCACTCTCTCACTCTCACCTTGTCCCGAAGATCGAGGGGAAGGGATTAAGAGACCTCTAACTGCTAACTACGAACCTTCTATCGACTAGGCGTAAGGATAAATCGATCCTTCAGATTTCCTGCTGCTGATGATAACCTGAAAATGTTTTGAGTAGAGGTATGAGCCTACTCGCTCAGTGAATAGCATTTCACTTAGCTATCACTAAACAACTCATCAGGTTTATAGATTGAAATTAAACATAGATGCAGGACTAAGCAAGGCAGTTCTAATAACATAACAAATATACAGATAACAATCACATTTCCAAGCATCGACAGATAATTCAGGTAATTTAACAGTTATATAAATTTACTGTGAACCTATATGATTTTTCATCCATTTTATTATTATGCCCTAAATATATGCAGTGTACTCTGCATATAAAGATCCGCAACAAGTCCATGCTACGGTCCCACCGTACAAGACTTAGCGACACACCCGGGAATGCTAAGTCTGACGCCAGCCCCGTTCTGCCACAGGACCACAGGCTCTCCGGCCTCAATGCACTACTCCGAGTGCTCTCTCGACTCCTCCTACTAACCTGAGCACACAGGCGGAGGGTCACAGGGTTACCTTCGCGACTCCGCATGAATGGTGTTAGATAACCAAGTTTTCTGGTGAAACCGCAGTGCCATTGTGACACAAGCACAATTGTTGTTAGACACTGCCCTTTTTCTCTTTCCTCGTTTGTCCGCGACACACGCACGGATGATGTTGCAACACGAGTTTCACCCCAAAGCTGCAGATACCACTTAGGGGTTCTACGGTGTTAGGGCATCTAAGTCTATACTTGATTAAACAATAAACAAATAACATGAAAATTACATTCCATACATAATGCACAATCTAAACATCACATAAAGTGCATATATAACCTTTATCGTAATTAAACATGAATTAGTAGCATTTATCCAGTTTCAAATGCTAAGCATCTATTTTGAAATCAGTATATGCATTGCAGCTATAATACAGGAAATTTATCATTATCTCAAAGCATAATAAGAAATTCATTTCCAATAAATCTAACATACACTATTATATGTACTATACCGTTTAAAAGTTATATAGATTGATAGAGAAGTCATTAAGCATTTAAATTGAGTTAAATACTGATTTCTAAATGAACTACTACTCACCCACTTCGGTGTGTTCGTATACACCGAAAAGCGTCCATAAACACGCCTAATTCTTCCCTTTACAGCAGAGTGCACGCCGTGCACCTGGGCAGAAACTCGTTCTGCATATCTGTAACTTTGCACGCCGTGCAAACTGAGTTGCACGCCGTGCACCTGCGCAGAAACGGAAAACTCATGAAGATGAACTCGATTCTGAAGCTATATCTTGGACTTAATCTACGGAATCTAATCTCATTCTCAAAACCGAACTGTGTGCTGGTCTTACCTTGCTCTATTGTTTACCAATCGAACTCCGGTTTGGACCTATTCGTACCCTTTGCCATCCAACAGCAGCTTTCATCTCGTACAGGTTGAGGAAACAAGCTACAGATGTAGCTAGGTACTTCTCGAGGCTGAGGGGGCTGCGGATTCCGCCAAGAACTCGAGGTCTGGGCTCAAGGGAGCCTTCCCTATCTGCTGGGCGGCCCAAGGTGGCCTCCCTGGCCGTGAGCAGCGGCTGCAACTGCAGCTTGGCCACCGGCCAAGGTTGCAGGGCAGCAGCTAGAGCTAGGGCGGGTGGAAAGGAGGAAGGGAGGAGAAGACAGGGGCGTTGCCGGTTCGGAGCTAAGGGCCATGAATCGCCCTAGGTCACTACTGCTCGAGCGGCCTGCTGCTGCTCATGTTGGGCGGCCATGGCTTCTCCTGCAGATTGAAGCAGGTAGGGGCATGGCTGGGCGTTGCTAGAGCGTGGAGGTCGAGGAAGAAGAGAAGAAGAGGAGTGGGCGAGGGTAGGGCGCAGCTAAGGGCGAAGCTAAGAGCAAGAATCGCCCACTCAAACGCTCTAACTTCTTTCTGCTAAAACGAGCCGCTGTGTGCCGCCTATCCCTGTTCTATCGGGTGGAAGAAGAAGAAGAAAAGGGTCGGTTCGCGGAGGGGCCGTCATGCAAAATGCCCAACGAAAATCTAAAATTACAACTAGGTCCCTAAACACTCAAATGCCCATATCTTTTAGCTCGGAAGTCGGTTTCGGGTGATTTTTCTTGCAACGGTTTAAGCACGGAATCCTCTATCATCCCAGGGCATAAAATCATATTAACTAGCTTGTCACATCAGGTCAAATCACTAATTGCAATCATTGAACATTCAACTCAACCTAATTAACTAATTAATCAACATTGATATCATTAGTCGCCTTAGGTGATTTAAACTCAACTATTGATTCACATATTAACTTATTTGATTAACCATGATATTTAATTTGATATTCAACACTAATTGCATTAGTCAGCACTCAACTCAACTCAATTAACTCAACAATCATCATTACTATTATCATTAATTACCTCAGATGATTAAATCTTGACTATTGGTCCACATGTTGTCTTATCTTGATTATTCATGATGTTTAACAAAAGCTTAGCACTAACTGAGGTGTTTTACGTAATTCAAGGTATTTATTGACTAACTCTGATATGGGTCGTAACAATCTCCCTCCCTTATAAGAATTTCATCCCGAAATTCCTAAAAGAGAAAAGGAAACTTGTCATTCAATCCTAACTCGTGTTTCCACGTGTCTTCCTCTAGGTCAAGATTTCTCCACAAAATTATTACTAATGATATCTCACAATTCGTGAGTTTCTTGATCCTCCGATCAATCCTCTGTATAAGTCCCTTAACCTAGAACACATCTGATCTGATCCCAGACCAACCCACAAAACTTTGTCTTTCCTGAATCGTTATAACAATATCTCACTTTATGGTAATTACCAAGAAATTTTTATACTATTCATGCAAACAGACTAAAATTCTTAAATAAACAGAATACATGTCAATCTGGTGCTAAGTTAAAATCATGCAATTTAACTGTTAAAATCATCACATCTGATAATGAAAGCTAATATCAAAATACTTGATTCATCGTACACCCTATCCTCAGGGTTTCATTTGCCTTGTTCATTCATCACATGCCAACACCCTACTCTTAGGGTTTCCTCATTCACTAACCACATGGAAACACCCTACTCTTAGGGTTTCCATTATCTCATCTGTTAGATTTCAATTCAAATCACAATACGGTATTATTCTACAACTGGCAGAACAATATATTTCAAATCATTGTAATTACCGAGTAATGTTTATATCATGCATGCAGACAGATTAAAAATTCATAAATATTCCAAACTCTATCAATTTTGGCACATACATACCGGATTCATGTAATTGAACATCTTATTACATCAATAAAAGCTATTTACTTCACATATAACCAACCATCTGTACTATTTTTTAATTACTTAAATTTTCTCGAAGAACGTATATATTAACCAATTCCTGGTTTATGCATCACATAACTCTATTAAGAGTTATTTACGTATCATATCACAATTATTTAATAGCACTTGAGAATTTCTAACATGTGCCAATTCATGTAAAATGTCAGATCACACACATTAACATAACAGGAAGCAGGTATTTAGGTTTATTTACATATTTTAATGCTATCTTACTATCTTGAAATCATGCACCTGATGGTTTACCAAAACTGTGCTGTCTGGGTTTTTATTCAAACCGAACCATTATCAGTTGTGTATTTCTAAACTCAACATTCACATTAAGCAAACTCTATAAGACTTAAATGTTCTTCCCATTTCCACTGAAAAGCAAAACACATGCTCTCAGCATGTTCTCAAGAGTCTGAATGGTTCTCTCAAACTAACCATCCGTCTGCGGATGAAAAGGTTGTATCGAATCTTAACTTTGTGCCCGAAGCACGATGCAACTGTTTCCACAACCTAGATGTGAACTTAGGATCTCAAAATGACATGATTGGAACTGGATTATCAAGCAATTTAATTATTTTATTCATTTATATCTTAGTCAAGTCTCGAGACATCACAGGTCGATTTAATATGAAGAAAATGAGCAGACTAAATTAGTCTATTCACATTCATTCCTATCAAATCACAACCTCTAGGTATCCTGGATAATCTTACCACAAATTCCATTGTGATAAATTCCCATTCCCATACATGCATAGAAAAAGATTATAAGGTAGCTATAGATTTCTAGGGTTCAGCCTTATCCTACTGGTACACACTACTTTTAACCACATACCCAGCTACATCCTTCTGCATATCTGACCATCCATTTCAACTTCTTGGAATTCATATACATCTTATTGTTTTTCCTGAAAGCATAGTGTACATCAATACATACATTTCCATAAGAATCTTTTCTTTTAGGCTTTTCCCCTTAAAAGAATTTTACTCCATCTCGAGATACACACAACATGTCACGCTAAAACAACATATTATCATCTAAAAACTTAATCTCTAGTCTCTTTTCCTTCTATCATGTCATGCATAGTCTGGTTTAACTCACTATCACCCTATTGTAGTTTCTTGATCTGATCATAAGAAGTAAGCTTAACTTACATTTATACAATCAAATCACTCTGTGTTATTACCCCTAAGCCTAAGTTCAACTTCCACATTTCTATTAGCAGGTCTCTATTGAAACCTGTCATAGAGAATGCATTGGCTGTTGAACTTGACTTTCTGCTAGAAACATCATCCACCACATTCTCTTTACCAGGGTGATAATCTATTGTCACATCATAAAGATAGTGACACCATGTCTTTAAAACATGAACTACATCAACTATCTTTGGATCATAATCGGATAATACTCCGATTTCTATGCTACTTACTTATTGTTACATTTTAGGTTTATGTCTTACTCATTCCTCTAAATCATCTCATGTTGTTCATGTACCGATCAGGTTATCTTCTTCAAAACCCTAGATCGTTATCAAAACCAGTTTACTTTTCATAGAACAAATCCCAAGATCTTTATTTAACAAAGATATTGGCATACAAGGTTACATCACTAATGATACCCTTTAAACTACTTCAACCCTAATCATCCTAGGGTTTTGGTCTAAATCAATATCATAGCATTATTGTGTGTGGTCGATTATATAGATCAAATTGATTTGCTTGGGGCAATAACATATTAACCCCGCATTCAACTTTAATCACATTCAGCTGAAAATTCAGTTTTATAATAGTTTCTGTAATTCGTTTATTAAACTGTAAACAGAAACTCCAAAAATTTTGAAAATTTTATATATTGTGCCTAATAAAGTTTTAAACCTACAGTAAAAATTTCAGGTCATTTCAAGTTACCAATAATTAATTAAAAATCGAACAGTGCGCTGCTATATAGCAGTCTGCAGCAGATTCGGTCGAGTTGCAACTCGACCGACACCTTACTGAAGAGATCAAAAGTCATCCAAAAATTACGCCAAATTAATAGAGTGTCTAAAATTTGTGATTTTCAAACATAATTAAAATTTTGGATCAATTGGACGTACCAATAAAAAGATAAAATTCAATTACCACACTGCTATATCATTCAGAAAATGTGATTGGTCGAGTTTGAAACTCAGCCGATGAACAGGTCAGAACATTCTTCAAAAATTCTGATATCTTCCAATGTTGTTCACATTTTATATATCCAAATCATATCCCAATTTTAGCCAAATTAGAGTTACATATAAGATACTAAAAATCATTTAGTGAGACATTCTATTTATCAAATTCTGTATTCATGCGTTATTTGAATCCTAATTTGGGCAATTTAGGGTCTATACTTCTCAAGCCCTAATTCTCAAGATTAAGAACATTTATACTTCTATTCTTATGTTACTTGTTAATAGGAGTCATTAGATCCCAGTAACGCATCCTGCCAGCCGGACCAGGCCGAACCTGTAGTCCTGAAGCCAAGAGCTACTCGGGATTAATCAACCCCTATTTATCTTAGACATGTGGAAAGAATATCCACTTAGGGCAAACTCAATTAAACAAAAATTTCGGGTCTACTTTAATACAAAGAAACCAACATTAAACAGTTCACTTCATGTCACAGTATTATAAAAAGATCATACTTATTGTACAAACTGCAAGTCTGAATTCATGCATATAAGAGCGTTTCTAATGATCTTTAATCAATAAGCATTGTAAGGTAGGAGTTATATCACATCCTTTATTTAATCTCTTACTCCTACATTATTTTCTTATTTCTTAACCCTAAGATTTCTAGGGTTTTCTCTCTAGCCTATCCTTCTTCTGCATACCTGGCCAGGGCATCCAGAGAAGAACAGACAGAGTAGCTTGATACTGGTCAATCTAAGTATTCAGACACCTGGCCAGGGTATCTAAACACTCAGACCTTCCAGAGCTAAAACACATCAACTATTGTTTGCCTTACTTATAACTTTATCTTTTGATCTTAATGATTCTTATCGACTCAACTTAAGCTCATTACTTGATTCTCGTGACCACATCCTCTTCCTGCTATCTGCAATAGTATAACAGAACATTTCCTGTTATAAAATCACAGTTAGAAGAAAGACACCTAAGTCCTAATCCTATTGGTCTCTTATCGTCCCCTGACCTTGAGTAACTATGTACTCAGACCAAAGCTCTGATACCAAAAGTTGTCACGCCCCAATCTCACATTAACCACAAACCACGAGATTAAAACGCGACAGGATGGGATTTACACATAAGCCAATCACTCTTCACTTTTTAAAACCTTTTAAAGAGATTAATAGGAAAATCCGATTTATACTGTAAAATGAAACTAAACAAACTGCGGAAGCATCTTTATTAAACTGACTCGCAAGATAAACAGAGTCTACAGCATATTACATTTATCCGACATAAAATAAAGCATAACAGACAATTTACATCTCTGTACACATTCACTCTCTCACTCTCACCTTGTCCCGAAGATCGAGGGGAAGGGATTAAGAGACCTCTAACTGCTAACTACGAACCTTCTATCGACTAGGCGTAAGGATAAATCGATCCTTCAGATTTCCTGCTGCTGATGATAACCTGAAAATGTTTTGAGTAGAGGTATGAGCCTACTCGCTCAGTGAATAGCATTTCACTTAGCTATCACTAAACAACTCATCAGGTTTATAGATTGAAATTAAACATAGATGCAGGACTAAGCAAGGCAGTTCTAATAACATAACAAATATACAGATAACAATCACATTTCCAAGCATCGACAGATAATTCAGGTAATTTAACAGTTATATAAATTTACTGTGAACCTATATGATTTTTCATCCATTTTATTATTATGCCCTAAATATATGCAGTGTACTCTGCATATAAAGATCCGCAACAAGTCCATGCTACGGTCCCACCGTACAAGACTTAGCGACACACCCGGGAATGCTAAGTCTGACGCCAGCCCCGTTCTGCCACAGGACCACAGGCTCTCCAGCCTACAGGCTCTCCGGCCTCAATGCACTACTCCGAGTGCTCTCTCGACTCCTCCTACTAACCTGAGCACACAGGCGGAGGGTCACAGGGTTACCTTCGCGACTCCGCACGAATGGTGTTAGATAACCAAGTTTTCTGGTGAAACCGCAGTGCCATTGTGACACAAGCACAATTGTTGTTAGACACTGCCCTTTTTCTCTTTCCTCGTTTGTCCGCGACACACGCACGGATGATGTTGCAACACGAGTTTCACCCCAAAGCTGCAGATACCACTTAGGGGTTCTACGGTGTTAGGGCATCTAAGTCTATACTTGATTAAACAATAAACAAATAACATGAAAATTACATTCCATACATAATGCACAATCTAAACATCACAAAAAGTGCATATATAACCTTTATCGTAATTAAACATGAATTAGTAGCATTTATCCAGTTTCAAATGCTAAGCATCTATTTTGAAATCAGTATATACATTGCAGCTATAATACAGGAAATTTATCATTATCTCAAAGCATAATAAGAAATTCATTTCCAATAAATCTAACATACACTATTATATGTACTATACCATTTAGAAGTTATATAGATTGATAGAGAAGTCATTAAGCATTTAAATTGAGTTAAATACTGATTTCTAAATGAACTACTACTCACCCACTTCGGTGTGTTCGTATACACCGAAAAGCGTCCATAAACACGCCTAATTCTTCCCTTTACAGCAGAGTGCACGCCGTGCACCTGAGCTGCACGCCGTGCACCTGGGCAGAAACTCGTTCTGCATATCTGTAACTTTGCACGCCGTGCAAACTGAGTTGCACGCCGTGCACCTGCGCAGAAACGGAAAACTCATGAAGATGAACTCGATTCTGAAGCTATATCTTGGACTTAATCTACGGAATCTAATCTCATTCTCAAAACCGAACTGTGTGCTGGTCTTACCTTGCTCTATTGTGTACCAATCGAACTCCGGTTTGGACCTATTCGTACCCTTTGCCATCCAACAGCAGCTTTCATCTCGTACAGGTTGAGGAAACAAGCTACAGATGTAGCTAGGTACTTCTCGAGGCTGAGGGGGCTGCGGATTCCGCCAAGAACTCGAGGTCTGGGCTCAAGGGAGCCTTCCCTATCTGCTGGGCGGCCCAAGGTGGCCTCCCTGGCCGTGAGCAGCGGCTGCAACTGCAGCTTGGCCACCGGCCAAGGTTGCAGGGCAGCAGCTAGAGCTAGGGCGGGTGGAAAGGAGGAAGGGAGGAGAAGACAGGGGCGTTGCCGGTTCGGGGCTAAGGGCCATGAATCGCCCTAGGTCACTACTGCTCGAGCGGCCTGCTGCTGCTCATGTTGGGCGGCCATGGCTTCTCCTGCAGATTGAAGCAGGTAGGGGCATGGCTGGGCGTTGCTAGAGCGTGGAGGTCGAGGAAGAAGAGAAGAAGAGGAGTGGGCGAGGGTAGGGCGCAGCTAAGGGCGAAGCTAAGAGCAAGAATCGCCCACTCAAACGCTCTAACTTCTTTCTGCTAAAACGAGCCGCTGTGTGCCGCCTATCCCTGTTCTATCGGGTGGAAGAAGAAGAAGAAAAGGGTCGGTTCGCGGAGGGGCCGTCATGCAAAATGCCCAACGAAAATCTAAAATTACAACTAGGTCCCTAAACACTCAAATGCCCATATCTTTTAGCTCGGAAGTCGGTTTCGGGTGATTTTTCTTGCAACGGTTTAAGCACGGAATCCTCTATCATCCCAGGGCATAAAATCATATTAACTAGCTTGTCACATCAGGTCAAATCACTAATTGCAATCATTGAACATTCAACTCAACCTAATTAACTAATTAATCAACATTGATATCATTAGTCGCCTTAGGTGATTTAAACTCAACTATTGATTCACATATTAACTTATTTGATTAACCATGATATTTAATTTGATATTCAACACTAATTGCATTAGTCAGCACTCAACTCAACTCAATTAACTCAACAATCATCATTACTATTATCATTAATTACCTCAGATGATTAAATCTTGACTATTGGTCCACATGTTGTCTTATCTTGATTATTCATGATGTTTAACAAAAGCTTAGCACTAACTGAGGTGTTTTACGTAATTCAAGGTATTTATTGACTAACTCTGATATGGGTCGTAACATATAGGGTAAATTATTCTAGATTATCATTATTGTGAATAAGTTTCCAAATTCAGGTACTAAGGTAGCAATATCATATGACTTCATCTCTAAGGATCCCTAAATGAGTCAATCTAGGGTTTGAGGATCAAAATATGGTTTCATGTACACTAACACAGTGAAATTTAGATATTCAAGGGTAGTCGACTGAAAAAGGGAAAGGGAGATTGGTTATCCACATGATCAAATAGGGGCCTAGAAGAATGGAGGACTAGCCTATGTGTCTGGAATCGAGTATGTTACAACACTCCACCCCTTAAAGAGGATTTCGTCCCCAAAATCCATCCACCGCTAGACCTGAGTGCTAGTTTGTCCTACAAATCCTCATCTTCCATCACTTTAAGCCTGAATAACCAATCTTCATTTACAAATTTCCCAATAGAACCATTCAGATTGTGCCCGCTAACTTGGTGAACTACTTTTGTGTATAAACATCAATCCTTGGGCACCATGATTCCTATCATTATTACTACTAAGGAGAATTTCATTTTCAACATTATCATCATCATCATCGTCGTTAACGTCATCGTCCTCATCATTCACATCATCATGGTGACCATCTTCTCATCTACTCATTATCATCTACTCATCATCATCATCATCATCATCATCATCTTCATCATTAACAACAACATCATCATCATTAATATCATCGACATCATCACCTACTCATCATCATCATAAACATCATTAACATCTTATTATCTAAAAGGGTCACATGGGAAAAGCTCAGAAATTCCACCATACTAAGTATGTTCACCCTAGCCTGTACTATATAGTCATCCTTACCATTTAATTATTAGTAGTATGGGGTATAGAATATTAATTTGAGCTTTGAAGTGAAATTTTACTTTTACCTACATCTGACAAAATACATTCGTTAAGGATAACTTAAGATAAAATCTTAAAATCTATATTAATAATTGAGGTAATAATTTTTTTTAATGATGGTATGATTAGCAAGGCTCGTTTGGAATTCTCAGTTTGGTAGCCTCTACATATGTTTGACATTAATACTAGGAGTTGTCCAGGTTTTACTTATTGTAACTATTATTAATCATGGTCCTTCCTTAAGTTAGTTTGATTCCTAATGAATAAACTGTATGAAACTCCACCCCATAAAAGGTTTAAACTATAACTTAGTGCATAGCCTAGGGGGAAAAGGGTGGATCCACTAGGTCTGATATATATATATATATATATATATATATATATATATATATATATATATATATATATATATATATATATATATATATATATATTTGAAACTAACTATGTCAGTCTTAGGCCTGGGGTATTAGGGTTGAACATGCCAACCAAGGGTACTTCACTAAAGAGATTCTCTACTACTCAACTTTCTTGAGGTTGTGACTTGATTCCAAAAACCATTGATAAAATCTAAAAACTTCTCTTTTGTAAATATAAATTAATAATGAAAATAAGTCTGACAATGCAAAACTTGCAGTGAAAAATTCAAAATTGGCACCAAAATCAACCGGAGAACCAAGTCAACCACCTATCACAAAACCACACACATACTATTATCTATCGTCACATACTTTTACTTAAAGGGTCTAATCCTTCAGACACCACATAGGGCATTTGAATACACCTCAACTATGTTTTTACATGGGAGAAAGAAGGTTTTCCTATTACGCATGATCAAATTCATCAAATCTTAACGAGGTAAGACATCCACCATTCCCCATGTCACTCTTAAGCATAATTTACACAGCCTCATAGCAAGACCTAAGGGAGTCATATGATCATCCAATAATTATAGTAAGGTGTGTGTGTTCCTTCTACACTTGACAATTTACAACTATAGTCCCATCACAAGACAAGATGAACTATATATTAAATTTACCAATAACATCATTCACTGGGTAATCTAATTGCACCATGGAGGCGAGAGAGGCAAACTCCTAAGAATATTATATAAAACTTAATAGCTTCTACCCCCTAAACCTCATGTATGAGGCATAAGAGCTAAACAAACATGGTATCCAAACCTTAGATAAGTAGTCTGGGGACATACCTATGTTGTGATTCTTCACATTGAAGGCAAGGCATGCCTAACAATAATTAAGCTCATTCATACCATCTCTTAGTAACAAGGGAATCATCTAAATTTCTAAGATTTACATCGGAATTTTATATTTCTGGTTTATGTGTCCTCAGCACTCCCATAATAGGTGTATGCAAGCCGTGCTAGAGAGCAACAAAGGTAAGGGATTTAAGGTGAGAACTAAAATATGTCGATCTATGATTATTTAAGTCAAACTGCACTTCATAGCTCATAGGCTAATATCCTATAAAATATGAGATGTCAACCAAACACTACAAGAATTAGTTCGATGTAGTTTCATCCCACCTCCATTTTGTAAAGAGTGGGTCGAGTAGTGCAAGTGACCAATTTAGTCAGGGGTTGAAAACCCGAATTGGTATTGACTACTAGGAAATAGGTTTATCAATAACCTCTAAGGGTCCTATATAATTAAGGGTCAACCAAGGATAACTTGAAATAGTCAAGTTACTGACTACTTAGGCTCTGATACCATTTTATAAAGAGTGGGTCCCGATAGAGTATCCGCTCTTCACTGAATTGAAGAATTAGTCCATCCAATCCCAAACATACCAAAAGGGTAAGAAGGAAAGGAGGAATTTCATTCATTTCTCAAATGATACATAATACAGAGCATGATAATGAATAAGCAGTGGAAACAAAACTATTACAAAGTTACAATGTGTATCATTATACAATTTCTCATCACCATAAAAGGTGATATTACAAAAACTTGACTAACTACAATTAAGGCCAGTAGCAGAGAGTAACCTAGCCATTCCAAGCTATCCTTAGGTACAATTCGCTTTATATGATCTTCGAGAAACCTTGATCTTTATCACACCTAAACCTGGGTGGAAGGGAACATCACCCAGAACATAGGAAACAACATAGAGGTCACCAAAGGTTTGAGTATGTACATATATTAAATACTTTCGGCATTATATAGGGTTATGAGAGCAAAAAGAGGTGTTCCTACAAGAAGGGGGCTAATAGCAATTAGGTAAATTCAAAAGAAGTGTAACAAGAGAAATGAGGCATATACAAAAATTCAGATACAAGTATGAGAAATAAAGTGCCTTGCCAAAACAATCACCTACAATCACAATATAAAATAGTAAATGGTTGCATGCATACAATGTAGACTAAATATACCTAAAATAGGGCCATAACACCATAGGATCATGGCCTAAAAACTAAGGGTGGAAATGCACACCCCGGGCAGAATACGCGCGCCCTATATAAATATGGTTGTACATAAGTACTGCTATTCTAGATATTCTAGTCATACAAGCAGCATGCTATAATAGAGTGGCAAGAATTATTATTTTAGTCATTTCTAATAAAGGCAACATGGCAGGAGGGGTCCAATGACCCAAATGAGCATAACAACATAAATATCAAAGAAATAAAAGGTATTCATATTAGGATCAATAAATGTCCAAGTATTTGGATTTTTTAAAGGGATTTACAATTCAAGAGATGCCTCATTAAAAGATATATGGATTTCAGTCATTTAATGCCCAAAATAAAAATAGAGAGTGTACATACCTTATTACCAGATCCTAAAACTCAATAATGTTCTTTAGGCTCAGATTCATGACTTTCACAACCTAAACATAATAAGCGTGTGCTACATCAATAAATGGCTCCTTAAATCCTTAATAATAAAAAATGACCTATCAGTTGGTTTCGAATCAGGTCTCCAAACCTATCCCATTAAATCCATTGGATTTTTCTCATTACAAAAACATACTTATTTGTATTTTTTTACTGAACCAATAATTAGTTATGATTTTTATAAGTTAAAATAAATTATTGATAAAAGAAAAATACAACGTGAAATGACTGTAATACCCTTGAATATATTGTGAGTATATGTGACATGATGTCACGTGAACTTTAGAGAATTAAGCAGAACCAAGGTTTGGGTCCACAGAGTCAAGCAAAATCATAGTTTCCTATAATCCCCTCAGGGGCGTGACATGATTAATCTGGGCACCATGGGCGAGATCGGGCTTTCGCCCTAAGGATTCATCTCCCTGTGTCTCGCGTCATTGGCCACTTGGAGAAGCTTTGACCAGTAGCAAGAGGCTAAGGTTGGCTCCCTCACAGGAAGGGACCCTATCAACTGGCCCCGATTGGTCAAGCCGAAGACAACGAGCCTTAGCGTAGGTGCTGAGGTCGCCGGTGACCACAAACCATGATGAGACTGGAGTGCTGATCTGACAGAACTCCATTGAGGTAGGTGGTGCCCAGATGGGTGGTTTGGAGAGTTCGGCCGTGCTTAACACTGGAAAGCGTCGGTCGCTCGTGGACTCTTCTCAATGCTCATGACAGAAAGCGGTGATTCACACAAGGGTTAGGGAACAGAGAAGTCCTTATCGATAGAGAACAGGCAGAAGAAACGATGACCCTTGTCGACTGAGCAGCCCAGGCAAAACCACGGCAAAATGAATTCACAGAAAGGAAGAGAGATGGTCCTAAATGGTTACCTCAAGCGGAATTGTGCCGAGGCGACTCCAACTGCAGGTGCTTCAGGTTTTTGTTTTGGGGAAGACGACCGCAGTCTGAGCCTTCCATGCGACCATGATCGAAATTGGCCGTTGGGACTGAAGGATGGTTCATCGAGGTTAAGCCCTGGATCGAGAGGAAGGGAATGATGGATCCAAAATGGAAAGTCGATGGGCTGGGGGAGGAACAGCGGCAGTTGTAGGCGGCCTAAAAAGGGTGTTTCTGATTTAGGGCGTCGCAAGAGGTGAGTTATGGTTCTTGGACTCGGCAGGGAGGGAGGAATCTGTTGGTGAAGAAAGCTCGAGGCTTGGACGTGTATGGAACTCCCAAAGCCACCGCCAATACGAGCGCATTCGGCTTGACTCAGCTTGCGAGGAAACCATAGGTAAGGGATGACCAAGTCCCACTACCTGACTACCCGGGTACCCAACCCGAGGTGTCTGCGTGACAAAAAAACAGCCTTGGACCAAAGTCCAGACCGCGGCATTGAATCAATGAACCGACCCTCACTTTAGGTTAAATCATACATAGTCCGTTAAGGTTTAGTTAAGGGTGCATTTGATGTCCAAATGACCCCAAATTTTGAGGGTTGACTAATTAAGATGTGAGGAACCCGATTATAGGCTTAGATTTGGGTTTTGAGTTTACTTTTGTTATAATTTAACCTTTGTGCATTAATCTTATAGTTAATGTGATGAACTAAGTCTAAAGGTAAAAAATGGTCAAACCTTCCACCTAGAATCGATTATCATCCTATATGATACCCAAGTCAATCCTAATTCACAAATATAGGGTAAAATATTCTAGATTATCATTATTGTAAATAAGTTTCCAAATTTAGGTACTAAGGTAGCAATATCATATGACTTCATCTCTAAGTATCCGTAAATGAGTCAATCTAGGGTTTGAGGATCAAAATATGGTTTCTTTTACACTAATACGGTGAAATTTAGATATTCAAGGGTAGTCGACTGAAAAGAAAGGGAGATTGGTTATCCACACGATCAAATAAGGGCCTAGAAGAATGGAGGACTAGCCTATGTGTCTGGAATCGAGCATGTTACAGTGTCTCCTTCATTGTTGAAAATACGAACGATGCCCCAGCCATAACCGACCGCAATTCCCTCCTTCCTCTTTCATCTATCTTCACATCTACCTTACTCTTTTGTTTCTCCTTTCCTCTACCTCTTCATCGTGTCATCCCTCTCATATTTCTCCTCCTCAACCTTTCCCCTATCCTTTCCCAACACACAAGTAACCCTAGTGGATTAACCTTCCTCTCTCTTTGCGCTCAGCCACCAGGGCTATATAAAACCACTACTACCTGAGGAAGTAGCCACCACTAGTGTCGACAACCACCACACATCCATAGATGACCTCTGTCACCAACATAAGTTCCATAGAATACTACAGTAGCTATCGTCAAAGTGGTTTCTGCTTTGAATGAATCTATCACTGCGAGTTCCTATAGATCTTCATCTCTGCACCTTACATCTACCATGACAGAGTGATGCCACTTCCCAAATGTTGGAACTGGTTCTCCAAATCATTGCATGCCATTTCTAGGGTCATCACCTCCTCCTCCCTGCCTCATTGTGGAACCACACCGAAAAACCTACAATTTGGACACCATAGTCAAGTCCACATCTATAAACATATTCAACATTGACCTTATAGGGATCTTACTTGCTCCAGATCTGCACTCGCCACTACATCCTCCCAGTTTCCCCTCTAGCTATCGTCGTCCTTGTCTACATGACCTCCACCTCCTGGTAATCTAGTGTCTGGTGATGAGTTTTACCCCACCATAACGTCGACTATTCTTTCTCTTTCTCCTCCTCCTCTTCCATGCCATACTTCCCTAACCTTGGTTTGCCTCCCTTCCTTTGGGTTGCATCGAGCTTCATTGCTCTACAAACTTGCCACTGCCTGGCTTCCCTGCTATTTCTTCTGCCCGCACTCAATGAGATACATGAAGGTAACTGGACACCCTACTCATCTACTTTGCCCCTGAACTAGAAGGACACAAGCACCTTCCTCTACAATTCTTAATTTCTTCAAGGTTGTTGCTTCAACCCTATAATAGCACTTTGAGTGATTCAAGGGAGTCACCACAACCTCCAAGAACCTCAACGATGATGGTACAACCTCTGGACAAGTCCAAGGACCTCACTGACATGCCCATATCCAATGAAACTAGTAACATCTTTAGGTACCAAAGCTACAAAGGCATGATTCTGAATGGTAACGAAGAGGTAAGCGAGGAGTTTAAATCCTAGGCATGTGACTACATAACTAATTACCAAATTGACCCATTGTGGAAATATGTAAGTTAACAATCCCTTTATGCTTTCAAATTAGTTACTATATAGGGGTGATCATATACTAAACTAGGTATATGATATATATATATATATATATATATATATATATATATATATATATATATATATATATATATATATATATATATATATATATATATATATATATATATATAATCTTAACAACATTTCTGAAATTAGTAGATACCCTACAACTATTGCTATAACAATGGTATAGGTATTGTAAAATTTGAATTCATGTTTTAGTAAGATAACATGTTATACAATTATAATATTCATCTATTAGATAGGACATAATAATTATCTTAATATTTAGAATGTCAATCCTATTTTTTTATAAATTAGAGAATATTTACAAATTGGTGCACTACATTGATGTATACATAGGTTAATACATATATAAATCAATCACTAAAAATTCAAAAACGGACATGGAACACACAGTAGTGTTACCCTTATCATGCATAAAACATTAGATGTAAAGACATATGCATATAATAGTATTTATATTTTATCATATGAGTTATGTGGATATGTCTATCTATAAGTGATCTACTTTGAACTAAACATATCATGAGAAAAGGGATATGTATATGAAATTTCATGTTTAGATGTATATATGGATGACCTTATGCAATATGTTGGGTTGGAATTGTACTAGATACATATTTGTAATCATATAGGCCTTTCAAATATAAGTTGTAGTATAAGAGATGTTAACATATTCATATATGAGTATTGGTCAAATTTAAACCTAGATTCCTTTAATAAGGATATTTTATATATATATAAATCTCATATAATTCATATTCATGACCCTAGTTGAAAAAATTTAGTTATCTATACTACTATAAAAAGAGCGAGTTTGTTGTTTAAATTACATCTGATGCCATTTTCTTTATTGAAAAATTATTCCAACCAATCAGAAGTAAGGATTTAAAATCTCTGCATTCTCCTTGACCCTCTCTCTTCTGACGTTTTTCTCTATTTTGTTCCTTTTTTATCCTAATTTCTCTCTCCTTCCAAAACCTCCTCATTATCCCAACTAACTTCTTGACTCTTTCTACGTCTTTCATCCTCTCTCCCACATTCTTCTCAATTCCTCAACCGCTCCACCAACTTCATTCGCATTTTAAGAGGCAGGTTCTTCGTTTATGGTACCTTGCGAGTACCCACGAACCACACACCCTTCTCCCACGTTCTAGTCCACCCACCACTAGCACTGGTAACTACACTCTTATCAGTTGATGCCGATTTATCGTATCATGTCTCCGCTCCTTTATCTTGAGCGTGTAATGGCCCCTCTTGATTACGGTTCCCATACTTGCATGATAAAACAGTCTGGTATATTTTTATCCTTCCATCCATCGTGTTCTAGGTGTTTGAAATCTTCTTATGATGTCGTGGTTGATCCTTGATTGCAACCTCATACACTCAAGTTGTTTACAGTTTTGATCTTAACTAAGGGAACCTACATCCATAACTAACCATTCTGTCTCTATAATATACAAAAGCTGTACTCAGTTAAAAGAAAAGAAGTCTATTGTTTAATTTTATATTTTCTCTTTTATGATAAAAGGGTCATTATCCTTTTTAATTTTTATGAGGATTATCATTATCCTTTTGAAAATTTTTATTTTACAACCTTGACCCTCTCTCTTTGACATTTTTCTCTATTTTATTCCTTTTTTATCCTAATTTCTCTCTCCTTCCAAAACCTCCTCATTATCCCAACTAACTTCTTGACTCTTTCTACGTCTTTCATCCTCTCTCCCACATTCTTCTCAATTCCTCAACCACTCCACCAACTTCATCCGCATTTTAAGAGGCAGGTTATTCGTTTATGGTACCTTGCGAGTACCCACGAACCACATACCCTTCTCCCACATTCTACTCCACCCACCACTAGCACTGGTAACTACACTCTTATCAGTTGATGTCGGTTTATCGTATCATGTCTCCGCTCCTTTATCTTGAGCATGTAATGGCCCCTCTTGATTACGGTTCCTATACTTGCATGATAAGAACAGTCTAGTATATTTTTCTCCTTCCATCCATCGTGTTCTAGGTGTTTGAAATCTTCTTATGATGTCGTGGTTGATCCTTGATTGCAACCTCATACACTCAAGTTGTTTACAGTTTTGATCTTAACTAAGGGCACCTACATCCATAACTAACCATTCCGTCTCTCTAATATACAAAAGCCGTACTCGGTTAAAAGAAAAGAAGTCTATTGTTTAATTTTATATTTTCTCTTTTATGATAAAAGGGTCATTATCCTTTTTAATTGTTATGAGGATTATCATTATCCTTTTGAAAATTTTTATTTTACAACCTTGACCCTCTCTCTTTGACATTTTTTCTCTATTTTATTCCTTTTTTATCCTAATTTCTCTCTCCTTCCAAAACCTCCTCATTATCCCAACTAACTTCTTGACTCTTTCTACGTCTTTCATCCTCTCTCCCACATTCTTCTCAATTCCTCAACCGCTCCACCAACTTCATCCGCATTTTAAGAGGCAAGTTATTCATTTATGGTACCTTGCGAGTACCCACGAACCACATACCCTTCTCCCACGTTCTACTCCACCCACCACTAGCACTGGTAACTACACTCTTATCAGTTGATGTCGGTTTATCGTATCATGTCTCCGCTCCTTTATCTTGAGCGTGTAATGGCCCCTCTTGATTACGGTTCCTATACTTGCATGATAAGAACAGTATAGTATATTTTTCTCCTTCCATCCATCGTGTTCTAGGTGTTTGAAATCTTCTTATGATGTCGTGGTTGATCCTTGATTGCAACCTCATACACTCAAGTTGTTTACAGTTTTGATCTTAACTAAGGGAACCTACATCCATAACTAACCATTCCGTCTCTCTAATATACAAAAGCAGTACTCGGTTAAAAGAAAAGAAGTCTATTCTTTAATTTTATATTTTCTCTTTTATGATAAAAGGGTCATTATCCTTTTTAATTGTTATGAGGATTATCATTATCTTTTTGAAAAGTTTTATTTTACAAATGTTTAATGTAAGATAAACATGTTCAATGGAGCACGATTACCATTATCTTTTTCAAAAGTTTTACTTTTTAAATATTTAAAATAAACATGTTCAATGGGGCACGTGCATATGCACGTGTGTGTTGCTAGTATCACATAAAGAAAGAGAATGACACTACGATACCTAAAGTGAAGGATGTGTATCAATATCCACACATATATAACCTAGACATACATCAACTTGCATGGCTAAAGTTGGGTACTAGAACCAAAAATAGATAACTAATGATGTACCTTCTTAATAATATTAACAACCCAATGACATTATCTGATCAAGAATAGGATAAGAAGAATATGAAAATTTGCAATAGGAATGTATACACATGTTATCTTTAGTTTGACTAACAGACACAAATGTTACTGGGATATATACCCTATTTGGGGACTAAATATGCTTATTAAGCTAACCATTAGTCATGAAGATCCGGTACGTACTCCTTCCTATTTAATTTTGGGCATAATTCGAATTAAATATCCTTACAATGAGGCATCTTTTGAATTTTGTCTCCTTTTATTTATCCATGTTGAAAATTCTTTAAACCCTGATATTGAATCATCTGATTCCACAATTCTTGATGAATATTTTCTTTGCTAGGGTCTATGACCCCACCAACTTTGTTGTTAGTACTTGGAAATGTCAATGGTGAATGCTTACTATCGTGCCACTCTATTTATAAAAGTTAGATAATTTGATTAGATAACTATCATAGACACTTATGCATAACCATTAGGGCATGACTTTCCATTTGCGTTGTGCTTCTCGACCTCGTTATATATAGAGACATGCTCTTCCGCCTAGAGTGTTCTTTTCCACCGATTTTACTTAGGCCAACGGATCAGTGCTATCTTGGCCCTACTATAGCTATCTTTAGTCAATGTACATCTGCATGCGAATGATAATGATTGTTGTGATATAGTGAATGGTTAATGGCAAGACGTGTTAGATCATTGGTTAAGTTATATGCCTCATTATTTTGGATTTTATTTTCTTGATATTATCTCTTATTTGAACTTACTTATCTTTTGATGGACCTCCTTTTCATCGGAACATCTCTTTTTCTCTTTTAACCCATCTAAATGCCTGGAATATTGTTAAATGTACATACCCAACTTTGTTGATATATATATATTATGTTTCCTATTTTTCTAGGTGTTATCTCCACCTAGGTGTAGGTGATTTATAGGGAAGAGACTTAGGATCGTCATGAGATCATTGGTGAATATAAGAATATCTTGTAATAGCCTTGTTTCCCTCTGCATATGGGCATATGTGTATATAGATGCAACCCTTTTCATCTTTTAAACCACCTTTATGGTGAAGAATGTATGTATATGGAAAGTTTTGTACCTTCATAAATGGTTTTGTTTTCCACTGCTTAAAAATTCATTGTAATGACCCTAACCTGGGGTTAGGGCTAACCCTATTTGTTTAGAATGAATAAGTTTCTTATAACTTTAATATAACCCTTTAAAGTGTTTTGTTATTAGGTGACAAACTTATTTTTCAAGTTTGGTCCAGTTTAAATAATGTTTGAGCAATGTTCTCTTATTTTGGACCAAAATGCAATTTACCCAAGATAAGGGGTTATAGTGCAATATGTAATATGTTGAACATGCCTCATGTGTTTTAGCATCATTAGAGAGAGAATGATGCAAGGTGGTGTCTTTTGGAAAGCCTAAATTCCAAGTTTGAACTTGTTTGAATAATGCTAGTGACTTGTGTACCAACTGTGGTGCAAGTTGTAATTTACCCAAAGTATAGGGTTGATATGCAAACTTCAACCTCTAGAGTGTCCTTACTCCCTCCTAGTATCATTTATAGGAGATAGAAATAAGGAGGCACCATGTTTGAATCGTATTTGAGTATGATATTCTTGGTAATGAAAAGACCAAGAAAGGGTTGAATGTGAAACCCTAATTTGAGCTTGTATCGGGTTGTAGAGTCCATATGGGAGTGCCTATCGGCCAAGGAGCCATAGAGGGGATCCCATATCGGTTTGTGGACTCTTGGACTTGTACATGATGGGCAAATCATCTCAAGGTGGCGATCCATGTCGAGTTAGAAGCTCCTTGCAAAAGTTGTATCGGTTTGCTTAATTTATGAGATAAAGATGAGAGATCTTATCAAACAAGATAACTAATGGTTGAAGTATCATCTCTAGATTATCCTCTAGTGTTTTGTCAAGATAAATATGATTGCATGCAAGGACAGGTTTCAACCATGCATGCATACATGGCACCTAGTAGCTTAAAATGGTGACACCTCATATACACACTTTTTCAAGAACCTCAAGTATATATACCCTTCCTTTCACCCATAAGTGGAATTTTTAAAAATCTATCACCCCCTTGCTCTTATATATCATTCATAGAGTCTAGATATCATGCAAGGGTGAAGGAGTATCGTGCATAGAGCTTTGGTATCACCCATAGAAAAGTGATATCGACCAAGTGAGGGATATCAGCCATAAGTGAGGGATATCAGCCACAAGTGGTGAGGTATCGGGCATAGGGCTGAGGAGCTCAAGTCTTGGACCTTTTAGAAGCTCACCTTCAACCTTGGGAATGTGAATATTTGGATATTGGAGCTTTGAAGTTGCTCTTGAGGTGGTTTATATAACTTGAAGTCAAGTACGTTATTATTTATCATCAATCTTGCCTTAGTTAAATGATTTACTTCAAATAGAATTTTCTTGCATAATTGATGAGTCCATGAGCTCTAGCAGTAACTTAGGGCTCTTGTCCATGAATTTGAACAAGTATAATGAAGGAATAGAGCTTTAAGATGATGGTATCACCTTATAAAGTGATACCGTGTTCAAGCACATAAGCAAGCACCTCTAACCCAATATGATGATGCACCTACACCACTAAAACAATAATGGATATGAGTTTCTACTTCCTTGAACGATATGGTTATGTAGTATACACCTCTTGGATAATATTAGGTCAAGCATACACCTCTTTACTCGATATGGTGTGAAGCGCACACACACCTCTTACTTGATATGGTAAGTATGCACACACCTCTAAAGTGATATTGAAGCAAGCATACACCTCAAACCTGAGATGGTAAGCAAACATACACCACAAGGGTGATATGGTAAGCACATGTACACCTCTAAAGTGATATGGAAAAACACATACACCTCATACCCGATATGGTAAGCACACATACACCTCAAGGGTGATATGGTAAGCACACATACACCTCTAAAGTGATATAGGTAGCAAGCACACACCTCATACCCAATATGGTGGAAGCACCTCAAAACCCATATGAAGGAAAGCACCTTAGATGTAATGTACTTGATGGAGTAATACATGAAGTGTCTTATATCAAGTCATACATTAAGTGGTATGGAGTTTAATGAATATTGATTTAAGTAGGCTAATATACCTTGATGGAAAGGTTGAGCCAACTTAATAAAGTATGAAGTAATCAACATCCTAGTAAGGATGAGAGAGAAACTCGTACTTCTGTGATAATCATGAAATGAGCATGCATTGATACTCCTAATATGTGTGGAATCTGAATTATGGTTGTGATTCTTGATGAATGTACTTGAAAACCCTAGTTAGCTTAAAAAGGTAAACCTTAACCCTAATGATGGGTAATGGTGTGATTTGAAACTACAGTTGGTTAATAAAGGGGAAACCTTAACCATATTGAAACCATGTTGATAGCATGAGATAATGAGCATATCTAAGTATGAGCTATGATGTTTCATATAATACAATTATATGGGCCTTGTGAGCCATGTGATTAGTTGTTTTCTAGTAAGAGTTAACAAGATATTTAATGGGCCTTGTGAGCCATGTGGTTAGTTGCTGCCTAGTGAGAGGTAAAAAGATGTTTAATGGGCCTTATGAGCCATGTGGTTAGTTGTTGCCTCGTGAGAGGTAAAAAGATGTTTAATGGGCCTTATGAGACAGGCAAATAATTGTTTCCTAGTGAGAGGTTAAAAGATGTAAATAAAAGTCTCATGTAAGAAATGTTAATGTTCAAAATAAACTAGGAAATGGAAACTTAGTGACATAATAATAATAATAAATGGTTACAATAATAATAATGAAATATTGATCATATATGCTTGATTCTTATAGCTAAATAAGAGCTATAGTGTTTTGAATATGCTTTAAGGAGATAAGAGGAATACTTGTATTACATAAAGGATGTAAATAAGTATGATGGCTTGGCTAAGATATAATACTTAGTAAAGGTGATGTGGTTTTTTGTGATGAGTTGCACATGATTGGTATAATCCAATACTTGGAATAGTTGTACAGGATTGGCACAATCCAATACCTGGAATAGTTGCACATGATTGTCATAGTCCAATACCTGGAATAGTTTCATAGGATTGGCATAGTCCAATACCTTGAATAGTTTCATAGGATTGGCATAGTCCAATACCTAGAATAGTTTCATAGGATTGGTAATAACCCAATACCTGGAATAATTGCAGAGAATTGGTAATAACCCAATGCCTGGAATAATGTCACAGGATTGGTCATAACCCAATACCTGGAATAATTGTGCATGATTGGTCATAACCCAATACCTAGAATAATTGCACATGATTGGTAATAATCCAATGCCTGGATAATGTCACAGGATTGGTCATAACCCAATACCTGGAATAATTGTATATGATTGGTAATAACCCAATGTCTGGAATAATGTCACAGGATTGGTCATAACCCAATACTTGGAATAATTGCATGATTGGTAATAACCCAATGCCTGGAATAATGTCATAGGATTGGTCATAACCCAATATCTAGAATAATTACACAGGATTGGTAATAACCCAATACCTAGAATAATGCTACATGATTGGTCATAACCCAATACCTCGAACAATCACACAAGATTGGTAATAACCCAATGTCTGGAATAATGTCATAGGATTGGTCATAACCCAATACCTGGAATAATTGCACATGATTGGTAATACCCCAATGCCTAGAACAATGTCACAGGATTGGTCATAACCCAATACTTGGAATAATTGCACATGATTGGTAATAACCCAATGCCTGGAATAATGTCACAGGATTGGTCATAACCCAATACCTAGAATAATTGCACGAGATTTGTAATAACCCAATGCCTGGAATAATGTCAAAGAATTGGTCATAACCCAATACCTAGAATAATTTCATAGGATTGGAATAGTCCAATACTAGGAATAGTTGCACATGATTAGCATAGTTTAATACCTAGAATAGTTGCACAAGATTGGCATAGTCCAATACTTGGAATAGTTTCACATGATTGACATAGTCCAATACTTGGAATAATCTCACAGGATTGGCAAAACCCAAAACCTGGACAGAATATGATGATGTATATTTACATGACTGGTAAAATCCAACACCTAGATAGCATATTGGCTGAGGCCAACAGATAAAATGAGAATGATTCATGGATGACATACCATGATAATGAGTATCAAAGGATAAGCTTGAGATGTTGATATAGTATGATGGATAAATGATATACATGTTCTTCATATTCCTTATAAAGTGAATAGAATATTTACTACTCTATCATAGATAGTTGCAATGCTTTAAAAGATGAGAATGTTCTAAACTACTTATTCTCTGCTCAGTTTAATACTATTTAACTATGATAATAACATTGTTGGTGGAGAGTTAGATCTCTTGCTGGGAGAGTTGTCTCACCCCATGGGATCCACATTTTTTTAAGTAGACGTGCACGAGGGGGGTTGAGACTGTACTATAGAGGGAGAATATCATCAGCAGGGACAGCAGTGACAGCTTAGGTTGAGTGTACTGTCTATCGTGTCTTGTAGATAGAAGTCCTATGTGTCGTCTTTGTACTCTCAGGTCCTTGGATTTAGTACCTGTTGGTTTTATGAACAATCTAATATTTTGGCTTGCATGCCTCGAGGTTTGATGTTGCTTTAAGTATATGTTTTGAGAAAGAAACTATTATATGTTATCCTCGAGAAGAGATGGTACAATGTATGTACAAAATGATCAATGATGAATATTAGGTTTTAGTTCTTCCTTAGAGTTTTCCTAGAAATGGATCTCTTTGCAAAATGGTTTTAATTTTTAGTGATTTTTGTTAATCCACTCCTTATGATTATTCTGCACAATTAGTAACGATTTGGCTATCGATTTGGTGACAGTCTTTACAAGTTTGGTATTAGAGCTTAAGGTTCGCTGAGTCTATAGAGACATAGGACTAAATTGTTGAGTCTGTTCTAGTGTCCTCCCATATAACCTATAATGAATTCTGCTTATGCATAAGAAAGGGTGAAGTTTGAAAATGACTGGAGAACACAAGGAACACGTTGCTAAGAGCAATGTTGTTACATCAAGAGAAGGTGCAAGGGATCAGGCAAGAGAAGAATGAGTGCCTAATAATTCCCATCTTGATCCAATCAGGATAGAGAATCATGCTTTTTATGCTCTTGTTGGGTAGGATAGGACAACAAAGATACATATAGTGGATTGGATACTAGCAATATAGACTAGGTTACCAACCCTCAATGCAAAAACTTTGGGTTCTGAAAGGGTTCCTAAATGACATACTCATTCTAGAATAGTGGAAAATGTGGGAAGATTAACATATGGAAAGAAAATAGACTCTGCCATAAGTACAGACAGATAGTACATCTGTGATGCAATGCCCAAGGAATGGCAATAAGCTGAGAATTAAGAAAATGTCTCTATAATTCTAGTGACATTTGCCTAGTTGTTCTAAAAGCCAATGTTTTTGGTACTACCCGTGCAATAAATGCCTAGTGCACCAGGGTAGTAGTCACCAAGTAAAGGCAAAAGTCCTAATTTTCCACTTGTACGAACTCCTAACTTAGCTTCTACATCGGTAATAAGACTAATAAGACTAGGGTACGATGATAAGACATGTTATATATATGGACATGTTGAGCATACCAAACCCGTTTGTTCAAAAAGAAGGAAGGAAATGACCAAACTACTGAAAAGACTCGGCAGGGCTTATGAAAGTTACATCCCAATAGTGTAAAAAGGCAAAAAAAACAACTTGAAATAACTTAACTCTATGTGGGAAGGATTAACATTTGGCAAGAAAATAGACGCTGCCACAAGTATAGATAGATAGTACATATGTGATGGCAATGCCTAAGGAAGGGCAATAAGCTGAGAACTAAGAAAAGGCCTCTATAATTCTAGAGACATTTACCTAGTTGTTTTAAAAGCCAACGTTTTTGGTACCACCAGTGCAATAAATGCCTCATACACCAAGGCCAAGTAGAGTCAAAAATCCTAACTTTCCACCTGTAAGAACTCCTAACTTAGCTTCTACATCGGTAATAAGATTGATAAGACTACGGTATGAGGACCAGATATGTTATAGACATGGACATGTTGAGAATCCTAAACATATTTGTTCAAAAAGAAGGGAGGAAATGACCCAACAACCGAGAAAGACTCGGCAGGGCTTACGAAAGTTACAACCCAATAGTGTAAAAAGGAAAAAGCAACAACTTGAAATAACTTGACTCTATCTTTGAGTCAACCTGAAGTGGTAGATGACCGCGAGGGGTGACAATCAGATAGAGCTTTTCATTCTGATATGTCTTCTCTTGATTTATCTAATAATCATAAGAACTTGGTTGTTGTTGAGCTTCCTTGAATTAGTATTATGAGGACATGAGGAAGAGATAAGAAGGATGAGAACTTATATTCAGTTCAATATTCTCTTAAATATTTTGAAATTTATCTCTTCATGAAGAAAGGGAAGTGATACAAAAGAAACACCCAGTAAAAATTTGAGATACTAAGTAGTAAAACTTAAAGAGATGAAACATAATAGAAAACAAATGCATACTACCTAATTTCAGTTCTTGACTACCCTGGCTAGTTATTCATCTATTGAAGACAAGGTAAGTATGACACTCTTAGATTGCTATCTTTCTGATTACTCTGATCAAGTAGTCATTTTGAGACAATCTAAAGAGAATAATGAAGTAGAAGATGTGGCATGGATATTGCTACCACATCCTAATTGATATATAGAGGAATCTGAGTTAATTATAGAACAACTTATAAAAAAAGAAGATGTTTAGTATAATTTATACCTTGGTCTGAGGACCTAGAGGTAACAATGTTCAGTGATGAACTAAGGGTTGGAATACCCCGGTTTAGTAATCATGGTGATGATTATACTAAGGGAAGATGATATGTAATCATCTTTATAATTCCTATGCTAATGGAAAGTAACCTAAGAGGAAACAAGATTAAATGACTCATTAACAGTTGAAAGTTCATGCAATAATCAAAGGAGATGATAATCTCTTCTCTTTGATAAACAACCCTGGGTAAAGATGGTGTAATAAGAGGAATATGTTTCCTTGTGTTCTTTCCTTTCAGGGACATGGAAATCAAGTGAGACTTATGACACTTGATGTGCATGAGTTAGAAGTGTTCTATTGATGGATACTTTGAAAAGTATCAGCTAGTCTTGGATTTTAGTTGCAAGACAAAGTATATGTGTTAAGTAATGTTCTGAGATTAATGAAAGGTCCTATTATATGTTTAGTTTTGGTAATAATGAATAGAGGATGAAAATTATGATGATGTGATGTGCTTTTGGAACATATAATGGATACTAATGTAAGGAATCCTGGTATCTAAGAACTTTCAATGATATGAGAAAAATGGGAACATGACTCCTGATAAGATGAATTATGCTTGGTTACCTAGAAGGGACAACTTTGAGAATAGTCTAGTTACATACTATAGTATGGATACCATGTGTTAGGGGTTTATGCTCCACATAAACATGACATCAGAAAGGATGTATGATTTGAAGGAACAATTGTAGAATCATTTTGGGAAAAGCATATCAAGCTAAAAATACTTCCTTAAGAATATCCCTATCTAGATTTGTTGAGGCAGCTTATACATAACATCTAGAGATACCTCTAGGATAGTACTTCTTGATATATAACCTCTCCTTATGATAAGAAAATAAATAACTAACGGGATGGTTGATTCTAATCATAAGTAAGTTAGTGTTGTAACAACAAATTAGATTGGTACAACAAAATTACGATAAGACTTGTAGTCTCAAATGAGTGACAGAATGTAACTCTAATCTGGGAAGGACAGTTGAGTATGACAGATTCTATGATAACCCTGTGTGAAAGAACTTTGTGTTGGTCAAAGTTTTGTGGCATCTCCATGAAATCAAGATGTTATGATATTTGATGATATCATGCACGAATGACAAATTATCTTCCTTCATCTGGGATTTCGGAGACAAAATCCTTGTTAGAGGTTTATAACTTGGAATGATCCTGACCTAGGTTTAGAGCTAACCCTATTTTATTAGACTAAATAAGTTTATTAGAACTTTAATTTAACCCTCTAAAGTGCTTTGTTATCAGGCGAAAAACTTATGTTTCATGTTTGGTCCTGTTTAAATAATGTATGAGCAATGTTCTCTTGTTTTGGACCAAAATGCAATTTACTTAAGACAAGGGTTTACAGTTCAATATGTCATATGTTGAACATGCCTCATGTGTTTTAGCATCATTTGAGAGTGAATGATGCAAGGTGGTGGCTTGTGGAAATCATAAATTCCAAGTTTGAACTTATTTGAATAATGCTAGTGACTTGTGAACCATTTTGGTGCAAGTTGTAATTTACCCAAAGTATAGGGTTGGTATGCAAGTTTCCACCTCTAAAGTGTCCCCACTCCCTATTAGTATCATTTAGATGAGAGATAAATAAGGAGGCACCATGTTTGAATCATATTTGAGTATGATATTCTTGGTAATGAAAAGACCAAGAAAGGGTTGAATGTGAAACCCTAATTTGAGCTTGTATTGGGTGGTAGAGTCCATATGGGAGTGCCTATCATCCAAGGAGCCATAGAAGAGATTCCATATAATTTTATGGACTCTTGTCCTTGTCCATTATGGGCAAAGCACCTCATGTAGGTGATCCATGTCGAGTTATAAGCTCCTTGCAAAAGTTGTATCATTTTGCTTAATTTATGAGATAAAGATGAGATATCTTATCAAACAAGATAACTAATGGCCGAAATATCATCTCTAGATTATCCTCTAGTGCTTTTCATGTCAAGATAAATATGAGTGCATGAAAGAACAGGTGTCAACCATGAATGGGCACGTGTCACCTAGTAGCTTAAAATGGTGACACCTCATATACACACTTTTTCATGAACCTCAAGGATATATACCCTTCCTTTCACCCATAAGTGGAATTTTTCGAAATCTATCACCCCCTTGCTCTTAGATATCATTCATAGAGTCTAGATATTGTGCAAGGGTGAAGGAGTATCGTGCATAGAGCTTTGTTATCACCCATAGCAAAGTTATAGCGCCCATTGCAAAGTGATATCGGCCAAGTGAGGGATATCAACCATAAGTGAGGGATATCGGCCACAAGTGGTGAGGTATCGTGCATAGGGATGAGGAGCTCAAATATTGAACCTTTGAGAAGCTCACCTTCAACCTTGGGAACCTGAATCTTTGGAGCTTGGATCTTTGAAGTTTCTCTTGAGACGGGTGATATAACTTGAACTCAATTATGTTATTATTTATCATCAATCTTGCCTTAGTTAAATGATTTGCGTCAAATAGAATTTTCTTGCATAATTGATGAATCCATGAAATCCAGTAGTAACTTAGGAATGTTGTCCATGAACTAGAACAAGTATAATGAAGGTCTAGATCTTGAAGATGATGGTATCACCTTATAAAGTGATATCGGGTTCAAGCACATAAGCAAGCACCTCTATCCTGGTATGGTGATGCACCTACACCACTAAAACAATATGAATATGAGTTTATACTTCCTTGCATGGTATGGTTATGTAGTATACACCTATTGGATGATATGAGGTCAATCATACACTTGGTGTGAGGCACACACACACCTCTTACCTGATATGGTAAGCATACATACACCTCTAAAGTGATATGGAAGCAAGCATACACTTCAAACCCGAGATGGTAAGCACACATACACCTCAAGGGTGATATGGTAAGCACACATACACCTCCAAAGTGATATGGAAGTGCACACACCTCATACCCAATATGGTAAGCACACATACACCTCAAGGGTGATATGGTAAGCACACATACACCTCCAAAGTGATATGGGTAGCAAGCACACACCTCATACCTGATATGGTGGAAGCACCTAAAAACCCATATGAAGGAAAGAACCTTAGATGCAATGTAATTAATGGAGTAACACATGAAGTGTCTTATATCAAGTCATACATTAAGTGGTATGGAGTTTAATGAATATTGATTTAAGTAGGCTATATTACCTTGAAGCAAAGGTTGATCCAACTTAATAAAGTATGAATTAATCAACATCCTAGTGAGGATGAGAGAGAAACTCATACTTCTGTGATAATCATAAAATGAGCATACATTGATACTCCCAATATGTGTGGAATCTGAATTAGGGTTGTGATTCTTGATGAATGTACTTGAAAACCCCAGTTAGCTTAAGAAGGGAAACATTAACCCTAATGAAGGGTAATGATGTGATTTGAAACTACAATTGGCTAATAAAGGGGAAACCTTAACTATATTGAAACCATGCTGATAGCATGAGATAATGAGCATATCTAAGTATGAGCTATGATGTTTCATATAATACCAATTATATGGGCCTTGTGGGCCATGTGATTAATTGTTGCATAGTGAGAGGTAACAAGATGTTTAATGGGCCTTGTGAGCCATGTGGTTAGTTGTTGCCAAATGAGAGGTAACAAGATGTTTAATGGGCCTTGTGAGCCATGTTGTTAGTTGTTGCCTAGTGAGAGGTAACATGACGTTTACTAGGCCTTGTGAGCCATGAGAATAATTGTTGCTTAGTGAGAGGTAACAAGACGTTTATAAAAGTCTCATATAAAAAATGATAATGTTCAAAATAAACTAGGAAATGGAAACTTAGTAACATAATAATAATAATAAATGGTTACAATAATAATAATGAAATCTTGATCATATATGTTTGATGCTTATAGCTAAATAAGAGATATAGCATTTTGAATATGCTTCAAGGAGATAAGAGGAATACTTGAATTACATAAAGGTTGTGAATAAGTATGATGGCTTGGCCAATATATAATACCTAGTAAAGGTGATGTTGTTATCAATGATGAGTTGCATAGGATTGGTATAATCCAATACCTGGAATAGTTTCACAGGATTGGTATAATCCAATACCTGGAATAGTTGCACAAGATTGGCATAGTCCAATACCTAGAATAGTTTCACAGGATTGGCATAGTACAATACCTGGAATAGTTTCATAGGATTGGTAATAACCCAATACCTGGAATAATTGCACATGATTGGTAATAACCCAAAGCCTAGAATAATGTCACAAGATTGGTCATAACCCAATACATGGAATAATTGCACATGATTGGTCATCACCCAATACCTGGAATAATTGCACAGGATTGGTAATAACCCATTGCCTGGAATAATGTCACAGGATTGGTCATAACCCAATACCTGGAATAATTGTACAAGATTGGTAATAACCAAATTCCTGGAATAATGTTAGAGGATTGGTCATAACCCAATACCTAGAATAATTGCACATAATTGATAAGAATCCAATACCTAGAATAATGTCACATGATTGGTCATAACCCAATACCTGGAATAATTGCACAAGATTGGTAATAACGCAATGTCTGGAATAATGTAACAGGATTGGTCATAACCCAATACCTAGAATAATTGCACAGGATTGGTAATAACCCAATGCCTAGAATAATGTCACAGGATTGGTCATAACCCAATACCTAGAATAATTGCACAGGATTGGTAATAACCCAATGCCTGGAATAATGTCACGGGATTGGTCATAACCTAATACCTGGAATAATTGCACATGATTGGTAATAACCCAATGTCTGGAATAATGTCACACGATTGGTCATAACCCAATACCTGGAATAATTGCACAGGATTGGTCCAATACCTGGAATAGTTGCACAAGATTGGCATAGTCCAATACCTAGAATAATTGCATAAGATTGGCATAGTCCAATACCTAGAATAGTTGCACATGATTGACATAGTCCAATACTTGGAATAATCTCACACGATTGGAAAAACCCAGTTTCTAGATAGAATATGATGATGTATATTCACATGATTGGTATAGTCCAACACCTGGCTAGCAGATTGGCTGAGGCCAACAGATAGAAATGAGAATGATTCATGGATGACATATCATGATAATGAGTATCACAGGATAAGCTTGAGATGTTGATATAGTATGATGGGTAAATGATATACATGTTCTTCATATTCCTTATAAAGTGAATAGATAATTTACTGCTCTATCATAGATAGTTGCAATGCTTTAAAAGATGAGAATGTTCTAAATTGCTTATCCTCTGCTCAGTTTAATACTATTTAATTGTGATAATAACATTGTTGGTGAGATTTATATCTCTCGATTGAACAATTGTCTCACCCCATGGGATCCACATTTTTTTAGGTGGACGTACATGAGGGGGGTTGAGACCATACTACAGAGGGAGAACATCATTAGTAGGGATAATAGTGAAAACTCAGGTTGAGTGTACTATCTGTCGTGTCTTGTAGATAGAAGTCCTATGTATTGTCTCTATACTCTCAGGTCCTTAGATTTAGTACGTGTTGGTTTTATGAACAATATGAGATTTTGGCTTGTATGCCTCGAGGTTTGATGTTTCTTTAAGTATATGTTTTGAGAAAGCAACTGTTATATGTTATCCTAGAGAAGAGATGGTACAGTGTATGTACAATATGATCAATGATGAATATCAGGTTTTGTTCTTCCTTAAAGAGTTTTCCTAGAAATGGATCTCTTTGCAAAATGGTTTTAATTTTTAGTGATTTTTGTTAATCCGCTACTTATGATTATTCTGCATAATTAGTAATGATTTGGCTGTCGGTTTAGTGGTGGTCGTTACAAGTTTGCTATAATAGCTTAAGGTTCATTGAGTTTACAGAGACATAGGACTAAGGCGTTGAGTCTGTTCTAGTGTCCTCCCTATAGTGACTTTTGCTTATGCAGAAGAAAGGTTGAAGTTTAAAAATAACTGGAGAACATGAGGAACACGTTACTAAGAGTAATGTTGTTGCACCAAGAGAGGGTGTAAGGGATCAGGCAAGAGAAGAATGAGTGCATGAGAATTCCCATCTTGATCCAATCAGGATAGAGAAACTTGCTTTTTATGCTCTTGTTGGGAAGGATAGGACAACAAAGATACATATAGTGGACTGGATACTAGCAATACAACCTAGATTACCAACCCCCAATGTAGAAACTTTGGGTTCTGAAAGGATTCCTGAATGACATAGTCATGCTAGAATAGTGGAAAATGTGGGAAGGATTAACATATGGCAAGAAAATAGACTCTTCCATAAGTATAGACAGATAGTACATCTGTGATGGAAATGCCCAAGGAAGGGCAATAAGCTGAGAATTAAGAAAAGGTCTCTAAAATTTTAGAGACATTTGCCTAGTTGTTCTAAAAGCCAAAATAAATGCCTAGTACACTAGGGCAGTAGTCACCAAGTAAAGGCAAAAGTCCTAACTTTCCACCTGTAAGAACTCCTGAATTAGCTTCTACATCGGTAATAAGATTGGTAAGACTAGGGTACAAGGACCAGACATGTTATAGATATGGACATGTTGAGCATACTAAACCCATTTGTTCAAAAAGAAGGGAGGAAATGGCCCTACTACTAAGAAAGACTTGGCAGGGCTTACGAAAGTTACACCCCAATAGTGTAAAAAGGCAAAAGCAACAACTTGAAATAACTTAACTCTATGTGGGAAGGATTAACATTTGGCAAGAAAATAGACTCTTCCATAAGTATAGACAGATAGTACATATGTGATGGCAATGCCCAAGGAAGGGCTATAAGCTGAGAATTAAGAAAAGATCTCTATAATTCTAGAGACATTTACCTAGTTGTTCTAAAAGCCAACATTTCTTGTACCACCAGTGCAATAAATGCCTAGTACACCAAGTCAATAGTCACCAAGTAAAGTTAAACGTCCTAACTTTCCACTTGTAAGAACTCCTAACTTAGCTTCTACATCGGTAATAAGATTGATAAGACTAGGGTACGAGGACTAGACATGTTTTAGATATGGACATGTTGAGCATACTAAACCTGTTTGTTCAAAAAGAAGGGAGGAATTGACCCAACAATCAAGAAGACTCGGTAGGGCATACGAAAGTTATAGCCCAATAGTGTAAAAAGGCAAAAGCAACAACTTGAAATAACTTGATTCTATGTTTGAGTCAACTTGAAGTGGTAGATGACCGCAAGGGGTGACAATCAGATAGAGCTTTTTATTCTAATATGTATTCTCTTGATTTTATCTAATAATCATAAGAAGGTGGTTGTTGTTGAGCTTCCTTTAATTAGTACTATGAGGACATGAGGAAGAGATAAGAAGGATGAGAACTTATATTCAGTTCAATATTCTCTTAAATATTTTGAAATATATCTCTTCATGGAGAAAGGGATGAGATATAAAAGAAACACCCAGTAAAAGTTTGAGATATTAAGTAGTAAAACTTAAAGAGATGAAACATAATATAAAACAAATGCATACTACCTAATTTCAGTTCTTGAATACCCTGGCCAGGTATTCATCTATTAAAGACAAGGTAAATATGACACTCTTAGATTGCTATCCTTTTGATTACTCTGATCAAGTAGTCATTTTGAGACAATCTAAAGAGAATAATGAAGTAGAAGATGTGGCATAGATATTGCTACCACATCCTAATTGATATATAGAGGAATTTGAGTTAATTATAGAACAACTTATAAACAAAAGAAGATGTTTAGTATAATGTAAACCTTGGTCTCAGGACATAGAGGTAATAGTTACCTAATAAGAGGTAACAATGTTCAGTGATGAACTAAGGGTTGAAATAACCAGTTTTAGTAATCATGGTGATGATTATACTAAGGGAAGATGATATGTAATCATCTTTATAATTCCTATGCTAATGGAAAGTAACCTAAGAGGAAACAAGATTAAATGACTCATTAACAGTTGAAAGTTCATGCAATAATCAAAGGAGAAGATAATGTTTTCTCTTTGATAAACAACCCTGGGTAAAGATGGTGTAATAAGAGGAATATGTTTCCTTGTGTTCTTTCCTTTCAGGGACATGGCAATCAAGTGAGACTTATGACACTTGATGTGCATGAGTTAGAAGTGTTCTATTGATGGATACTATGAAAAGTATCATCTAGTCTTGGATTTTAGTTTCAAGACAAAGTATATGTGTTAAGTAATGTTCTGAGTTTAAAGAAAGGTCTTATTATGTGTTTAGTTTTGGTAATAATAAATAGAGGATGGAAATGATGATGATGTGATGTGCTTTTGGCACATATAATGGATACCAATGTAAAGAATCCTAGTATCTAAGAACTTTCAATGATATGAGAAAAATGGGAGCATGACTCCTGATAAGATGAATAATGCTTGGCTACCTAGAAGGGTCAACTTTGAGATTAGTCTAGTTACATACTATAGTATGTATACCATATGTTAGGGGTTTATGCTCCTCATAAACATGACATCAGAAAGTATGTATGAGTTGAAGGAACAATTATAGAATCATTTTAGGAAAAGCTTATCAAGTTAAAAATAATTCCTTAAGAATACCCTATCTAGATTTGTTGAGGCAGCTTATACATAACATCTAGAGATACCTATTTGATAGTACTTCTTGATATATAACATCTCCTTATAACAAGAAAATAAACATCTAATGAGATGGTTGATTCTAAACATAAGTAAGTTAGTGTTTAAACAACAAATTAGATTGGTACAACAGAAGTACGATAAGACTTGTAGTCTCAAATGAGTGACAGAATGTAACTCTAATCTGGGAAGGACAGTTGAGTATGACAGATTCTATGATAACCCTGTGTGAAAGAACTTTGTGCCGGTCAAAGTTCTATGGCATCTCCATGACATCAAGATGTTATGAGATTTGATGATATGATGCACGAATGACAAATTGTCTTCCTTCATCTGGGATTTCGAGGATGAAATCTTTGTTAGGGGTTTATAACTTGTAATGATCCTGATTTGGGTTTAGGGCTAACCCTATTTTTTAGCCTAAATAAGTTGCTTAGAACTTTAATATAACCATCTAAAGTGTTTTGTTATCAGGTGACAAACTTATGTTTCAAGTTTGGTCCTGTTTAAATAATGTTGGAGCAATGTACTCTTATTTTGGACCAAAATGCAATTTACCCAAGATAAGGGGTTATAGTGCAATATGTCATATGTTAAACATGTCTCATTTGTTTTAGCATCATTACAGAGAGAATGATGCAATGTGGTGGCTTGTGGAAAGCCTAAATTCCTTGTTTGAAATTGTTTGAATAATGCTAGTGACTTGTGTACCAATTTTGGTGCAAGTTGTAATTTACCCAAAGGATAGTGTTGATATGCAAATTTCCACCTCTAGAGTGTCCTAATCCCTCCTAGTATCATTTATAAGAGAGAGAAATAAGGAGGCACCATTTTTGAATCATATTTGAGTATGATATTCTTGGTAATGAAAAGACCAAGAAAGGGTTGAATGTGAAACCCTAATCTGAGCTTATATCGGGTTGTAGAGTCCATATGGGAGTGCCTATCAGCCAAGGAGCCATACAGGGGATCCCATATAGGTTTTTGGACTCTTTTCCTTGTCCATGATGGTCAAATCACTTCAAGAAGGTGATCCATGTCGAGTTAGAAGCTCCTTCCAAAAGTTGTATCAGTTTGCTTAATTTATGAGATAAAGATGAGATATCTTATCAAACAAGATAACTAATGGCCAAAATATCATCTCTAGATTATCCTCTAGTGTTTTGCATGTCTAGATAAATATGAGTGCATGTAAGGACAGGTGTCAACCATGCATGGACAAGTGGAACCTAGTATCTTAAAATGGTAACACCTCATATACACACTTTTTCATGAACCCCAAGTATATATACCCTTCCTTTCACCCATAAGTGGAAATTTTCGAAATATATCACCCCCTTGCTCTTAGATATCGTGCATAGAATCAAGATATAGTGAAAGGGTGAAGGAGTATCGTTCATAGAGCTTTGGTATCACCCATAGCAAAGTGATATCGGCCAAGTGAGGGATATCAGCCATAAGTGAGGGATATCAGCCACAAGTGGTGAGGTATTGTGCATAAGGCTGAGGAGCTCAAGTATTGGACCTTTGAGAACCTCACCTTCAACCCTGAGAACATGAAGCTTTGGAGCTTGGAGCTTTGAAGTTGTTATTGAGGCGGGTTATATAACTTGAACTCAATTATGTTATTTTTTATCGTCAATCTTGCCTTAGTTAAATGATTTACTTCAAATAGAATTTTCTTGCATAATTGATGAATCCAGGAGCTCCAGTAGTAACTTAGCACTATTCTCCATGAAATAGAAAAAGTATAACGAAGGTCTAGAGCTTGAAGATGATGGTATCACCTTATAAAGTGATATTGGGTTCAAGAACATAAGCAAGCACCTCTAACCCGATATGGTGATGCACCTACACCACTAAAACAATACGGATATGAGTTTATACTTCCTTGCACGATATGATTGTGTAGTATACTCCTCTTGGATGATATGAGGTCAAGCATACACCTCTTTTCCCGATATGGTGTGAAGCACACACACACCTCTTACCCGATATGGTAAGCATACATACACCTCTAAAGTGATATGGAAGCAAGCATACACCTCAAACCCGAGATGGCAAGAACACGTACACATCAAGGGTGATATGGTAAGCACACATACACCTATAAAGTGATATGGAAGCACACATACACCTCATACCCAATATGGTAAGCACACATACAGCTCAAGGGTGATATGGTAAGTACACATACACCTCTAAAGTGGTATGGGTAGCAAGCACACACCTCATACCTGATATGGTGGAAGCACCTCAAAACCCATATGAAGGAAAGCACCTTAGATTCAATGTACTTGATAGAGTAACACATGAAATGTCTTATATCAAGTAATACATTAAGAGGTATGGAGTTTAATGAATATTGATTTAACTAGGCTAATATACCTTGAAGGAAAGGTTGAGCCAACTTAATAAAGTATGAAGTAATCAACATCCCAGTGAGGATGAGAGAGAAATGCATACTTTCGTGATAATCATGAAATGAGAATACATTGATACTCCTAATATGTGTGGAATCTGAATTAGGGTTGTGATTCTTGATGAATGTACTGGACAACCTTAGTTAGCTTAAAAAGGGAAACCTTAACCCTAATGAAGGGTAATGATGTGATTTGAAATTACAATTAATTAATAAAGGGGAAACCTTACCATATTGAAACCATGCTGATAGCATGAGATAATTAGCATAGCTAAGTATGAGCTATGATGTTTCATATAATACCAATTAATGGCCCTTGTGAGCCATGTGATTAGTTGTTGCCTAGTGAGAGGTAACAAGATGTTTAATGGGCCTTGCGAGCCATGTGGTTAGTTGTTTCCTAGTGAGAGGTAACAAGATGTTTAATAGGCCTTGTGAGACATGTGGTTAGTTGTTTCCTAGAGAGAGGTAACAACATGTTTAATGGGCCTTGTGAGCCATGAGAATAATTGTTGCCTAGTGAGAGGTAACAATATGTTTATAAAAGTCTCGTGTAAGAAATAATAATGTTCAAAATAAACTAGGAAATGGAAACTTAGTAACATAATAATAATAATAAATGGTTACAATAATAATCATGAAATCTTGATCATTATATCTTGGCCAAGCCATCATACTTATTCACATCCTTTATGTAATACAAGTATTGCATTAACCTAGTAAAGGTGATGTGGTTTTCAGTGATGAGTTGCACATGATTGGTATAATCCAATACCTAGAATAGTTTCATAGGATTGGTATAATCCAATACTTGGAATAGTTGCACAGGATTGGTGCAGTCCAATACCTGGAATAGTTGCACAGGATTGTCATAGTCTAATACCTGGAATAGTTTCATAGGATTGGCATAGTCCAATACCTAGAATAGTTTCGCATGATTGGTAGTAACCCAATACCTGGAATAATTTCACAAGATTGGTAACAACCCAATGCCTGGAATAATGTCATAGGATTGGTCATAACCCAATACCTGGAATAATTGCACAGGATTGGTCATAACCCAATACCTAGAATAATAGCATAGGATTGGTAATAACCCAATGCCTGGAATAATGTCACATGATTGGTCATAACCCAATACCTAGAATAATTACACTTGATTGGTAATAACCCAATGTTTGGAATAATGTCACATGATTTGTCATAACCCAATACCTGGAATAATTGCACGTGATTGGTAATAACCCAATGCCTGGAATAATGTGACAGGATTGGTCATAACCCAATACTTAGAATAATTGTACATGATTGGTAATAACCCAATACCTGGAATAATGTCACAAGATTGATCATAACCCCATACCTAGAATAATTGCACATGATTGGTAATAACCCAATGCCTAGAATATTGTCACAGGATTGGTCATAACCCAATACCCGGAATAATTGCACAAGATTGGTAATAACCCAATGCCTGGAATAATGCCACAAGATTGGTCATAACCCAATACTTGGAATAATTACACAAGATTGGTAGTAACCCAATGCCTAGAATAATGTCACAGGATTGGTCATAACCCAATATCGGGAATAATTGCATAGGATTGGTGATATCCCAAAGCCTACAATAATGTCATAGGATTGGTCATATCCCAATACCTAGAATAATTTTACAGGATTGGTCATAACCCAATACCTAGAATAGTTGCACAATATTGGCATAGTCCAATACCTGGAATAGTTGCACAGGATTGGCATACTCCAATACCTGGAATAGTTGCACAGGATTGGCATAGTCCAATACTTGGAATAATCTCACAGGATTGGAAAAACCCAATACCTGAATAGAATATGATGATGGATATTCACATGACTGGTACAGTCCAACACCTGGCTAGCAGATTGGTTGAAGCCAACATATAGAAATGATAATGATTCATGGATGATATACCATGATAATGAGTATCACAGGATAAGCTTGAGATGTTGATATAGTATGATGGGTAAATGATATACATATTCTTCATATTCCTCAAAAAGTGAATAGATGATTTACTGCTCTATCATAGATAGTTGCAATGCTTTAAAAGATGAGAATGTTCTAAATTGCTTATCCTCTGCTCAGTTTAATACTATATAACTATGATAATAATATTATTGGCAGAGAGTTATATCTCTCGCTGGGACAATTGTCTCACCCCATGGGATCCACATTTTATTAGGTGGACGTGCACGAGGGGGGTTGAGATTGTACTGTAGAGGGAGAACATCATCAGCAAGGATAGCAGTGATAGCTCAGATTGAGTGTACTATCTGTCGTGTCTTGTAGATAGATGTCCTATGTGTCATCTCTATACTCTCAGGTCCTTGGATTTAGTACATGTTCGTTTTATGAACAATCTTAGATTTTGTCTTATATGCCTCGAGGTTTGATGTTGCTTTAAGTATATGTTTTGAGAAAGCAACTATTATATGTTATCCTCGAGAAGAGATGGTACAATGTATGTACAATATGTTTAGTGATGAATATCAAGTTTTGGTTCTTCCTTAAAGAGTTTTCTTGGAAATGGATCTCTTTGCAGAATGGTTTTAATTTTTAGTGATTTTTGTTAATCCACCACTAATGATTATTCTGCATAATTAGTAATGATTTGGCTGTCAGTTTGTTGGTGGTCGTTACATTCATGGCTCATATTTTGTGTCATTGAGTGGGCCTACTATCGGATCCTACTCCTTACACAATGGTATCAGAGCCTAAGCAGTCGGAAACCAGATTATTTCAAGTTATACAAGATTGTTCCTTAAGTATGTAGGTGACCCTATAGAGGTTGTTGTTATACCTAAGAAAAATTGTGCTTACCAATTAGCGTTTCACACCCTATCCAATTTGATGATATATATATATATATATATATATATATATATATTCCCAACTAAGTATGTGGATAACCTAGTTTTGGGTAAACTCGTATCGATCCTACCCTCTCTTTATAAGTACACATTTCTATACGTAAAGGTTGACTCTCCTAGCAAGTAGTCTCTACCTCCCGCATTAGGTGAGGACAATTTGTCTACTAAGAGATTATGTTCACTTGAACTCACATTATTGTGTGTAACATTAAAACATGCCATTAAACCTTTTGGTTTTGTTGTTTTCTATCATGCAAATGATACATGCATTATGTGAAGTGAGCAGCATGAATAGAAACTTAGAATGTTGACAGGGATTTTAGATTTAAGTTGTTCTCTGGTAGTATGTGATGATATAACTAGATCCTTTAATTTTAGCTAGGCTTGTCTTGTCTACAAAATGGAGTTATTTCAACATAGTTTCGTTTGAAACTCACCATCCAGGGGTGGTATATTATCCTAGATAAACTTGCAACATCTCATAAATGAGGGTTTGTTGAAAGAAGATATATGTTTCAAGTAATGATCATTGGGATTTCATCCCTCACATACCCATATGGTGGGAATGATGCTTATCTCCGTTGTTCATTAAAGTAATGGCCACATAGTTGGATCACATAATGTACTTTGGACCATGTTATTTTCCTGAGGACATATTGGGATAAAGTCATGCTGAAACGCTATAGTGGATTCTATTTTCCTTGAAACTTTGGATGTACATTGACCCTAAGGTTATGTGAGATGGGTACATCTAGGGTTGATCCTTGAAGAGTTTACCACTCCCTCATCACCACCGTGTAATCAGTTTACCTGGTGGGTGAGATGAGCAGCTATTTAACTATCTAGTTCATCTGGGCTTTTAATGACACCATGGATGTAAACCAACTAGGGAATTAGAGATCCTAGTCTCTTCTTATTATGGTTACATGATCTTTATATAAATTAATGATGTTATAGGATGTGATGGCCTAAGTTACAATTACTAGAATGGTGGAATAATGGATGTCATGCCTTACTAGGATCTAATAGAAGTCGTCCATGGATAATATGAAATGTTTTTACCCAATGGTATATATTAGGGATATCTGGTTATGCCCTCTTAGTTGTAGTTATGATTTAGATACTTTTAGTATAACTTATGACAAAATTATAGTAGGTGTGTATTGTAGTGAAAAGTAGTTGACTCACTTCTCAAATCAATTTTGGCGCCATTTTTTTTATTTCCATCACAAAGTTTTCATTGTCAAACTTATTTTAAATATTAAATATATGTAATAATGATTTTTATGTTTTATCAATAAATTTTGGAACCATGTCACAACCATAAGAAGAATTGAAGCACTAGTGAAACCTAGAATCCACATGCATATACTTTCATGATAGTGTTACAAATACTAATAAGATAATCCTAGACATTGGTGTAACATTCTTAGCTCAACATCTAAAATGATAAGATAATGATGATATGATGTATGAGTAGGGTGATCCACCTTAAGAATAGACTATAAGGGGTGTTTTTCATTGAGATAGTATGATTGACAACATTGAGTGGAACATTTTTTTTTAATTAGTTACAATTTTTAACTTAGAATGCCAGTATAGGGATGGATGGATTTTGGGGATGAAATCCTTTTTAAGGAGTGGAGTGTTGTAACATACCCAAAACTAGGCTTATGGATAATCCCTCCATTTTCCTAGACCCCTTTTCAATTATGTTAGTGTTAGTTTTCTTTCCCCTAATTCAGATTAGATTAGGACTAACATGAGTCAAATAATTTCATAAATTCATAAACATCATTTATATTTGAGAATTTAGAATAAAATAATAAGGAAAATTTATAAATAGGGAAATATGTTCAAAATACACCAATTAATACTTTCAAATCTCTTGAATCTTTTTAGGAGTCATAAATGAAATTAAATGAAATAATACACCATATAATATGATAATTGATTAGGTAAGAAGAGTAAATACATATACGACCGCCTATAGATGGTAGGGGGTGGCTGGTACCTCTACTATTCCAGACAATCTTCCTAATTGTACACGAGCTTAGAGCGTGTAAAACTAATCACTACCTCATATGGGCATTGATAGCATAGTATGCTGGTTGTTTAATATAAATAAATGACAAATACATATAAACATTTTCATAGTGTGATATTAAGGCCAAATTTGGACTCGTCATATCCATATTAGCTAACATAGAAAATTTCAAGTAACTATGGCATTGTTAACCCTATCATTTAGTTGATTAAATCTACAAAACTTCCATATACAAAATAATCCATTAATAATTTCATTTATTAACAAAGGTTAATGTAACACCTAGGTATCCATTCTTTCCCCCTTTAATATCAAGGTACGTTTCCTTCATTGTTGAAAATGCAGACGGCACCCCAGCCGTAACTGAGTCCTTCCTCTTTCATATGTATTCCCCTCTACCTTCCTCTTCCATTTCTCCTCTCCTATACCTCTTCATCCCCACATCCCTCTCCTATTTCTTCTCCTCCACCTTTCCCTATCATTTCACGACACACAGCTAACCCTAGCGGCCTAGTCCTCTCCTTCGCACTTAGCCATCAAGGCTATAGGGAAACATCATTGCCTGAGGAAGTAGGGTGTCATCCACCACCACACATCTAGAGACAACCTCCATCACCAGCATCAGTGCCCTAGATTATCGAAGCAGCCATCGTTAAAGTGGTGTCTACTCTAAATGCAACCGTCATTGCAGCTACCTCTGAATCTTCATCGCCATACCTTACTTGCTACTTGACGACACTTGTTCTGCAAATCATTGACTTCCATTACCAGGGCATCACCTCCTCTTCCCTTCCTCATCACCACACCATAAAACCTACAAACTAGCCATCATAGTCAAGTCCCCACTTGTAATCATATTCAAAACCAACTTTGCCAAGATCATACATGCTCTAGATCTGCACTCACCACTGCATCCTCCTCACTTTCCTCTTTAGCTACCATCATCCCTGTCTGTGTGGCCACCTCCGCCTGGTAATCCAGTGGCTATTGATGGGTTATGCACCCTAATAACATTGACTATTCCTTCACTTTATCTTCCTTCTCTTCCTTGTTACCCTTCCCTAACCCTGGTCAACCTCCTTTCTTTTGGGTTGCATCAAGCTTCATTGATATGAAGACTTTCCACTTCCTAGCTTCACGGCTATGTCTATCTCACCCTCAAGGATATACATGAAGGAAATTGAATGCCCTACTCATCCACTTCACCCCGGAACCCATGCAGACACAAGCACCTTCTTCTGCAACTCCTTGTTTCTTCAAGGTTGTTACTCCAAACTTGTAGAAGCACTTTGAGTGATTCAAGAGATTCACCATGACCTCTAGGAACCTCAAAGATGATGGTAAGACCTCTATCCAAGTACAAAGACCTCATCAACATGACCATATATAATAAAACCAATAACATCTTTAGGTACAAAAGCTATAAAGGCGTAATTCTGAATAAACATGAAGAGGCAAGTGAGGAGTTTAAACCCCAGTTAGTGATTACAAATCTGATTACCAAATTGACCCATGGTGGAGATATGTAAGTTAGAAATCCCATGATGCTTTCAAATTAGTTACCGTACAATGGATGGTCATATACTGAACTAGGGATTTGATAAGCATATATATATATATATATATATATATATATATATATATATATATATATATATATATATATATATATATATATATATATATATATATATATATGTGTGTGTGTGTGTGTGTGTGTGTGTGTGTGTGTTTGTGTGTCTATATATATATATATATATATATATATATATATATATATATATATATATATATATATATGTGTGTGTGTGTGTGTGTGTGTGTGTGTGTGTGTATATACCTTTACAACATTGCTAAAATTAGTAGATACCCTAAAAATATCACTATAACGATAGTATAGGTATTGAAGAATTGAATTCATGTTTTACTAAGATATTGTACAATTATCATACTCATATATTAGATAGGACATATCGATTATCTAAATATTCAAAGCGATCAATCCTATATATTTATAAGTTAGAGAATCATTAGAACTTGGTGTATTACATTGATGTATACATAGGTTAATTTATATATCAATAACTAAAAATTCAGAGATGGACATGGAAGACACCATATTCTTACCCTTATCATGCATAAAATGTTAGATGTAAACACACATGTATATAGTGTATTTATATCTTACCGTATGCGTGATGTAGATATGTCAAATCTTTAAGTGATCTACTTTGAATAGAACACATCATTGGAAAAGGGATATGTATAAGAAAGTTCATGTATAAATGTATAGATTGATGACCCTATGCAATATGTTGGGTTGGAATTGTACTAGATTCATATTTGTAATCATATAGGCCTTTGAATATAAGTAGTAGTATAAGAGATATTAACATATTCATATATGAATGTTGGTCTGATTTAAACCTAGATTCCTTTAATAAGGGTATTTTATATTATATTATATTATATATATATATATATATATATAATATCTCATGTAACTCATATTTATGACCCTAGTTGACAAAATTTAGCTATATCACATACAGAAAGAGAAGACATTACAATAACTAAACTGAAGGATGCCTATCAGTACCCACATATATATAACCTAGACATACATCAACTTACATGGATAAAGTTGGGTACTAGAACCAAGATAGAACTAATGATGTACCTTCTAATAAGATTAACAACCCAAAAATGACATTGACTAATTGAGAATAGGATAAGAAGAATATGACAATCTATAATAGGAACATATACACATGTTTTCTTTAGTTTGACTAACATACATAAATGTTCCTAGGATGAATACTCTACTTTGGGAACTAGATATGCTTATTAAGCTAACCATTAGTTGTGAAGATCAGGTATGTACCCCTTCCTATTTAATTTTGGGCATAATTCATCTTAAATCTCCTTACAATGAGGCATCTTTTAAACATTGTATCCTTTTATTCATCCATGTTGCAAATTCTTCACTTCCTGATATTAAATCATCTGATTCTACAATGCTTGATGAATATTTTGTTTCCTAGGGTCAATGACCCCACCTACCTTGTTGTTTGTACTTGGAAATGTGAATGGTGAATGCTTACTATCTTGCAACTCTATTTATGCATGCTAGATAATTTGACTAGCCATTAGGGTGTGCTTTTCTATTCGGGGTGTGCTTTCCAATCTCTTTATATACAGAGGCATGCTTTTCCAATTAGGGTGTACTTTTCCACCCATTTTACTTAGGCCAACAACTCAATGGTGTCTTGGCCCTAATATGTATATCTCTAGTCAATGTATATTTGAATGTGAATGATAATGATTGTTGTGATATAGTGAATGGTTAATGGAATTATGAGTTGTCTCACTTGTTTATTTATATTCCTCATCATTTTGGAATTCATTTTCTTGATATTATGTCTTATTGAAACTTGTTTTTTGATGACCCTCCTTTTTATGAAAGCATCTATTTTGCACTTTTAACCTATTTAAATGGCCAAAATATTGTTAAATGTATATACTCAGTTTTTGCTGATACATATCTTGTTTTTCCTCTTTTTCTGAGTGTTCCCTAAACCCAGGTGTAGGTTCTTTATAGGGAGGAGACTCAGGATGGTCGTGATATGTGAACATAAAAACAACTTGAGATAGCCTTATTTTCCTTTGCATATGGGCTTCTGTGTGTATAGATGTAAGGCTTTTTATCTTTTATACCACCCTTTAGTGTGAAGAATGCATGTATATGGAATATTTTGTAACTTCGTACATGGTTTTGTTTTCTGCTGCTTAAATATTTCATGGCTCATATTTTGTACCACTGAGTGGGCCCACTATCGGGTCCCACTCCTTATATTACTACTTCTTGGATTGATATAATTATTTATAACAAAAAAAATTCTAACTATTTCTCTATCTTCAATGGCATTCTTCATCCTAATATTATTAGTGATCAACGTATCCTGAGCTTTCCTATTGGTGAGAAAAAGAAATTGACAACTCCTTTCAAGTTTATCAATGCTTGGGTTGAGAGGAAAAACTTTTGGGATATAGTTAGTACATAATGGAATTCTTGTTGTCAAGATGTTTCTATGTTTGGAGTCCATTCAAAGTTGAAGGTTGTTTGCTCTCCTCTGTCTATCTGGAACAAGTATTTTGTTGGCAACTTCTCTAAAAATGTCAAGATTCAAGAATGTGCTACGCTTAATGTCCATATTGTTGCAGATAATGATCCTACTAATCAATCATTACAAGATCTTGTCATTGATTGTAGAAAGGAGGCCCATGCTACTATTTTAGCTGAAGAATATGTTTAGACAAAAAGCAAGAATTCATTGGCTCAATGAAGAAGATTCCAATACTAAATTATTTCATAACACCATGAAGGCCAGAATACATATCAAAAGCATCAAAGCTTTATCTATTGACGGAGTGCTATGTACCGATAATGACCCTATTAAAAGTTACATCGTTGAATATTTCTACAATATTTTCAACAACAACCATTTTTCACAACATTGGAAGCTCAATGATCTTTTCTTTTCTTCACTTGATGATGTAAAAAAGCTTACTTTGGATAGATTCATTTCAGTTGAGGAGATTGATCATGTTATTAAACATATGAATTGCAAAAAATGTCGGGGTCTTGATGAATTTAGTGGCAAGTTCTATTTCAGCTGTTGGGATTTTTTTATGGTAACCTAGAAGACCCATAAGGCTTGAACCGATCCCAACCTAGGGGGTCCACCCCATCCCGTAAGGAACTGATTCCCAGTTGGGATATTATTAAAGAGGATTTAGTGGAAAGTTCATACGGTGTGGAATAGAACTTAATCCCCCCCATTCCAAAGAACAAAGACACATGTGATGTGAAGATCTGGCATCCTATTGTGGTATGAAACATCACCTTTCATATCCAAAATTATGAGTAATACGATCCAGAATGTGATTTCTTCCTTGACTAGTAAGAATCAGTATGATTTTATCAAAAGCTACAATATCCAAGATGCCATTCTTTTATCTATTAAATAGGTCTAGGATTTCAAAAAGATAGGTATAAACCTAAAATCTATCTCCAAATAGACTTATCTAAAGCCTACAATTCTGTCTCTTGGGCTGCTCTTTTTAAATTCATTAACATTATGAACATTTCAATGTGTTGGCTTATCTGGATTAAAGAAATTTTATTCTCTACTTCTTACAAGATCTTGATTAATGGAGAACTTATCCTTTCAAACAAACCAATGGGATCCTTCAAGGAGATCCATTATCTCCCAATTCATTTGTCCTTGTCATGGGAACATTTTCTGAATTAATAAGCAAAGTTGTATAAGAAGGTGGCATCAAGCCTATTAGGGCCTCTAATAATTTTGATGTCTCACACCTTATATTTTTTGACGATCTTATGATCTTCAAGAAATCTGATCTTGAAGGTTCTTCTTGCATCAAAAATATTTTACACCATCTTCATTCTATCATAGGCCTGAAGAAAACTTTGACAAAAGCTCTTCTATCTTCAGTTCTAATGTAGACAAAGTTCATTTCTCCAACATTTTGGGTATTGGAGAAGGTTCCTTACCCCAAAGATACTTGGGTATCCCCATTTTCACATGAAAATTTTCAAGATACCATTGTGCTCCTTTACTAGATAAACTAAAAGGTAATCTTAATGGCTGGAAATCAAAGTGTCTACCTATGGCAAGTCATGTTGAACTTGTTCATTCCACCCTCTTTTCTATTCACTAGTATTGGTCTTCATCTTTTCCTCTTCCTCTATTAGTTTGTGATGATATTGATAGGTTATGTAGAGACTTTGTCTGGGGAAAGCTCATAACAAAAAGGTTATCCATCTTGTCAAATGGACCAAAGTTACCAAACCTAAATGTGAAGGTGGCCTAGGTATCAAATATGCTAGAGAGATTAATACTGCCTCTATTATTTATCATGGATGGAAATCTCTGGATTAGGTGGATCCATGAGAAGTACCTTAACAAGGTCTTTCCATGGTCCATTAACAATAACAATAGATTTTCTTGGTTCTTAAATCATATAATCATCTCTAGAGATCTTCTCAGAGCTCATGTCAGCTATGTAATAGGAAATGGCATGAGTATTTCAGTTTAGAAGGATACATGGACTCCTAATGGTAAGCTTCTGACGAATTACTTGGGCAGAGAGAGTGTAACTAAGTTGGGAACGAATGCAAATGCAAAGTTAAGTTCTGTTATCTCTGGTGACTCATGCTTATTTGAAAAATCCAAACTTCACACAGACCTGAATACCCTCCTTCACAATATATCTGAGCGGAGAGGCTCATGTGATGAATTCTTTTTTATAAGAAGATTACATTAGTATTAGAGACATATGGAATGCTATCAGAATGGTTGGATCATCTTATCCTTTTTTATTTGGCTTTGGAAATTCGAAACCTCTAGAAGATATCAACTTCAATGTTGGAAGGCTAGTCATGGAAAACTCATCACATATTCCTACTTAAAGAAGATTGGGATTCCTTTGAGTTCCATGTGTTTTCTCTATATTCAGGAAAGTGAAGCATCTGACATATTTGATTCAGTTTCCCCTTTACTTCGACATTCAAAATAAGGCTAGAGATTTCCTTGTTCACTCAATTCTCAGTTCTAGGGATGATTTTCTAAATTTATCTAACCAAAAAATCAATATCTTATGTGCAACATCATCATCTATTGGATTTCACTTGAAATGAATTAAAGAGTCCATGACGAGAAAGTCAACCACTCAACGACCATTTAGAAAATTATCAGAACTGATTTTGATAGCCTATATACTTAATGCCTTATTTCTCCTATTCTTTTTTTTTCTGGATGATATTTCTCATAGTTCTTCTTTCTTATCCCTTCTATAGACTCTCTCCCCTTGTAAAGTTTTCCTTTTATTCTGGGGTTTTTGATAGATAGTTGTGTCAAATTGTCTCTCGTATCATCATGTATATATTACAAAAATATATCATAAAAAGGGGAAGAGCTTCTCAATATAAAAAAAGACACTTAGCTCTAGTGTATCTTTATTTGACATGATATTAAAAAAATATTACCATATGTCTTAGTATTCAATATGTCAACTGAACCAAAACTGAGAATTTTTTTAAGTTTTAATTATTGATTATTATATAAATATTTTACTAATCCAAAATATATATGTTCAAAAGAAATAAAAATATACTCCTTGATGCAATTTATTTGAATTCATATGATTGGAGTTTTGAGGTGTCTTATGTTTGCCATAAATTGAAATGGAATATTTGAAGTAACAACATCCCTAACATGATAAAATATTCTAAATAATGTAGTTGTGCTTCCTCATTGGGTCCTTTTGGATTGAATAATTGTATACAAACACTTTATGTATTTTTGGTTTCCATTGATGTGATCACAAAATTCAAAATTAACATTGTTGTAATGTTTTAGTTCTAGGTGTACATTTTTGTAATATAAAGAAGTATATGTATGACCTTTATTATATCCTACTTGGGTAAGCCCAAACAAATAGGTCCCCAAGAAGGACAAAGGTTGTAATTAAATTAAATAGAAAATTTAAATTGATTCTAACTTGATGGGCCACTAGTGGAAGATTCGTATTGACTATAGTCATTTTAATACCACCACCTGACAGGACCATTTTCCTTTACCTTTCATCAGTCAAATATTAGATTGGTCTGCCCAATGTTCAAAGTTTTACTTTTTGATGGTTATTTAGGACAAACAAGATTGATGTAGAGCCACATTTATAGGATAAGACGACCTTCACATGCCCTTATGTAGCTTTTGTGTATTGATGTATGTCATTCAACCTTTACAATGCATTGACTACTTTTTAGTTGCACATGCTTGTTACTTTTTTAGACATGATCAAGTAGTGCATCAAATATTTCATGGGTTATTTCTCAATCGAAAAAAGGAGGCATTTAAGGGGGTCTTTAGGAAATTTAGATTGGATGTTTCATAGGTGAGATGAGACTCGTGTAGTCTTAAAATTGCATAAATGTCACATGATGGTCAATGAAGAGATAGTGTTGGGACACAACACTTTTTAAGAAAGGAATTGATTTGGATTAAATAAATATATATAGCATTGTGAAACTATCACCATCTAATTTGATATAAGTAATTCAACAGTCGTAAAAGATCATTTGAAGATTGCTAAAGTCCTTTTTGAACTACTTGAAAAATATGTGAAATTATCTATGATGATAAGTGTTTGGAGGCATTCAACACTTTGAAGGATAAACTATATTTCACTCCTATGATGGTTTCTCCCTATTGGGTTCAACCATTGGAACTCATGTGTGATGATTTTGAGTATTAAATCAGAGAATCTCTAGGGTGGTGTAACAAACATATATTTTGTGTTATCTATTACTCTACATGCATGCTCAATGACCCATTGATTAATTGAACAGCCACTGAAAGATACACCATGGTTTTTTCTTTTGATAGAATTGGAAGTATATGTTAGGAACTAAAAGTGGCAATGTGGACTAGTCATTTAGAAATCAAGAATTTTTTAAAAAATAATGACGTGAAGCCCTTCCTTTTGATACGAGTCTTGATTTTGCAAGGAATTTTTGTAGAATTCAAGGATAAGGCAAACACAAAATGTAGAGGCGGACCATGTATTTAATTTAGAGATACAAAATGAGTAGAGATCAGAGGTGCCAATTTGTGAAGAAGTTCTAGATAAGGCACTACTTGATATGAGTGTTAGAGATCCATGATACACCCATATAGTGAATAATTTGATGAGGGGGTATGGATGATTTAATGATCATCTCAAAAAAAGAAGAAAATTTTCCATGGCCTTTGCTATTTCATATAGGATGGCCCACTAAAATTTAAAATTGTTGCATGTGGGATCATTTATTTTTGTGTACCCGAATGAGAATTTGGTAGCATCTTAGCTCACTTTTAGTCACATCCTATTGGGGACACCATGCTAAATATAGGATGACCAATACAGTTTTTGAATGTAGTTTTTATCGACCAAACTTGTTTAAAGATCCATTCCATTTAGTTCTTCGTTTTAATACATGTCAGCATGAATGAAATATTTGTAAAAGGCAATAGACATATGTAACATCCCACTTTTATATACATACAATAAGTGAGTGGAAGAATTTCACTTTGACCTCCATTATAAGTAGAGACCTGGCACATCCTCTGAGGATGATGGTAACCCTAACCCTAAGTGGTGATTAGAAAGATAGATGACATGATGAGTTAGATGTCATGGTAGACCAGGTGTGAGGGTGGACATGTTTTTGGATGCCCATATGAGCCATGAGAGGTTGGATGACCTAGAACCTTTGAAAACCCAACCCTGGAAAGGGTCGTGCATATTTGAGTGAAGGATAGCTCCTTCAATGATGAGGTTAGTGAAAAACCTATGGAAACCCTAAGGGATTATATGAGAATGGCATAGTATGCACCCAAAGTACGCCAGTAGTGCTGAAAGTAGGGTAAAACCCTACCTAGGAGAGTATGAGGGATAGCTTATGAGATAAGCATAAAGGGCTATGGATAACCTTGAGCGAACATAAGTTGAACATAGACTTCACCCATGTAGGGATATGCTTGTGAGCTTGATCCTTCATGGAGAGAGGACCTCTAGTAGTAAGGTTGTTTGTAGGGTTATCTCTAGAGGGAGGGAGAGTAGGACCCAAGCAAGAAGGTGGGGAGCTTAGACTCTGAGATATGAGGAACAGTGGAAAGTTTGGGGATGATGTGACCTAAATGGATGGTTGTGATGGCCTCATGCATGATCCCTAGAGGCTGATGATATCTTGGTTTCCATTAGGGGAACCAAACCCTAGAGAGAAGATGAGGTTGTTGGTACCTCTGTGCCTATGGTATAGGTGTTTACCTTCTGAGTTAGGAAGAAGAGTTCCTTAGACCCTAAAGAGGTTTAGTAACATGTTGTTTTAGTGGTAGTACATGTATATGTAGAAGTTTGTTGTTCAATATGTAATATCAAATGTTGTAACAATTCATTATGTAATTATATGCTGAATGGTGAACATGTGTTGTATGGTTTTATTATTGCTCATGTGCATGTGCTATTGTTGTTTCATTTTGACTCCCTTGATTTTCATCTTCTTAGCCTAGTGTGTGAGTTTGAATTGGGATTCTCACTGAGGTGAGGGTTTCAATTTAGACGTCACACATCAGATTAAGTTTTAGAAAATGTACATGAGACATTGAATTACAAACTATGATTATAAGAGGCCTTATAACTTGTTGTTTATCCTTGAGAAGGACTCCACTCTGAAGTTTTTCTCGAGTAGAAGGATGACAGGAAGTGCATGTCATACCTCATACATGTTTTATTCACGATTAAGAGGTTGAGCATGCAGGTGGACACCCAAAAAGTGAACCTAGGGTTCCTAGGCCTAAGAGGGGAAGTAGTGTACCTGATGGTCCTGATGAGATTTGAGTTTCTATAGGTTCGAGCATGGCACTCCTCATGTTTAGAGGAAAGGGAAACCCCTTTAAGTTGAAGGTATGGTTGATGAATCCCTCACAGCCAAGGTGGTGGCATGAGAAGGTTTGTTCTTGGTCCAATGTTGAGGAATGAGAACCAGTATGACCTGGCATGGTTTGGTAGGTGGTCTGCTTGTGCCTTAGTAGCTTGCTAGGGTTAATCATGCTCATGTGGATGTAAACCCTTGACATAAGGCCATTTGTGACCTTTTTAGTTTTCCTCCCATCCTGGGAGAGTGACCCTTTTATAGGGTGTATACCAATTTTGTTTTGAGGTAACCTAAAGATGTCTCATATAATCTTGAGAAGCTAAGTGAAAAGTACATAGTATGAGAATGAACATGTAGACCCATAAATAACTATCTCTAAGTGCATTTGGATGTGTTACCATGGAGGTAATCGGTATAGGGCATGACCTAGGTAGGCAGGTCGCCATGACCCCTATGAATGGATGAAAGTCAACCCATGAATGTAGAGAGATATGATGAAGGCTTGGGTAAGGTTCTAAGTTGGACATGTACTATAATAGAATCCTAAGTCTATCCTAGGGCCAGGTAGGGATAAGACCGATGAAAGTAGGAGTTGCCTAATTCCCTAGTTGCACATGACCATAGGGTCGGGAGGTAACAACTATCATTGTTTGAAGGCCATGGGTTAGGAGATTGATCACCTTCATGAACTCATGGGACCCAAAGGGCAGATGAGTAGGGCACTCTCTGGATGCATAAGGGAAGAGGGATGACCCCAAAAGTGTTGGCACCCTATAGACCTAGAGGAGATGACCAAGGAATGTGTGTGGACCCAAGTAGGTTTGAAACCAGTTCTACATGGAAGTAACTTTGATATCAAGATGATTGTGATGTAGAGACATAAGTTGCACGTTTCAACTTAGATTTGAAGGTGTACTGGCAATGTGGGATGTACAATCTCTACTCTTGGAACAGGAAGAACTTTGTGTTTGGATGGCTGCTAAATGCTTATTTCCTCTTATTATGGGAGTGAGAGATAGGACAATATGCATGCCATACACCAAGGATAAAAGAGGATGTGAGTCGGAATGTTGCTATGAGGTATGAGAACAAAGATGATAACATACCCCTATAGAGTGAAAGATACATGGATGGTTTACAAACACTAAGACAAATAAGGTAGTCATCTTATGAGGATGTTTTTATCATGAGCTATGAGTTATACAAGGTTGAGTTTGAAAACTAAGAGAATGAGCTTAGAGTTTTCTTGATGAAGATAGACTTAGAGTTTGAAATGAGATAATAAGTGCAATACATGGAGGTGTACGTATTCAACATTACCTAACACCTAAGGATGCAAAGTGGTAATGGGTGCTCTTATTGAGAGGAAGATATCTAGTTTAGCTAGAGGCTAGAAGAGGTTGTTAGGTTAGCCCTAAGTTTGAAAAAGAAGATATTCTTGGCTAACACACATATGTAGTGAGATATGTTGATCAAGTTAGTGGTTGTTTGGTTAGCCAACCTAGGCCTTGATGCAAGAAAAGGGTGGTGGTAGAACCTCAGATGAACTTCTATGGAAAAGAAGGTGATGAAACCCCGATTAGAGTGTTCGAGGGTTTCCGAGGAATCAATCTTGAGGATTAATGACATACAGGAGATCATGATTTAAGATCGCCATACACCTAGTACTACAAAGATAGTAAGTGACAGTAGTACTTTGGATGCCTAAGATGAAGTTGCAAGTGGTATGTTGCCATGCATGGCAGGAGGGAAGAACAAACGCTAGTAACCCAGTGTATTGATATAGGGGATAAAGAGTTCCCGAGAGGGAATGGGAGTTCATCGCTATGGATGTTGTAGTAAGTCTTCCCTAGACCAAGGAAGGTCAAGATGTAATATGGGTTATGGTATATCGCCTTACCTAGATGAGATGATAAAGAAAGAATGATGTCAAGGGACAGATCCAGTTGAACTACTTGTAAGAAAGAGAGATGGTTCAATTACACCATGATGCGAGTTCAAAAGATCTTGAGTATGACCTAAAGATACACTTCCATAAGGTGGAAGTAGATACATGAAAAACTCAATGTTAGTAAAATGTATCACCCCTAACTAATGGTTAGTATAATCCAGACTAGAGGGTCTGATGAGAGCATGTGTGCTTGTTCAGGGTGATACATGAAGACAGTTCATGTCCTATGTAAGATGTAATGATAACCACCATAGCCAGTATCGGGGTGTAAAGAAGCTCTGTAAGGGAGGTTGTGTCGGTCACCACTTCATTTTGGTGATGTTGGTGAAGGGACCTTGCGAAGGTCAGAAAAGGACCACAGTGTGTGCATATGAAGTTGCTTTGATCATGCAATGTATGAAAGAGAGCCTAGGGGCGACATGAGTCATGAGCTGATACAAAGAAGACTGTCATGCAGTTCACTATGGGAGGATATGTGATATGAAAATCCGACCCCTATAAGTTATAGCTAAGAGAGTTGAGTCCCTGATACATGGGTCCATTTGAGATGGATTGGTGGAGAAGGTTATAATTGACCTTACCCCTCAGGATAAGGTAATGTGTAATGAGTTCCATGTGTCCAATTTAAGAGCGCTATGTGAGGTACCCAAGCCACGTGTTGAGTAAGAACCTAGTGAGCCCCAAGGGAGGCTAAAATGACCTGAGTCACCTGTGGGGTTTTTAGATGCCAAGGTGAAAGAACTCAGAGAAAAGAATATTTGATGATAAAGGTTCTTTGGAAGCACCATGGATAAGGTAAAGCCACATAGGGGCCAATGATGGACATGGAAAAGTCTTATCCTGGATTGTTTGTTTGCTTGATGGAATTTTGAGGGAAAAATTCCTATAAGAGGGGAAGGATGTTACAACCCCAATTTTTGGGTTCTTTTGGTGAGAAATGTAATTTCTCCTATTAAAAATATTCGAACAAATAACGATATAAGTTGTTTTGAATAAATGGATTTCGTTTACAATAGCCTTGGTTGTTTTGTGGGCTTTATTGGCTATTGGGCCCAATAATAAGGAAAAGACAAAGGAAACTCCATTAATTAATGAGTAAATAAGAAAATGGAGAAAATAAAGATGTAGAAACCTCTAGAAGGCAAAAGAATGTTATCCAAAGTTGGATTTCATGCCTCTTGGGTTCCTTGGGTCCCAAGGAGTCCAAAGTTGCAAAGATAATGCAAAAAGAAAAGAAAAGATCAATTAAATATTTCTTTATTAAGAAAGAAATTGAAAACAATGATAAAATGTGGGAAATAAGTGGAAAGAGGTATAATTAAGTTATCTTTGATGGATTTTCGTATCCATAAGGTTTCTAATGTTAAAAGGAATTCCAATAAGGAAAATAAGAAGAGAGATAAAGAGAAATCCTCAAAAAGAGATATTTTAATAAAGAAAAAAATAAGATAATGTGAAATAATGAATATAGATGCATCTAGAAGGATAATAAGTATCCTTAAAAAGGAATTTCGAAATATTAGAGTTTCTTGGGATCCATGGAGTCCCAATCAAGAAAAAGAAAGAGAAAAGGCAAATTAAACAAAATAAGAGGATAATGTGATACATCATTAATGACTTTTTGATATTATCAAAAAGAGATATTATTTGCTTTAAGAAATAAGAATTTCATGGCCAATGGATTAAAAGGCAAGTACAAAGAGAATAAAAGAGGTGATTTTCGAAATCCTAATATCTAAAGAATAAGGAATATTAAAGCAATAATTAGGAGAGACAAGCTTGCTTCCTAATGAAGGAACTTGGGTTCCTATTGGGAAAAGAACTCTTTTACTCGTGGATGAACACCTTAGGGCGTTGATACCCTCCCCTATATAAGGGGTAGAGCCTCTGGCTTGAGTTCAAGAGAGATCCCACGTTACCCTCTCTCTTCTCCTTCTTCTTTGCATGCTAACCTCAACCGAGAGGGAAGAGAGCTATCCCAGAAGCGGTGTTGGACCAAGGAGGGTGTTCGAGGGGGGAAAAGAGACCCTCTTGTAGGGTTTGGCGGCAATATGTGATCTGAGAGTTGTCCACCTTGGCCGTCGGCCATACGTCTGCAGCAGGTCGCTGTTCGTGAACATGTTCTCATGCGCCCAGCTACCATGGCCACGACATGAGGGACTTACCGTGCACGGAGAGGTACGACAGAGGCAATGGCACCCTCCCAGGTGGTCGTCAGGGTCATGGAAGAGGAGGAGCCGTGCAAATCGCGGCTAGGGCATCCGCAGTAGGGCTGAGCAAGGTTGAAGAAGACGGAGGGCCATTGGACAAAAATACCCCTTCGAGCATTGTTGAACCAGTGACTTACGCGAGGGTAAAATGGACAATTCATTATGTTTCCAAACAGCCGAGCAACGTTGCATGAGATAGACGACGTGGCAGCCTCCCATTGGCTCTAGTAAGTTAATTTTACAAAAATCGTATCGCCTTATTGGTATTGAGATGAATGCGCATAAAATATGAAAGTTGCTTAGAAAAACGAGAGGAATCCAAAATAGTTTTATAAACTAATTCCTCTTGATATTAGAAAAGTAGTTGAAGTTATCAACTTTAATGCTTTAATGATTAAGAAACCCTATTTTGAGATGATTAATATATTTAGTAGGGTTTAATGGACGATTAAAGTTGATATTAACCTATTAATTGTAAAAAGGTACATTAAGAACAAAAAGGACGAACTTTGCACATAATCGGTTTGATTTAGAGTTCCATGTACATGAACGAGCTTTAATAGGCCTTGAAATCCTAATATTAGTAATTGTCTTCATAAATAAAGTTGAGATATGATGGTTCTAAGCTTTTTTAGTATAAAAGTTCCTAATTGTGGATAAATACCCTTAATATGGTAATTTGGGTTTTTCTAATGGATAAAGGTGGAATTAATGATAAATAGAGTTCATATGTGAATTAGATCATAATGAACTATGAATTGTTAATTTGAAAGGAACCAAAGATGATAAATGGGCCTAAAGATCTTGTCATGAATTAAAAGGATAAAATTGGGCATTTTAATGAAAAGAGGCATACTGGACTTAATTGATGTTTAATTGTGCTTTTAATCTGAAATTAGGGTTATATGTTGTTAAAAGGTAACCTTAATATCTTTCGTGAAGAATAGATGAGATAATTAGGGTTTGTGAGTAATTGTATAAAATTAGGGTTTATAATAGTAAAAAAGGAAGTGAAACCCTGATTGCAATAGAAATCCTAAAAGTGGACTAGAAACCCTAGGAAGCGAGCTAGGTTTAATAGATCTTGATGGCATGATCAATAATAAGAAATTGTATGCATATTTTAGGATCTCATTGTATGCTTGCTTGCCTATTTAGATTTCTTGATTGATTGGATTATTCTGTCTCAAATCAGCCTGACAGGTATGTGGTTACTCTTATGGTTAATCGCTTTAGTTTCACGGCAAATCCTGGATGTTTTATCAGTTGCCTAAAAATAACTGCTTGGATGACTTTTATTTCATGCAACTATAAAGTGACTATGATTATCACCCTACATATGCATACATGACTGGATCAGATCCTGGTCCTCCTTTGTGGCTTTGCTAATGATGAAAAGGGTAACCTAGTAAAGGGTCTACTTGTTAAGTGGGACCATCAGGTTATCAAGAGTTAGAAATTGGGCTACCCACATGTAGTGCCATGTGACTCTTTAGCACACCATGAGTTAAGGAGTGGGATACCTATGGGTAGTGCCATGTGACTCAACCCTAGAAATTGGTTCACCGGTTAGGTAGGATCATGAGGGGTTTAATGGGGATCTACCATAAGGAAGGTAGCATCCAGGTCCACTGTAGGGACAGTGCAGAGGCTAGGGTCAGTATGGATTGAGCAGTTATGCTAAAGATGTAAAGTTGTTTGCTAAATCATAATTGACTGCAATATGTTGTTACAGTTAATTGCACGATTACTGTTTCCCCCACATACCGACATATTCATTTATGCTGACCGACGTTTTTTTTGTCAGCGTTTTAGGTACAAGTTGGAAAAGTACAAACAGTAAAGTGGCATATGTGGAATTAAATAAGAATTAAAGTACAAACGAGGATTGGTTAGAATAGACTCCAGATGTGGATAGAAGTATATATCCAAGTTTTTGAAAAAGGTATGCAAAGTTTAATTTTATTAGAGCCTTTCAGTTTAGTTGGTAGAATTTGATAATTATTATTGATTATTTTTTGAACCTTTGATCTGAAAATTGGGATAACGACTCTGACCTCTTGGTTTTCGTTTAATTGGGGGTTACTGGGAGGTGGGGCCGTTACATGGACTTTCATTACCAATGTGACTTGAGACCTATGGGGTCACACACATAGGATGCACCTAGAATAGGAGTTTATTCATGAATGATGCTTAAGTTGATTACTAAATTCTTTTGATATTAAATTTAACAATATTGGTTGATTATTGGATGAGTGGAATGTGAACTGACTTATTTAAGTGTTGAACTTCTCGATTCTAGTGTCAAGTCAATTTGAATTACATTGGGTGAATATTGACTAAATTGGGGCTTGAACCAACCAGTTCACCTAGTAAACTGACCAGTTCAAGGTCTGAAATAACTCGTTCATATTATGAACCACCCGGTACAATGATCAATATGATTAGATCAAGGATTGATGTTGACGTCATGACTTGCATTAATTGAATACTAATTTCAATGTGATTCAAAACAAGAAAGCAAGATTCAAGGGTTAAACCAACTGCTTCACTTATGAACTGACCAGTTCAACTGTGAGCTGACCATTTCAACTATGAACCAACCGGTTCACCATTCGTACCTTCTAGAAAATTCATGAAAAAATTGTCTCTTCAACTCCTAGATGAACTGGAAACCCTGGCCTAGCCATCCTATATAAAGGGGGTAGTCTAGATTTTAGAGATACAACAAAAAGCTATGAAAGTTGTTGTCCTTTCTAGATATGGGAACTAAGAGATCCTGAGAAAGTCCTACCCTTACAAGGGACAAACAACAAGGTAGAGACAACATAGGAGAGTGAATCAACCCTAGTAGGTTGACATTCAAAGACAACTCCTTACCACTAGATTTGGTAGTGCAATGTGGAGTTCTCAATGGTCTGTGTGGACTATAATAGAGGTAGGGAGGTTGTTTCCACCCGCTAGGAGGACAAAAACCAATGATGTTTGTGGTGGTGCTGCCCAGATAGTTGTTTGTGTGCAACTTGCAAAAGAAATACATTGTTGCAAGAGTTGACGTTGGACTTGTTCCAAGACCAGGATATCTCTTGCTACCCTCTTTACTAGATATATCATTGTTTGAGGTGATCTGTTGGTTCAAAAACCAGACATTAAATTGTTGTTTCCACTGCCTTATCGATCGCCCTGAATTTCCAACGGTGGTATTAGAGTCATGTCAATGTACAATGTATTTGGATTTAAATTGACATGATTGGATTTATTTTATTGCATATGATGTGGATATTAAAATGATTAATGTTCATATCCAATTAAATATCACACACAATCCCATATATATATATATATATATATATATATATATATATATATATATATATATATATATATATATATATATATATATATATATATATATCGAACCAATATGTGTCACCTTATTATTATTTTAATGGTGATTGAAAGCATGGTTATGGCCTATGCCCCGTGGCCTTTTGTTCTTTGTTGACTGGTTTTATTTCTTGTTGTTTCTCAGTTTGCATACCGAGCCTCTCCCCTCCTTTTAGAATGTAAATTAATGCTCCTCTTCCTATATTCCCCTCGCATGTAACTCAAGGTTTTTCCTTTTACAATGTAATATGGAATATGATAGTTTTAATTTATGCTTCATCGTGAGAAGGCATTCTACACTAGACGATGACTGGTTCAAATGTAAACCATTTGATTGGAGGAAGAAGGAGGCCAGATGAAGGAGGAACCAATCAAATGGTGGACAAACTGATAGAGTGGAGGAGTCCAGACATCATTTGAACCGGAGACTAGATGAACAATTCAAGAGACCAATTAATCGACCGACCAGGAGGCCAAGTGATCAGCTAAAGAGTTGAACCTATCGACCCAGACTAGTTGCAACACATAATTATGTGAGAACATGTTGCACATATGATGTGGACCTTAGGAGGTAGCAATTCCTTATGGCTCCAAGTAATTGCATTAGTGTGGCCATAACCATTGCTCAAGTTTTATAATTGTATATGTCGTTTGTGGTTATAGCATGCATATGATATGTACTATAAGTATGTGGTGATTGGATATGTATATGTATATATATAAATATAAAATCCCTCAACCTAAAATATTAAGTGTTAGATTCTTTCCATAAGAAATACACATGAAAAACTTGATTGAATAAGCATATGTTACACCAAAGCATGGTTTGATGTCCATCTCATGGAATTTTGATGGTAGTTATGTGGATCTGGCAAACAGGTTGCATATTCTATACTATTGGCTTTTGGGTCTGGATTAACTAGGCTACCTTGATGAGATTTACTACCTAGAAGCATGAAAGTGGATTGTGACAAGGATTTGTGCACACCATCTATCCAAGAGTTGCATTTAGATACAATTGGCAAAAGTCACCAACCTAAATAGTAAAGTTGTGGGTAATCTGCCAAAGCCGACTCATGATTTTATGAAATATGGATCTTGGCTCACTGGAAGGTTGTGCGCTGCAATTATCCAAATTGGTAGTGAGGGCTATCAATTTGAACAAAATAGTGGGAGCGATAATTAATATTGTCAAAATTATCAAATCAAAATAAATCAAAATTATTGACAAATTTCTTTTTTATAAACAAATGGCAAACAAATCATTGTTGTGACCAAATATCAAGAAGAAAAAACTAAATGGGACAAACTTCCATGACTAGTTTTGGAATTTGAGAAGGGTTCTCAATGATGAGCATAAGATCTACATCCTAGATACACCACTTCCAGAGGAACCTACACCTTATGCGCCTAGCACTCAGGTGGATGCTTATTGGAAGTAGGCCAACAATTCCTTATAAAATAAGTACCTTATGATATGTTGTATGAACTATGAGTTGCATGTAAAGCATGAAGAAGTGGGGATTCATGAGATGGTCACACATCTTAATAATATGAACCATGACCATACAAAGTAAGAAAAGTACAATGTCTTAAAGGCTCTCTTTGAGTGAAAGATGACAGAAGGATAACAATATATTTGCATGTGCTCAATATGATTGGGCACGTGGAACATCTAGAAAGAGTGGGATTCCCTTTAAGCTAAGAGTTGGCAATGGATATGATTCTACAATCATTTCCTAAATCATAAAGCTAGTTTATCGAGTGAAATTACTTGAGTAAGTTGGCCAAACCACTGCTAAAATTACTTGTGATGTTGATAAATGTTGAAACAAGAATGAAGAAGGACAAACCTGTGATGATGATTAGCACAGTGATGTCTAATGACAAAGTCAAGGCCAAAAATAGTATTGAGGCTAATCTGAAGTCCAAGTCTTCTACACTCAAAATGAGGAGAAAGGTAAGTGCAAAAGGAATTTGACATTGTAAATTTAAGAAACTAAGGAAGAAGAAGAAATATATAGAGATCTCCACTTCAAGACCTGAGAAGAAGTATGTTAGAACTATGCATATCAAGGGTTGCTACCACTACATTTGAAATATGTCATTCTTGAAATGGGAATGTAATAGAATTAGTGAATTGCTATTATGTACTTGCCATTAAAAACGTCATGTATCATGTATGGACAAGAGTATAATGAATATAATGATGTTTCATTCTAAAACATAAGATCTTATATGGAAATGCCATATGTCTCATAATCTATACATGATAGTTGCAGAGACAAATATGTATATCACATATACTGAATGACTCGATAACTCAGACAATAAATACCTATAGCATTCTCATCTAGAGCCCATTAATAATAAATGCATTTTTGGAATCCATAAGGATGATATTAGGACTCTTTTGGTATGATCTAATATAGACATGAAAGTCTTATTTATTGGGAAAATGACAAAAGCATCTTCACTAGATGTAGTGGGAGAGAGACTATACTATTAGAGATCAAACATGATAATGTATATAAACCTTTTAGAATAAATTCTAGAGGTGGTTATTAGAACCTCATTATATTCGTTGATGATCTTAGTATGGTAGTTTGTATTTAATGAAATACAAGTATGATCCCTTGAAGTGTTCAAGGAAATCATGCATGAAGTACGTAAGTAGCTTGGTAAAAGTATTAGAACATTTCGATATGATCTATATGGAAAATACTTTGAACCAAGAGTTTGAGTACCTATTAGGATACTCTGATAATGTATCACAATGAACTCCACCTAAAACAAAATGATTCATCAAAAAGAATGAATCACACCTTGTTAGTCATGGTGCAATTATCAATAAATCTATCTAATCTTCCAATTTCCATTTGGGCACATGCTTTACACTAAATAATGTATCGTTTGAAATGGTTCAAAAGACACCACATAAGATATGACATGGGAAGTGTCTTAATAGCTATTTTATAAAGATTAGGATTGAATGCTTATATAAGAGAATAATTTCTTAAAAAGCATCTCATATAAATGTTATTTTGTTGAATAGTACTTTTGTAGCCCAATCCAATAACAAAATTGTTTGTTGCCAACATGGTTGTATTTCTAAAGGGAATTTAATTCAAAACGGATCAATGGGAAAAAAGTAGAACTCATAAAGTTCAAGACCAACGAGAAAAAATTGATCCTAAAGAGGTACATAGGAACAAGGAGAATCACAAATTATTATGGAATCTCAAGTTCCTTATGTAACACAAAATCTTATAGATCTAGTGGAACACGTCTTGAGTTTGAAAGATTAGGATATCTTATAACTCAAGAAGGAGGTTTGTTGGTCATAGATGATGAACCAACAACCTACCTATATGCTATTGAGGGACCAGAGTTTGAGATCTAAGATGGACTCAATGTACACCAAGAAGGTATGACCTTGGCAGATCCACATGAAGGGGTAAACCCATAGGGTGCAGAAAGTGGACCAACATGGATGATAGTTTGCAAACCTGTAAGGGTAGATTGGTTGCAAAAGGTTTCAAACAAGTTCAAGGTGTTGAACATGAGGAGATATTTTTACCAATTTCCATGGTTAATCCATCAGGATCATGCTTGCCATTAGAGTTTGTTATGACTATTGTCATATGAATGTTAAAACCACATTCAATAATAGGAATAATTATGAGGATGTGTGGATGACATAGCCTAATGGTTTACAAATCCAATAATGCATATAAAGTATGTAAGCTACAAATTTCAACTGGTGGATTTAATCATGCATCTTAGAGTTGGAATCTTCAATTTGACAAGATAGTCAAAGAGTTTGACTTTAGTCAAAACCAAGATGACATCTATGATTACAAAAGTTGAGTGGGAGAATATTTATATTTCACATAATTATGGGGAATGACATCATTATATTATAAATGTTAAGACCTAGATGAGAAGTACCTTCTTTATAAAGGGTTAGATGAAGAGTCCTATATGATAGTAATTAAGATCTATAAAGATAGATCTAGAAAGCTTCTTGACCTAAGAAAGAGAACAAAATTTGGCAATATGTTAAAGGGGTTCAACATGTAGGACTCAATGAGAGTATCTCACTAAGTTTATTGGGATTAGCCTCTTAAGAGCCCAGTGTCCCAATTCTTGTAAAGAATGTGAAAAACATGAGTAGGACGTCACATGCGTTCACAATAGGATATGGCATGTAAGCAATGTTGTTTACTCATCCTGTTATCTGGTATTTATTAGGCATGACGAGAGGATATGTACTCATCCAGTTATCTCGAATGTATTGGATGTGATGAGTGGATACCATTCATATCCCAGTGAGAATCACTGGACTTTCATAAAGAACATCCTTAAGTACTTGAAAAGTACTAAAGGATTAGTTCCTTATTTATGGTAATAAGGAAGAGTTGGGTGTAAAGGGTTACACCAATGCAAGCTTCAAAAATGATAAATAAAATTAATGATTGCAATCTAAATTTGTGTTTGACTATAAAATGAGAACTAAAATATGAAAAAGTTCAAAGAAAGGGTAGTTGTTTAGTTCAACAATACAAGTTGAGTATCTTAGTGTTATGAACACAATAGAGGATACTATATGGATCAAGAAGTTCATGTATATGAACTTGTGGGAGGTTCCAACCACTGATGACATAGTAGAAATACTATGACAACAATGGATCTGCTAGATACAAGGAAATTCATATAGCATACTACGACACTTTCATCTCATATGAGAATTCATAGAGCAAGTAGTGTGAAAACTTACAAAATACCTACTATAAGCATATGTTGATAACCCACTATAAAAGCACTTGCACAATAGAAACATGATGGATATGTTAAGATCACTTGGAATAAGATTCATGGGTAATTGTCTCTAAGTGCAAGTGGGAGTCTATTAGTATGTATACCCAAAGAGACATCATATGATGATTGTAATACAACATCATATACTTGATTTGATAATGATAGAGGTAATTACATCTATTATATTTGTTTCAATCATGAGATGATGACATAGAATAGTAGATGTCAAAAGAATAATGTTACTTGATGACATATGTCTTTAGGTTGAGGACCTAAATAATGAGAACATATGTATGATAAGAGCACATGAATTCTTATTATGTTCCTAGTCAGATATTATTGTGGAAGAAAAATAGACAATGGTAATACACAAGACCAAAGTGTGTGTTGGTTGATGACAAAATCTCATTATTCATGATATATGATATCAAAATTAAGCACATAGGTACATGTAAAAAAACAATGTATGGTACATACCTACCTTGAGAGTGATACACAGAGACCATGGAATGGTAGTCGAAATCAACTCCCATAGTGATAGTGGTGATTGTGGTTCTTAGATCTGAATTCACCATGCTCATCACATGTCATTCATTGCACTTTGACATCATCCAACATGACCTTGAATAACCATTGCCATAAAGGTGAGCCTCGAGTACTCTTGACACATTGGGATTGACTGTGAGTGGTGTAGATGGGATTTGTCCTTCCTATGGGATTTAATATCTTGGCCACTTGATAAGTGAGATTGAGAAGTGTATGTCCATACTCATGTGAATAAATATATGATATGTGAGCTCACATGCATCTCAAACAACCTGTACTGGTTCAAGGAATATGGATTAAATGTTGAAGAGGATAATGATTCCATGCCTCAGGTTCAATTTGGACATCAGATACAAAGGAACTATACAATTATGATAACACTAATAACATATTGTAGGTTGAAGTTGTTCTCCAACATTCCAATTACTTAGAAATGATGTGTTTCTAGATACCACTCATTGCTTGTTATGTCATAAGTTAGTTATGGACCCTCACTGCTAATGTAACTTGGGACCTATAGGGTCACACACATAGGATGCACCAAGAATAGGAGTTTATTCATGAATAATGTTTAATTTGATTTTTAAAGTGTTAAGGTGTTCACTTTAAGCAACAATGGTTGAAAATTAGTTGACTGGACTGTCAACTGACTGATTCAAGTGTTGAACAAATAGATTCAAGTGTTAGGTCAATTGAAACTACATTGGTTGAACGTTGCCTGAACTAGGGCATGAAACAACTGGTTCACCTAGTGAAATGACCAATTCAAGTTATGAAATGACTGGTTCAACTTGTGAACCACCCAGTTCAAAGATCAATACGATTGGATCAATGATTGATCCTAACGTCATGATTTGAATTAATGGATTATTGAATGGTAATGTGATTCAAAATAGGAAAGTAAGCAAACCAACCAGTTCAAAAGTTGAACCAATCTGTTCAATAGTGAACCAACAGGTTCACTGTTTGTAGCTTCCAAAAGATTTATGAAATTGCATATCTCCAACTCCCGGATGAAATGAAACCTTGACCCTGGCCATCCCATATAAAGGGGGATAGTATAGGCTTTCAAAGACCCAACAACTAGCTCTTACAATTGTGGTCCTCTCTGGTTGTGGTAACCAAGAGAGACAAAGCAAGTCCTACCTATAAAAGGGAGGGACAACAAGGGAGAGACAACACGAGAAAGAGAATAAAATCTGTAAGGTTGAGATTTAAAGGGACAACTCCTTCCTACTGGCTCTGGTAGCACAATGTGGAGTTCTCAGTGGTTCACATGGACTACGATAGAGGTGAGGAGGCTGTTTCGACCTGCTAGGAGGACAAGAACCACCAATGTCCATGTTGGTGTTGTCCTCACATTTGTTTGTGTGCAACTTGTGAAACAAACACACTATTGCAAGTGTCGCAACCCACCATGTTGAATGATATTACTCAAAACCAAAACATTATTGGCCACTAACTAATCACATCACTAAAATGGGGCATAATTAAAACCCAATAAATATTTTTAAACAGGTCCAAGATCATTTAGATAAAAGCCCAACATCTTGCATAAGAGAATATACCTTACCATGTATCTTTACAACTATAGTGTGACCTCGTCCACAACCTGTATACAAAAGGTGCTATACACATATGCGTCATGTACAAATGTTAGAAAGTTATCAAAAACTCAAGTCAATGAAACATCATGTAGAAAACGTACCCACCTAGACCGGAGAGTACATGGATGACTCTAGGACACGCTAAACAACTAATCAACCTTATTCCATGGTTTGTCACAAATGAAGATTTGGTGACCCACCAGGTGAGACCCATGTACCGCTTAGAGACATAACTCTCAACAATGTTTATTGCTAACAGTAAATATGTAAATAAACAGATAAAGTAGATATTATTACAAAATTGAAATACCAAACATAACCTTTACTAAGAACAGTTATAGACAAAGTTTTAATTGTAGGATTGGAAGATTAACATTATTCACAAAATATTAGACATAGCTAACACCATAAGCATAGTTGATTTATCTTTCTTCAAAATACATAATCTAAATATTAAAAGAGACAAAGCAAGGGTTATCATCCAATGTGAATCATAGCATAACCTTAACAGGTATGCTATACTGCTAAATTAAATCTTTTGTTAAGCCCTGGGCAGTTTGAGGTGTAACACTCAAACTTCCAACTAACCAGTGTGAAGTGACAATCAGATACATAAAAAATATAGGAGAGCTGCGATACTAAGATCTCTTCCCTTCAGTCAGTATGAGTCATCCATAGAACATATTAGTGAAGTTGCAACCAACCTAGTCCGGCCTAGGTACACAAGGCACAACACTATAAACTAGGGTATTCAACCCTACAATCTGAGGTACAACCACAGCCGTCCTCAACCCTACAATCTAAGGTACAACCACAGCCGTCCTCAATACATCATATATATATATATATATATATATATATATATATATATATATATATATATATTCATTTGAGACATGACCTCATGATTTTCCAAAAACTTGGGATCAAGATGAAAATGATATACCCTCCCTACACCTGCATATACTCATCAGTATACGACTCTGAGTTTCCCTTCTCGAATACTCATTTTACTATCCAACAAGTCCTGACACTAGAGTAGTTCTACAACATAGGGCACTACATGATTAGGGTTTACTTGATTAATTAAGCCAATTGGGTGAATTCATGATGCATCAAACAAGTTTGCATACAAACCTAAAATTGTTTCTACAAAATCATTGGTATATAACAACTCTAGAAGATATAAAACCATGAGACATATTCCTTATCACAACAACATAGTATGCCATTCCATTACCACCCATGAAGAGGGTTAAACTTCCATTTAGGCTCAAACATGCCCAAAGGCCATTTAGACCTTTTACAATATTGTCATGTAAGCACATCATTATCATCTTGAATATGTAGATGGTTCAGAACGTCACAAGAAAACTTGCTACATTCAAATTTTATGAAAGGGTTTATCAATCATAGAAGTTAGGACATCTCCAAGAGAAATATAAAACAATTACCTTAGAATCGTAACCAATAGCTGAATCTTTCAACATCAATTAGAAGAGCTATGATATTCTCAAAAGTAACATAGTAGGTTTACCATTAGCAACATGAATTGTATCAATCCATCAATTCAACATTAGATGAAGATTGAAGTATTAAACTATAATCTATTAACCATTGCAATATAGTTTCAAGAATTTGGATTGCATCTGTGTCCCAAATCACATACACATAGGTATAATATCAGTTCATTAATCACATTAGGCAATACATAGGTAAACCATCATTTCATTGGCACTCTTAGGTAAACCATTATTTCATTAACACTCTTAGGTCACTCCTTGATTCTTTTAAGTCATACAACAATACCATAGATTAATTCATATACTTATTTAAAACATCAATTCTATATCTAGAATCCCCATCAGAATGTTGATGTACTTAGTCAAAAACAAAACCATCAGATATTTGAAGCACTTAGCCAAAAGAATAACCATCAAATCATTGATGACTCAACCATAATACCATTGAATCATTAACATTACTTTTCCAAAAACATGCCCATCGGTTCATCAGTGGACTTAGCCAAAACATAACCATCAATTCATTTATGTACTTAGCAAAAAGAAATCCATTGGTGCAAGGACAGCAAAACCATCGAATTGTGTTCTAGATAAAACATCACTATATTCATCATGTAAGTTGATTGGTTAATTGGTATACATAGATAAAACTCTCAAGGGAAGGCCATAGGTTCTTATACCACAAGGAGAAGACATTAAATTATTAAACTACTAGGAGATACCATCAGATTCCTAGCATCCTTACAAAAACCATCACTTAGATGAGAAACCCTATGTTCTCAACCCTTGAGGGAAAGAGAAAACAATCTGATGATGCATCTAGGCATTCAAAGGTGCAACATATCAAAAATTATGAAGAGTAGTATGACGCAGAACACATAAGTGGAAATTATAGATAGAACCCTAGAAATGGAAAAATTGCAGAAAGGCCCACATAAACACATAATTTGCATAACTTAAGCAAAAAATGTCCAAACTGGACCAAATTTGAAACATATCTTTATCTCATGTTATAATAGCATAAAATAATGTTTTGTTATGGAATTAAGAACCCAATTTAGTTATTCAAGCATGTTTAACCATTAAGCCAGGTTAGGGGTCTTATAATCATAAACCCCTAATAGGGATTTTGCCCCCAAAATTTGAAGAAAACAAAGATGGGTACTTCCTACACATCTCATCCTCTAACTTCCATGTGGCTTCTGCCACCTCATGGGGATGTGATACACCTTCACTAAGTCTATCCTACTTCCTCAACTTCTGCACTTTCTTATATAGGATCAATATGTGACCTTCCATATACCAAACATCCTTATCCAACTCAACCTCCACTGGATGTAACATTTGTTCTACTTAGGATGATACTTCCCTACCATGGAAACATGGAAACTATTTGTTCCACTAGTACAACTCCAGTGGCAACTCCACCTTGTATGCCACTTTTCCAACTCGTCTCAAGATAGCATAAGGTCGCATAAACCTGGGAGCCAACTTACCCTTATTACCAAGCCTCAGCACACCTTTCCAAGGGGAAACCATGAGATACACAAAGTCTCCAGCTTGAAACTCTAACAGCCTATGATGGTTGTTGGTATATGACTTCTATCTGTCTTAAGATGCCTTCAATTGTTGCTAGCTCACTTTGATCTCCTCTAGTAGTTATTATTGTTGGAAAACTCGATCAGACTCAAATGGGCATCTCAACTGCCAAAAACATGACATATGTTCTCAAAAGATTCTCTAACATCTAAAAGTTCTTTTCAGATTGACATTCTGACTACAAGTAAAAATGTTGTTCTGATCTTCAACTGTATCCCTACAGGATTCTGACATTCCACCTCGACTTGTTGATAATTGGAAGCTTGGCTACAAACTCTGCAACCTCATGTTTCAGACTAGGCTATTAGCACAGATCCTATAGATTGTGATACATCTTTGTACATTCAGGGTACATTGCATACATTGTGTATTGGGCCTTCTCAAGTACTTTTTTACTCACACCCTGAACATCTGGAACCATTGTCTGGTTGAGGAAACACACTACCACATCATCAAACTCATGGAATCCATCATGCGTCTGACTACCAAACTCTATTCTAATGATTTGCATTATGGTATAATCCATCTGGGCATGTTTGGTCTACTGTAGTTGCACCAACAATTAAGCCAACAGAGATACTTCCAATTGTACGTTCGTTTGCTATAGTAACACTAGCATGTCCTTCTTATCACGCACTAAGGAGTATAATTGTGCTTTATATGCAAATGCTGATGAAAATAGCTTTTTGCTCCATACATTAGCCACTACATTCGACTTAATAGGATGATAGCCTATCTTGTAGTCATAGTTCTAAATTAGCTCCATCCACCTCCCCTTTCTCATGTTCAACTCATGCTTTGAGAACATATATTGAAGGTGTGAAGATTTGATACTTTTCCATACAAAACGTTCTTCCAAATATTCAAAGTTATATCTAAAGTAACAAACTCTAGGTCATGGGTTGGATAGTTCTCCTTGTGTTACTTGAGTTGTCACAAAATAAAAGAAGCAACATTCTTGTCCTGCATCACCACACACCCAAGCCATCCTTTGAGGCATCATAGAGAATGACATGACCTTTCCCTTTCTCTGGAAACACTGACACTAAAGCACTTGTCAACTTCTCCTTCAACAACTAAAAAGAATGATGACTCTTATCATTTCAAAAAAAAGCATTTCCCTTCCTAGTCAACTTGGTCAAAGGTAGAGAAACTACACTAAAGTTTTTAAATGAACCTCTTTTATTGTTTTTCTAGACCTTGGAAACTTCATACCTTATTTAGTTTCTTAGTCTACTCCCACTTTAGCACTGACTCCACCTTCTTAGGGTCTACACAAACACCCTTTTCAGATATAACATGGACTGGAAAAAGACACCCCAATCAACCAAAAGTTGCACTTGTTGAACTTGGCATACAATGAGTGTTTTTGCAACAAATCCAGTGCTTGGGGAAGATGTTGTACATGCTGCTAACTTTATCTAGAGTATATCAAGGTATCATCTATAAACACAGCCACAACTTGATCAAGGTACGACCTTAACACCCTATTCCTCAAACTCATAAAATCTAATCATGCATTGGTTAGTCCAAATGGCATAACCAAAAACTCATAATGACCATACCTTGTCCTAAAATCATTCTTAGGTATGTCATCTACCTTGATCCTCAACTGGTGATATGCCAACCTTAGGTCTATCTTGGGAAACATTATAGCACCTCTCAACTGATCAACAAATCATCTATCCTTGGAAAGAAGTTGTTGTACTTCACTATGACCTTGCTCAACTATTGGTAATCTACATAAAGTCTCACAGAACCGTCCTTCTTCTTCCCAAACAACACTGAAGCTCCCCAAAGGGAAGTGTTCGGTCTTGTAAAGCCTTTCTCTAGCAAAACTTGCAACTTCCTCTTCAACACTTATACCATAGGTACATTTGAGATACTAGAATTCATCGCCTTGGTATCTACTACATGGGATAAGAAAACCTCACACCCATGTCTCATTAGCTTCTCTGTCATCACATCTGACACCAAACATGTAGGATGAATCTTCCTACCACCTTGGAAAGTCTAGGAGACATCCCCATCACAAAACAACACAATTTTAGATCTATAGTCCAAAATAACCTTATACTTCTCCAAGGTATCCATCCTTAGGATCACATCAAATCTATGCATACCAAGTGGCATGATATCCACTTGAATGTTGCGTCCTGAGAAAGAAAGAACACAAGAGGGATGGACCTCCTACAACACAAGAGAACTGGCCAAAGGGTTTCTAACAAGAGGCTATCATGTGTTCAGTAAATAGAGAAACTATAAATTCGTATGTATCATTCATTTCCTCATTTAGATTCATTGTCGTCTTCTTAGGAACTAACATGATTATTATACTTTGTTGCTCTTTTCTTGTTAACTATTATCATTCTTGTGTGTCCTCATATGTTATCATGTTTCTTATCCTCCTACCAAGGGATAGTTGATCATATTTCATACTCTTATGATTTAATAAAAACAATCTCTATTTAATCTCTTTTACATGTCATGATAATTTTACTTGAACACTTTCTTACACGCATGGATTGGTATGAGATTAGCTCACCTTTCACTTTGTTCATCCATTGTTGTCCTCATTCATTATCTCATACCACATGTATTATTGGAGTTCTCTTATTATATGAATTTTACACCTTAAGCCATTATGATAACACATATTCATCTCTCATTTACCTCATGATCTTCTTGAATCACAATTTCAAGAAATCCTTTTTACCATATTTATATTTAGATTTAAGCTTCAGAGAGTCATATTTTATTTATTCTCCAAACACTCAGATTTTTATTGTGTTAGGATGTGGTTCTTATCTATCTAGTGGTAATATTAGTGCATTTTCACCACAATTTCTTATTTATTATGCTCTTTGGATTGTTTCCAACTGATTACTTGGTCAGAGTAATCAAAAGGCTATGAATCAAAGAGTTCCCACTTACCTTTTCTTTAATAATTGAATACTTGACTAGGGCATCCAAGTACTGAGTTCAGGAAGCATGCTATATGTCAATGTCATGTTCATTACTTTAGTTATCATACTAGTCCTAAGTCATATTGTCCATGTAGACTTAGTGAACCCTAAGATTTCATGCCACCAAATGTGGCAACCCGCCACACTGTATGAGATTACTCAAAACCAAAATATGATTGATCACTGATTAATCACATCACTAGAAAGGGCATAATTAAAACCAAATAAATATTATTGAACATGTCAAAGAACATATCGTACTAGATATCTTTGCAACTATGCAATGACCTCATCCACAACTGGTACACAAAAGGTGCTATCCACATATGCATCATGTACAAATATCAGAATGTTATAAAAAACTTGAGTCGGTGAAACATCATCCACAAAACTTTGCTGCTCGAACCTAAGAGTACAAGAATGACTCAAGGAAACACTAAACAACTAATAAAGTTATTCTATGGTTCTATAGGACAACTCGTTGCTGCCATGGATCTAACAGTGCTACTGGAGATCACCTAAAAATATGTGGTGATCCATGAGGTGAGACCCATGTCCTAGTGAGAGATATAACTCTTAACAATGTTTATTTCTAGCAACATATCTATAAATAAACATATAAAGCAGATAATATTATAGAATTGAAATACCAAATATATACTTCAGTAAGAACAATGTTAGGTAGAGCCTTAATGGCAGGATTGGAAGATTAACATTATTAATAAAAGATTAGACATAGCTAATACCTTAATCATAGTTGATTTATCTTACCGCATTATACATCATCTAAATATTAAAAGAGGCAAAGAAAGGGTTATCATACAATCATAGTATAACCCTAACATATATGATATGCGACTTAATTACATATTTAAAGTTTGAAGTGTACCACTCAAACTTCCAGTTGACCGCTGCAAAGTCGCAATCAGCTCCATACAAGATATAGGAGAGATGAAGTCCTAATATCTCTTCCAATCGGTCAGTATGAGTCCATCGTAGAGACATATTAATGAAGTTGCAATCAGCCTAGTCTGCCCTGAGTACACTGCCATGACACTAGAAACTAGGGTATTACATTATTATCTGAGATACAACATATATATATGTGTGTGTGTATATATATATGTATATATATGTGTGTGTATGTATATATATATGTATATATATGTATAAATATATATATATGTGTGTGTATTTCCGAGACACATCCTCAACCTCTCTCCAAAAGCTTTGGATCAAGATGACAAGGATATACCTCCCTGCACCCGCATAGAATCAAGAGTATACGACCCCAAGTTTTTCCTCTAGAATACTCATTTTACTATCCATAAAGTCATGACAGTGGACTAGTGGACTAGTTCTATGATACAAGGCACTACATGATTAGGGTTTCACTTTATTAATTATGCCAATTGGATGAATTCAGGATGCATCAAACAAGTTTACATAAAAACCCTAAATTGTTTCTACAAAACCATTGGTATATAACAACCATAGAGGATATAAAATGTATGAGACATATTCCTTATCACAACATCATAGTATATACCAGTCCATTACCACCCATGAACATGGGCATCGTCATCTAGGCATGTTGCTCTGATCTCCCTACACCTAGGAATTTGTCTGGGCCAGGGTTATACTTTGATTTAGTGTCAAACATGCCCAAACATCATTTAGACAATTCACAATACTCTCCTGTAAGGATATCATTATCATCTTGAGATATGTAGAGGGTTCATAATGTCATAAGAAAACTTGCTACATTCTGACCTAATGAAATGGATTCATCAATCAAAGAAGTTAGGACATCTCCAAGAGAAATATCAAAAAATTACCTTAGCATTCATAAGAAACTACTAAATCTTTAAACATCAATCATAAGAGTTATGCCATTCTCAAAAGTAACATAGTAGGGCTACTATTAGTAGAATTTTATTGTATCCATTCATCATTTCAATACTAGATGAAGATTGAAGTATTAAACTACCATATATTAACCATTTCAAGATAGGTTCAAGGATTTGGATTAGATTTATGTCCCAAATCACTTACGCATAGGTAAAATATTAGTGCATTAAACACACTTAGGTAATACATAGGTAAACAATTATTACATTATCACTCTTAGGTAAACACATAGGTAAACCATCATGTCATTAACACTCTTAGGTAACTCATCAATTCTTTTAACTCATATAGAAATACCATCAAGTCATTCTTATACTTAGTTGAAACATCAATTCTAAATCTAGAACTAGAATCCCTATCAGATTGTTGATGTACTTAGTAAAATAAACCATATGAACATGTTAAAGAACTTAGCCAAAAGAATAACCATTGAATCATTGATGAACTCAACCAAAATAATACCATCAAATCATTAACATTACTTAGCAAAAAAATCCATTAGTGCAAGGACAACAAAACCAGTGGATAGTGTGCTAGATAAAACAACATTACATTCATCAAGTAAGCCCATCAGTTCATTTATATGCATAGCTAAAACCATCATATCATTAGTATACTTAGCCAAAAACATGACCATCGAATAATTAGGGTACAATGTATAAAGCACATCCATCGCATCATGAGAGTTCCTAGTCAAAAACAAACAAGACCATCAGATAATTAGGGTACTATGTCTAAAGCACATCCATCACATCATCAGAGTACTTAGCCAAAAACAAGTCCATTTGATTATTAGAGATCTTAACCAAAAACAAAACCATTGGATCATCAAGGTACTTAACTAGAAATCAAAACCATAGGTTCATTTTCAGCAAGGTCAACTCGTTTTCCGAACTTAACCATTGGATTTTTTACTTGCATATCCATTAGTTCATTTATCAAGTAGTGTGAATATTTCTCACTCTAGGTAATACAATCATATCCTACTCTTTAACAACCCATTATTCCAAGGAAAAGTATAACCATTGATGTAGAGACTAATTATGACCATCAATTTCAACACTAAGTAATATAATCGATTCATTTATACTAAGGGAGAAATCAATTATTCACACTAAGTAGAACCAATCTTCCATAACTTTAAAACCAAGATAGTTTATGTCCAAACTAGAAGAAACATTTATATGATCTAAGGATAGTTTAACAACACACGTCTACCATGCATGTATGTAAAGTAGTGCACATAAGATCATTTATTTCCATAATACAAGTTCTAGCATATGATCCATATGGGATACGTTAAAAGAAAGCAAGAAACGGGATGAATGTTATATAACTTGCCTCAAGATGAAGATGAACGTCCAAACAACATTGTGACCCAAGAAAACCCTAGATTTGCACCCCTAAAGCTCCAAGATAGCACCTTTCTACAAAAATAAGGTATATCTAGAGCAAAAAGAGAGAAGAAAAGAGTCTCTTCAACCACATTCATGACATTCCATCAAGAACTCTAGGGTTCTACCCATGGATGAGGAGATAAGAAAGAAAATAGAAAGGAAACTAGATAAGGAAAAAAGATCTTACTTGGTTAGGGCAAGAAACTAGGTTATAAGGCCCTAGAGATGCTTAATCCAAACCCTAGAGCAACATGCACTCATGATCTCTCCAAGCTTCATCCTCCAAGAGCTCCTCCTTCACAAAATGATGGTCTAGGGTTTCTATAAAAGAAAGAACAAGATAAGGGTGTAAAGAGTTCCTTTGTGAGAGTAATAGAGGGTATATATAGCCAAGGAGAGAGAGAAAGGTGGTCAAAAGGTTGAAAAACTAGCTTGCCATGTGTCAAAACTCAAAATCTATCTTATTCATGCATGTCAGAACTTCCATCATATCTTTATCAAGGTTATGAATTGATTCATTCCTTAGTGAAATCATCAAGTTGTAATATCAGAGGACCCACCGGATTATGCATATGTATCATCAGAAAAACCATCAAATTCTAGGGTTTACTTAGCCATTTTGTAGATTATGTCTTCCATCAGATTGTGTGATTCAACCAAGGTAGCCATCAGATTATGGGCCTCAAGGGAAGGTCATAGGATCATCTACCACAAGGAGAAACCATTGAATCATTCATCTACAAGGTGATAGCATTGGATTCTTATCATACTTAGAAAAACTATCACTTAGGTGAGAAACCCTAAGTTCTCAACCCTAGCCAGAAAGAGAAAATAATATGATGATGTAGCTAGGAATTCAAAGGTGAAAATACATCAAAAATTATGAAGAGTAATATGAAGAACAACATGCATGTGCGGAAATTAGTGATAGAACCCTAGAAATTGAGAAAATTCAACAAAGGTCCCCAAAAACACATATATTGCATAACTTAAGAAAACAAAGTCCAAATTGAACCAAATTTGAATTATATATTTATCTCCTATTCTCAAAGCATAAACTAAGGTTTGAATATGGAATTAAGCACCCAATTATGTCAAGAATGTTTACCATTAATCCACGTCAGGGGTCTTACAATAAGAGTTGTCGCTAGACTTGCTCGAGGACCAGGTATATCTCTTGCTACCTTTTTTATTAGGTACATCATTGTTGACATGATCTTGTGGTTTGGGAATCAGACATTAAACTTTTGTTTCTATTGCCTTATCGTCGTCCCAATTTCCTAATAGGTAAGTGGTCCATGCCCATGCGTGTTGATACTTGTTAACATTAATATATTTACATGTTTCTTAGATAAGAAATTTTGATTTATGTGTTCTAGTGTTCTAAGATTTTGAGTAAGATTTTAAGAAAAATTATGAGAGCTCCCTCTTCTCTCTAGGGTTTCCTCCGATGGGGGGAGGGGCGTCGTTCCCTCCCCTTGGCCCTTCTCCACTCCGATCTCCCTCCCCTCTTCCCCCCTACCCTCTTCTCCACCTTATTCCTCTCCCAGCTTCCCCTGGTGGCTCCACTGGTGACCAGTCGTATTCCTCCATCTGCTGGTGGTGTGGCCTGAGCTGCGGCGAGCCTGCTCTTAGAGCCTTAGTGGCTTCTTGTCCTGTTGGGCCACTGCTTGCACTCTCCGGGTCCCCCCTCTGGTGGCTCTGCTTGCTCTGTGGGTCCTCGTGACCTTTGGTTGAGCACCTGGGGTCCCTCCTACGGCGGCGGTCAACCTTCTTGGTTGCATGCTCCCTCACCTGGGCTCCCTTGCTCGCTCATCCGCTTTTTCTGGGGCCTCAACTCTGACTTGTGCCCCCGGGCCATCAGCTGATGATCTGACTGCAAGCTGCTGCTCCTGGCCGTCTCTCTGCCGCGTGGACCTACTCCGGGTGGCTTCACCATGCGAGCCCACCTACACATGTTCCCTGACCAGTTTGGCCCTCTATGGCCTCACAGTGCCCCCCTTGGATTGGTTGAAGGGTGGATGAAGTGTTGCGGTGCCCAGCCAGCGGTGCTTCCTTTTTGGCGGCGCCTTCAGATATGGGGTGTCCCGACATAGTAGAGGGATTCCTCCATCCTCACGTTGGTGCTTCGCTGCTAGATGTAGGGTGATTGAGGTGCTTGGCGCTTCCTGGAACAAGCTTGTTTCCCCCTGCTGCTGTGAGATGGAACACCCCCAAGGTGTTCATTGAAATGACTCTGTGCAAACAGGGGCATCTCGTCCAATGTTTGGCGTCGGGACACTAGTTGGTTGTAAGTGTGGACTGGTTCTTTGGGGAGCAGAGCATTTTTGTTCCTATTCCCCTTAAGTTCTTATTCCTTGCAACAAGGTAACATCGCTCAGGCGTTTGTTGTGGTGCTTCTGTGCAAACAGTAGCATTCAAAGTATGTTCATTCTGTTTTCATCGGACCGCAAGTTGGAGCCAGCTGGGGAGTAGGAGATGATGCAGCTGCTTGATCTCAGTCCCCGCTCCTCACAATTTGTGGGTTTATCAAAAGCTAGTGAAGAGAGGTATATGGTCTACAATTTTGGATTCTTCTGTTCTTTACTGCTCTAGTGTTCTGGTTCTGTTAAGAAAGTAGGATGTTTTCGTGCTTCTATGTTCTGGCTTGGACTACGTCTAAGTTATGGTTATCTTAAGAAGCCTAGGTTTGTAGTGTAGGTGTTATGTCCCTGGAGATCTTGGTCTGATGGGGTGTAGCCTACATGCATCGCCTTTGTGCTCATACTTTGTGGGTGTTTTTTTATGCTATTGAGTGCTAGTCTATGCATAAGGCTTCGTGTCATTAGGTTGAGTTTTTTAGGGTCAAAGTTTTTTGTACAATCTTAGGTCTGTTCTGGTCTCTTACCTTTAATTACCAACTTGTTGGGATCAAGGTTTTAGCTTTGTTGTATGGGGTACTTTGTGCCCAAAGTTTCAGGTTTTAGTTTTTGCTGTATGGGGTACTTCGTGCCCAAAGATTTTGGTATTATAGAAACACATTTTTTTGACCGACCAAAAAAAATATTTAGAGTAAGATCTGTAATTATACTTGTCATACTATCATGGTTGTGTTCTGACACATACCCAATATCTCAAGTAGAGATATGTCATTAAGATTCCATAGACTAATTGTGATTCATGAATGAGGTGTTCAGGACAAAATTAAAGGATCATGTTCTTGTAATATTTCTCAGTAATATTTCATATTAAAATATAAGAATACAAGATAAGACATGCAACTGAGATACTCATACTTGATGATGTGGAATAACATTGTATATAAGATTTCAAGTAGAAATATGCTATTAAGGTTTCTTATAAAGATTGGGATTTGAGAACTAAGAAGTTATTTAAATTTCTTATGATGATTAATATATAAGAGTTAAGTACAATATCAGAATTTTGAACATATTAAGACATGATCAAGTTTTCAAGATAATTATCATGTTAAGATCAGAATGTATTGAAAATTAAGATCATAATAATGTTATAATATTAGGATGTACTAAGTCATGATTAAGTTCCAAGATAATATTTGTATATATATCCAAGATACTAGGTTATAATAAGACTATAAGATCAGAGTGTATCAAGATTCATCTCAAGATCAGATTTATAATATGAAATCAGATTATGGAGTTAGACCAAGGCCCATGTCAACTCAAGAGACATTACTTAGGCCCTTTTTTGCTAAGACTTGTGGCCTAGGCACCCTAGTGCAAGACAACATAAGAGAGACATGACCCAGGCCCTTTATGCAAGTCATGAGACCCAAACCCTTAGTGCAGACTGATTTAGATACATAACCATGCCTAGTGCATAGGTTATGTGACCAAGGCTTTAGTGCAGGTCAGGAGACCCAGGTACCAAAGTACAAGTGTCCAAAGAAATATAGGTAAAAAGAGAAGAACTAAGTTAAATACAAAAGAGATAATTATATTTTAGATTCTATAAATAATGCCAGTTCCCGATAAATAATGTTTAAGTATGTTTTATAGTTTTCATCAAGTAATGTATATATTAGAATATTCATGACACTTATGCTAAGGATCATTTTTTCAATGCATGGATGCGTACAAGATGTCTACAGGTGAGGATCAGGAGCAAAACTAGCACCTAGAGACTTGGAGCACAAAGATAGAGAAGGATAAGATCTAGCAGGGTGCCAACTACAAGACGATCCTCATATTTATAGATTCAACTATATGTTTCAATGTTTAGAATTTTAGAGTAAAGACTACATCTCAAGATGTTAAGTAAGTTTTTCATATGATACTAATTATGTTTCTCTTGTAAGAACAATTATGAGAATGTTAAATAATTTCACAATTATGATGATGTTTAATATTTTCAATTTGTGTGACTGATTATATTGTTATTATGAATTCCAACTTTATGTAATGCCCCCTTGCGTACACGAGTTATGGATTACTTTGTGGTGCTTCCGCTATATTCCTGAGTGTGCCCGGGGAGGGTGTTATATATTGATTTAGAATCTATTATTGGTAGAATTTTAAAGGCAAGATATATCAGTTATTAATTACTAATATATAATATCTCCTTTCATCTTGATGAATCTCGCTCATTTACCAGTTAAATTCTTATAATATATTCCTCTTGAATAAAACCAACTTTATTGCACCTTATCTTATAATACCCAATACTTACACTTACCCACAAACCATTTTTATATTGAGCACATTTTCTCTTATTTCTTCCCCATTTATGTTTGTACTCCCAAACCACCCAAGTGAATGTTATCTAGAGAACATGCTTCATGAAGAATATTTCCTAGGACTTTGGACTTCAACAATTTATCTAGATAACATGCTTCAAGAAGAACATATCCTGGGAATTTGGACTTCAATGATGACTTGAGATCGATGTATTCCCTCTGTGACAAGTCCCTTTTATGTAATATAAACTGTATATTTTCTCTTTAATTCTACCAACATTGGTGGAGAGGAAAAGAACCACTAAAATGCTAATGTCACATTTTAATCTATTACTATATTATAACATTTTTTTCATGTATGTTTTTTAGAAATGAAAATACCATCCTTGTTGAATTCATGTTTAGTGTGCTTGGATCTGATAGGAATTTATTCCTCATAGTAACAAGTGCATCTCCTCTATGGTATCACTCATTACAAGAATGAGATTAAAGATATCATAGTTGATTAATTTGACTATTTCAAGTTATAAGATTTTCTTTGTAGGTAGGTGCCTTATGTATGCAATAACATGACCATGTTGAAGATATTGGGGTCCTACCCCTGAGTCTCTAAGTCTCTAGACACCAGTTGGGGTACCAATCCCTTCTTGACTTTGTCTCTTCTACATAGTAAACCACTTCTTACTTCAGACTCAACCTTTGATAACCCTAATTGCGCGTATCATATCTCAATTTGTAGGAATTTCCCCTTTGTCTTTTAGTGATGGCTCCTACATTCTTCTGGATTTGAATTTCAACTCAAATATTATTGTGTGTACTCTATCGTGACGTCTCTTGACTTAATTATTCCATAGTTCATGCCCTAACCATTCTCTTTATTGTATTTTCATGTGCACTCTTAACTACATTCTATTTGAGATTGAGCATGTTAAATAATAATAATTGATCCATATATTAATATGTAGATCCATGACACCCATTTTGCTAAGTGATATCTATAACTCACTCAATTACGGTTATGCATGCCTCACGACTAACTTGGAGTTTCTTTAATATAGTCTTGTGAAATTCATTCTATTTTTTCTTTATATTTTAAAGAACACATGAGTTATTGTGGACAAAATTATCTCTTCACACATAGATTCATCAAATGGATCCAAGTCCAAGTATAATAAAAACTAAATATAAATTCGTGATAGTTCAAATATCAGTTAAGAATGAGCAATTTGTATTATTTTTCAATCAAAAAAATATTAAATATGTGTATCGAAAATACATGGCATTACATTGTTTCCTAATAGAGTTCTTTTAGGCATAATAAATCTATTTACGAAAAGTGGATCATGTAATTTATTTATAACTAAAAATGTATTGGTTTGAGAATTAATGAAACAGCATGCCATGCATAACTAGTTAATAAACTCTTATATTTAGTGCAATTCTATATAGTAGAAAAGAGGTAGAAAAGAAAGCCAACACTATATTAGGAATGGCTTTTTGTGACATAAACATACATATTGAGATTCAAATTTAAAAGAAATTATTCAACAAAATACATACATCCCAATATGAAAATGAAATTACATGTTGAGAAGTTCATCTATAGGGTTTTGACTGTTCTAGGTGCACTGTGAATCTTCATAATACACTCATATAAAAATTTCATAATTCCAAGCATAGATTGTAAATCCATATATCGATTGTTGCTTGATCAACTAGGGTCGACATATAAAATGACACAATATTGTTAGATCAATTTTTACTATTGAATATCGAGCATGAAAGGAAAATTGTGTCAACCTTCCTTGATGGCAACCATGCCATAGACAAAAAAGTTACAAAAACCAATTGAACCTAGAATAGTCCTAGCAGAGAATCAATTTGAATCACCCTCCTAGAATTATATGATTTTTTAAACATAGAAAGGGGGAGAAATATGGAGGCCCTCCTTAAGAACTGATAGTAACTAAAAAATTGAATAAACACATATAGGGATGTAACATTACATTGTCCTCATGTTTTACATTAAACAATAAGTGGTAGCAATCAATGTTCATGGTTATTTAGTACAAAATCGAAATTCTTACCCATATATTGTTAGCTTAAATGTGCAAGTTTTAAATTTATGAACTCAAGCACTACCCGACAAGTATATGGATGTGTGTAGTATGTCTAAGATAGTCCTAGGGAGCAAGGTATTACTAGGTCCTAGCATATTATAGTTCAACAATCTAGATCATTTTATAATAGTTGGATTTGGTTTGCGACACTAATTAGCAACTCAAAGAAAATTAAAAGTGCTAAACACTAAATGAATTTAGATCAGGATTATGACAGATCCTAGTGATAGTATTCCACTTCAATATGGCAGACACGTCATGTTGTTGCATGTAACTACTAGCTGGAACTAAATTTGCAAAGAGTGCATGGAGTGTCAGTTAAAGGCACACCATGTAGATACCGTATAAGGTCATCCTAAGCAAATAAGACATGTAGTGTCTTAATAAACACACGGCGTGCAACTTCACAGAACCTTAGAACATGACACTTGAACAGACAGACAGACCATGTCTTAGTAGTGACATGTCGTGTCTCTGCTCTCCATATGGGGATGCGAGTATCTATGAACTTAAATGATGTGTGTTAATTAACACACGCCATGTTCTCTTCAAAATCTTCAAGATCAAATCCATCAAGTATGCAAACTCTTTGGGGATCCAACTAAGGTCGGATTTTGGTTGAATTGACCCCATTTTCTCATCATATCATGTATCTATGATTTCAAACATATGCGGAGTAAAACCAGTAGAAAGGTGGGAAATAAAATATGACTAGAGGCAACATGAGGTACAAAATGGATTGAAAATGTGTGGAAAATTGGATAAAAAGTATGTATAAAAAATGCACATCATCTATAAAGTCAATTCAACTATTATAATTATGAGAATAAATGTATTTTCTGGTTTAAAACTTCTACAAATAAAATGATCTCTCTAGCGCAAGTATAATACAAAGGTATGTATAATCTACAAACCTTGTCTTCTCTAAAAGGCTAAAATAATCATAACTACATACATAAAGGTGTGGGATAATTGAAAAGGGATAGGGAATTTTGTTTTTGTCCCTGAAGGGCAAAAAACTATAATCTAGGATTTTTCACCTAGTTTAGATTAATAACTAAAGTGCGTATTGAAATAAATCTCAAAAACAACATATAATATTGATCTACATATAATGATCTTCGAAAGTCACCTATTTTATGCATGAGGAAGGTGTTAGGAACCGCAATGGGCACATCCAAAAATGGTATTCCTATCTTAGGAGATATAATGATAACATCAAATCATATCAATTTCATGTCATCATTTCTTGTGATTTTAATGTAAATTTTCTTTAAATATTTATGGACTTACATAATTATAAGAAAAAGGAATGAAAATATTCAATTCTTATATCAATGATTATGTAGGATAATTTAAGAGATTAAAATGAGATGTATATATAATTTTTATGATAACCCCCTAGATTAGACTTTCACTAGCTGAAAGAGGATGATTTCATAATTCTTCTCATATAAAAATGGAGAAATTATCTCATATTAGTAACTAGCCACACTAGCCATGTTGACTGGAGAAGTTATAAGCTATGGGTCTAGGGGTTGTAAAGTGTTCTCTAAAATTTCAATGGAGGTAACCAAAAATTCGTATTTTATCTAATTTGGTTCTCTAATTATAGACTATTGGGTATTTTATGACTAATCATCATATTATTGTCATGCCTAATTTCGTTTGACCAAGTATTTTTTGTTGAATTTAAAAATTTCTAGAATGTGTGTTTGTTGGCCGCTAGTGGTGTATTGTGATATACAAATTCTATCTGAAGACTCACTCAAGGTTGTTGTTCATGAAACCTTCAAGGTTGATTTGTATGAGAAGAAATGTATTGGGGACATTTGTGAATGTGGTAACAACTCTCTTATAGGATTGTGATAAAGTTGTTGGTTGAAACATCATTTATGATAACCTTTTGAGAGTAATATGCACATATGAACATCAACAAGGATCCCATATAGGATAAATCCCTAATAATTTATGGGTAAGTCTAATTTTGATATGGATATAATGGAAATAAGATGGACTTTTAGGTCCAAATACAGTTGGTGTGTGCCTTTTTAGGAACTAATTGTGTATAACTTATTAAACTCATAAAAGACTCACACATATTCAATCAGGATAAAATAATTAATTTTTTTGTAACTATGTTTTATTGAATTTGAGTATTGTTAAAAGTTATTTCCATGTTGGTTATCTCTTGAGGATCCATGAGTCTAATAAATATTTTACATCTAGGTCCATGCAAGCAAGGGGCTTAGACGTAGGGCGTCGATAGTGATCCTCCCAAGGTAAGTTATGATGTTTTCTTGTATGATAGAATTCCTGGTCCATTCTTGTTTTTATTTTAGTTCACAAGGGAGATCTTAATTATTTTAAGGATTCTACTCAACAATTTGAAATAGTTGACAATTATCCTTATGATGTAAGCAATTGACAAGTATTGAGACATATGTGCAAATAGAGATATGGGTAACGGATGTCATTTATGGTCATAAATACTACCTAAAGAGATATTAATTGTTTTTGTGTCAATAATTCAAACAGGTCATATAAAAGTTAGGTTCACACTAATACCTTATGAATAACTTGAAAAATTTAAGGCCTTTGTAAATGACTTGAATGTTTTGGATTTTCTTTGAATTTAGAGACATTATTATGTTTTGTAAGGCAATGTCCTAGGCATTGGAAAGGAATTAGAAGGTCATAAATGATGTTTAATTTAAAGAAGTGTCTATAACTTATCTAAATGCAACTTAGCATTTGGAAAGGCAGGAAGATGCCAAAAATGCATAAAATTTAGAGACGTTATCACATTTTATCAGAAATGACCCAGATTTCATAAAGGGATTTAGCAGTTTGGCAATAATATCAAATTTGAGGACATTACTGTGATTGATCATACAATGTCTTGACCTTCATACTAATATCCTCTTTTGGTAAGTAAGTGATTTATATAAATATACCAAAACTTTGGGTACATTGAAGCACACCTAGACATGTGGGTAAGACACTACACTTATACCTATACTAGTATTTTAGAAAAATAGAGCTTGGACCCAAGCCCAAACATATAGTTATATCATTGATAAATATGTCACATATACAAATTTAGACCCCAAAATACACATCACGTAGAACTTCATAGTAGACACCTTCACATCGTAATAGACCCCAAGTACATAAGAAACTCCAAATAGGATCAGACTGCATCAACCAAACCCTATAAGGAGCATCTTGATATGTCCATGCATACAACCAAACCCTATAAGGAGCATCTTGATATGTCCATACATACTTACTTCAACTTTTTCTTTTTCCTTGGTAACCAGTCATAAGTATCTAGTTCCTTGTATTTCACCCATCTACAATTAACCTCCTCTTCATCAATTTCCAGATCTGGATAATCTAATTTTGATGTTGGTTGTTGAGATTGGAAATTAAGTAGCATGTGCCTAATTGGATATGATCTTCACATGGGCAACACGATGCATTGGGTTATGCCAACCCACATGTGTATGGATAAGATGAGGATGAGGCCTTGATGGAGCCTCCACTCGCGTGGAGTTGCGTGCACCAATAAAAATCCTAGAGATAGTAAGTCTCTAAGTTTAGCCTTTCGTGTGCTATAATAAGATCTCCACCCACGTATGCTAAGATATGTGGAAGTCTTATCGTAGTACAGTTAAGGGTCGAATCCACGAGACAACGGTCTTGTTAAGAGTTTAACAAGATGGAAAACGTAATAATTCTACTTATCTACTTACAAGTTGATATTTAGATCGAAGAGTTGATTTGATGATTAAACTAAAGTGCAAAGTAAAGTAAATGGAAGAAAAGTAAATTTGAGGTTGTAAATGATAATTGGGAAACCACTAGGATGTGACCGAGTTTCACCACCACTACACATGGATCAAAACATACATCATAAAAACATGGCTTCCAAAGAAAAGGGTCTAAACAGTTAGTACCTTTGTAGACTTAGCTTCCTTTCGGATAACTTACTACGAGAAACGTGGGAGTATTGCAATGCCATCCATCCCCAAATGAATGGTCACTTACTTTGCATCGCTCTCCTCTCAAAGTGTGTTCCTCGACCTCTCAAGGTTGTACTTTCATACATCAATTGATTCCATTTCATAGTATGAAAGTACAACATTGGAGGTGAGTTTACTCCACTCCTTGAGAAATGTTCCTAGATACCGAATAGATGTATGGTGACCACATACATCAAGAACCAACATGCAGTCGATATTCAAATCTAAAAGTACAAATGTAGACAATCCGCACTAGTAGATAATAGATAACACAAGTTGGTGATCAAGCAACTGGCATTCATTAAACAATTGATTTTGAATAGAAAAGATAGTATTTTTCTATTGCAAACTCATGAATTACAATGTATGAAATGAAAACATGGGTAGCGGGGCTACTCCCTGCACCCTAGTGTATGGGACTACTCGCTCATGGCAAGAACAAAGAAGGAGGTGGGAAGAGAGAAAGAGAGCATCATCTCCACATAGGAGGGAGGAAGGTCGACCCCTTGGAGCAGAGAGAAACTATCTTCACACCACGTGGTTGACTTGATGAAGACTTCTTCACTTCCCACCTTCTATGTCGATGAGAGAGAAATCAGCTTGAGGATGAAAAGTGGATCTTGGACTGGCAACCTTGGGAAGGAGGATGGAGGATGAAACAGCTCTAGAACGGTTGGGGAAGCCTTTGGGCATCCAAGAATTTGATACTTTATGAAGACCCCTTGGGTCCTATTTATAGGCTTTGAGTGAATCTTGAACGGTTTTGGGATCCAAACAGTCGTGGAGACTGTTTGGGCTCCTTTTAGTTTGGAGACCATTTGGACTCTCTTGGTTTGGAGACCGTTTGAGTCCTCATGGTTTGGAGATCGTTTGCGTTCATACGGTCTTGGGATCGTTTGGCTTCATGCGGTCTCGGGATCGTTTGGCTTTCACACGGTCTCGGGACCGTTTTTCTTTTATTCGGTCTCAGGACCAGTTGGTCTTCATTCGGTCTTGGGACCGTATGGCTTCACATGGTCTTGGGACCGTTTGTCTTCACACGGTCTCGGGACCGTTTGGCCTCCATTCGGTCTTGGGACCATTTGGCTTCATGCGGTCTCGGGACCATTTGGCTTTCACATGGTCTCAGGACCATTTCACTTTTATTCAGTCTCAGGACCGGTTGGTCTTCATACGGTCTTGGGACCGTATGGCTTCACACAATCTTGGGACCATTTGGCTTCCATTCGGTATTCGGATCATTTGTCTTCCATTTGGTCTTGGGACCGTTTGGAGTTTTTGTAAAAAATTTTGTGTTTTTCTGTAAGAAGAAAAGGAGAAAAGTTAGTCTAATGGTATATTCACAATAGAGTGGGAAGTTAAAGATTCTATCTAATTTATCTAAGAAAGAGTATGAAAAACTGAGAAAAACTAGTAAGATAACATCACAAAATGGGAGGTTATCACCCCCCCTAACTTAGAGACTAGCTTGTCCTCAAGCTAGATAGAGCTAAGGCATGTAGTGGCGAGGCGATTTTATTTAGTGAAGATTTCTATACTCTTGCTTCAATTCTAAATCAGAGATCTCCTAGAGTTTTATCGGGGCTTCCTATTACACTAACTCTTTCAGGTATCCAGAGTTGCATGGATCTCAGGTTTCTTCCGTATCGCGTAACTCATATTGGGACCACCTTTTCCTTTATCGTATTCTATGCATGTCTTCGACTCTAAGTAGTTTTATACTTCTTTGAAATTCCTACCAGAAGCTAAGATAGGTATGAGGGTTGCCTAAACGCTACTGTGTAACTCCCCCTTTAAGTGGGGGAGGGTTTATCTAAACTTTTAGGATCTCACTACCGGGTGTGACACGTCTGCCTTTGTGAGGGCAGCTAAATGTACCAGTCGAGCAAGTCCTTTATCAGCTTTTTCATATACTTGGAGACCTTAGGATCTCACTACCGGGTGTGACACATCTGCCTTTGTGAGGGCAGCTGAATGTTTCGGCTGGGCAAGACCTTTATTGGCTCTTCGTATAAGTCCTTATACATGGCACAACTCTCATATTTTTATTCAACACTCAGGCTTTTATTCATATGCTCACAGGCTTAGGAATAGGGTATTTAGGATTTTGGGCTGTCAAGCCTCTTTTTGAAAAGAAGAAAACTATTTCTTAGGGTTTCCTGACATGCACTTATTTTTCGTACTTGGTGGTCCACTTGCGAGGTTCCTTGATTTGGATTTTTCCTGGTTCCCTCCCGTCCTTTAGAGTGTTTAGCTTGCTTCGGCCAAGATGTTAACCTGTGGAGAGTTTGATGCAGAATTGAAGCAAAAGCATAAGAATCGAGTATGAAAGTGATTTATTAATTCGCCATTACATGCCTAAATGCTACTTATGTAGTTGCTTTTGAGGACTACTTTGTCTTTAATTTAGCTAGGGGTGACTCTTTTCCAAAGAGCAAGTTGTTTTATATGCAAGAGTTATTCTATCAAAGAAATTACTAAAAAATCTAAATGTCAAAGGAAAGGAAAAATTTGTGCAGAAGAACAGAGGTGAAAGAAAGAGTAGAGAGGAAAGGGTTTGAATGTGATACCTCGCCTTTGCCCAGTGTACCCCCCCAACTTATCACTCACTCTGTCCTCAGGGTGTCAAAGTGATAGGTTCAGAAGTACATGGGCAAGGGTATTAAGGTTCTGTTAATCCCTTATTTGCTCCATGAGATCATAGGAGATTAGCTGTGAATTTTCTATGTAAAGCATGGTAATCCACATCCTTCATGTTCTCTACTTGTTTTCTAAGAACAGTGATGGTATACATCCAGTAGAGGATGTGAAAACCATAGTCATTCAATTCTCTGATCTGCTGGGGACATCTATGGCTGAAGGTTGGGCGATGAAAATTTTCTTTTTCGTATGCCTTTGTGTGTTTTCCCAGGGGATCGTGTAGTCGTTTAGCACAATCCTTTTCCACTTCCTCTGTCGGTGTCTTTGGTGTTATAGCATACTGTCTTTGGTTTGGATCAAACTAGTTGTCGGAACTATTGTAAATGATTGTAGTTCCCTCATGCAAATTTGTTGCCAATAGCATCCAGTGCTCAGAGTGAAGAAAAGGAAACATAATGAACTTCGGAGTCATGTTTTGAAGATACGAGATAAGGTCCTTTGTGGTTCCGAAGTTCTTGGATCCAAGTAAATCGTCCTTCATGTATGATGATGCCATATAACATGTAGGCAGGTCCCATGCTAGAAGAAACTGGTAGGCAGTCATCAAGCTCACGGATAAAGAACCTTTGGTTTGTACGGTTTCACAGAGAGAATCTGCCATTATTAGGATGTTTCCGTGCATGAAAACAAGCTCATCTTTCTCTGCGTAAAGCCTAGACATGATGAGTCTGAGTTCATTATCAGAAAGGTTTTTTGCATGCGGCAAGGTCAAATTTTGGAAACGTTAGTTCTATGGCAGATAGAGGTACCATTGGTTGAGATGATCTATTGATGGTGGCCCCTATTATCAAATCGATGTCCCCCTGATCATTCTCCATATCGAAAGTATAAGGGTCCCATTGGCATTGTTCTGGGGCCTTGGCGGTCTGTTGTTGCTTTTTCTCCAACTCCTTTAGGATTGTTCTGTATGGACACTTTTGCAGATGTTGGATAGCAAAGAAAAGGTATCGAGGTACATCATTTGGCACCATTGTTGGGTCCCTGAAGAACCGTCTATCACAGATAAGCTCCATGGTGTAACGTCCTCGTAGGGAGTGTATATCTTCTGTGGCTAGCTCGGTGAAGGGGATTTGTCTATTGAGCACTTCGATGAATTGTATTGTATAGAAAGTGCAATCCCCTGAACCAGCTAAATTTTAGCTAGGGTTGGCTCCAACCATGTCGCAGAGATGGGCAAGTAGCCCATATTATTTTGAGAAGCCAGAAAGGTATACATTGTGCTTCCCCGACTTCCAATCCAGAAAAATTTATTTGTCCGACCTTTAGCTCTCTGGCGCAGAAGTTGTACACCTTGGCGTCGTGAGCCTCGGTGTCGACAATCATGAGCAGCCAGTAGTCGGAAACTCTGAAGGGAATGGAAATGTAGCGTGCCTTTTGTGCAAGGCCAGTTCACAGCCGCTCAATGGACTTTGCCCGGAAGTCCTTATGTAATAAGCTTAGGGATAGAGCAGGTGAAGCGTTGAAGACAGGCTACAACTTTTTTGGGCTCTGGAATTCCTCAATAGTGTTGGCAAGGAAGACAAGGAAGATAGCCATCTTCACTGTCAATTGTGGTCGAAGGATGATACGGAAGTCTTCTCGTGTCAACTTGTGCTTTGTCTTTGTATTGTTGTAGATGATGTCCCCCCATCTTTGGCATCATCAACGGTAGTGTTAAGGATGAAGATGTCCTGAACATCTAATGTAGAGATGGCCTCCATGTCTAAGTCATTCATTTTGTGAGGTAGTGGTGGTGGTGGGGGAAGGTCTTGTGGTGGAGGAATTAAAGTCTGCTCATTGTCATCCAAAAAAATGGCAGATCTTCATCTTTCTTGGTGTCAGAATCAGAGTCGAGTCTATCGTCTGTGTCTAGACTCACTCTGTTAGATTCTTCCTGCTCTGGGGGGGAAGGCGCAGGTTGCTCCGGAGCAGAGTATTGGTGAATGACTGTTGTGGGTGGGCTAATGTTGGTTCCTAGTATGCATTGTTGGAACTCAGCAAAAGTTGCGTCTTTAGCAGCGTCCCCTAGGGATCCCATAGCTAAAAAGTTAAAGAACTGGTCCCCATATGAAATTGTTACATTGTCATTATTGTCGAGGGACTTGGGATCTTTGTTTCCACCCTCTTGGTGGTCTTTATCATCTCCTTTCTTTGTAGGTTTTGTCCCTCGGCCGGTGCCCTCCCCAGCATTTCCTGGGTCATCAGGTTGATCGTCTGAGGAGGAGTTGTCATTGTTGGAGTTAGACGAGGAATCAGAATCCTCCTCGTCATCTTGACTTTCATCTTCATCATCATCCCCTGCCTTATCTGATGTTTTCTTGGTTGACGTTTTCGTGCATTGTTGATGAATGGCTTGTATTTCTTTGAGTGCCACTCACACATGTCGTGGGTTTTGAGCAGTGCGTCATGGCTCTCTTTGAGATCCATATATCTTGCCTCAGAAGAGAGGAGTCATGTTGATAGATCAGTTACTTGTGCACATAGTTGATTGAGTTCATCGTTAGACTACTCCTCTTGGCGGCGGTTGAGCTGTGCAAGATTGTTGTTGATGTCGTCCAAGCATGTGCTAAAGGAAGTTTGTTGTTGCTGAAGCTCGCAAAGGGTCTCAGGCAAAGGTTGAGTTTGCTTAGAGACCATGTTGACTTTTTGGGCCAACGCTTCTTGCTGGCCTTTCATCTCGAGTACCAACACTGGAAGGTGTTATAGGCATTCGTCGATGTGGTTGACTTGCTGGGCTGCTACATCCTGCCATTGTTGAATGCTAGATAGGATGCCTGGTAAGGCATTGTTCCTTTCATCAATCTTGGAGACCTATGTAGCAATTCCCTACACACAAGAAAAAATTGATTGTAGTATGTTAGAGGGGTCGGTGAGGAGGTTTCAAATAGCGTCAATTTGTCATCTAAATTCCTCACCGACTTGTGAAAAGGGGACCCCAAAGATGGATGGGTGAGTTGGGTGGGGTCGGGGTGGAAGGGTGGTAGTGCCTTGTGAAAGAGACACTATTGATGGACCCGCGAATTGCGTGGTGACTGTAGATGGGGTCACTAGCGATATCGGGGTGGTGGATGAGAATGGTGGTGACATACCAGCTGAAAAGGGCGAAGCTGGGAATGCCGAGGGAAAAGTGGTTGAAGTGAAGGTGGAAGTGAAGGTGATATCGGGCGTCGAGGTGGAGAATGGAATGCCCAAAAAGAAGATGAGTGAAGAGGAAGATGTGGTTGAAGTTGTGGATGTGGAGGAAGGGATAGTGGTGGGTATGGTTGTGGAAAATGGTGGAAGAGTGGGAGACGGGAGTGTGGTGGGGGTGGTTGTAGAGGGAAGCCCAACATCCAGATCGAAAATGAATGGTTCTGGTGTTGGATCCACAACGTTCTCTACACCGTGCGGGGGTTCTACTTCTGGGTTGATCTTCGATGTGGGCGTCCTCGATTGTTGTTGTTTGTGTGCATGTAGTTTAGATGTCCGTTTGACTGGAATTTTCTTTGGCCTTGTTTATGGGGCATTGATGTTGTGCTCTATCTGCCCTGCCTTTACTTGTTTCTCTTTTGCTGTGACTAAGGTTATGAGGTTGGCAATCTCTTCTTCAGTGTAGAGAAGCTTTTCTTTGTCATATTCAGTCAGTTCTGGAAGAGGTAGTAGCGTTCTGGATGCTTTGACGATTGGGCAGAAAATATAATGTAGCTTGGCATCCTTCTCCTTTATGATATATGAGTTTCTTAGACTCTACTCATTGGATGTCGACGATTGGGCAGAAAATATAATGTAGCTTGGCATCCTTCTCCTTTATGATATATGAGTTTCTTAGACTCTACTCATTGGATGTCGCCCTTTATTATTGTGGACTTGGGAAGTAGTCTTTCCATATTAAGATATTTTAGAATTGATGTAATATGACCACCCATATAGATTTCTTTACCGAGGGCATAAGTTGTGTGTTTTTGAATGAATTGCTGACCTATGTTGATCGGATGCCCTTTGAGAATGGACCATAGGATAAAGAGATCTGAGATAATAACATTTCCACTCTCTCTCCTGGGGAGAAAGGCGCCTGTAATAATTTTGTGCAGTGTGCGCACCAAGCCAGAATATATGTTAGAGGCCTTGCAAGTCTTTGCCTCATAGGTTGGAATCCCCGTTAAGGACTTCCAGAAGGTATGCATGTTGAACTGGGAGTTTTCCAGGCCCACAGCTTTATCCTTTTTCAGTTGATCCTGGTTATCGATGAAGATATCATTCAGCATGTTCTCAGTTAAGACAACCTTGTTTCCAAAAAGTGAGGTGACCAGCCTACGGTCACCTCCGTCTTTCCATTTATCCTTTGTGTCCATAGTTTCTTTGTTGATGTATGTGAAGAACTCTATTGTGGGCTCAACATAAGAAGTTTCTGTGACAAAACAGAGTTTTGAGATATTCGCGTTGTCGAGCAAGGTGAGAACTCTGTCATAAATCCCCAACCTCGTCAGTATGTTTGAGCAGACATACTTTGTTGGGTGCAATACTTTGTCACCATCTGAGAGGTTTTGGATGTACAGGTCAACAAGTGTTGGTTCTACGGTGGCAGTAGCAGGAAAGGCAATAGCAGGAGTGGCATATTCTGTCATGATTTGTTCCCTCATAGTAGAGGGTCAGACTTGCTTCCGTGCCCATTTTTTGGTTGGTTGCTCTGTGGTAACCTCTTGGGCCTTCCATTTTCCCTTGGACTTAGTGACTGGGAATTCCTCCTCAAAATTGGGTGTGTATTCCAAATCTTCATCTGTTGAGGATATTTCTTCAACTTCTTCAATAGGATCTTCTGCTAAACATTTATTGACTCGCTCAAGGTCGTGGATGACCTTGGGAAAGTCAACTTTTGATGGAATCCTTCCAGTCTTTTTGCATATATCGAGAATGCATTGAAGTTTTGAGCGGCACTCTAGGAGCTCTTCTCTAGTCCATTGGGTGTTAACAAGCTCCTTTGCAGGTGATGCCATTCTGAAGAATTGATAAGAAATGATGTATTAGAAAAGATTGAAGTTTTAATAAAAATGGATTTATGAAATAACAGATTGTAACATTGTATAAAAATGGAATTGTTGTTTTTAGATTTGTGAAGGAATCAAACAGTTTGTAAGATCGTTTGGGTCCAAACAATTTTGTAGACCGTTTGGGTTCAAACGGTTTGTAAAACCGTTTGGGTCCAAACGGTTTTGTAGACCGTTTGGGTTCAAATGGTTTGTGAAACCATTTGGATGACTTTTAAGAGGGGAACCTTGAGAACCGTTTGAGTTCAAACAGTCTCACGATTGTTTAGGTCCAAACAGTCTTAGGACCATTTTGGTCCAAATGGTCTCAAGACATACTTTTTTTAAGTTCACAACCGTTTGGGTTCAAACGGTTTCAAGATCGTTTGGGTCCAAACGGTTTCACTCCAAACAGTTTCACTCCAGATGGTTTCATGACCATTTGGGTCCAAACGGTTTCAAGTCCATTTGGATCCAAATGGTTTCATGATCGTTTGGGTCGAAGCCGTCAGGAAGATGAAGCGGCAAGGGTGACGATCATCAGCAAGCGGAAACAACAAAAATGGCGTAAAACGGTGAAAATAGCATCAGCAACGGAGGTGATGGTGGCAGCGATAACGGCGGGAAAGGCAAAGGTTGTGTTTGCGGTAAAAGCAGCGGCGGAGATAACAACAGTGACTGCTAAGGTGGTGCATCGGTGATGGCGATGGTCGTTGCAGTGTTCTACCTTATTGCTCGAGGGTGATGAAGCGTTACGGCGGTGGAAATGTTGGGGAAGAGGACAAAGCAAGTAGAAGAGACGGGCATCCACGGAGATGACGGAGGTGAAGTCAGAATGGAACAACAAGGAAGCAGTGCAAACAAGTTGCACGGGAACAGAGAACTGGAAGGAAAGGAATAGGGTTTTTGTGCGAGGGAAAGTTCGAGAACTGAAGGAAAGAAAAGGGAGGGGGTTGAGTGATATTTATAGAAAATGGAGGGGTGACGGTACAAATTCTCAAAGGCAGACAGTTTTGAGATCGTTTGAGCCCAAATATTTTTGAGACCGTTTGGAGTCCAAACGGTTTCGAGACCGTTTGTGTCCAAACGGTTTCGAGATCGTTTGGGTCCAAACGGTTTTGAAACCGTTAGGATAAGATTATATTGGTTATTTGTTTTTATATTTTTATTTTTGTTTTGATTGCTTATATAAATTTTTATATTTCCTGAATAAAGATGATAGGTCTAAAATAAGTAGTAAGAAATTAGAAAATTATCAAAACTAAGTAAAATAAAATAAAAGGTGATACTGAGTTCTTGGGTTGCCTCCCAAGTAGCGCCTTGGTTTTACTTCGATGGCTCGAAAAAGTTCTGACTTGGTTAGATTGATGTAGTAGGATCATGAATCTTAATAGTTTATCTTAGAATTTTATCAGGTGGAGTATAGTATTTCTTCAGTTTATGGCCATTAACAATTCTCTCTCCTCCGTTGTCATCAATAATGATGATGGCTCCAGTTGGGTAGATGTGCTTGATGGTGAATGGCCTAGACCACTTTGTGTGAAGTTTTTCGGGGAACATCTTGAGTCTGGAGTTGAAGAGAAGGACTTTATCTCTGATGATGATATCTTTCCTTTTGAGATGTCCATCGTGCCACATCTTAGTTTGTTCCTTATAGATCCTGGCGCTTTGGTAGGCAGTCATTCGTAGTTCCTCAAGTTCTTGTAATTGTAGTTGTCTATACTCATCAATGCTTTTGAATTCAAAATTCAATTATTTAATGGCCAACCAAGCTTTATGTTCCAGTTCAACTGGAAGATGACATGACTTCCCATATACCAAATGAAACAGAGTCATTCCTATTGGTGTTTTGTAAGCAGTGCGGTATTCCCAAAGAGCATTAGGGAACTTGGTAGACCAGTCTGTGCGATGTCTGATGACCGTCTTTTCTAAAATGGATTTTAGCTGTCTATTTGAAACTTTGACTTGGCCACTTGTCTGTGGATAGTAAGGTGTGGTGACCTTATGTTTAACTCCATATTTTCTTAGGATAGATTTGAAACTTCGTTCTAAGAAATGAGATCCTCCATCTGATATGATTGTTTGAGGGACTCCAAATCTAGGGAAGATGATATCCTTAAACATCTTGATAATTGGTTTGGAGTCGCAAGAAATAGTGGGTATAGCCTCTACCCATTTTGAAACGTAATCCACAATGACCAGTATATAGGAAAATCCATAAGATGGGGGAAATGGACCCATGCAATCTACTCCCCATACATCAAAGATTTCAATTTCTTGCCACAGAGTGAGAGACATTTCATTCTGTTTAGATATACCACTGAAAACTTGACATTTATTGCAAGATCGTACAAAATCATGGGCATCCCTTGCTATCGTTGGCAAAAATAGACCTGATTGTAGAACTTTGAGGGTGGTCTTCTTTGAACTAATATGCCCCCCAATAGGGCCAGAATGACAATGTTCTAGAACTGGGATAATTTTTTCTTCTGGTAGGCAACGACAGAATAGTCCATCTGTGCACAAGCAAAAAAGTTATGGTTCATCCCAAAAATACTGCTTGGCGTCATGAAGAAATTTCTTTCTGTCATGGTAGGAAGTAGAAGAGTGGATAATTCATGTAGCCAGGTAGTTTACTATATCGGCATACCAAGTAACTCTGGTAGTGACTTTCATGAGTTGGTCGTCGAGTAAAGAGTCTCGAATAGGTATATTTTCATCATCCTGAGACTCGATGCGACTTAAGTGATCTGCAACGACATTTTCTACCCTGCTTTTATCTTTTATTTCCAAGTCAAATTCTTGTAGCATCAACACCAGCGGATGAGTTTGGGTTTGGCATCTTGTTTTTGAATTAGGTATTTAATTGAAAAATGGTCGGTGTATACTATGACTTTTGATCTGATTAGATAAGAGAGAAATTTCTCAATGGTTTAAACGATATCCAAGAATTCTTTTTCAGTAGTTGTATAATTCTTTTGGGCCTCATCTAGCGTCTTTGATGCATAGTATATCACATAGGGCTTCTTGTCTATTCTTTGCCCTAGAACCGCTCCTATAGTATAGTCACTTGTGTCACACATTATCTCAAATGGTTGTGACCAATCGGGTGCTCTCAGAATGGGTGCATAGATTAGAGCATTTTTTAAGGTCATGAAGTTGTTTAAGCATTCTTGATCAAAATTGAAATCTACATCTTTTGTCAACAAATAGGTCATGGGCTTTTCTATTTTGGAGAAATCTTTAATAAATCTTCGATAAAATCCAACATGGCCTAGAAATGCTCGCACTCCTCTAATGTCTTTAGGTGGTGATAGTTTTGAAATGACATCAATCTTTGCCTTATCCAATTCAATTCCTCTTTCACTCACCCGGTGCCCGAGGACAACAACTTCTGTCACCATAAAGTGACATTTCTCCCAATTTAGGATCAGGTTTGTTTCCTTGCATCTTTGTAAAACTTTCTTGAGGTTAAGTAGACAGTTATCAAAAGAATTTTTGTAGACTGAAAAGTCATCCATAAATATTTCTATGATTGACTCAGTTAGGCCTACAAATATTGCAGACATGCACCTTTGGAAGGTTGTTGGCACGGTACATAGCCCGAAAGGCATCCTTTTGAAGGCGTAAGTACCAAAGGGGCAAGTGAAGGTTGTCTTTTCTTGGTCTTCTAGGTGTATCGAGATTTGATAGAACCCAGAATAACCGTCAAGGTAGCAAAAGAATTTTTGGTGGGCCAAACATTCAAGGACTTCATCAAGGAAAGGTAGAGGGAAGTGATCTTTTCTTGTTGCTTTGTTCAACTTCCTATAATCGATACACATCCTCCATCTAGTGACAGTCCTTGTGGGTACTAGCCCATTTTTATCATTCAGAATGACAGTAGTCCCACCTTTTTTATGGACCACTTGGACCGGGCTAACCCATTGAGAATCAGAAATGGGATATATGATACCAGCTTTTAGGAGTTTAAGGACCTTGAGGCAAACTACTTCTTTAAGGTTCAGGTTTAGTTTCCTCTGATGTTCTCTTGATGGTTTAAACACTCTACCATAGGTAGTCTGTGCATGCACAGAGCTGGATTTATTCCTGTTAGGTCAGTCATTTTATACCTGATAGCTTTCTTGTGTTTCCTTAGCTCAGCAAGAAGTCTTTCTTCCTGATCATCTATTAAGGTATAGCTAATTATGATTGGGCATAGTTTTTCTTTGTCCAGGAAGAAATGTTTGAGTCCTATTGGTAAGGCTTTCATTTCAGGGGCCTTGGGTACTTCTGTAGTTTCCAAAAGGGTGACAGGTTTCAATTCCTCAAAGGTGGCTGCTGGAGCTTCTTCGACTTGGTCTAAATATCACAGACATTGTTGTAATAGTTCGCTGGCTGAAAATTCAACTTCTGGATTTTTCAAGACATTCTCTAGATCATCAGATGGTTCGACTGTTTCTTGTTGTAATTGAGACATTTTTTCTATTGCCTCGAGAAGAAAAACTTCTTCCTGGATGCTGGGACCTTTTAGTCTATTAAGGACTCTGAATTGAATGGCTTCCTTTCCTAGTCTTAAGATACTTGTACCAGCTACAATGTCGATAAGTGCTCTGGCCGTGGCAAGGAAGGGTCTTCCGAATATTATTGGATATCTTAGATCTTCCTTTATATCCATAATAACAAAGTCGCAAGGGACATAAGAATCCTTTCCTATCCTGACTGTGATATCTTCAATGATCCTCAACGGTGCAGTGATGGTAGAATCAGCCAGCTGTATTGTCATTGCAGTGGTAACAATTCGGTAAAACCCAACCTTTTACACATTGAGAAGGGCATTATAGATATGCTAGCTCCCAGATCAGCTAATCCTTTTTTGCTAGAGATGTTTCCGATAGAACATTGGATACCAAAGGAACTGGGATCCTTCTATTTTTTCGGCATTTTTTGAGAATAATATCAGAAGTTGTATGAGCTAGTTTAACAATATCTTGTTCTTTGGTCATACATTTCCTTGATAGCAAGGTATTCAGGTATTTGGCCCAAGCTGGTATTTCGGAGAGGGCATCAAGGAACGGGATATCAATATATAGTTTCTTCATTGCTTCCTTAAATTTTTGGAATCTAGCATCCATCTTAGTCCCTCTCAGCCTTCCTGGATATGGTATTCTGGGCTTATATGGCGGGACTTCAGGTTCTTTGAAATCTAGTTCCTTTTCCTTCCCCTTCTCGATTTCTATAGTCTTTTCAGTTTCTGGATTCGTGCTTGCAATTGGGGCGATTACAGCTATATCTTCATCTTCCTAAATGATTTTTGTGGCTTCAGTGAGGACACGACCAGACCTTTGTGGTAATAGATTTCAATTGTTCTTGTCTGGGTTGATCGTGTCTTGGGTTTATCTCTGGTTGACCAGCAAAGGTTCCTGCTGGAGGTTTTAATTGAGCTGCAATATGTGCTAACTATGCTTTGACGGCTTTTTGTTGGGCTTGCTGGTTGGCTAGCATGGTTTGTTGTGACTGCAACATTTGTCTTATCAATGACAATTCATCTATTGGTGGTGGCGGATTATTCTTTTGTGGATTTTGTTGATACTGTTGTGGTTGCTGCTGCTGAGGTGCGGGTAATTGGGGTTGATGAATTTGTGGTTGTTGCAGTTGAGGTTGCTGCAATTGTGAGTGCAACGGTGGATGAGTGTATTGGTAATACACAGATGGGTTTCTTGGTTGTGTGAATCCTTGCAATCCTCCTCTGAAGTTTCCATGGTTTTGATTATAGTTGTTCTGGAAACCTGGTGGCGATCTATTAAAAACTCCTCCTTGAGTCTGGTGTTGCAGGTTGACAGTCCCCACAGGATTCCCATACTGAAACCCGGGATGGTTTCTTGGTTGATTCGGGTTATAATAAGCTTGTCCTGGTATAGTGTGGATCGAATTGACTTGCTCCGGTAACAGATCCTCAGGATGTTTGATGATCGGTTCATACTGTGGCTGCAATGTCTGCATGTCCATCATCACATTGTATAGGAGACCACATGATAATGTGGGATGATCAGATGCATGACATGCCTCACAAGTCCCGGTAGCTGCCTTGACGTGTTGGGGGCTCTTTTTTTCTCCGACTGTCGTTTCAAGGACTCGTTGCTTGTGAGCTATAGTTTTTAGAGCTTCGGCGATGGCTTTCATTTCCATTGATTCTTCAGCTTTACAAACTTTTAGAATTCCCCTGGTGGATGATCTTCCCCAATTAGATTGGTTCTCGACTCCAAGTGTAACAATCCTCCATGCATATTCATAGTTATTTCACATGAAATTCTCCCAGATGAGGAATCCAAAAATTTCTTAATGTCATCACTTACTCCTCTATAGAATGTTTCTATCCGCTGATTTTGGGAGATTCTGTGATGCAGGCATTTCCTCAAAAGTTCCTTGAATCTTTCCCATGATTCTTCCAGTGATTCCCCTGGGAGTTGAGAAAAGTGATTAATTTGTCCCCTAATCTCATAAGTCAATGAAGGTGGAAAGAACTTCTCTAGAAACTTTTCTTCCAAAGGAGCCCAGGTAGTGATTGGCTCCCCATCTAGCATGTTATACCAGCTCAATGCCCTTCCGGACAAAGTGAAGTGAAAAAGGTGTAGCATGATTGCATCGAAAGGAACTCCGACATGTGGTACTAGCTGACAAAGAGACTTGAATCGCTTCAGGTGATCCATGCAGTCATCCCCAGCACTTCCAGAGAACAAAATGCCTTGCATGATCTGGATCCATTGCATGTGGATCTCTAAGTTAGGAACATTAATAGGCGTGGGCCTAACTGGGTGATTATCTTCAAAGTTCTTAGGAACGGCATAATCCTAAAGTTGCTTGTTTCTCAACACTGTTTGAGCAGCAGTTGTGGCTTCTTCATTCTCATCTTGAATGTGGGCATGTTCTTCAGCTCGAACCTCAGCTTGAATCTGAGCACGTGTGTCAGCAATAAGTTGTGCTCTTTGAGCTACTATGGCCGTGTTGACTCTTTCCATAACCAAGGCGGCTTGGCGCTGTTCGTCAGCCATTTGTCTAGCTCGTTGGAGGTTGAGTCGGATGCGTCGGTGGAAGCTTCGTTCTACCTCAGAGTCATACTCTAGTTCAAGGGAGAATCTGATGTTATGCAAAGGTTGCATACACATTTTCTACTTGAGTAGAAGAAGAAACACACTTTAGATAATGCGGAGAAATGATGAAATCAAGATGATATGAATTATGGTTAAAGAAAAAACTAAAATCCTAATCAACTAGAAAGTTAACAAGTAAAATTAAAACGTTCCATTTTCCCTGGCAACGGTGCCAATTTTTGGTGGAGCCTCCACTCACGTGGAGTTACATGCACCACTAAACATTCTAGAGATAGTAAGTCTCCAAGTTTAGCCTTTCGTGTGCTATAATAAGATCTCCACCCACATATGCTAAGATACATGGAAGTCTTATCGTAGTACAGTTAAGGGTTGAATCCACGAGACAACGGTCTTGTTAAGAGTTTAACAAGATGGAAACTATAATAATTCTACTTATCTAATTACAAGTTGATATTTAGATCAAAGAGTTGATTTGATGATTAAACTAAAGTGCAAAGTAAAGTAAATGGAAGAAAAGTACATTTGAGGTTGTAAATGATATTTGGGAAACCAGTAGGATGTGATCGAGTTTCACCACCACTACGCATGGATCAAAACATACATCATAAAAACATGGCTTGCAAAGAAAAGGGTCTAAATAGTTAGTATCTTTGTAGACTTAGCTTCCTTTTGGATAACTAACTATGAGAAACGTGGGAGTATTGCAATGTCAGCCATCCCCAAATGAATGGTCACTTACTTTGCATCGCTCCCCTCGCAAAGTGTGTTCCTCGACCTATCAAGGTGGTACTTTCATACGTCAATTGATTCCATTTCATAGTATGAAAGTACAACATTGGAGGTGAGTTTACTCCACTCCTTGAGAAACGTTCCTAGAAACCAAACAGATGTATGGTGACTACATACATCAAGAACCAACATGCAGTTGATATTTGAATCTAAAAGTACAAATGTAGAAAATTTGCACAGTAGATAATAGACAACACAAGTTGGTGATCAAGCAACTAGCATTCATTAAACGATTGATGTTGAACTGAAAGATAGTATTTTTCTATTGCAAACTCATGAATTACAATATATGAAATGAAAACATGGGTAGCGGGGCTACTCCCTGCACCCTAGTGTATGGGAATACTTGCTCATAGCATGAACAAAGAAGGAGGCAGGAAAAGAGAAAGAGAGCATCATCTCCCCATAGGAGGGAGGAAGGTCAACCCCTTGGAGAAGAGAGCAAATATCTTCACACCACGTTGTTGACTTGATGAAGACTTCTTCAATTCCCACCTTCTATGTCGATCAGAGAGAAAGCATCTTGAGGATGAAGTGTGGATCTTGGACCGGAAGCCTTGGGGCGGAGGATGGAGGATGAAACAGCTCTGTAATGGTTGGGGTAGCCTTTGGGCATCCAAGAATTCGATACTTTGTGAAGACCCCTTGGGTCCTATTTATAGGCTTTGAGTGAATCTTGAAAGGTTTTGAGTTATGTGGGTCCAAACGGTCGTGGAGACCGTTTGGGTTCTTTTAGTTTGGAGACCATTTGGACTCTCTCGGTTGGAGACCGTTTGCGTTCATACGGTCTTGGGACCATTTGGCTTCATGCAGTATCGGGACCATTTGGCTTTCACACGGTCTTGGGACCATTTCACTTTTATTCGGTCTCAGGACTGGTTGGTCTTCACATGGTCTTGGGACCATTTGGCTTCACACGGTCTTAGGACCGTTTGTCCTCCATTCGGTCTTGGGACCGTTTGGCTTCATGCGGTCTCGGGACCGTTTGTCTTTCACACGGTCTCAGAACCATTTCGCTTTTATTCAGTCTCAGGACCGGTTGGTCTTCATATGGATTTGGGACCGTATCGATTCACATGGTCTTGGGACCGTTTGGCTTCCATTCGGTCTTGGGACCGTTTGTCTTCCATTTGGTCTTGGGACCGTTTCGATTTTTTGTAAAAAAAATTTGTGCTTTTCTGTAAGAAGAAAAGGAGAAAAGTTAGTCTAATGGTATATTCACAGTAGAGTGGAAAGTTAAAGATTCTATCTAATTTATCTAAGAAAGAGTATGGAAAACTGAGAAAAACTAGTAACATAACATCACAAAATGGGAGGTTATCAGGCCTCCTCTTCTAAGACAAGAAGAACATGCATCATCACTTTTGATGGATTTAAGTAGGCCAGGTAGGAATCAAATATCACAGAAGTTGATGCATCCTCAATACAACCTCCACCCAAGACTCGATGTCCCTTATCATCCCTCTCAATTGCAGAGTAAGTTGAGCATGCTATTGTCCCTACAAATATTCTAGCATCTAGGATTGAGGTGGTTGTTAGAGACTCTTTCTCTATTTGATGTGTATACCCATTGTTCATCTCCTTGTGTTCAACATCCATTGAAGTGCACTTGCAGTCTTCAACCAAAACACCTAGAACATCCCCTAGTAGGCCTTTTGCATGTGCAGTAGGAGACACGGTGGCTGCATATAAATTTGTATAAGGGTTTTTTCATTGGCCTTTTTTATTACCTAACCTAGTGGCAGATTTGAGGGTGGGGGATAAGGGTGATCTAGAACCCCTACCAAATCTAAAATCAAAATACTTATATTTTAATCTTATATGAATCTAAACATGTTTTATATAATTTTGTTTCAAAAAGGGAACATATAGAAATTTGGTTTCTTTACATGTTTCTCAGTACAATGGTATTGGCTTTGAAAAAAATGCATACCAATTCCAACTCAACCCCCTAGTGTCACTCAACCCTCATTTGTGCAAATCAGTTGTCCCTCCTAATGTAACTTTCTGGATCTACCCCTGAGGTGACAAACATTTTCCAATTACAAGATGGAGGTTAGAAATGAGATTAGATTGGTGTTTGAATATAGCAAAAGATACTATCACATGGTCAAAGTTTTTTCACCTTGAACAATGAAGAGGGTGATAGGGAATCATATATTGAGCTAACCTCTTGAACCATCAATGATGGAATTATCACTTTGGGCAAGGGATCAGTTGCATGTATGTCAATATAGAATCTGGGCAGCTCTAAATACCCCACATTCATATTGTCCTTGGTGAAATCAATAGGGTGTTTGATGGTTATAGAAACTCTGGTTTGACATTCTTGCATCCATGATGCACTAGGGTTGTTGAGTTTCTCCTATACGAGGTCTGAGATGAAGGAGGTTGGTTTCAAATTAAACATGGATGCCATGGCATGACAACGACTTGAAGGTTGCACATTGACCATGGAGTTTCATCTAGTATAAAACTCTATCATTGTTCAAAGGTATCCAGATGATAAATTATTGCGGCTTATTTTCCTTCACCTCAAACCTCCCATGTGGTCGTCAAGTTTATTTGATCCATCCAAAAATATCAATCTTGTATTGTTTTTTCCCAATAAATTGGATGAACATGTACTTATCACATTGGGGAGAAACGTCCCCACTAATAGAGAACTATACTCCTAGTTAGTGTTGACTAGAGTAGTTTTGATGAAAGGAAGACCCATTATCCTTGTCATCTCCACTCTGGGTGGACATGTGGTTAGGCAAGGAAGTGCTACCTCATTGTCTTTCTCTGTTACTACATCAATAGGGGTGGGTCACCCTATTCTACCACTATTGATTGGAGTAATTGGTTACTTCCTTCCCTACAGTGAACATTGGTTCCAAAGAGTGGGGATTTAGGTGGTGATTTCTAGAGTTTACCACATCAGTTGATGAAGGGTTTTCTCCCATTCCCTCTTTCTTTGATGTGGAAACCCTAGGCAGTGGTGAGAGAGAATTTTTTTCCCACCATGCCCTTTCCCTCTTCACCTACTTCTCCCAGTTTGATGTCACAATAGACTTACCAAAGCATTTGTAATGGCCTTCATACTAGTATCAAAGGTACATTCATATCTCAATTGATTAGGTAATGGATTGACCTTCATAAAGGACTTTCGATACGGTTGAGGGGGGCTTTTCCACAATCCACTAAGAATGCATAATAGTAAAAAACCTACAAAGATTTTATTTACAATTTGATTTGTGCATATTGTTTGTGTAAATGTACTCTCTATGCCATGGTTAACGATGATACCTTTTTTAAAGGCTTTAGCCTTTTTATTAAACCTACTCAAATTGAGTAGATATTAGAATGTTACACATTACACCATCAATATAGACCTTACAACAAGTAGATAATGAAATGGAAATCATTATTTACATAACTAATAAGTATTCCTTCAAACGCCAATTTCATATTGATTTAAGGAGTATCAATAGCATAAGATGTTTTCTTTATCAACTTAGTACTTGGTAACATATACCCTCCACACCATGGACAACAATATACTTTGCCTCATTTAGCAACTAGTTTGATTATGCATTAGATAAGGAGTTGCCTTCATTTTTCTTATAGAGATTCTAGATTCCCTCCCTAATTTCTTGATTGGTTCCATGAATTACCAGTTTGAGGCATTAAAGATAGGAGAGTATCATCAATAGACTTATGATCTTGCATAGTAGTAGGTTCCAGATAGTGGATTATAACCTCATATACATCTAGATCAATTGTCGTATGAATTTATTCCTGCTCATGCATATGGGTGACAATAAAATCTACAAGATAAGCAATAGGCACATCAATAGGACATACCACATTATCTGTAGAAGTGGTTTCTTAGATTGTGACAAACCTAAGGTTGAGAAAATGATGGTCCAGACCACAAAACCAGAGTGGGTTGTTCAATTTGGTCTGGTCCTGGATCACTCTATATTTGGTCTGGTCCATGGTCCAAAAATTTTGGTAGTTTGGTTTGTGGTCCAGTCCAGTCTAAGACTGATCAGACCATGGTCTGGACCGTAGAATGGATTACATGTAAAATTCATTGATATTCAAGTATGTATTTTGTCATAAGTACAAACACATCACACATATAAACACTAATAGTGCAAATGTTTGATATTTTAATTATATAATTGTTAAAAAATTAAGATGATCTATTTTTTACTAATAAATAAGTTGTGAAATACATAAAAACTCTTATTGCAATCCAACAATCTGGTCCCGGTCAGGTCTATATTAAAGTGGTCTTGTCAAACTTTAAAACATTCTAATCTACGACCCATAAATTTGTTGGAATTCAGTTCTCGGTCCGGTCTGGTTCAGGATCGATGTTCACCCCTAGACAAATCGAGAGGAAGGAGTTTTTGTGTGTGATACTTTTCTCTTCTTTGTCCATACCTTTTCAGATACTAGAGTGGTCATTGGAAGACCTATGTCTTGGCGTTCATGTAAAACCATCATCAATCACTTCATCATCTGATTTTAAGTAGAAAAATTATTTTGATTGAGTGTGACTTTGCTATTGGATGGTATCATTGATGGCCCCTATCATCATTGATGATAGGCATGGACATTCTTTCCATTGAAAAATTGAAAACTCTCTATGTTGATTTGATAATACTCTTGAGTGGGATGATTCTTCAGGCGCAATGTCTATAATTTCTGGTTTTTCTTTTTTTTATCAGAATTTTTGGTTTTTCTTGTAATGAACATGCACTCACATAGATGAAAAACAATAGGTAGAGACTCATTTTCAACTTTGAAGCATTCTATGTTGATAATAACGTCCAGTAGAATATGTATTGAAGAATGTAATTTTACTGCAAGTCTAGCAAAGTGACAACATGTACACAACAACATGTGTTCGTCAATCTTAATCAACTTCTCCAATGCATAAATCAATATTTTCAAGCATAACCTTGTTATATAGATATATGGGAAAGTTCATAATCCTTGCTCGGGTGATAATCCTTTGGAGTATTCTAGAATCATGAATAAAAATATTAATCCAAAGAGATGTAATCAAACTATAGATAATTTTCTAGGGTCCATTGGTTAGAGCATTTAAACAATCATGATTACATGTAAATTGAACAAAAAATTAGTAAACTTAGTTAAAAAATCTCCATATGGCCATTGGTTGCATCATGGATCATATCCTATCATAGAGAGTGATGCAACCAATCTACTTCCCTATTAGTTTAACCACAATAGTGAACCTAAAAGGAGCATGGAAAAAACTATATGCTTCAGGAGCAATAGATATTTCATTAAATCCTCTTTGATTAACTATTGAGATATCATCTGGATCAAGAATATGTTGATCATCGTCATTAACAAAGTAGAACCTACTATAGAGGATAACCTAGAAATAACATCTCTAAAAATAGCAATAGGATGACTAACTTTTGTTATGCCTTCATTGAAGGTTGTAAAGAAAATATCATCAAACATATCCATAGATGTAGACAACCTCTGTGTAGTAGGAGATGCACTAAAAGCCGTAATCATGTATTTTAAACAATCTTTCGAATCAATCGTTGTTTGATTTTACTAGCCACACATGCTAGAGTAAATAAGATTTGTTTGATCCCTTAAATCATGAGTCCAAAATGGAGGCAGAACCAAAGTAATCAGACTTTATATCTGTAACTTGATACTTAGATGTCTGTAATGATAATATGAAGCCTTTTATAGTAATTGGAGTCGATCTTAGGAATAAGTGTCAAAAGTGTTTAGGAACTTAAAGTCTTATATTATTTACATCTAACCAAATGAGGGATAAGTGTCCCTTACTGGACAATGATAACAAACAAGAACTAAAAAAACAAAAGTAAAGCAAATATATATTATCAAGTAAGAATAGAAAGGGGATCTTTAGAAAAATTCTGAATATATGGATAAAGAATGGATTGGGTTTCACCATTAAGGTCTCAAATTGTTACATGCACATATTACGATAACCAGTAATCATGAAATTAGGGCATACTTGAGGATTAAAGATAATATAAAGAACACCCTTAACTTTTTATTTTTTCCTTTGATTCCAAACTTGTTGCTTCGTCACATTCAATCACATAAACTATTTATACAAGGGGATTTAAAACTTGATTACTGTGATCGAATTTCAACAATAAATATACATATCTAAAAGTATTCATTCTATTTCTCACACTTCCATGTACATACAACATGATAATTAAATACATTCTCTATTGTTAAGAAAACAAAGTTACACAATATCATTTACAACTTTTTCATTTTTATACAAGGACCTAGAGTGACAAGGACTGATAGAACTTAACTAATATGATACTTAGCACTTGTAGAAAATCTACTTTGGCATTGACATTCTTCAATTTACACGGTTTTCCTAGAAATTTGTTAGTAGATGGGTGATCCTACTCGCTCAATGAATGTTTTAATTCAAAGAAACAATTTAAGGCACTTGAATAGTCTATATATATATATTGAGAAATAGAATTTAAAGTAGAACAATAACAAGTTGTAAAATAACTAATCATCCACATGCATATAATTGGCAAATTATTCCATATAACTACAATAATAAATGAATAACTATATACACTTGATTAATCTCTCACTCATCTTATTATGCGCCTGAACCCACATGAAGTGTAACACGGCATGTGAAAGCATTACAACAAGCTACAATTTCATTGTAAATACTTAGCAGCATGCTTGGGTTCCTAAGTCTATCACTAGAGTAAGACCTCATATGCAACGTGCATTGTTAGATATGGATCTCGATGGATAATGGGAGAGGCTAGATATCTCACTCCTCCTCCCAACTTGGGTATTCAGGCAGGGAGTCAAAGCCTACACGCTTGTTGTGCACCCATGAACCTACTGAAGATGTCCATTGATCGACATAACTCTACATCAATAGACCTGCCAAAGATGTCCACTAACCAAAAACTCTGATAGGACTGAAATCTATGGTTAGTTTTGGATACCAATCATTCAAGGAGTCCACCCTAAGTGGCCTAGACCCCTGCACCCCACCGGTGCGCTCTGGAATATGTCGACCTGAACAAAATACCTCCATTCGAGAAGCATGTTTCCTCCCTACAACGCAAGATTCTTCAAAAGGATTATACAATTTTCATGGAATCTAAATGTCTAATTCACTCTTTGAATTCATGGTTCAATCATCACAACAACAATTCTTAAATTAGCTTTGTAAACAATTCATTTCATAGATCATCATTGATATGTACCACAAACTACACTACTGAGCAACACCACATCTCATACTAAAAAATACTAATATGAAAATAATTGATTCACTAAATGACCTATCCTTAGGGTTTCATTTCCCTCATTCACATACTACATGACTCACATAAGGATTTAATGCATCATAAACTTCTGTAGGTAAAAGAGTGATATTAATAGTTCATATACAACTAAACATATATATGATACCTTATTTAAACTGAACTAGGGATTCCACACAATTCATTAAAATATCATGCATCAATATTTACCTTGAATAAATAAATTTGTAATGATAGAAGAATCACATATATTGAATTTCAGGATGACTATTTGCAAACTTTCAACTACCCACTCATTTAGGCTTTCACCCTCTTAACCGAGTTATCAAACAACAATAAAAAAATCCAATGATCTCCAAGGTACTAAACATTAAGTTAAAACAATCACGTATAATAAGGAGATTCAAATAGACAAGTTCTTTATTCAGTTATACAACAATTTCAAACATAGCCCAAAACCCTAGATTTTGGTATATTATTGCAACTTCTATAATAACTTTAGGAATTATGTTCTTGATGATTTTTATCCAATACTTGTATCATCTTATCATCTAAAATTCATCACAACAGAAAATAATCTATTTCTAGATCATCTTTCATAAGCTTAAACTAAAAGGTAGATTTAGGGTTTGTAGTCGCATACAAAGGAATTGAAGGTTATTGTGGATTTAATCAAATCCAATTTCATGAGGTCTACTATTTAAAGGAAGTACCCACTCACCTAAGTCATGAAAACACCTTAAAAACATAGCCCAAGATCTGAAATTTTAGAATCCATTTTAAACTCCTAGTAATCCATCACTTTCTTCTTTTTTCCAACTTATAAACCCTAAGAATGAAGAATTATAGAGAAAGAGTGAGAAAAGAGGGAGATTTGTTATCATTTTGAATCAAATCAGAGGTGAGATAGAATCTTGACATGTGAGATAAGAATCACTAAGAAAATCTATCTAGAGATAACAAACTTACTTGATTTCATATCTCTAGGAAGAGAAAACCCTAGATCGCCATCTTCACCACTTTCTCCATACAATCCCTAACTCTCTATCTCTCTAGGATTTCATTTCTTTTTAATGAATCAAGAAATACACGAGCTCCTAGTGTGTTAGGGTGATCATATTGAGCATTTCAGGTGCTTGGGCCAATTGCAATTGACCCTTCGTTACACTTTCTTTTATTTAAGTAAAATTTTCTATCATAAAATTGTTATAGTAAAACATCTACTGAATAGGTTACAAATCCTCTAAAAATTATGAGAAATTGTCATGTTGTCTAACACATAGTTTTAGAGCCCTAGTAAAAGTTTTAGATCATTTTAAACTATGAATAGATAATTAAAACTCAGATACTACATTGATATACTATAGTCAGAATGCCTGGTCAGCTGAGTTTGTCCTATGAAAACTCCATCTACTAATAGGTCCATCACACATCCAAAAAATGTTATATTTTTAAGATAACTTAAATTTAGGTTATACTGACTATATCCAAATTTTAAATAAGTCAGAGTTGTATAGAAAATATGAAAAATCACTTACTGCACTTCTATACTGATCAAGTTCCACACTCATATACTATGAAAACCCTAGTTTTTGCCGACTATGGTTTACACTTCTCAAACCTAATTTCTTCATATTATAAGCATTCTTAGAATCTCTTATTAGGTTTACAGCATCATATTGGGCTACCATCATAAATTAAGTTTAAGTGATGATCAATCTAATTAAGCATGCAATCAACCAGGTAAACCCTAATTTGCCAATCATGCTCAGATGTGGTCATAACACAAACCAACGTGCAATACTCACAACCATTGTATCCCACTAGCATAGTTTACAAACAATCATAATTAGTATCTATTCCCTCCTCTCTTAAACTCTGGATAGATCTAGATTAGAATTTTGTCACTCTCTTGAGATAATAAAGATACCACCAAAAATACAACCATACAATCTTTATCTTTAGTGTTCCAACATTCTCATGCATTCATACTACTCCATTACTCTAAAGATAGGCTAATATTACTCTTTTGAGGCATTAACAATCAAACAACAAAGATTGTAGATAATCATTAAAGTGAAGCATTAAAGACCAAGAGTATGGAGACAAATATTTCTAAGAGTATATAATCAATGCATATGAATATTTACATATTAGGAGAGCCTTAGTGGCTTCTCCCAACCCAATAAAATGATTTCCCACTCATGGTAATGAGACATAATATGGGGTTGTAGTTGGACAGATCCATACAAGATGATGGATGGAGGAGGAAGAACAACCAAGTAGGAACGAATCAAATACAACAAACAATAGTTATAAGGGTATTGATGGTTGATGGTGACCTCCTTCTTCAATGTGATGATGATGGTGAAAAAGATAGAGCCCAAAAATCTTTTTTCTCTTGAAGATGAACAGTCAGACCCTGAGGAGATTAGATGGTCGATGGAAACCGTCACACTCTCATCCTTGACCTCTGATGATCAATGGCAAGTATGGGAAATGGCACCACTTTGCGGTATAAATGAAGGTGATTTTCATGGAGGCTCTAGGTCTCCACTACAAGCAATCCTTGTGTACTTGAGACACTTGGGCGCATAGCACTTTACTTGTGCCTCAAGCCACAAAGTATGTGCCTTGGAGAATGAGCTTAACTAAGAGTAGTAGTGGCATATCCTAGAGAGGTTGCATCGAGGCATTATGGGTTGAGTGGAGGCTAAACATTGGGCTGCAACATTGTCACATAATTGTTAAATCTAAAAGTCTAGTGGTGAGGACTGGAATCGAGCTAGGGTGGAGGGCGTCAGGGGTGTGCATTCTTCGATCTCTAGCCAATCGACAGGGCTAGATGTGGGTTTCCTGGTCATCTAGTACAGGTTCAATGGTAGATGACTGTCAGTATTGGCAAGCAACTGTTTGTTTTCCTAGGTATCAATTTCCATAGGTGTTGATGGTTTGGAAGGCATCCCAACGGTGAGTGGCTAACGGTTCCATCGCCTATTTAAAGTGTCATCAGGCGATGACCTATGATCACATAGGCTTTTTTCTCTTTTCCCTACAAATCACATAGAACTATAAGTGTGGAGGGAAGTACTTATAAGGTGTGAGTAAAAATGAGATCTATCAATGTAAAGATAAAAATGCTAAGAGAAATGAGAATAAAATAGGCATGTAACATACACAAAATTAGATGTTACCAAAGTTAAATTGATTTTAGTTAGATCTAACACATAAGAATTTCAAACCGTATTCGCTGACATTATGTGAAATATTGTGATTTTTGACAAGAAAATGTGTTTACTTTTCTAGTTGTATAATAAAAAAATCCCTTACATGCATCCTTCTACATATTATTTTCAATGTTGTTTTGCAAAAATAGTCGTGTTTCTACATGATTGATTATAGTATCTATAAGTTCAACTAATTTTAATCAGATCAACACAAAATTATAAAACAATTTTTCTATTAAAATTAATAACCTTGTTTTGTTAAAACAATAATGTTTCTACATAATTAATCATAGTTTCTCAAAGAGTGACTAATTATAGTCAGACCAAATGCACAAAAATTCCAAACAACATCTACTAATAACTATAGGAGATGTTGTAATATTTTCCATAAGGAGTTTTTACTTCTCTAGTTCTAAAATAGAAAATATCTTTTAGTACATTGTTTGATATATTTTAAACAAGATTCGTTAAAATATCCTTGTTTCTACATAATTCATTGTAGGTTCTCAAAGTTTAACCGATTCTAATTGGATCCAAAAAAAAATCAAAAATCAATTTTTTTACAAAATTTTGTAATGGTATTTTGTGAAAGCAATCATGTTTCTACATAATAAATTATATCTTTTCAAAGTTTAATTTGTTCTGGTCAGGTCCAACTCATACAAATTTAGAACCACATTTTCTACAAATAATTATTAAAAGTTTGTGTTGTTAGCACCAAGGGATGTTTACGTTTCTTGTTAGAGGATGTGAATATTCATAGTAATGTAAAGGACTTTAGAAAAAAGAATTATTTTTTATATAGTCATACTTTTATTAATTTCTTTTTTCAATAACAATTCTATCGCTCAATTTTACCAGAATGTATTTTAGTGTAGCCTTAGAAATAACCATATATATCATTTGATATGTCATATCATTAGGAAAGTACTTAAGAGGTGGCTAAAAAAATATTAAAATGTATTTCTTTTTACATATTTCTACATAATAAATTATATCTTTTCAAAGTTTAACTTGTTCTGGTCAGGTCCAACTCATACAAATTTAGAACCATATTTTCTACAAATAATTATTGAAAGTTTGTGATGTTAACACCAAGGGATGTTTACGTTTCTTGTAAGAGGAAAAAAGTATTATTTTTCATATAGTCATACTTTTATTATTTTCTTTTTCAATAACAATTCTATCGCTTAGTTTTACGAGAATGTATTTTAGTTTTATTTAAGAGGTGGCTAAAAAATATTAAAATGTATTTTTTTTACATATTTGTACTTATAGAAAAGGGGAAAAAACAAATTAGCACACTTTGAAAAAAATTAAGCCTGTTATAGCACCTGATAAAAAATAGTTTCCATTATAGCCCACTTCTGTTTAAAAGCGATTAAATGGCATTTTTAAGTCACATTTGGGAAGGCCTTAGCTTGTTTGACGATTTCTACAACAGAAAAAAAAAAAACAGAAAATGCCAACAAAAATTGTGTTTTCACCCTGTACATAAATGCTGAAAACGCTGCTTCTGTTGGCGTTATAGGTTTGTTTTATTTATTTATTTTTCATTTTTTCAAAAAACGTCAAATGACTTGGTGCCTTCTGAAATTGTCTAAAAAAACTCATATTTAAATGGCGCTTTCATTGCAAAGTAGATTATAGCTGGAATTATTTTTGCTAACGCGCTATATTGGACATGTATTTTTAACACAGTGTGGTAGTTACAAAGTCGGTGCACAAAAATTAGCGATGGCCATTAGCCATTACTATATTTTTAAGTCAGTAGTTAAAATAAAATCTACCCGATGATTGAATCCTAACACCGTCTCTGATTGGGATTAGAAGGGTAGCGGCTCGGGCTCTGAGTTGGAAACGTTTCGTCACGAGTTGGGAGATAGCCGGACTGCCGGAGCCCGTACTGGGAAAGCCCGGAAACGCAGAGTCCTGGTTGTATGAGACCACCGCTGCGGAATACCAATCCAAATATGAATTTGTCGCAACCACACGTGGAATCAGAGTTTTAACTGGATTGGGAGTTCCATCCTTCTTCTCTCGCCTATATATATGCCACGTTAGGGTTGTATGCAGAACGGGAACGGAACCTCAATGCTTTCTTTTACACTCTCAATGACAGGTTCTACGGACTTCGTTTTTTCTCGAAAGACGAAAACCGGGAGGAGCTGGTCACATCTTGACAATGATTTGCTTGCGGACATCTTTCAGCGTCTCAAGGTTGCGGATCGCGTCCGATTCCGATCCGTCTGTACCACTTGGAATGCTGTGCCACGGTCTCCCTTCCACCCGGCTGCACAAGAGCCACCGTGGATTCTTCTTCCTGAGAGGCCTAATGATAGATGCCGTGTACCGGTGAGGGATTGCCATCTACACTTAGCTTACAATTTCATAGAGAAGAAGACATACCGAATCAAGGGACTCCCATATGTTCCCGATTGGCGCAGCATCTATGTCGCCGGCTTTTCCACGGACGGTTGGCTGTTGTACGAGACGGTTGGAGCAGATATGCACTGTCTACATCTACCAACTGGCAAACAGTTTCCTCTGCCCTCCGCAGAAGCGCAGCCTGAAATCAAGATCTTCAAAAAGAACCATGCCACTACCTTATCTGCCAATATTCAGCAAGCCGTTATATTTTTCCCTTCTAAAAGTTGCTTCAGGAATTTCGTCGTTGTGGCCATATCTGATGAAACGGGTCACATCGTATATACAAGGGAAGGACATACATCATGGACTACCATTGCTACGATAGGTTTTAGGAGTGCCATACTAGTACACAAGGACCAGGTGTATGTATCGGATTGCAACAAGAAGTGCTGGAAGTTGTTGCGCATCAACTTCTCTACAGATCCACCTACTGTCTTATCATCTATCCTTACACCTGATTTCCATTGGAAGCAGGACTGGTCAGTACACTTGGTTGAGATAGATGATCATATTTGGCAGATAAGAAAACCTATAAGATCATACATCGACTACGACAACACAGATAAGCCACGGTTTCGTTGTCAAGTTGCAAAATTGAACAAAGAAGAAAACATGTGGGTTAAAATGGACAAAACTGATGACAATGCTATCTTTGTAGGGTCTTCCCATTCAATGGCTCTGCCCACATCACAATACTCACATCTGAGGAAGGATACGATCTACATCATTGAAGAATGTAGTGGCGTACGAAGATATAAGCATCGACTGCTCAAGTATAATTTACAGAATGGAAGAATCGAATTCCAAAAGAAATTTGCATATAACAGTGAAATGTATAATTCTCTTTCGTGGATTATGCCTACATTTTAACACGAGAATAACTTATGTGTGTAAATGTTTCCAATACGTTCCATTAATTTGAACGTCATCAGATTTTTATGGACATATGGGTTGTCAAAGTGCTTCCTTTGTTTTCTCTCGGCCTTGATTGCATAATCATCATGAAGTTCTTTATTTTGATCCTTACCTTACCAAAGTGTATCTATAAATCCATGTACATACACTTTGTTTGAAATTCTTATACAAAGATTTTTATATGATGAGTGTTTTAAAACCAATTGTATAATCATATGGGTTGTCAAGTGCTTCCTTTGTTTTCTCTTGACCTTAATTGTATAATCATCATGAAGTTCTTTTTTATTTTGATCCTTATTTTAGCAAAGTGTATCATAAAACCATGTGTATGCACTTCGTTTGGAATTCTTATACAAAGATTTTGCACTGGCCAACCACCACTAGTCACCATCAGCTAGTGCCAGCCACCTCCAGTCAATGCCAGCTACTGTTGCACAGGCCTCCAGTCACTGCTAGCCACCACCACTGCCACAAATGCACTGTCCACCACTACCATGGCCACTGAGAATATCCTCTTCCCCTTCTTGTTTTTTACTTTGTTTTTATATATAATTTTTACCCAATTAGAATTTATATAGAATTTATTGTTTTATCTAATTAGAAAGGAAATACATGTATGTTAATTTATGATGAAATGAAATCTAGTTTTGTGTGATAATGATATTTATTTATGCTTCTTGTTTAAATTAGGAAATGAATTCATTATATTTGGATGTCTAGTTGTCTATTTGCACTTTCTTGTGCATTCATATGCGGATCGCGTCCGATTCCGATCCGTCTGTACCACATGGAATGATTTGCTTGCGGACACATCTTGACAATGATTTGCTTGCGGACATCTCCCTTCCACCCGGCTGCACAAGACATACCGAATCAAGGGACTCCCATATGTTCCCGATTGGCGCAGCATCCATGTTGCCGGCTTTTCCACGGACGGTTGGCTGTTGTACGAGACGGATGAAGCAGATATGCACTGTCTACATCTACCAACTGGCAAACAGTTTTCTCTGCCCTCCGCAGAAGCGCAGCCTGAAATCCAGATCTCCAAAAAGAACGAGTCGGACCGTGTCACTACCTTATCTGCCAATATTCAGCAAGCCGTTATATTTTTCCCTTCTAAAAGTTGCTTCAGGAATTTCGTCGTTGTGGCCATATCTGATGAAACGGGTCACGTCGTATATACAAGGGAAGGACATACATCATGGACTACGATTGCTACAATAGGTTTTAGGAGTGCCATACTAGTACGCAAGGACCAGGTGTATGTATCGGATTGCAACACGAAGTGCTGGAAGTTGTTGCGCATCAACTTCTCTACAGATCCACCTACTGTCTTATCATCTATCCTTACACCTGATTTCCATTGGAAGCAGGACTGGTCAGTACACTTGGTTGAGATAGATGATCATATTTGGCAGATAAGAAAACCTATAAGATCATACATTGACTACGACAACACAGATAAGCCACGGTTTCGTTGTCAAGTTGCAAAATTGAACAAAGAAGAAAACATGTGGGTTAAAATGGACAAAACTGATGACAATGCTATCTTTGTAGGGTCTTCCCATTCAATGGCTCTGCCCACATCACAATACTCACATCTGAGGAAGGATACGATCTACATCATTGAAGAATGTAGTGGCGTACGAAGATATAAGCATCGACTGCTCAAGTATAATTTACAGAATGGAAGAATCGAATTCCAAAAGAAATTTTCATATAACAGTGAAATGTATAATTCTCTTTCGTGGATTATGCCTACATTTTAACACGAGAATAACTTATGTGTGTAAATGTTTCCAATACGTTCCATTAATTTGAACGTCATCAGATTTTTATGGACATATGCGTTGTCAAAGTGCTTCCTTTGTTTTCTCTCGGCCTTGATTGCATAATCATCATGAAGTTCTTTATTTTGATCCTTACCTTACCAAAGTGTATCTATAAATCCATGTACATACACTTTGTTTGAAATTCTTATACAAAGATTTTTATATGATGAGTGTTTTAAAACCAATTGTATAATCATATGGGTTGTCAAGTGCTTCCTTTGTTTTCTCTTGACCTTAATTGTATAATCATCATGAAGTTCTTTTTTATTTTGATCCTTATTTTAGCAAAGTGTATCATAAAACCATGTGTATGCACTTCGTTTGGAATTCTTATACAAAGATTTTGCACTGGCCAACCACCACTAGTCACCATCAGCTAGTGCCAGCCACCTCCAGTCAATGCCAGCTACTGTTGCACAGGCCTCCAGTCACTGCTAGCCACCACCACTGCCACAAATGCACTGTCCACCACTACCATGGCCACTGAGAATATCCTCTTCCCCTTCTTGTTTTTTACTTTGTTTTTATATATAATTTTTACCCAATTAGAATTTATATAGAATTTATTGTTTTATCTAATTAGAAAGGAAATACATGTATGTTAATTTATGATGAAATGAAATCTAGTTTTGTGTGATAATGATATTTATTTATGCTTCTTGTTTAAATTAGGAAATGAATTCATTATATTTGGATGTCTAGTTGTCTATTTGCACTTTCTTGTGCATTCATATGCGGATCGCGTCCGATTCCGATCCGTCTGTACCACATGGAATGATTTGCTTGCGGACACATCTTGACAATGATTTGCTTGCGGACATCTCCCTTCCACCCGGCTGCACAAGACATACCGAATCAAGGGACTCCCATATGTTCCCGATTGGCGCAGCATCCATGTTGCCGGCTTTTCCACGGACGGTTGGCTGTTGTACGAGACGGATGAAGCAGATATGCACTGTCTACATCTACCAACTGGCAAACAGTTTTCTCTGCCCTCCGCAGAAGCGCAGCCTGAAATCCAGATCTCCAAAAAGAACGAGTCGGACCGTGTCACTACCTTATCTGCCAATATTCAGCAAGCCGTTATATTTTTCCCTTCTAAAAGTTGCTTCAGGAATTTCGTCGTTGTGGCCATATCTGATGAAACGGGTCACGTCGTATATACAAGGGAAGGACATACATCATGGACTACGATTGCTACAATAGGTTTTAGGAGTGCCATACTAGTACGCAAGGACCAGGTGTATGTATCGGATTGCAACACGAAGTGCTGGAAGTTGTTGCGCATCAACTTCTCTACAGATCCACCTACTGTCTTATCATCTATCCTTACACCTGATTTCCATTGGAAGCAGGACTGGTCAGTACACTTGGTTGAGATAGATGATCATATTTGGCAGATAAGAAAACCTATAAGATCATACATCGACTACGACAACACAGATAAGCCACGGTTTCGTTGTCAAGTTGCAAAATTGAACAAAGAAGAAAACATGTGGGTTAAAATGGACAAAACTGATGACAATGCTATCTTTGTAGGGTCTTCCCATTCAATGGCTCTGCCCACATCACAATACTCACATCTGAGGAAGGATACGATCTACATCATTGAAGAATGTAGTGGCGTACGAAGATATAAGCATCGACTGCTCAAGTATAATTTACAGAATGGAAGAATCGAATTCCAAAAGAAATTTGCATATAACAGTGAAATGTATAATTCTCTTTCGTGGATTATGCCTACATTTTAACACAAGAATAACTTATGTGTGTAAATGTTTCCAATACGTTCCATTAATTTGAACGTCATCAGATTTTTATGGACATATGGGTTGTCAAAGTGCTTCCTTTGTTTTCTCTCGGCCTTGATTGCATAATCATCATGAAGTTCTTTATTTTGATCCTTACCTTACCAAAGTGTATCTATAAATCCATGTACATACACTTTGTTTGAAATTCTTATACAAAGATTTTTATATGATGAGTGTTTTAAAACCAATTGTATAATCATATGGGTTGTCAAGTGCTTCCTTTGTTTTCTCTTGACCTTAATTGTATAATCATCATGAAGTTCTTTTTTATTTTGATCCTTATTTTAGCAAAGTGTATCATAAAACCATGTGTATGCACTTCGTTTGGAATTCTTATACAAAGATTTTGCACTGGCCAACCACCACTAGTCACCATCAGCTAGTGCCAGCCACCTCCAGTCAATGCCAGCTACTGTTGCACAGGCCTCCAGTCACTGCTAGCCACCACCACTGCCACAAATGCACTGTCCACCACTACCATGGCCACTGAGAATATCCTCTTCCCCTTCTTGTTTTTTACTTTGTTTTTATATATAATTTTTACCCAATTAGAATTTATATAGAATTTATTGTTTTATCTAATTAGAAAGGAAATACATGTATGTTAATTTATGATGAAATGAAATCTAGTTTTGTGTGATAATGATATTTATTTATGCTTCTTGTTTAAATTAGGAAATGAATTCATTATATTTGGATGTCTAGTTGTCTATTTGCACTTTCTTGTGCATTCATATGCGGATCGCGTCCGATTCCGATCCGTCTGTACCACATGGAATGATTTGCTTGCGGACACATCTTGACAATGATTTGCTTGCGGACATCTCCCTTCCACCCGGCTGCACAAGACATACCGAATCAAGGGACTCCCATATGTTCCCGATTGGCGCAGCATCCATGTTGCCGGCTTTTCCACGGACGGTTGGCTGTTGTACGAGACGGATGAAGCAGATATGCACTGTCTACATCTACCAACTGGCAAACAGTTTTCTCTGCCCTCCACAGAAGCGCAGCCTGAAATCCAGATCTCCAAAAAGAACGAGTCGGACCGTGTCACTACCTTATCTGCCAATATTCAGCAAGCCGTTATATTTTTCCCTTCTAAAAGTTGCTTCAGGAATTTCGTCGTTGTGGCCATATCTGATGAAACGGGTCACGTCGTATATACAAGGGAAGGACATACATCATGGACTACGATTGCTACAATAGGTTTTAGGAGTACCATACTAGTACACAAGGACCAGGTGTATGTATCGGATTGCAACACGAAGTGCTGGAAGTTGTTGCGCATCAACTTCTCTACAGATCCACCTACTGTCTTATCATCTATCCTTACACCTGATTTCCATTGGAAGCAGGACTGGTCAGTACACTTGGTTGAGATAGATGATCATATTTGGCAGATAAGAAAACCTATAAGATCATACATCGACTACGACAACACAGATAAGCCACGGTTTCGTTGTCAAGTTGCAAAATTGAACAAAGAAGAAAACATGTGGGTTAAAATGGACAAAACTGATGACAATGCTATCTTTGTAGGGTCTTCCCATTCAATGGCTCTGCCCACATCACAATACTCACATCTGAGGAAGGATACGATCTACATCATTGAAGAATGTAGTGGCGTACGAAGATATAAGCATCGACTGCTCAAGTATAATTTACAGAATGGAAGAATCGAATTCCAAAAGAAATTTTCATATAACAGTGAAATGTATAATTCTCTTTCGTGGATTATGCCTACATTTTAACACGAGAATAACTTATGTGTGTAAATGTTTCCAATACGTTCCATTAATTTGAACGTCATCAGATTTTTATGGACATATGGGTTGTCAAAGTGCTTCCTTTGTTTTCTCTCGGCCTTGATTGCATAATCATCATGAAGTTCTTTATTTTGATCCTTACCTTACCAAAGTGTATCTATAAATCCATGTACATACACTTTGTTTGAAATTCTTATACAAAGATTTTTATATGATGAGTGTTTTAAAACCAATTGTATAATCATATGGGTTGTCAAGTGCTTCCTTTGTTTTCTCTTGACCTTAATTGTATAATCATCATGAAGTTCTTTTTTATTTTGATCCTTATTTTAGCAAAGTGTATCATAAAACCATGTGTATGCACTTCGTTTGGAATTCTTATACAAAGATTTTGCACTGGCCAACCACCACTAGTCACCATCAGCTAGTGCCAGCCACCTCCAGTCAATGCCAGCTACTGTTGCACAGGCCTCCAGTCACTGCTAGCCACCACCACTGCCACAAATGCACTGTCCACCACTACCATGGCCACTGAGAATATCCTCTTCCCCTTCTTGTTTTTTACTTTGTTTTTATATATAATTTTTACCCAATTAGAATTTATATAGAATTTATTGTTTTATCTAATTAGAAAGGAAATACATGTATGTTAATTTATGATGAAATGAAATCTAGTTTTGTGTGATAATGATATTTATTTATGCTTCTTGTTTAAATTAGGAAATGAATTCATTATATTTGGATGTCTAGTTGTCTATTTGCACTTTCTTGTGCATTCATATGCGGATCGCGTCCGATTCCGATCCGTCTGTACCACATGGAATGATTTGCTTGCGGACACATCTTGACAATGATTTGCTTGCGGACATCTCCCTTCCACCCGGCTGCACAAGACATACCGAATCAAGGGACTCCCATATGTTCCCGATTGGCACAGCATCCATGTTGTCGGCTTTTCCACGGACGGTTGGCTGTTGTACGAGACGGATGAAGCAGATATGCACTGTCTACATCTACCAACTGGCAAACAGTTTTCTCTGCCCTCCGCAGAAGCGCAGCCTGAAATCCAGATCTCCAAAAAGAACGAGTCGGACCGTGTCACTACCTTATCTGCCAATATTCAGCAAGCCGTTATATTTTTCCCTTCTAAAAGTTGCTTCAGGAATTTCGTCGTTGTGGCCATATCTGATGAAACGGGTCACGTCGTATATACAAGGGAAGGACATACATCATGGACTACGATTGCTACAATAGGTTTTAGGAGTGCCATACTAGTACGCAAGGACCAGGTGTATGTATCGGATTGCAACACGAAGTGCTGGAAGTTGTTGCGCATCAACTTCTCTACAGATCCACCTACTGTCTTATCATCTATCCTTACACCTGATTTCCATTGGAAGCAGGACTGGTCAGTACACTTGGTTGAGATAGATGATCATATTTGGCAGATAAGAAAACCTATAAGATCATACATCGACTACGACAACACAGATAAGCCACGGTTTCGTTGTCAAGTTGCAAAATTGAACAAAGAAGAAAACATGTGGGTTAAAATGGACAAAACTGATGACAATGCTATCTTTGTAGGGTCTTCCCATTCAATGGCTCTGCCCACGTCACAATACTCACATCTGAGGAAGGATACGATCTACATCATTGAAGAATGTAGTGGCGTACGAAGATATAAGCATCGACTGCTCAAGTATAATTTACAGAATGGAAGAATCGAATTCCAAAAGAAATTTTCATATAACAGTGAAATGTATAATTCTCTTTCGTGGATTATGCCTACATTTTAACACGAGAATAACTTATGTGTGTAAATGTTTCCAATACGTTCCATTAATTTGAACGTCATCAGATTTTTATGGACATATGGGTTGTCAAAGTGCTTCCTTTGTTTTCTCTCGGCCTTGATTGCATAATCATCATGAAGTTCTTTATTTTGATCCTTACCTTACCAAAGTGTATCTATAAATCCATGTACATACACTTTGTTTGAAATTCTTATACAAAGATTTTTATATGATGAGTGTTTTAAAACCAATTGTATAATCATATGGGTTGTCAAGTGCTTCCTTTGTTTTCTCTTGACCTTAATTGTATAATCATCATGAAGTTCTTTTTTATTTTGATCCTTATTTTAGCAAAGTGTATCATAAAACCATGTGTATGCACTTCGTTTGGAATTCTTATACAAAGATTTTGCACTGGCCAACCACCACTAGTCACCATCAGCTAGTGCCAGCCACCTCCAGTCAATGCCAGCTACTGTTGCACAGGCCTCCAGTCACTGCTAGCCACCACCACTGCCACAAATGCACTGTCCACCACTACCATGGCCACTGAGAATATCCTCTTCCCCTTCTTGTTTTTTACTTTGTTTTTATATATAATTTTTACCCAATTAGAATTTATATAGAATTTATTGTTTTATCTAATTAGAAAGGAAATACATGTATGTTAATTTATGATGAAATGAAATCTAGTTTTGTGTGATAATGATATTTATTTATGCTTCTTGTTTAAATTAGGAAATGAATTCATTATATTTGGATGTCTAGTTGTCTATTTGCACTTTCTTGTGCATTCATATGCGGATCGCGTCCGATTCCGATCCGTCTGTACCACATGGAATGATTTGCTTGCGGACACATCTTGACAATGATTTGCTTGCGGACATCTCCCTTCCACCCGGCTGCACAAGACATACCGAATCAAGGGACTCCCATATGTTCCCGATTGGCACAGCATCCATGTTGTCGGCTTTTCCACGGACGGTTGGCTGTTGTACGAGACGGATGAAGCAGATATGCACTGTCTACATCTACCAACTGGCAAACAGTTTTCTCTGCCCTCCGCAGAAGCGCAGCCTGAAATCCAGATCTCCAAAAAGAACGAGTCGGACCGTGTCACTACCTTATCTGCCAATATTCAGCAAGCCGTTATATTTTTCCCTTCTAAAAGTTGCTTCAGGAATTTCGTCGTTGTGGCCATATCTGATGAAACGGGTCACGTCGTATATACAAGGGAAGGACATACATCATGGACTACGATTGCTACAATAGGTTTTAGGAGTGCCATACTAGTACGCAAGGACCAGGTGTATGTATCGGATTGCAACACGAAGTGCTGGAAGTTGTTGCGCATCAACTTCTCTACAGATCCACCTACTGTCTTATCATCTATCCTTACACCTGATTTCCATTGGAAGCAGGACTGGTCAGTACACTTGGTTGAGATAGATGATCATATTTGGCAGATAAGAAAACCTATAAGATCATACATCGACTACGACAACACAGATAAGCCACGGTTTCGTTGTCAAGTTGCAAAATTGAACAAAGAAGAAAACATGTGGGTTAAAATGGACAAAACTGATGACAATGCTATCTTTGTAGGGTCTTCCCATTCAATGGCTCTGCCCACGTCACAATACTCACATCTGAGGAAGGATACGATCTACATCATTGAAGAATGTAGTGGCGTACGAAGATATAAGCATCGACTGCTCAAGTATAATTTACAGAATGGAAGAATCGAATTCCAAAAGAAATTTGCATATAACAGTGAAATGTATAATTCTCTTTCGTGGATTATGCCTACATTTTAACACGAGAATAACTTATGTGTGTAAATGTTTCCAATACGTTCCATTAATTTGAACGTCATCAGATTTTTATGGACATATGGGTTGTCAAAGTGCTTCCTTTGTTTTCTCTCGGCCTTGATTGCATAATCATCATGAAGTTCTTTATTTTGATCCTTACCTTACCAAAGTGTATCTATAAATCCATGTACATACACTTTGTTTGAAATTCTTATACAAAGATTTTTATATGATGAGTGTTTTAAAACCAATTGTATAATCATATGGGTTATCAAGTGCTTCCTTTGTTTTCTCTTGACCTTAATTGTATAATCATCATGAAGTTCTTTTTTATTTTGATCCTTATTTTAGCAAAGTGTATCATAAAACCATGTGTATGCACTTCGTTTGGAATTCTTATACAAAGATTTTGCACTGGCCAACCACCACTAGTCACCATCAGCTAGTGCCAGCCACCTCCAGTCAATGCCAGCTACTGTTGCACAGGCCTCCAGTCACTGCTAGCCACCACCACTGCCACAAATGCACTGTCCACCACTACCATGGCCACTGAGAATATCCTCTTCCCCTTCTTGTTTTTTACTTTGTTTTTATATATAATTTTTACCCAATTAGAATTTATATAGAATTTATTGTTTTATCTAATTAGAAAGGAAATACATGTATGTTAATTTATGATGAAATGAAATCTAGTTTTGTGTGATAATGATATTTATTTATGCTTCTTGTTTAAATTAGGAAATGAATTCATTATATTTGGATGTCTAGTTGTCTATTTGCACTTTCTTGTGCATTCATATGCGGATCGCGTCCGATTCCGATCCGTCTGTACCACATGGAATGATTTGCTTGCGGACACATCTTGACAATGATTTGCTTGCGGACATCTCCCTTCCACCCGGCTGCACAAGACATACCGAATCAAGGGACTCCCATATGTTCCCGATTGGCGCAGCATCCATGTTGCCGGCTTTTCCACGGACGGTTGGCTGTTGTACGAGACGGATGAAGCAGATATGCACTGTCTACATCTACCAACTGGCAAACAGTTTTCCCTGCCCTCCGCAGAAGCGCAGCCTGAAATCCAGATCTCCAAAAAGAACGAGTCGGACCGTGTCACTACCTTATCTGCCAATATTCAGCAAGCCGTTATATTTTTCCCTTCTAAAAGTTGCTTCAGGAATTTCGTCGTTGTGGCCATATCTGATGAAACGGGTCACATCGTATATACAAGGGAAGGACATACATCATGGACTACGATTGCTACAATAGGTTTTAGGAGTGCCATACTAGTACGCAAGGACCAGGTGTATGTATCGGATTGCAACACGAAGTGCTGGAAGTTGTTGCGCATCAACTTCTCTACAGATCCACCTACTGTCTTATCATCTATCCTTACACCTGATTTCCATTGGAAGCAGGACTGGTCAGTACACTTGGTTGAGATAGATGATCATATTTGGCAGATAAGAAAACCTATAAGATCATACATCGACTACGACAACACAGATAAGCCACGGTTTCGTTGTCAAGTTGCAAAATTGAACAAAGAAGAAAACATGTGGGTTAAAATGGACAAAACTGATGACAATGCTATCTTTGTAGGGTCTTCCCATTCAATGGCTCTGCCCACATCACAATACTCACATCTGAGGAAGGATACGATCTACATCATTGAAGAATGTAGTGGCGTACGAAGATATAAGCATCGACTGCTCAAGTATAATTTACAGAATGGAAGAATCGAATTCCAAAAGAAATTTTCATATAACAGTGAACTTTATACTTCTCTTTCGTGGCTTATGCCTGCATTTTAACACCAGAATAACTTATATGTGTAAATGTTTCCAATACGTTCCATTAATTTGAACGTCATCAGATTTTTATGGACATATGGGTTGTCAAAGTGCTTCCTTTGTTTTCTCTCGGCCTTGATTGCATAATCATCATGAAGTTCTTTATTTTGATCCTTACCTTACCAAAGTGTATCTATAAAACCATGTACATACACTTTGTTTGAAATTCTTATACAAAGATTGTTATATGATGAGTGTTTTAAAACCAATTGTATAATCATATGGGTTGTCAAGTGCTTCCTTTGTTTTCTCTCAACCTTAATTGTATAATCATCATGAAGTTATTTTTTATTTTGATCCTTATTTTAGCAAAGTGTATCATAAAACCATGTGTATGCACTTCGTTTGGAATTCTTATACAGAGATTTTGCACTGGCCAACCACCACTAGTCACCATCAGCTAGTGCCAGCCACCTCCAGTCAATGCCAGCTACTGTTGCACAGGCCTCCAGTCACTGCTAGCCACCACCACTGCCACAAATGCACTGTCCACCACTACCATGGCCACTGAGAATATCCTCTTCCCCTTCTTGTTTTTTACTTTGTTTTTATATATAATTTTTACCCAATTAGAATTTATATAGAATTTATTGTTTTATCTAATTAGAAAGGAAATACATGTATGTTAATTTATGATGAAATGAAATCTAGTTTTGTGTGATAATGATATTTATTTATGCTTCTTGTTTAAATTAGGAAATGAATTCATTATATTTGGATGTCTAGTTGTCTATTTGCACTTTCTTGTGCATTCATATGCGGATCACGTCCGATTCCGATCCGTCTGTACCACATGGAATGATTTGCTTGCGGACACATCTTGACAATGATTTGCTTGCGGACATCTCCCTTCCACCCGGTTGCACAAGACATACCGAATCAAGGGACTCCCATATGTTCCCGATTGGCGCAGCATCCATGTTGCCGGCTTTTCCACGGACGGTTGGCTGTTGTACGAGACGGATGAAGCAGATATGCACTGTCTACATCTACCAACTGGCAAACAGTTTTCTCTGCCCTCCGCAGAAGCGCAGCCTGAAATCCAGATCTCCAAAAAGAACGAGTCGGACCGTGTCACTACCTTATCTGCCAATATTCAGCAAGCCGTTATATTTTTCCCTTCTAAAAGTTGCTTCAGGAATTTCGTCGTTGTGGCCATATCTGATGAAACGGGTCACGTCGTATATACAAGGGAAGGACATACATCATGGACTACGATTGCTACAATAGGTTTTAGGAGTGCCATACTAGTACGCAAGGACCAGGTGTATGTATCGGATTGCAACACGAAGTGCTGGAAGTTGTTGCGCATCAACTTCTCTACAGATCCACCTACTGTCTTATCATCTATCCTTACACCTGATTTCCATTGGAAGCAGGACTGGTCAGTACACTTGGTTGAGATAGATGATCATATTTGGCAGATAAGAAAACCTATAAGATCATACATCGACTACGACAACACAGATAAGCCACGGTTTCGTTGTCAAGTTGCAAAATTGAACAAAGAAGAAAACATGTGGGTTAAAATGGACAAAACTGATGACAATGCTATCTTTGTAGGGTCTTCCCATTCAATGGCTCTGCCCACATCACAATACTCACATCTGAGGAAGGATACGATCTACATCATTGAAGAATGTAGTGGCGTACGAAGATATAAGCATCGACTGCTCAAGTATAATTTACAGAATGGAAGAATCGAATTCCAAAAGAAATTTTCATATAACAGTGAACTTTATACTTCTCTTTCGTGGCTTATGCCTGCATTTTAACACCAGAATAACTTATATGTGTAAATGTTTCCAATACGTTCCATTAATTTGAACGTCATCAGATTTTTATGGACATATGGGTTGTCAAAGTGCTTCCTTTGTTTTCTCTCGGCCTTGATTGCATAATCATCATGAAGTTCTTTATTTTGATCCTTACCTTACCAAAGTGTATCTATAAAACCATGTACATACACTTTGTTTGAAATTCTTATACAAAGATTGTTATATGATGAGTGTTTTAAAACCAATTGTATAATCATATGGGTTGTCAAGTGCTTCCTTTGTTTTCTCTCAACCTTAATTGTATAATCATCATGAAGTTATTTTTTATTTTGATCCTTATTTTAGCAAAGTGTATCATAAAACCATGTGTATGCACTTCGTTTGGAATTCTTATACAGAGATTTTTGTATGATGCATGTTTTAAAACCAATTTTGTGATTTTATGGCACAATTTGTATGTTGGTGTTTTTGACACTGAGAAAGAACATGCACTTGATGGATCAAACAATCTTCAAGGTGAGAAACTTCACACTCCATTTCCCATCCAACCTGTATGTTGAACGATAAAAGGATAATTGATTGATTTCCTCGCCTTTAATTGTAGTTCACTACATTATAACATATCCCATATCCCAACTACAATTCACTATATTATCCCATATTTAATTATTTCTAGGTCCATATTCAATTTTGTATAAATAAAAACTAAATCTTGGACCCCAATGTATATAAACCAAATAAATTACTTTTCCTCCAAAATATTATGAAAGAGGAGCACTGCAATTTGTCTGTATCCCTTCAGTAAAAATAGTTATTTCAACATAAAAAACCTTTTCATCTCAAAATACATTCAAATAAATCAACATCCCAAATTGATTACTCTTTCTCTCTCTATTATATACCTTCACCATACTTTTCATATATTACAAAGTATGGAGAGCCTCATTAATTTAAAAAAATCAACCTATGAACCTAATCAATCTAATACCACCTCTAACTGATCACTAATAGAAAGTCAAATTAACAAGGAACCACATATTGTTCATTAAATAAATATAAGATAATAATATTCATGTTGGAGTTTCCACTAAACAATTGGGTTTTTGTACTAGATACTAAAACCCTAGGAATTGACCCTTAAATAACCTATTGTGTGATTTCTTAGCACAAATTTTGTGTTGTTTTTTAACATTTGGGTATTTCTTAGTGACCCTAAGGTGACAATCCCATATTCCTCCATCCGGTATTTCAATTCATATTTCCAATGATTTTGAATGATAAAAAGATGATTACTTAATAGCCTCACCTTATAATTACATTCCATTACATAATTCCATGCATCACACTTTTTGCCTTGATAATAGCATAAAGAGGGGCCTCAACTAGATGTTGAAAACTAAGATGTCAATAGTAAGATGGAATGTGTGAACAAAAAATACTTCACAATAGGTCTTTTAGTTTTTCATTTACCTTCTAGGACAACAATAGTGAGTATTATTATCATGGAAAAGGAGAAATTCTTTTTCATTTTCCTTTCCTCTACCTTAACTTAATGGGTAAAGAACTACAAGGAAATATGAATTTTTTATCACCCCCAACCCATTTTCACTTCCCATTAAATCATTTATCCAAATATGAAGAATTTTTCCTCTTACCACCATGAATGAAATATGTTGTTGGAGAATTAAGAAGTTTAAGTACTTGAGAAGACATTCCAACAATATAATCCTCTTAAAAATATTTGAGTGAATTATATTGTTCATGATGGTTTTGAGATAACCATTATCATGTCTATCAAGGAAATAGTGCATAGGGTGCATATCGTCCATACTCTTCATGTATCTTCATCGAAATTTCAATGGAGAAATTATAAATTAAGTTGTAGTTGATTTTACTTTCGTTAAAAAAAAACTTATAGTAAGGGAAGAAAATCTTTCAATGTTCATGCTCTAGAATCACGATCTCCATAGGAGAACTTGGATAGTGATTGACCTTTTTTGACCTAACTTCTTCTCTACAATTTGATTATAAGCTCTTTCTCTCTCACTAGATCCACGTAGTTAGAGTTAGTTCATTATATGATTGGTCCACGTATTGGTGATCACCATATTGGAAAAAGTCCCTACAAGCCCTCATTGTGATATTCTACACACCCTTTTAGGATCTTTTATCTTGGTTTCTTTGGAGCAATATTATAAAAAAAATTCTTTGACAAATATTAAGAAATTGAAGGAATGTTATGTTGTTCAATATTCTTAACAATCGACGATTATAGTCATTATTCATGCCATTTTTTATTTAGATAATGACCTCTTGCATCAATTTTTCAGTAGAAACTAACGTCTAAGTTACTATGTTAGGTGTTAGTTTTGTTCAACAATTGACGATTAAGATCATTACTTAGGTCATTTTTTTAATTTGGATAATGACCTCTTGCATTGGTTTTTCAGAGTAAACTGATGTCTAATTAACTATGTTAGGTGTCGTTATTTTAAATGAAGACGACGTCTAAAGTCATGATTGTCAGTTTTTAATAACAACCGACAACTATTTCCCACTAAATACCACTCATGAAATTTTTTTTCCTCATTCTCTATTCCATCACTCCCCCGATACCTAGCACTGCTGATTCCCCATTCTCTCTAACACCACCATTTTGTTGCTCGTGGTCATGCTGACACCACCATGGTTGTCACTCGAGCTTCCATCATCGGTACCATCATCGTCACCTTCGGTCAGAGCTCTCTACTGCTCTATCACCGTCGATCGGAGCACTCTGTTGTGGTGGTGCTCAACTACTCTCTACCTCCACCAGAGCTCTCTATTGCTATGCCTCCTCCGTCACACTTCTTGGCACCGTTTTTGCACTAGCCAGCCACCAGCGGTCACCGCCAGCTAGTGCCAGCCACCGCCAGTCACTGCCAGCTACGGCTGCACTGGCCTCCAGTCACCGCTAGCCACCACCACTACCACAAATGCATTGTCCACCACTACCATGGACATTAAGATTATCCTCTTCCCCTTCTTATTTTTTACTTTGTTTTTATATATACTTTTTACCCAATTAGAATTTATATAGAATTTATTGTTTTATCTAATTAGAAAGGAAATACATGTATGTTAATTTATGATGAAATGAAATCTAGTTTTGTGTGATAATGATATTTATTTATGCTTCTTGTTTAAATTAGGAAATGAATTCATTATATTTGGATGTCTAGTTGTCTATTTGCACTTTTTTGTGCATTTAATTGACATAAAAACGTAATAATCACATAAGAAGATGGAACCAAAACATTAACATGAAACTTGGGTCACACTTTCTTGAAAATGCATTTATTATTGTAAGCCTATCATATCTTAATATAAAAATTTTAGAACCTATGATATGAATGGTGGCACTATGAACATAGGTATATAAATGACAATATTATCGTTGGCCTAGAAACGGGTCTGAGATTTACTCATTAGGAGTAAATCTTTGGTAGTTCCCAGTTTGGGACTATTCTTTAACACTTAATCTCACTTAGGATGTAAGTGTATGATGTATATTTGGTTTTCAAGATATTTTGTCAACAAATCCCCATTTGTTTTCTAAGTACACATGTATGTGGATATTTGCCCATCGACATTGGTGTATTTGGAGAACCACGGGAAAATGCTGTCAAAATTTTCTTGGAAATCAAATACACAATATAAACCTACTAGTGAGATGAGGTGTTCAAGAAGGGGATAGGTGGTACACACATTCATTACTGAACCTTAAACCCTAAACCCTAATTTGTAAACCATAAACCCTACTATATAAACACTTATCCCTAAATCCAAAATAATAAGCCCTAATTTGTAATCCCTAAACCCTAATCATGTAAACCCTAAACCCTAATACTTGTTTTCTCTATGATCATAGAAAGGATAGATCATATATGTCCATTTCAAATTGTTGCACCATGGAGTTTATTACTAGTCTTGATCAATTTATAAGTTTTGTAGAAGAGGATAGGAAACAACTTGGAAATAGGTTCTATTGTAAATGTAGGCATTGCGGTAACAACTTGAAAGTCAACACTGTTGAGGAAATCAAAAGTCCATGTTCAACAAGATTGTATAGGGCTATACATAATGGTACTAGCATGGAGAGGTTCCAACCATGAGATTAGTAGATGTTGATAGCAGTACTTGTGTTGAAGAAACAATTTCTGTTGATAATGTAGATGTGAATGAACCGATTTTGATAGACATGGTTGATTTGATAGTAGATAGTTGTAGGGTGGAGCACACCAATCCACCTTCCTTATTTAGAAACCTTGTGCATGATGTTGAGAGACAATTATTCATAGGTTGTACTAAGTTTGTGAAGTTGAGTGTTGTGTTGATATTGTATACTATGAAGTCTAACAATAGTTGGAGTGATAAAAGATTCACATTATTAGTGTCTTTGTTGAGAGAAATTCTTCCTGAAGAAAATGAACTTCCAATCTTAACATCCAAATTTAACATGTCACTACCTTTTCTGCCAATATTCAGCAAGCCGTTATATTTTTCCCTTCTAAAAGTTGCTTCAGGAATTTCATCATTGTGGCCATATCTTATAAAACAGGTCACATCGTATATACAAGGGAAGGACATACATCATGGACTACGATTGCTACTATAGGTTTTAGGAATGCCATACTAGTACGCAAGGACCAGGTGTATGTATCGGATTGCAACAAGAAGTGCTGGAAGTTGTTGCACATCAATTTCTCTACAGATCCACCTACCGTCTTATCATCTATCCTTACACCTGATTTCCATTGGAAGCAGGACTGGTCAGTACACTTGGTTGAGATAGATGATCATATTTGGCAGATAAGAAAACCTATAAGATCATTCATTGACTACGAGTACACAGATAAGCCACGGTTTCGTTGTCAAGTTGCAAAACTGAACAAAGAAGAAAACATGTGGGTTAAAATGGACAAAATTGATGACAATGCTATCTTTGTAGGGTCTTCCCATTCAATGGCTCTTCCCACATCACAATACTCACATCTAAGGAGGGATACCATCTACATTATTGAAGAATGCCGTGGCGAACGAAGATATAAGCATCGACTGCTCAAGTATAATTTACAGAATGGAAGAATCGAATTCCAAAAGAAATTTTCATATAATAGTGAAATGTATAATTCTCTTTCATGGATTATGCCTACATTTTAACACCAGAATAACTTATATGTGTAAATGTTTCCAATACGTTCCATTAATTTGAACGTCATTAGATTTTTATGGACATATGACAAACATAGATAATAATATGGGTTGTTAAAGTGCTTCCTTTATTTTCTCTCGACCTTGATTGCATAATCATCATGAAGTTCTTTATTTTGATCCTTACCTTACCAAAGTGTATCTATAAAACCATGTACATGCACTTTGTTTGAAATTATTATACAAAGATTTTTATATGATGAGTGTTTTAAAACCAATTGTATAATCATATGGGTTGTCAAGTGCTTCCTTTGTTTTCTCTTGACCTTAATTGTACAATACCACCTCTAACTGATCACTAATAGAAAAAAAATCAACCTATGAACCTAATCAATCTAATACCACCTCTAACTGATCACTAATAGAAAGTCAAATTGACAAGGAACCACAAATTGCTCATCAAATAAATATAAGATAATAATATTCATGTTGGAGTTTCCACTAAACAATTGGGTTTTTGTACTGGAAACTAAAACCCTAGGAATTGACCCTTAAATAACTTATTGTGTGATTTCTTAGCACAAATTTTGTGTTGTTTTTTAACATTTGGGTATTTCTTAGTGACCCCAAGGTGACAATCCCATATTCCTCCATTTGGTATTTAAATTCATATTTCCAATGATTTTGAATGATAAAAAGATGATTACTTAATAGCCTCACCTTATAATTGCATTCCATTACATAATTCCATGCATCACACTTTTTGCCTTGATAATAGCATAAAGAGGGGCCTCAACTAGATGATGAAAACTAAGATATCAATAGTAAGATGGAATGTGTGAACAAAAAATACTTCACAATAGGTCTTTTAGTTTTTCATTTACCTTCTAGGACAACAATAGTGAGTATTATTATCATGGAAAAGGAGAAATTCTTTTTCAATTTTCCTTTCTTCTACCTTAACTTAATGGGTAAAGAACTACAAGGAAATATGAATTTTTTATCACCCCAACCTATTTTCACTTCCCATTAAATCATTTATCCAAACATGAAGAATTTTTCCTCTTACCACCATGAATGAAATATGTTGTAGGAGAATTAAGAAGTTTAAGTACTTGAGAAGACATTCCAACAATATAATCCTCTTAAAAAAATTGAGTGAATTATATTGTTCATGATGGTTTTGAGATAACCATTATCATGTCTATGAGGGAAATAATGCATAGGGTGCATATCGTCCATACTCTTCATGTATCTTGATCCAATTTTCAATGGAGAAATTATAAATTAAGTTGTAGTTGATTTTACTTCCGTTCAAAGAAAAACTCGTAGTAAGGGAAGAAAATCTTTCAATGTTCATGCTCTAGAATCACGGTCGCCATAGGACAACTTGGATAGTGATTGACCTTTTTTGACCTAACTTCTTCTCTACAATTTGATTATAAGATCTTTCGCTCTCACTAGATCCACATAGTTAGAGTTAGTTCATTATATGATTGGTCCACATATTGGTGATCACCATATTGGAAAAAGTCCCTACAAGCCCTCATTGTGATATTCTACACACCCTTTTAGGATCTTTTATCTTGGTTTCTTTGGAGAAATAATATAAAATAAAATTCTTTGACAAATATTAAGAATTCTAAGGAAAGTTATGTTGTTCAATATTCTTAACAACTGACGATTATAGTCATTATTCGTGTCATTTTTCATTCGGATAATGACCACTTGCATCAATTTTTTAGTAGAAACTGACGTCTATGTTACTAGGTTAGGTGTCAGTTTTGTTCAACAACCGACGATTAAGATCATTACTCAGGTCATTTTTTTTATAATGCCCAGTTGCATTAGTTTTTCAGAGTAAACTAATGTCTAATTAACTATGTTAGGATTTGTTATTTTAAAGGAAGACGACGTCTAAAGTCATGATTGTCAGTTTTTAATAACAACTGACGCCACTATTTCCCACTAAATACCACTCATGAAATTTCTTTTCCTCATTCTCTATTCCATCACTCCCCCGATACCTAGCACTGATGATTCCCCATTCTCTCTACCACCACCGTTTGGTTGCTCGTGGTCATGCTGACACCACCATGGTTGCCGCTCGAGCTTCCATCGTCGGCACCTTCGGTCAGAGCTCTCTACTGCTCTATCACCGTCGATCGGAGCTCTCTGTTGTGGTGGTGCTCGGCTGCTCTCTGCCTCCACCAGAGCTCTCTACTGTTCTGCCTCCTCTGCCACACTTCTTGGCACCGTTTTTGCACTGGTTAGCCACCACCAATCACCGCCAGCTAGTGCCAGCCACCGCCAGTCACTGTCGGCTACTGTTTTACGGGCCTCCAGTCACCACTAGCCACAACCACTGCCACTGCTGCACCGTCCACCACTACCATGGCCACTGAGATTATCCTCTTCCCCTTCTTTTTTTTTACTTTGTTTTTATATATAATTTTTACCCAATTAGAATTTATATAGAATTTATTGTTTTATCTAATTACAAAGGAAATACATGTATGTTAATTTATGATGAAATGAAATCTAGTTTTGTGTGATAATGATATTTATTTATGCTTCTTGTTTAAATTGGGAAATGAATTCATTATATGTGGATGTCTAGTTGTCTATTTTCGCTTTCTTGTGCATTAATTAACATAAAATTGTAATAATCACATAAGAAGATGGAACCAAAATATTAACATGAAACTTGGGTCACACTTTCTTGAAAATGCATGTATTATTGTAAGCCTATCATATCTTAATATAAAAAATTTAGAACCTATTATATGAATGATGGCACTATGATCATAGGTATATAAATGACAATATTATCATTGGCCTAGAAACGGGTTTGAGATTTACTCATTAGGAGTAAATCTTTAGTAGTTCCCAGTTTGGGACTATTCTTTAACACTTAATCTCACTTAGGATGTAAGTGTATGATGTATATTCAGTTTTCAAGATATTTTGTCAACAAATCCCCATTTGTTCTCTAAGTACACATGTAGGTGGATATTTGCCCATCTACATCAGTGTATTTGGAGAACCATGAGAAAATGTTGTTGAAATTTTCTTGGAAATCTAATACACAATATAAACATACTAGTGAGATGAGGTGTTCAAGAAGGGAATAGGTGGTACACACATTCATTACTGAACCTTAAACCCTAAACCCTAATTTGTAAACCATAAATCCTACTCTATAAACACTTATCCCTAAATCGAAAATAATAAGCCCTAATTTGTAATCCCTAAACCCTAATCATGTAAACCCTAAACCCTAATACTTGTTTTCTATTTGATCATAGAATGGATAGATCATATATGTCCTTTTCAAATTGTTGCACCATGGAGTTTATTACTGGTCTTGATCAATTTATAAGTTTTGCATAAGAGCATAGGAAACAACTTGGAAATAGGTTCTATTGTAAATGTAGGCATTGTGGTAACAACTTGAAAGTCAACACTGTTGAGGAAATCAAAAGTCCATGTTCAACAAGATTTTATAGGGCTATACAGAATGGTACTAGCATGGAGAGGTTCCAACCATGAGATTAGTAGATTCGATAGTAGTACTTGTGTTGAAGAAAAAATTTCCGTCGATGATGTAGATGTGAATGAACCGATTTTGATAGACATGGTTGATTTGACGGTAGATAGTTGTGGGGTGGAGCACACCAATCCATCTTCCTTATTTAGAAAACGTGTGCATGATGTTGAGAGACAATTATTCATAGGTTGTACTAAGTTTGTGAAGTTGAGTGTTGTGTTGAGATTGTATACTGTGAAGTCTAACAATAGTTGGAGTGATAAAAGATTCACATTATTGTTGTCTTTGTTGAGAGAAATTCTTCCTGAAGGAAATGAACTTCCAATCTTAACATCGAAATTTAAGAAAATGTTATGCCTAATGGGAATGAAGGCTAAGAAGACACATACATGCCCAAATGATTGTGTGTTATTTCAAAAGGACTATGTCAATTTGAAAGATTGTCCAAAATGTGGGGTGTCAAGGTATAAGATGACAACTTTGGGAAAGTCTAAATTTGGCTCTCTAGTCAAGGTGATGTGGTATCTACCTTTATACCATAATTTCAATGCTTGTTTTCCATTCCCATGGAAGTGGAGAATCTAAGGTGACATGTAGAGGTAAAGAAAAATAATGATGGGATAATACGACATGCTTTTAATTCCCCATTGTGGAAGAAGATCAATTTATTGTACCCTAAATTTGGTGAGTTGGGAATCCAATACTTGGGTTTGTACCAACAGGAGAATCTATATAGCACATTGAGCACCCAACATAGCACTTGGAATTTTATGATTGTAATTTACAATCTTCCTCCTAGTTGTGTATGAAAAATTAAGTACATTATGTTGTCATTGTTGATATCGGGCCCTAAACAACTTGGCAATGATATTGATGTTTATCTTTAACCTCTGACGGATGACTTAAAGAAACTCTGGGGAGAAGGTTTGATGGCATATGATGCTTCGCGTAGAGAGACATTTTGTTTGTGTGCTATGTTGTTTTGTACTATTAATGACTTTTGATCATATGGGAATTTGTCTTGATATAGTGTAACATGATCCAAAGCATGCCCTATATGTGAAGAGAACACTGATTCAATACGACTAAAATTGAACTACAAGACTGTATATCTTGGTCATCAAATATTTCTTCCAAAATCTCATCCTTACCGAAGGTTGCACAAAGTGTTCAATGGATCGAATGAGAAATGGAATGCCCTTAAACCTATATCATGGGAGGTTATTTATGAAAGAGTAAAATACTTTGTCAATGCATTTGGTAAGAGATCACAATGTACCATTCCCACATAGAGTGGCAGATCTTTATACAAGAAGAGGTCAATATTTTGGGATCTTCCTCATTGGAGTTGTTTGGCAATTAGGCAATGTGTCGATGTAATGCATGTTGAGAAAAATGTTTGTGATAGTGTCGTTGGTACTTTGTTGAATATATCCGGTAAGGCTAAAGTTGGCATCAAATCTAAAATGGACCTACATGAAATGGGAATAAGGAAAGTGTCAAGGAAACGGAATCACAATCCCATGAACTAAATGAATACCAAAGACAACAAGTGGAAGCGTGAAATGTTTAGCATACATGAACAAGTAACAAGAAACAAATGCACCAATCATAAACTCAACATTCAACAATATATATATTAAGAAACATTGTTCTATTACAAGATTCATTTACATATTGGAGAGTATGATTTTTACATGTTTTCTCATGTATACTAGGAATCTTACTATAAGAACACCTGACATAGCTCACCAAGCCCATCGCTTCTAGCTATCTCTGAACCTAAAAATAATATATGAGAAACAGGTCAACACACTAGGTGTTGAGTGTAGGGCTAAAATATACATGTAACACCCCAATTTTTCTTATCACATGAGCGGAAGCATTTTAATTTTTTACTGGAAGTGTCACAAACATGATTATCATTGCAATGAAAGTAAATGAAACACTTTGCATGATTGCACAACTGATCCATACATAGTTTTTGTCAATGGAAAACTACATCATGTTAAACCATAAAATCTAATCTAATTGACAACATAACTTGGTATAATAAAAAGATGTCAAAACTCTAGATCGTCTAGGGAAATGGCACCCCACTAGGTTGAGCTTGAAATATTCTAGTCCTTTACGTGTTCTTTTGATCCTCAACTTCTCCAAATCCTGCGGACATCGCGTCCCCAGCCATGTATTAGGAAAAACAGTCGTTAGAGTAAGTGGCATGAGTATTCTAAAGTATACATTGCTAAATAATTGAAATTGGGCATTATAAACATGAAACTAACATCAAATTCTGAGTAAAATCTGGAGCATATTGTTCCTTATTTCTCAATCTGAATTCTTGTCTTTCTACCTTATCTTATTCTGGAGACATGTACCCTGGTACATGAGTCTCATGACCTACACCAAAGTGTCAAGGTCATACTTATCTTATTTCACTATCTATCATCATACTCATGGATGAGATTATGCGCATACTCTAAACTAAGGTATTTTTACTTATGATTTTTACCATACTGTGGCCACCATTATACAATAAGTCTTCCTGAATTGGCGTATCTCTGCCCTGAATTGGTACCAAGGTACCTCTAAATTGGAACTACATGCCTCTGAATGACACCGAGGTGTTTTTGAATTGGTGAGACTACACCCTGAATTGGTGTCACAACACCTTTGAATTGGAGTAAACACTCCTTTGAAATTGGCAACGGATGCCTCTGAATCATCCCAGGACTACTGAATGAGGACTTATCATATTGATTGCTTTACTAAATTCTGAATCTGAACTTATCTTATATTAAAATTGAACAATGATAACTGAACTTACCTAAAACTGATTACTGAGTACTAAGTAGGTACTAAATTCTAAATATGAATTTGAATCCGAATCTTTTATTCTTAAGTGATAAACTGAATCCACAATTGAATGTTAATATGGATCTCAATTACTTCATAATTGAGATTTGGTCTAAAACCCTTATCATGTATCTTTATTCAAAATATGGCTACACACAACATGAGTAGTCTAAGTTTGAATCTAAATCTAATATCCTTATTATATGGATAATCCTTAATCTAATACTTCAATCTAATAGAAATGACTTAACTACTTTTAACACTAAATATATGACAACTAAGTCTAAAGGCTTAGGGAAAGGATCTGAACTAAATATGAGAATACAAAGTATATGAGAGTTCTCGAGTATCAAATATCTATAAGAATGTTATTTCTAAAAAGGTGACTCAATTTCTATGAAATCTCATTAAGTCTGATCTCAATACACTCGTATAAACTTAAATCTTAAATCTTAAAGTAGAAATCATATAGAGTCTCATCCTACAACTTAATCATGACTTAATTTCTCATAATTTGCTAATATCATCATAAACTCATTTTATAATATATTCTGATCCCAATAGTACCTTATTCTTGGAAATTGGGCCATGGTTTACCATGTACAACACCCATATTCTCACATAATATTTAACTTCTTAAACACTAATCTTTCTGAGGAATCCATTCCACTTCTTAATTCTTAGATCGCTACATATATAAGAAACCTTGATGACATGTTCCTACTTGAATTCTTAGAACACCATTATACCTATAAAGGAGAAGAAATCTTAACAACATGTTCTACTTGAAATCTCAATACCTGATTGCATATATATATAAGGGTCACTAATAACATATTTGTACTTAAAACCCTACTACATGGTTATATCACATAACCATGGAAGGATGGCAGTCTTATTTTTTAGTTTCATATCTTATAGTCTTGAGTATCCATATGGAACATCTCTAAGGGATACGATAGATATATATTCTCTTATGCTTCTTATAAACTTAATTCATGATCTAGAATCATTCCATAACACATCACTACTTAAAGTATTGAGCATTTGAAATTATACAATCATAAGCACATAAATATTTCTTGCATATTTTAACTTAGAATATAGGACATGAAGGTCACAATTAAAATGTACTTGGTTTTATAAACATAAATACTCATGGGCATGAACCACTTAGCTTTTAAACTGAAGATTTCTTTAAAGTGTTCTTGAATTCCTTGCTCCATAACCTAATCCCCTGAACATCAAAAAATGTCTATAAGTCCATGTGTATATCCCTTCTTCAATTTGAATTCTCAAACTCCGTCAACCTAGTCTTATATACCAACTTAGGGTTTTTATTTAACTAAATCTATCTGTTAAATCACATTTAATGTCTAAGCATTAAACTAAACTCTATTCACACATTATCAATACAGATATATCCATATAAATACAGATATATCCATATAAACCAAAAACATCATATGTCCTAATTTATATATGCATATACATCATATACCAAGAGTAAACTTCAAACAAACTCATATATACTATTCTTACTGACTTAATTGTAAAATCAAAGGAAAATATAATCAAAATCATTTTCCATACTAAATAGGAACATAAAATACTTGATGTCCCACATATGATCATAAATGATCTTACATAATGGCCACTTGGGCCCAAAAACTAAATACTAATACAATAACACAAGAAACTCCATTAAATATCTAGAAAAGTAATCATACGATGTAGTAAGATCATGTATTAAAACATCAGGTCATTTCATATTCAGATCATTGGTGAAATACCCAAAATACCCTTATTAGGGTTAGCATCAAAACTGATGTAAATATATCAAATTAGAAATATCAAGCTTTAGAATCATACTAGGCATACAAAAATAAGATTACTGTAAAATATTCATAAATTTTTAAGTTTGTTTGCTATTTTTAATGTTCAAAACTTTGAAATCATACATCTTTTAGTAATCAAAAAGTAATAAATAACACAAATCGAAAACACCTTTGCAATCTATTTTTATAAGATAGTAGGCACTAGTACATTTACAAAGGCACCTTGTTTGATAAATTCTGAATTCCCAAACTCAATATATGAATTTTGGAAGAAATATTTTATCAAAGTGATGCTAACCGTTCAAACTTGATCTAACTACTGAGAAGGATCAGCGATTGCATCCTCATCCCAGGCGGATCGGGCGGGATCCGCATCTTCTTCACCCGCTGAGAAAGGGGGTTCTTCTCCCTTGTTTTGGTCTTGTTCACGCCGTCATCTACAGGCATCTGATCCATGCATGGAGACCACCATTAAGCCTCCAACCTCTCCGAGTGGCTACCCCGGCTAGTGTGCACTGCCTCTGGGCACGGCCAAGCCATGGATGGAGAGTCTCGAACCTGCAACCCCCCATAGCCGCCACCAACATGCTCCCTTTCTTCTTCTTCAATCTCCTTTGCTAGCCCACCATTTTGACCAGAACCCTAGCCACGAATTCGTCCAACCCTCCAGATCTACAGAATGAGGCTTTTATAGCCTTTTGCCCTCTAGATCTTGGGCAAGTATCCTCCCGCTTGGGAGACTCTGTTTGTGCCCTGTCAAACAGGGGTTGCGGCTCACAGTCCGCTCGACTGGGGTGTCCCCCTTTTTATTTTGTTTTTCTTCTTCTTTTTGATAAAAGTCCAAACCAAAGAAATAATTAAATAGCCTAGGTCATAGCTCCAATTGATCCCAAATTTTAGTACAAACACTATATTATCTTCCTCTTTACATGAGTAAGATTCTAGGTATAATCTAACTGGATAGATAATCCAAAACTATCTTTTAAATAAAAACTAGATAATTACTAATATAATCACCTAGGCCATAGATAAATCAAAAACATCTAAATTTTCTCTCTTGATCTTGTATATCAAATATCCATCTATCAAAATTACATTGAGTATTTATTATGAACACAAAATGTTGAATCCCCAAATTTGAACTCCAAGGACCCGTATGTGAATCTCAATTGGCTCAATCATGATTGAATAAGATCCTAGGGCCCCCATACCATTCCTAATCTCTCAAAAGGTCCATTATCTATTCTCAATTATGGAACTAAAGCATGAATCAACATTTCCTCAATGGAAGCTTTTATATGATACATTAGGTCAACATTACATTACTTCCTTAATAACGAGGCCTAAGTGGGTCCAGAGCTCAAACCAGTAACTCAAGTCTTCATATCATGTATTCGTCACATTAATGTTTACAAGAATAATTCATTTATATTCATCTACATACAACTACAATCATACACATTTAAACTATTATGTATGTATTGGTTGACCACATGACTTGTATTACCAATGTGTGAACTTAATTACATACTTAGCCATGTTAGGTTCATTAGGTCCCTTGGCATACACTTACTAGAAAACCCCACATTAAAGGCTTACATTATCTATGAAATTGAGGATGTTACAATTCTACCCACCTTGAAATAAATTTCATCCTCGAAATTTCTCTAGGCCACTACCCACCTTAGGGTTTTGCTTAACTCTTCATTAATTGATAGTTGATATATGAGGTGCACTTATGTTCACAATTTTGCATGAATTGAGACATGCAATGTATTTCATTAAATGATTATGTGAGCATTATTTTTTACCTTGGTCTACTACTCAACTCATACTTAAGGTCTATGAAGCTAAACTTGTCTCTACACATAGGGAATCTAACTCAACCTTGTCATGAATTTTGAACATTAGGTATAGTTGACCATCTAATCTTAGGTCTTCCATGTACCTCTTACATTTCTAGATATGTGGTGATCAAGCACATACCCAGAGATGTGAGATCTAGACATGCTATTTTTCATTAACCTACTAATACATGTGTCCCATACCACACGGACCAGTAAGAAATGAGAGATGCATAAAAATCTAGTGTTTATGACATTCCCCATCATTAGCTAAGGTTAGGTTGAAACATGAGACCTAGAATAGGTAATCATCTATCTCTGACATATCTGTTTCTTCTAGGGTGAAAACTCTTAGTCATTCTAGGTCATTGTATCTTTCTATGAGAATCTATCCCTAAACCCTAATCTCTTATTGTAACATCCCAGGTTTGAGGCCTAGGATAACATGATCTTAAAAGGAATGATTGGACTACCCATATCACCAAGGTGCACCTCCTTTTCCGGGAGCCCATCTCTAAAGAACTCCATAGTTAAACGTGCTCAGCTTGGAGTAGTACTAGGATGGGTGACCAGTCGGGAAGTTGATCCTGGCTTGCGCGTCAGTGTGGACAAAGTGCGCAGTTAAGGCTAGTGGTGGTCTGTGGGGCCAGTCGTCATTCCTGAAACTCTACTAGAGCCTAGGGCAGTGGGCCCAGTCGTTACAAATGGTATCAGAGCTCTAGGTTCGCTGAGTCTACAGAGACATATGACTAAAGTAGTAGAGTATGTTCTGGTGTCATCCAGTGTATCTGATAGTATCTTCTGTTCATAAGAGAGAAAAGAACTTAAAGATGACTGGGTCACATGAGGAGGTTGCTGCTGAAGGTAGCAATGTTGCACCAAGAAGAGGTGCATGGGAACAGGCAAGAGAGAGACAATTGCCTGAGAATCCCCTAGCTGATCCATCTATGATAAGAAAACCCTTCTTTAAGTTTTACTGTTGGAGCATTTAGGGCAACAGTAATGTATATAGTGGATCAAGCTTTGATAGTGTAACCTAGATTACCAGCCCCAATGATGATGTTTTAGATATCAATAGGATTTGTAATTAGCATCAGCAGGTTGAAGCAAAAGGAAATGATAAATTTCTAGACTTAAATTGAGTCTGTGCTCAACCTTAGCCTGTTGAATCAACCTTTGAGGCAGAGTTAGCCTGAGATAGTGAATAATCCATGAATTATGACAGGTTAGACAAGATAAAGTCATTCAAATATGACATCTTATGAATTCTTGGATTAACTGAGAAAGGAATTGATTGAACTTTCCTTGATTAGTCCTATGAGGATTTATGTTTTGCATGGTAAAACATTACAAATGTTTTATGTTGTTCTTACCTCTATAAGAAAAGATGGGGTACATAAGAAATGCCTGGATGAAATCCAGGGATGTTAAGCTTTATGCTTGTGATAATATGAAAAGAAGGAATATGATAACATACAAAGTGCATACCACTTAATCTCAGTAGTTATATACCTTGTCCAGGTACACAACTATTGATGATAAAGTGGGTATGGAAACTCTTAGATTGTTGTCTTTTTGATTGCTCTGATCAAGTAGTCATTCTGAGACAATCTAATGAGTATCATGGAATCATGAATATGGAATGAATAAATGTGTCATATCCTAAGCATAATAAAGAGAAGTCTGAGATAATCTCATATGAGAATGTTGTATGAGGAACTAAAAGTGTACTCCTCATAAGATAAGAACAAGAATGAGGGAGATGAACCTTGTTCAATAATGCTGCAAGAAAAATAAAGATCTTCCCCATAATGAGGAAATGGGAAATGTGATGAGATCATGAGATGATCATAAACATGCTAGATAATAATAAAGAAAGGGATAATGACATGCAATCATCCTTATAAATTCCTATGCTGAAGGTAAGGAACTAGAGGATGAGATGAGGAGGAAATGTCCTACACTTTTCTTTTAATATTTTGTTGATGATTTCGGGGACGAAATCATTATAAGGGGTGGATAATTTGTAACATCCCTGACCTGGGTTATGCTTTAAACCTAGGTGTTTTGATTAAGAAATATGATTATATGTTTAATATTATCTTGTGAAAAGTAATTAGGTCTTATGAGGAACTTATGTTTCTATTTTGGTCATGTTTGAACAATGTTGAAGCAATGTTTGCTTATTTTGGACTAAAGTGCAAATTACCCAGGTCGCGGGGTTAATTTACTAATGATGCATGATAAGATGTTCCTCTGATGTTGATACATCATAATAATGAATATGATGTAGTGGAGTGGTTCTCACAAGCTTGGGCACCAAGATTAAGCTTGTAAAGCAATCCTTGTGCATTAAAACCTAGTTTTGGTGTAAAGTGCAATTTACCCAAAACCTAGGGTTCAATATGCAAATTACCACTTCAATAAGGTCCTTAATGTTTCTTGACATCATTTAGAGAAAAGAAAATGAGAGGGGCACCTCATTTGAATTAAGTTGGAGGAGAGAGAATCTTGGTATTAAAATAATCAAGATTTAATCTTAAGTGAAACCCTAATTCAATTTAGGGCAAAAATAAATGTATTAAATAAAGGGCCTTCAACCAAAATGTTATTGGTTGATTTTGAATCAGGATGGACGTTCTTTTGCCAAGATAAGGAACGAAAATATCCTAAGTAGGTGAAATTCCACTCACCTTATTATAAGGAAAAGAATTTCCACTCAAAAAGATATATTAATATTATAATGGATTAAGGTGCTTATTTTCTTTTCCCTTAATCCATGGATAATGGAATGGAGTTCGGTGGGGATAGAGATGCCCTTGCATGCAAGAAACCAAGGGGGAAGTGGTGGCAACAATTTTGGAATTAAAAGACTTTTATAAAGTATCTTCTCTCTCATCAATTTCCTTATAAAAATGCCCTTTCCAAGCCAAATGAAAGGCTTTTCTCGACCCTTTTCTTTCTCTCCTTGCTTTGGTCGACCAAGGGAGATTAGGAGGAGAATAAAGACGAAACCCAACCTGTAGGTAAGGTTCTTGATCCATTTCTCCTTGATTTCATGGTGGAAATCGAAATAAATTATGGATTCCTTCTTACTTTGATCTCCTCTTCAACCCTAGCCAACTTTTACAATCAAAAGCTTGAGGACGAGCCTAGGGGGAGTTGCAAGAGCTTCATCCACCATTAATGGCGTGAGCTTGGAGCTTTGGATCTCAATTGGAGGCGGGTTTTATAACTTAAACCCTTAAACATTGCTATTGCATCAATTCTCTATGCTTTGTTGATTGATTTCTTCAATTTGATACACTCTTGTTGCTTTGCTGCAATTTCCATCAAGAACGGTTGCTGTTCTTGTTTGTTCGAAGGAAGGGGATGATGACATCATCCTAGATGCTTATCCAAAGAAAATTACCAAGCCAAACGGTTTTGATAGCTATTCCAAATCGTTTTAATTTGATTGTCTATGCGGTTTCAGCAAACCGTTTAAAGGCAAACTGTTTGAAACCGTTTGAGAGAAAATGGTTTCAAGACCGTTTGATATGGTTGACCAAGCGTTGACCGTTTGGGAATTTTGTTCCTAATTATGTAGGCTAATGACCCACAAAATTTGAGGGGTTAACTCCAAAGGAATCGTAGGTTGAAGGCCAATCAATTAGGCAAATCGAATTGAATTAAATGCTGATTTTCAACCTGATTAACTTGACCTGTTTGGGCAAACGATTTCAATACCATTTGAGTGAGTTGACCAAGCATTGAACATTTGGGATTCCTGTTCATAATTATGTTGGTTGATGACCCTTCAAATTTGAGGGATTAAATCCCAAGGAATCGTGAGTTGAAGGCTAATCAATTAGGGAAACCTAATTGGATTAAGTGCTGATTATCAATCTGATTTAATTGAAATTTTTGGGCAAACGGTCTCAAGACCGTTTGAGTGCGTTGACCAAGGGTTGACCGTTTGGGATTACTGTTCCTAATGATGTGGTCTAATGACTCGCCAAATTTGAGGGATTAACTCCCAAGGAATCGTGAGTTGAAGGCTATTCAATTGGGCAAACCCTAATTGAAAACAGTGCTGAAATTCCAATGAGTTAATTGGAGATTTTGGGTTGATTAGCCCAAACGGTTTCAAGACCGTTTGGGGATCACCCAAATGGTCTCAAGACCGTTTGGGGGTCACCCCAAGACCGTTTGGAGGTCTGGGGTCAAGTATAGTTGACCAATTGAAGGTATAAAGGTACCAAATCATATTGCAATTAAGTGCTGATTTGTTGATCAACTCGATAGACCAAACCTTGACGAAATTTCACTAGAATCCAAAGGTTGGATGAGCCAAACGGTCTCAAGACCGTTTGGAGCTCATCCAAACGGTCTCAAGACCGTTTGGTGGTCAACCAAGACCGTTTGGAGGTCTAGGGTTGAGTATGGTTAGGTGTTTGAAGGTCTAAAGGTACCAAGTTGATATACAATGCAATGCTGATTTGGTGATCAATCACATGATCCAAACCTTAATTGGATGGCTTGGATTTGAGTTATTTGATGGGAAAACGGTCTCAAGACCGTTTGGAGGTCATCCAAACGACCTCAAGACCGTTTGGGGTTAGGTCATACCCAATTTGAATGATGGTTCAATAGTTTCAATGTAACCAATCTTGCATTGATTAGTGTTGATGAATCATTGATTCCAAACCCTAATTCAATTGAACCAAACCCTAATTGATGACCAATTGAGGGTCAATTGAGGGTCAAATCAGTTTAAGGTCGACCTATTAAACTCAATTGAAGTATGAGTATAGATCCAAGTGATGATTGGTTCCATGAATTCAATGATTGAAGGAATCAACATTGGAAACCCTAATTCAATTGGATACCTTATGTAATGGAGGTCCAATGTGATTGAATCTTTGAGAATTAAGATGATGAATGTTCTATTAATCCAATGATGATTAGCAATGATAATCAATGAAGGTACAAAGGTAGAATACCTAATATTACCCAAGTGATTAAGTGCCAATTAAGGGATGAATCCCTAATTGCTTATAGGATCAATGACTTGGTATACTATGTAATCATTGTTGTATACTTTTGATTGAAGGGTGGATGTGACCTAATCAAGTTGAAAGGATAAAAGTATAGAATTCATATATAAATATGATTCATGAGGTTATGTCTTGTAGCACAACCGTACAAGGTATCACGACCGTGGTGACTTCCCTTGCACGGCCGTTCCTGGCTGCACGGCTGTGGTACTCTATGCTTGACTTAAAGTTGTTTTAAAAAGAACCTAATATGGTGTTTTTGTTAATTCCTAACTTAAGGATGAGTCCATATAATTAAAGATAGTTGGACCATTCTTATGTATAACCTATGCACTTCATGGCAAGAGTGATAGGTTAGTGGATGAAAGGATTAAGATGGGAAATACCTTAATCCAAGATAAGCTAATAATTCAAGAAAGTTGGAAGTAATGAGGTAAGTGATACATCAAGATATGAAAGACTTCATTGTTAGCATCTCAAAGTTGATATACGTTGATAACTATGAAATTCTAATGAGAGATGGGAAACCCTAACCCTAAATTGGGTAATGGGACATGAGAAACCCCAAAGTGATGTGAATAGTAAGCCCTAACCCTATTAAGGGAATAGTGGTGTTACTATTATATTACAAGAGATAAAATGGTTAGATGTTGCCTAGTGATAGGTGACAAGATGTTGAATGGCCTTGTGAGCCATATGATTAGATGTTTCCTAATGATAGGTGACAAGATGTTTTTAATGGCCTGGAGAGCCATAAGGTTAATTGTTACCTAGTGAGAGGTGGCAAGATGTTTTAATGGCCTAGCGAGCCAAATGGTTATATGTTGCCTATTAAGAGGTGACAAGATGTTTCATGGGCCTTATGAGCCATGAGAATAATTGTGGCATAATGAGAGGTACTAAGATGATTATAAAAGTTCGTATAAGAAAAGTTAATGTTTTAATAAACATAATAAAAGGAACCATTGTATTATATAAAGAATGTGAAAAGCTATGAAGGCTAACCTCAGGGCTCAAAGCCTAGAGAAGGATGTGATAATCAATGATGAATTATAGGGATGAATATCCCAAAATCCATGTAATCAAGATTGGTTAAAGTCCAATACCTGGCAGAGGCTTAATTCCTGTAATCAGGGTTGGTTAAAGTCCAATGTCTGGCTGTGAAATCAGGGTTGGTTAAAGTCTAATGCCTGGCTGTGTAATCAGGTTTGGAGAAATCCAATACCTGGAAGAGGCTTAATGCCTGTAATCAGGGTTGGTTAAAGTCCAATGCTTGTCTATGAAATCAGGGTTGGTTAAAGTCCAATGCCTGGATGTGTAATCAGGTTTGGAGAAATCCAATACCTGGAAGAGGCTCAATGCCTGTAATCAGGGTTGGTTAAAGTCCAATGTCTGGCTGTGTAATCAGGTTTGGTTAAAGTCCAATACATGGAAGAGGCTTAATGCCTATAATCAGGGTTGGTTAAAGTCCAATGCCTGGTTGTGAAATTAGGGTTGGTTAAAGTCCAATGCCTGGCTGTGTAATCAGGATTGGTTAAAGTCCAATGTCTGGATGTGTAATCAGGGTTGGTTAAAGTCCAATGCCTGGCTGTGAAATCGGGATTGGTTAGAGTCCAATGCCTGGCTGTGTAATCAGGTTTGGAGAAATCCAATACCTGGAAGAGGTGTAATGCCTGTAATCAGGGTTGGTTAAAGTCCAATGCCTGGCGGTGTAATCAGGTTTGGAAGAGTCCAATACCTGGCAGAGGCTCAATGCCTGTAATGATGACACAGGATTGGTAATAACCCAATGCATGTCTTAATGATATATGAGTACATGGTAGATGTAATTCCTTATCTGTTTAGCAGATTGGCTAAGGCCAACAGATTGAAACAAGAATGTTTCATGGGTGACATGTCAAGTTAATGAGTGTTACAAGACAGATTTGAATGGTACAATATGATAGATAAATGATATACATGTCATTCCTATTCCTTATTAAAAGAATGGATGATATATTGCTCTATCATAAATAGTTGCAATGTTTTCAAAGTTAAGAATACTTTAAACTGCTTATCCTCTGCCCAATTTATATCCTTAATTGCAATAATAATGTTTTGACGGAGAGTTATATCTCTCGCTGGGGCAATTTTTATAATTGTCTCACCCCCGTGGGAACTACATTTTTAGGTGGACGCGGATGAGGAGATAGAAATCCTTCAATAGGTGAAGGACAACAATAGCAGCAGTAGAGACAGCAGTGAAGTCTCAGGTGGAGACACTCACTGTTATGCCTTGTATAGATATAAATAGAGTCATATGTGTCGTCTCTATACTCTTAGGTCCTCGGAGTAGTAGTTAGTGCTTTCGAGATTTTGTCTTAGAGCCTCGAGATTTTATACTGCTTGTGTTTAGCTTGATAGGATATTTAATGCTTGTAATTCTCAAAAGGAGATGATATAGAATATGTACCTGTGAACAAGAATGTAATTATGTTACTTTGGTTCTATGTGAGAAAGTTTTCCTTCAATGGATATTTTGATAAAAAGGATTTAATTTTTAGTGATTTTTGCTAATCCGTTGCTTGATGAATGCTTCCACATTAGTTAATCTTGTTTTCGCGAGACGGTCATCACAATTAAGTGGTATCAGAGCCATAACCCCTCCAGTATGTGGGGCCCACATGGGCATGTGGCATGCCAGTCTTGAGCTGTGCGGTCTAGGCAAGTTGGAAAGGGCTATCCGTAGAGACGAGATGGAGCCGCCCTTGCACTGGTAGCCGTGGATGGGAGCTGGGTGTCCATGGGCCATTGTGGGTCTGCACTGAAATAGGGTCAGATTATGAGGCCATATAGTTGAGCCTTGACGAGGACGTCAAGAGTCTAAGTGGGGGAGATTGTAACATCCCAGGTTTGAGGCCTAGGATAACATGATCTTAAAAGGAATGATTGGACTACCCATATCACAAAGGTGCACCTCCTTTTCCAGGAGCCCATCTCTAAAGAACTCCATAGTTAAGCGTGCTCAGCTTGGAGTAGTACTAGGATGGGTGACCAGTCAGGAAGTTGATCCTGGCTTGCGCGTCAGTGTGGACAAAGTGCGCAGTTAAGGCTAGTGGTGGTCTGTGGGGCCAGTCGTCATTCCTGAAACTCTACTAGAGCCTAGGGCAGTGGGCCCGGTCGTTACACTTATCTTCATCATAGGGTGACTATGAGAATCATATTTTCCTATTGGCCATTTACCAAATTTCTCTGATACCATATTGTAACACCCCGATTTTTCTGATCACATGAGCGGAAGCATTTTTTTACTGGGAGTGTCACAAACATGATTATCATTGCAATGAAAGTAAATGAAACACTTTGCATAAATGTACAACTGATCCATACATAGTTTTTGTCAACGAAAAATTACATTACATAAAATCTAATCTAATTGACATCATAACTAGGCATAATAAAAAGATGTCAAAACTCTGGACCGTCTAGGAAAATGGCACCCCACTAGGTTTAGCTTGAAATATTCTTGTCCTGTACTTGTTCTTTTGATCCTCAGCTGCTCCAACTCCTGCGAACATCGCGTCCCCAGCCATGCATTAGGAAAAATAGTCGTTAGAGTAAGTGGCATGAGTATTCTAAAGTATACATTTCTAAAGAATTGAAATTGGGTATTATAAACATGAAACTAACATCAAATTCTGAGTAAAATCTAGAGCATATTGTTCCTTATTACTCAATCTAAATTCTTGTCTTTCTACCTTATCTTATTCTAGAGACATGTACCCTAGTACATGAGTCTCATGACCTACACCAAAGTGTCAAGGTCATACTTATCTTATTTAACTCTCTCTCATCATACTCATGGATGAGATTATGGGCATACTCTAAACTAAGGTATCTTTTACTTATGATTTTTATCTGATTGTGGCCACCATTATACAATAAGTCCTTCTGAATTGGCATATATACCAAGGTACCTCTGAATTGGCACTACATGCCTCTGAATAACACCAAGGTGTCTCTGAATTTGTGTGACTATGCCCTGAATTGGTGCCGCAACGCCTCTGAATTGGAGTAAACACTCCTCCGAATTGACAACAGATGCCTCTGAATCATCCTGGGACTACTGAATGAGGACTTATCATATAATGTCTTATGTGAAGGTTTCAACTTAATTACCTTAAGTCTAAACTTACTTAATTCTTAATCTGAACTGAAGCTGAATACATATTGCTTTACTAAATTCTGAATCTGAACTAATCTTATTTTAAAACTGAACACTAATAACTGAACTTACCTAAAACTAATTAATGAGTACTGAGTAGGTACTAAATTTTAAATCAGAATTTGAATTCGAATCTTTTATTCTTAAGTGATAAATTGAATCCACAATTGAATGTGGATATGGATCTCAACTACTTCATAATTGAGATTTGGTCTAAACCCCTTATCATGTATCTTTATTCAAAATATTGCTACTCAACCATGAGTAGTCTAAGTATGAATCTAAATCTAATATCCTTATTATCTGGATAATCCTTAATCTAATACTTCAATCTAATAGCAATGACTTAATTACTTTTAACACTAAATATATGACAACTAAGTCTAAAGGCTTAGGGAAAGGATCTGAACTAAATATGAGAATACGAAGTATATGAGAGTTCTCGAATATCAAATATCTATAAGAATGTTATTTCTAACAAGATGACCCAATTTCTATGAAATCTCATTAAGCCTGATCTCAATATACTTGTATAAACTTAAATCTTAAATCTTAAAGTAGAAATCATATAGAGTCTCATCCTACAACTTAATCATGACTTAATGTCTCACAATTTGCGAATATCATCATAAACTCATGTTACAATATATTCTGATCCCAATAGTACCTTTATCTTGGAAATTGGGCCATGGTTTACCATGTACAACACCCATATTCTCACATAATATTTAACTTCTTAAACACTAATCTTTCTAAGTAATCCATTCCACTTCTTAATTCTTAGATCGCTACATATATAAGAAACCTTGATGACATGTTCCTACTTGAATTCTTAGCTCATCATTATATCTATAAAGGAGAAGAAATCTTAACAACATGTTCTACTTGAAATCTCAATACCTGATTACAAATATATAAGGGACACTAATAACATATTTGTACTTAAAACCCTAATACATGGTTATATCACATAACCATGGAAGGATGGAAGTCTTATTTTTTGTTTCATATCGTGTAGTCTTGAGTATCCATATGGAACATCTCTAAGGGATACGATAGAAATATATTCTCTTATCCTTCTTATAAACTTAATTCATGATCTAGAATCATTCCATAACACATCACTACTTAAAGTATTGAGCATATGAAATTATACAATCATAAGCACATAAAATATTTCTTGCATATTTGAACTTAGAATATAGGGCATGAAGGTCACAATTAAAATGTACTTGGTTTGATAAACATAAATACTTGTGGGCATGAACCACTTACCTTTTAAAATGAAGATTTATTTAAAGTTTTCTTGAATTCCTTGCTCCATAACCTAATCCCCTGAACATTAACAAATGTCTATAAGTCCATGTATATATCCCTTCTTCAATTATAATTCTTAAACTCCGTCAACCTAGCCTTATATACCAATTTAGGGTTTTTATTTCACTAAATATATTTTTTAAATCACATTTAATGTCTAAACATTAAATTAAACTCTATTCACACATTATATAGCATACCTATAAGGATATATCCATATAAACCAAAAACATCGTATGTCCTAATTTATGTATGCATATACATCATATACCTAGAGTAAACTTCAAACAAACTCATATATACTATTCTTACTGACTTAATTGTAAAATCAAAGGAAAATATAATTAAAATCATTTTCCATACTAAATAGGCACATAAAATACTTGATGTCCCACATCATAAATGATCTTACATAATGGCCACTTGGGCCCAAAAACTAAATACTAATACAATAACACAAGAAACTCCATCAAATCTCTAGAAAAGTAATCATATGATGAGTAGATCATGTATTAAAACATCAGGTCATTTCATAATCAGATCATGGGTGAAATACCCAAAATACCCTTATTAGGGTTAGCATCAAAACTGACGTAAATATATCAAATAAGAAAGATCAGGCTTTGGAATCATACTAGGCATACAAAAATAAGATTACAGTAAAATATTCATAAATTTTTAAGTTCGTTTGCTATTTTTAATGTTAAAAACTTTGAAATCATACATCTTTTAGTAATCAAAAAGTAATAAATAACACAAATCTAAAACACCTTTGCAATATATTTTTATAAGATAGTAGGAACTGGTACATTTACAAAGGCACATTGTTTGATAAATTCTGAATTCCCAATCTCAAGATATGAATTTTGGAAGAATTACTTTATCAAAGTGATGCTAACCGTTCAAACTTAATCTAACTACTGAGAAGGATCAGCGATCCCATCCTCATCCCAGGCAGATCGGGCGGGATCCGCATCTTCTTCACCCGCTGAGAAAGGGGGTTCTTCTCCCCTATTTTGGTCTTGTTCACACCGTCATCTACAGGCGTCCGATCCATGCATGGAAACCACCATTGAGCCGCCAACCTCTCCGAGTGGCTACCCCGGCTAGTGTGCACCGCCTCTGGGCGCGGCCAAGCCATGGATGGAGAGTCTCGGACCTACAACCCCCCATGGCCACTGCCAACATGTTCCCTTTTTTCTTCTTCGATCTCCTTTTCCAGCCCACCGTTTTGACCAGAACCCTAGCCATGAATTCGTCCAACCCTCAAGATCTACAGAATGAGGCTTTTATAGCCTTTTCCCTCCAGATCTCGGGCAAGTATCCCCCCGCTTGGGAGACTCTATTTGTGCCCTTTCAAATAGGGGTTGCGGCTCTCAGTCCGCCTGACTGGAGGGCCCCCCTTTTTTATTTTGTTTTCCTTCTTCTTTTTGATAAAAGTCCAAACCAAAGAAATACTAAAATAGCCTAGGTCATAGCTCCAATTGATCCCAAATTTTAGTACAAACACTATATTATCTTCATCTTTACTTGAGCAAGATTCTAGGTAGAATCTAACTGGATAGACAATCCAAACTATCTTATAAATAAAAACTAGATAATTACTAATATAATCACCTAGACCACTAGATAAATCAAAAACATCTAAATTTTCTCCATTGATCTTGTATATCAAATATCCATCTATCAAAATTGCATTGAGTATTTATTATGAACACAAAATTCTAAATCCCCTAATTTGAACTCCAAGGACCCGTATGTGAATCTTAATTGGCTCAATCATGATTGAATAAGATCCTAGGGCCCCCATACCATTCTTGATCTCTCACAAGGTCCATTATCTATTCTCAATTATGGAACTAATGCATGAATCAACATTTCCTCAATGGAAGCTTTTATATGATAGATTAGGTCAACATTACTTTACTTCCTTAATAACGAGGCCTAAGTGGGTCCAGAGCTCAAACCAGTAACTCAAGTTTTCATATCATGTAATCGACACATTAATGTTTACAAGAATAATTCATTTATATTCATCTACATATGACTATAATCATACACATTTAAACTATTATGTGTGTATTGGCTGACCAGATGACTTGTATTACCAATGTGTGAACTTAATTACATACTTAGCCATGTTAGGTTCATTAGGTCCCTTGGCATACACTTACTAGAAAACCCCACATTAAAGGCTTACATTATCTATGAAATTGAGGATGTTACAATTCTACCCACCTTGAAATAAATTTCATCCTCAAAATTTCTCTAGGCTACTACCCACCTTAGGGTTTTGCTTAAATCTTTATCCATTGATAGTTGATATATGAGGTGCACTTATGTTCACAATTTTGCATGAACTGAGACATGCAATGTATTTCATTAAATGATTATGTGAGCATTATTTGTTACCTTGGTCTACTACTCAACTCATACTTAAGGTCTATGAAGCTAAACTTGTCTCTACACTTAGGGCATCTAACTCAACCTTGTCATGAATTTCTAACATTAGGTATAGTTGACCGTCTAATCTTAGGTCTTCCATGTACCTCCTACATTTCTAGATATGTGGTCATCAAGAACATACCCAGAGATGTGAGATCCAGATATGCTATTTTTCATTAACCTACTAATACATGTGTCCCATACCACACGGACCAGTAAGAAATGAGAGATGCATCAAAATCTAGTATTTATGACATTCCTCTTAAATTCTCAATTGGCTGGCCATAACCATTGAGAATGGAGAAGCAACATCATTAGCTAAGGTTAGGTTGAAACATGAGACCTAGAATAAGTAACAATCTATCTCTGACATATCTATTTCTTCTAAGGTGAAAACTCTTAGTCGTTCTAGGTCATTGTATCTTTCTATGAGAATCTATCCCTAAACCCTAATCTCTTATCTTCATCCTAGGGTGACTATGAGAATCATATTTTCCTAGTGGCCATTTACCAAATTGCTCTGATACCATATTGTAACACCCCAACTTTTCTTATCACATGAGCGGAAGCATTTTTTTTACTGGGAGTGTCACAAACATGATTATCATTGCAATGAAAGTAAATGAAACACTTTGCATAACTGTACAACTGATCCATACATAGTTTTTGTCAATGGAAAACTACATCATGTGAAACCATAAAATCTAATCTAATTGACAGCATAGCTAGGCATAATAAAAATATGTCAAAACTCTGGATTGTCTAGGCAAATGGCACCCCACTAGGTTGAGCTTGAAATATTCTAGTCATTTACTTGTTCTTTTGATCCTCAGTTGCTCCAAATCCTACGGACATCGCATCCCCGCCATGCATTAGGAAAAATAGTCGTTAGAGTAAGTGGCATGAGTATTCTAAAGTATACATTGCTAAAGAATTGAAATTGGGCATTATAAACATGAAACTAACATCAAATTCTGAGTAAAATCTAGAGCATATTGTTCCTTATTTCTCAATCTGAATTCTTGTCCTTCTACCTTATCTTATACTGGAGACATGTACCCTGGTACATGAGTCTCATGACCTACACCAAAGTGTCAAGGTCATACTTATCTCATTTGACTCTCTCTCATCATACTCATGGATGAGATTATGGGCATACTCTAAACTAAGGTATCTTTTACCTATGATTTTAATTTGACTGTGGCAACCATTATACAATAAGTCATCTTGAATTGGCATATCTACGCCCTAAATTGGTACCAAGGAACCTCTGAATTGGCACTACATGCCTCTGAATGACACTGAGGTGTCTCTGAATTGGCGTGACTACACCCTGAATTGGTGTCGCAACACCTCTGAATTGGAGTAAACACTCCTCTGAATTGACAATAGATTCCTCTTAATCGTCCCGGGACTACTGAATGAGAACTTATCATATAATATCTTAAGTGAAGGTTTCAACTTAATTACCTTAAGTCTAAACTTACTTAATTCTGAATCTGAACTGAAACTGAATATTGATTGCTTTACTAAATTCTGAATCTAAACTTATCTTATATTAAAATTGAACACTGATAACTGAACTTACCTGAAACTGATTATTGAGTACTGAGTAGGTAATAAATTCTAAATCTGAATTTGAATCAGAATCTTTTATTCTTAAGTGATAAACTAAATCCACAACTGAATGTGAATATGGATCTCAATTACTTCATAATTGAGATTTGGTCTAAAACCCTTATCATGTATCTTTATTCAAAATATGGCTACTCAATTCATGAGTATTCTAAGTTTGAATCTAAATCTAATATCCTTATTATCTGGATAATCCTTAATCTAATACTTCAATCTAATAAAAATGACTTAATTGCTTTTGACACTAAATATATGACAACTAAGTCTAAAGGCTTAGGTAAAGGATCTGAACTAAATATGAGAATACGAAGTATATGAGAGTTCTCGAGTATCAAATATCTATAAGAATGTTATTTTTGACAAGGTGACTCAATTTCTATGAAATCTCATTAATTTTGATCTCAATACACTCATATAAACGTAAATCTTAAATCTCAAAGTAGAAATTATACAGAGTCTCATCCTACAACTTAATCATGACTTAATGTCTCATAATTTGATAATATCATCATAAACTCATGTTACAATATATTCTGATCCCAACAGTACCTTTATCTTGGAAATTGGGTCATGGTTTACCATGTACAACACCTATATTCTCACATAATATTTAACTTCTTAAACACTAATCTTTCTTAGGAATCCATTCCACTTATTAATTCTTAGATCGCTACATATATAAGAAACCTTGATGACATGTTCTTACTTGAATTATTAGCACACCATTATATCTATAAAGGAGAAGAAATATTAACAACATGTTCTACTTGAAATCTCAATACCTGATTGCATATATATAAGGGACACTAATAACATATATGTACTTAAAACCCTAATACATGGTTATATCACATAACCATGGAAGGATGGTCGTCTTATTTTTTGTTTCATATCTTGTAGTCTTGAGTATCCATATAGAACATCTCTAAGGGATACGATAGAAATATATTCTCTTATCCTTCTTATAAACTTAATTCATGATCTAGAATCATTCCATAACACATCACTACTTAAAGTATTGAGCATATGAAATTATACAATCATAAGCACATAAAATATTTCTTGCATATTTTGACTTAGAATATAGGACATGAAGGTCAGAATTAAAATGTACTTGGTTTTTTAAACATATATACTCATGGGCATGAACCACTTACCTTTTAAACTGAAGATTTATTTAAAGTTTTCTTGAATACCTTGCTCCATAACATAATCCCCTGAACATTAACAAATGTATATAAGTCCATGTATATATCCCTTCTTCAATTCTAATTCTTAAACTCCGTCAACCTAGCCTTATATACCAACTTAGGGTTTTTATTTAACTAATCTATTTGTTAAATCACATTTAATGTCTAAACATTAAATTAAACTCTATTCACACATTATATAGAATACCTATAAGGATATATCCATATAAACCAAAAACATCGTATGTCCTAATTTATGTATGCATATACATCATATACCAAGAGTAAACTTCAAACAAACTCATATATACTATTCTTACTGAATTAATTGTAAAATTAAAGGAAAATATAATTAAAATCATTTTCCATACTAAAGAGGCACATAAAATACTTGATGTCCCACATATGATCATAAATGATCTTACATAATGGCCACTTGGGCCCAAAAACTAAATACTAATACAATAACACAAGAAACTCCATCAAATCTCTAGAAAAGTAATCATACGATGTAGTAAGATCATGTATTAAAACATCAGGTCATTTCATAATCAGATCATGGGTGAAATACCCAAAATTCCCTTATTAGGGTTAGCATCAAAACAGATGTAAATATATCAAATAAGAAAGATCAGGCTTTGGAATCATAATAGGCATACAAAAATAAGATTACTGTAAAATATTCATAAATGTTTAAGTTCGTTTGCTATTTTTAATGTTCAAAACTTTGAAATCATACATCTTTTAGTAATAAAAAAGTAATAAATAACAAAAATCTAAAACACCTTCGCAATATATTTTTATAAGATAGTAGGCACTGGTACATTTACAAAGGCACCTTGTTTGATAAATTCTAAATTCCCAATCTCAAGATATGAATTTTGGAAGAATTACTTTATCAAAGTGATACTAACTGTTCAAACTTGATCTAACTGCTGAGAAAGGGGATTCTTCTTCACCCGCTGAGAAAGGGGGTTCTTCTCCCCTATTTTGGTCTTGCTCACACAGTCATCTACAGGCGTCTGATCCATGCATGGAGACCACCATTGAGCCGCCAACCTCTCCGAGTGGCTACCCCGGCTAGTGCGCACTGCCTCTGGGCGCGGCCAAGCCATGGATGGAGAGTCTCAGACCTGCAACCCCCCATGGCCGCCGCCAACATGCTCCCTTTCTTCTTCTTCGATCTCCTTTGCCAGCCCACCGTTTTGACCAGAACCCTAGCCATGAATTAGTCCAACCCTCTGGATCTACAGAATGAGGCTTTTATAGCCTTTTGCCCTCCGGATCTCGGGCAAGTATCCCCCCGCTTGGGAGACTCTGTTTGTGCCATATCAAACAGGGGTTGCGGCTCTCAGTCCGCCCGACTGGAGCGCCCCACTTTTTATTTTCTTTTTCTTCTTCTTTTTGATAAAATTCCAAACCAAAGAAATAATTAAATAGACTAGGTCATAGCTCCAATTGATCCCAAATTTTAGTACAAATTCTATATTATCTTCATCTTTACATGAGCAAGATTCTAGGTAGAGTCTAACTGGATAGACAATCTAAAACTATCTTTTAAATTAAAAAACTAGATAATTACTAATATAATCACCTAGGCCACTAGATAAATCAAAAACATCTAATTTTTTTCCCTTGATCTTGTATATCAAATATCCATCTATCAAAATTACATGGAGTATTTATTATGAACACAAAATGCTAAATCCTCAAATGTGAACTCCAAGGACCCGTATGTGAATCTTAATTGTCTCAATCATGATTGAATAAGATCCTAGGGCCCCAGACCATTCCTGATCTCTCCAAAGGTCCATTATCTATTATAAATTATGGAACTAAAGCATGAATCAACATTTCCTCAATGGAAGCTTTTATATGATACATTAGGTCAACATTACTTTACTTCCTTAATAACGAGGCCTAAGTGGGTCCAGAGCTCAAACCAGTAACTCAAGTCTTCATATCATGTATTTGTCACATTAATGTTTACAAGAATAATTCATTTATATTCATCTACATACGACTACAATCATACACATTTAAACTATTATGTGTGTATTGGTTGACCAGATGACTTGTATTACCAATGTGTGAACTTAATTACATACTTAGCCATGTTAGGTTCATTAGGTCCCTTGGCATACACTTACTAGAAAATCCCACAATAAAGGCTTACATTATCTATGAAATTGAGGATGTTACAATACATATACATAATCTTTGTATAATTTGAAAAGAGAGAAAAAGTAAATGAGCAAGAGTAAATAAGATAAGTTCTTAGAAAAATGAGAGCCCATGTTTTATGTCATTTTACTCCCATTATACCATCATATCATGTATTCATAAGGTCTTTGATCAACTTCCCATAGGAAGGATTTGTAAGGGTGCTCGAGATTAGCTAACCCTTTTATACGTGAGGGACTTCGAGGCCATTGCCAAGAGCTAACCCTGTTTCAACATTGAATAATGGAGTTTATATATTATGTTTGCAAGTTATAAAACCACGATGCGAGGCAAACATCGAGTACATACTAGAATACTACTGCAATATTTGAGCAAGTAAACAAGCATACATATGTATCACATTCAAGTAAGAAAGCCATAGTCATATAATTATTAAAGCTCGTACCTGATTCAGAGATTCATAACTTAACCTTATCCATGACCATCTAGCCACAAGCAACACCTGCTAAACACAAGATTGTATACATGCATTAGATTCTCATCATTAAACCTAAATAGCTTCATTTTAGGATTTTGGCCAAGTTAGGTTCCAAGTTGGTTACGTAGGGGTTTGATGATCGTTTAATGAACCAGAGATCATCAAGAAGGTGTGGTTCAAGTTTGATGTCATTTTGAGGTTCCATTCATTTTATATGTTCATTACAAGATTCAAGTCACTTACTTGCATTTTAGGGTCAAAAGACTCATGATATGGAAACTGAGGTCAAGTGTCATTGAGATACGAGAGTCAAGCATAATGATCATTTAGATCATCAAGATATAGACAAAAGGATCATGTTCAAGATTAGGTGGATGTGCCCAAGTCTGGGCATCGTAGGATTCCCCATTGTAAACGTGCATTCCAAAAGCCAATACATAATACATAGGTCATAAGGTACCAACATATGGGTTAGATGGGACATTCATACCATGGGGATCATAAAGTATAGAACATCTCTGATTGGAGAGGGTAAGACATGAGACAAGGATTCACACCAAGAAATCAAGCATGAGAGCATAAATAAGTCACCTATGTCACTTTAGACAAAAGAGGACTACAAACACCATAATAGAGAAAGAGGATGGATCATAGTTAGTAAATTCACAACACATCATAATGTTACTAATTTCAGGGATAGAACGTAGTTTGATGCATCAAGTAGACCAAGCATAGAATTAGAATCATGTATAACCATTCATCCTCATAGACGGGGTACAATGCATTTACGGCCATATGAGGGGAACAAAAAAGAATCAAAGTGACCTTTTACATACATGCTACATATAACCAAAAAGTTTCTGGTTTGAGGTTCGCATGAGGTCCAAGGTCATTAGCTTCCAAAATTGCTTCTTAGAATCATGGTTCATCCTTTATATCCAACACAAGGCACATGAGTTCAATTAGGGTCATTGATGAGGAATAGAGGTAATTAGGACCCTCATACAGATCAAGAAATCATAAATCTACTGATTTTATTATTATGATAATGGATAAACATTAAAGGTACACTATTTATCAAAAAGATGCACTAAAAGTGTTCAATATAATCCATGTTGACATCTATTAGAAAAACAGGGAACCCTAAAAGAAATTAGTGCCTAAAATGATGCTCAAATTGTAGGTCTCGTTGAGTTGATGAATTTGATATATAATTTTTCCCAATTTGGACTTAGGAGTTGAGAGATACGCATTTTAGAAGATTTGATTGAGAACTATATAGATGGGAGGTGACATTACCAAGGTTATTTCAAGGTTGATCTTGACCCTCGCTGCCTAATCTGGTGGCCACGTCTCGCCCCCCTTCACCGCGCTACCGGGCCGCTCACCTGCTGATCCCACTGTGGAGGTGCGTCTGACAGACGCCATCCACCGCTCCCCACCACTTCCACCGCTTGGCCACGAGCCCTCGTGTCGTCGTGGCTTCCAGCCATTGGCTGGCCGGGTCAATCGGCCCCTTGACTGGCCCCACCGATGAGAGAGAGGGAGAGAGGGTTCCTGCGCATCGTTCTCGCGTGGAGTGATGCTTCCGACTCGGTGGCGCGAGGGGGCTACCCGCCGGAGCGATGCTTCCGACTTGGTGGCGCGAGGGGGCTACCCGCCGGAGCGAGGTACCGAGAGGCCAAGAAGGCCCCGCTTCGACCGCTGAAACTGCCGTCCAGCCTCGTTGTGGCCGTGCGAACTCGGCTCCAGCCTTGGAATCTGCCGACGAGGCCCGAGGGGGCTGTGACCCTTGCAGCCGTGGCGGCACAGCCCTAGGGTTAGGGGAAAAAGAAAAGGAAAATTATAGGCCATCTAGGGCACCGGAGAGACCAAAAAGAAGGGGAAAACGAGCAGAATGGAGCAAGTGTGTGCCTCAGCTACTCAATTGCACGAAGAGGAGTCGGGAGTTCCGTTGATTGGTTGCCCCTAAAGCCGCCTGCTACAATGTCAGCGATCATGTATGGGCCAAGGTAGATGACGAAGGAGAGTCATTGGATGGAGGGTCCAACGTGGTCTTAGATAAATCCGAGGGCTGTGTGGTGTTGTGCCCACATACCTCTGCTAGGTGAGCAAATCGGCCGCGGGTCACAGTAGGCCCAAAAAAAACACAAAATCATGTAAAAAAATCAATTAAAATCAAGTGAGAGGAAGTCAAAATTGAACGGCCATAACTTTGGACTCGTAGCTCCGATTGGGGTGATTTTGGCACCGTTGGAAAGAGAACTGAGAGCACCACAACATGGTTCATACCATGGAGCCAAAAATACAAAAGAGATGAGATTCAAATTTCATTGCAAAATGGTGACATGTTAAGGAATGATTCTTAGCTCAAAAGTGAAAGATAGAGTCATACATTGTGAAATTGATCACTCTAGTGGCCAAATTAGAATATCACAACTCTCAAATTATGAAATTTACATCAAATTGAGTAATATACCACTTGATGAGAGAGAAAGAGAACAAGATAGGAGAGAGAAAAGCCAGGTTGTCACATCCTTCCCTCCTTAAGAGAAAATTTTGTCCTCAAAATTTGTCCAAGATCATAAACAAGACTCAAAGTCAAAATCAATCGAGTCTAGGTAATGATGCGACGATTTTGAGTCGCATTTATAGACCTGTTTCATATGTGTTTTATGCTTTTATTAGTCATTTTTATGGTTAATGTGGCATAATTCATCCACTTTGGTCTTTGCTACTATTTTATGTCAAATTCCCTTTATTTCATCATTTTGAGCATTAATTGTCAAAATATTATTATTTGTGTGAATTTATGTGATCTTGTGTTTGAATTCCAGGACAAACGAGTATTTGCTTCCGTCGATACCATCGACGGAAGTCGATACCATCGACGTGATCACAGGTTGTCAGCCGAAAGGAGCAGCAAAGCGTCGATACTATCGACATGGATGTCGATGGTATCGAGATACCAACAGGTGGCTGGCGAGAAAGCGGTCAATAGTATCGACACCAAGTCGATACCATCGACGCACGGAGGCTACAGCGACGCAAAACGACAAAATCGTCGCTATAGGGTAGTCGATACCATCGACCTTCGTCGATGGTATCGAGACTACATCAGGCACTCGGACGAAAGGAAAGAAAGGCGGTCGCTACTACAGCGGGTCGATACCATCGACTCGCGTCGATGGTATCGACACTGTAGGATATGAGTTGACTTCCTAATGATCTCAATCGGACGGCTACGGTTGATTAGCGACCTAATGACCGAGATATACCTAATGATGGCCGCCCAGACGTGAGGAGGATGGCATGAGCCATTGCATGAGTACCGAGGAGGAGTAGAGAGGAGAACGGAGGCTAGAAGCTCATACCAGTTGATTCGGACGCTGCATAAGACAGATTTCACCACCGAAAGGCGGGAGAGCACGTGTTCTACGCAAAGGATCAACCGGTTCTTCTCCGTTCAGGGGTTTTCCCTTTCATTCCACATTTTTCACATGTTTTCCCCTATTTCTACCATGTACTTGTGTGAGATGAACATGCGGGGCTAATCCCCTTCGTCTTTAGGACCGGGAGTAGCCCGGGGATTCATTGTATGATAATTTTATAATAGTAATTCATACTTTATCTCTTAAATCCGTGGTATTGTTTCGTTTTCTCCATATATTGTTATGCTTGATCACCATAATAATAACTTAATGCCCTTAATCACTTTGAAAGAAGAATTAACGGCTGAAAAGAGACGAAATCTACATTAATCGATAAATCCCTTGACCAAGGTGGTGTAAAATTAATGGTGGATACTGAGAGATCGTTCATAATGCACGTAGTCTAGGGTATAGGTTACTACGACGGTGGAACCGACCTAGACCTAGGTAGTGAATTGCACCACGACAGTGGGCAATTCTGTTTTCAGGCCACTACCCGGATAGAGAGATAAAATTGAGGCATTATATAAAATCTAATACAATGAAAACCCGCGGTGAAACCACAATCCTAAAGATACCCTTTTGAATTGGTTAAATTAACATTTAATCGATCGTTTGTTTTGTTTTGTTTTTATTTTCTTTCAATTTTAACAACAACCCTCAATTTGTTATTTGTCTTAGCTGATCGCAAATAGTTAATAGGAGTCTCCAACAATTCCCAGTATCCTTGTGTTTGACTCGGGCCTCACAAGGCCTATATTACTTCGACGCGTTCACTTGCGTTTTAGCGCACAGTATAATTGCGTCAAGTTTTTGGCGCCGTTGTCGGGGATACGGCGAATTGTTGGCACTTTGAGTGCTACGAGCGGCCATTCTAGGCCACATTTTTTTTATTATCTTGAAACAACATCAAATATTTTCTTTTTATTGCTCATTAATTTTTATACTCGTCGCAACACTATACTGAACTCGAATTTTCTTATTTCAGGTATTGTGTATGGTGCGGACGCGTAACACTGATTATACGCGACGCGCACCAGAGGGCCCACTTACGGGACCAGAAGACAAGGACGGTTATAATCAGGACCATCTTGAGGAAACAGAGTCAGAACCTAAACAAGAAGAGATGGACGAGCCACAAACAATATGTGAGAAGATCAAGGCTTCTTCCGCATCCTCTTCCAAAGGGCCTATAAAGAAGCAGGCAATCAACATACCTACATATAAGATTGATCCGGCGTTGATAAATCTGGTGAAGTCGAATGCTTTTCATGGGCTCAAGAATGAGGACCCTGTCGTGCACATAAGTCAGTTTGTTGAGAACTGTAACATGGTTAAAATCGACAGGTTTCCACAGGATGTACTTTATCTTAAGCTTTTCCCGAGTTCATTGGCAGGAGCCGCACGAGAATGGCTACACAATTTAGGTGATGAGTTTGGGGAGTCCTGGGACCATATGGTGGAGGTCTTCTTTGAGAGGTTCTTCCCTCCTGAGAAGACTAACGACATGACCCGGAAGATTCATAATTTTACCCAACAGGCCGGTGAGACATATTCTGAGACCTGGGAGAGATTTCAGGTCATGCTGAGGAGGTGCCCACATCACGAGCTGGATAAAGAGACGCAGGTGAAGATCTTCTATTTTCCTCTCTCCGAGCACGATAGGAGTAATCTGGATTCCGCTGGGTCAGGATTCTTTCTGAACAATACAGACACCAGATGCTGGGAGATACTAAAGAATATGGCTAGAAAACAATCATGGGGTGAAAGAGGTGCCGTGGAGCAGGTTCGAGTGGTAGGAGAATCAAAAGAGAAAGAATCTGAATGAGAAGATGGATCTTCTCGCAAAGAAACTGCTAGCAAAGGAGGAGGATGCATCTGAGGATGAGGAAGCCCAAGTCAAATTCATGCAACAACAGGGCTACAGAAACAATGACTATGCATGGAGGAGAGACAAAAAGTTCTCCTAGAAGGATCCTAATAATTTCCAACAAGACCCGGAGATAAAGCCACAACCGAGAGCTGAGGATAAGAGCACCGAATTACTTAGTCAAATGGTGCAGCAAAATCAGGAAATGATGGCTATGTTTGGTAAGTAATTGCAATCTCAAGGTGATATTTTAACCAAATTCGGGCAGACGCTACAAAGCCATGGAGCACAGATGCGGGCATTGCAAACCACCGTGGCTCAAATTTCAAGTGAAGTGGCGGCCATCAAGCACGCCAACCAGCAGAAACCAGTCGAGAATGCAAATATGGCCCAAACACACCATCAAGTGAAGTACATGTCTGTGGTAAGCAATGAGGAGGAATCCCAGGTGTCAGAAGCAAAAGATCATAGCAAAATGAGGTTCGATACGGGAGCAGCACCGACGATACCATATCCTCGCAGTTATTATGGATTGCCGGGCGGAAACCCTCTTTTCAGGAAATCCCGCCAAGGACCCATTATAGTTGTGTCCCCGCCTAGCCAAGAAGAGCAAGTTAAGGCTGCCTGTCACAGTGCGGATACATCTACTATGAGAGAAGAGCCACAACAAATGATACATGTTGATGATGTTCCGACAAAGCCTATGCCAGAGGGAGTAATGGAAACAAGCTTAGGGGAGCTGGCCCCGAAAAGCCCATATGTGCCACCCCACAAGCGTGGTAATGCGGCAGTGGAGTCAAATTTGGACAACTCGAAGCCGAAGAAGGAGCACATGCATTATAGAAAATTCTTAGAGATATTCAGAAAGCTACATATCAATATTCCGCTAGTGGAGATGATTGAGAAGGTCCCCGCCTATGGGAAGTTTATTAAAGAAATAATTAATAAAAAGAGGCGGATCAAAGATACTGATGTGTGTAGGATGAATGAAATGGTAAGCTCAATGATCCTTGGGAATTTACCAGAGAAGAAGAAAGACCCGGGGAGCTTCTATATTCCATGTTCAATAGGTGATCAACACTTCCCACGAGCTCAATGTGATTCGGGTGCGGGCATAAATCTCATGTCGTTGCCCACATTTCAGAAGCTCGGGTTACACGACATAAAGAAATCAGCGGCAACCATTGAATTAGAAGATGGATTTATTGTAAGGCCACATGGCGTTTGTGAGAATGTTCTTGTCAAAGTGGACAAATTCATTTTTCCTGTGGACTTTGTAATCATGGACATGCCGCAGCTTATGAGTTGCGAGATGCTATTAGGGAGGCCGTTTCAAGCAACGGCCGATGTAGTGACTGCAATAGGGAGAGGTAAGCTCACGTTGGGAATTGGTCAAGATCGCGTGGAGTTCAAGTTGCCGCATGATCCTTTGAGCACCTTCTCCAAGGTACCAAGTTGGTAAAAATGCCAAAAGTCATCTAGCCTAAGACGTTAAATAAGGGCGCTTGTTGGGAGGAAACCCAACCATTGGTGCCTTAGTTTAGTTCATTTACATTCATAGTTTAATTTGTTCTTACTTAGTTTTTCATGTAAAAAAGATACCGTGATCGGTGTGTTCTTTGTGCAGGCTGGGGCAGAGTCGATACTATCGATGCACTGGTCGATGGTATCGACCATGGAACAGGTTGACGACTGCAGATTTCGCACTGCGTCGATACCATCGACGGCCTCATCGATGGTATCGACAGACCTACAGGCAGATCGCAAAATCAAGGTCGATGGTATCGACATGCCAGTCGATACCATCGAGATCTCTGAAGATTTACAGAAGAAATCGTCTCAGTGAAGTCGATACCATCGATGAGCGTGTCGATGGTATTGACACTTTCAAGTGAAAAATGGCGGCGACTGGTCTCGTGAGGATTTACCCTGATCAGAAAAGTCGATACCATCGACTCGCGTCGATGGTATCGACCATCCACGTCACCGATCCGCACGAACAAATCAACGGCGATCACGGCAGCCACATCATCGATCCAGGTGAAGCGTCGATACCATCGACCCATGTCGATGGTATCGATATGTCAGCGATCCGGGTTTCAAGATCCAGGCATCGACAACCGTCGATACTCGCGATGGGGGCAGATAGCATCGAAACGTGTCGATGCCATCGACTTGCGTCGATGGTATTGACGTGTCAATAGTGGCGCCAGCCAAGTCTATATAAGGAGATTCATTACGTCAGTTGACATCACACCTTCAGAGTGATCTCCCTTCCTTGTGCCGAGCGACCCCCCGAGCCATCCAAGCTGACGAAGAGCAGCACCGAGCGAAGATCTTCACCGAGCGGAGATCCGATTCTCCAATCTGCACCGAGCTCTTTCTCTAATCCCTTTTCTCTCACAACCATGGTGCACGTCGCTGGAGCGTCATCCTCTCGCACAAATCTGATGGATATCACGGAGTTCGTGCCACCTCCTCCCGCGTCGGTATCACGCCCGCGCATGATCCACCCATCTCCGGAGGTGAAGAAGATCTACGACGAGATCTTGAAAAGGAAGATTGAACCTACCCGGTATGTGGACCGGGAGATGATCTGAGATCTCGGATTCGAGGCCAACTTGGCCTATGTTCTGAATGGGCAGGCCCGTCACACACCAATAAGGCCTGGCGAACTGGAATTTCACCAAGATGGCCAGCCGTTCTTCGGTGACTGGCCCACGTATAAGGAATTGGTGGCAGAATTCGTGGCGTCATTGGACGTCTGCATCGTGCCCAACGACATTGTAGCTACCGACCGCGAGTGGATCCAGGGCGGAGTGTCTTTCCAGCTGTTCAACATCGACTACACCCTGACGCTCTGGCAATTCAACACGATCTTCAACTGGAACCACTCGACACATGACTACCGACGGCCGGACAACCGCACCGACTATGACGCAATCTTTGCCGAGCTGGTGACGGTGCCGCAAGGAAAGTCGGTGAGCTACCACAATTCCGCGGTAGCCGATTTCGAGCACCCTTTCGTCCGGGTCTTGCACCGGATGCTCAGTTCCACACTTTTTGCTCGGGGTGATCTGGCCCTCAGCAAATTTTAGGGGTCGGATCTTTTCTTTCTGTATAAACTCCTAAAGAAACAAGAATGCAATTGGGGTGCCTTCTTTCTGCAACGAGTATTGGACGTGAAGAGGAGTACAAGGAAAGCGCCGATTCACTTCGGCGGGCTCATCACCAAGCTGGCTTCATACCTCGGCTTGAATTTCTAGACCCTCACTCCTCTCTCTACAAGAAGCAAGGTGAATTTGCAGCATCTACACCGATCCAATATGTTACTTCTCCGAGATGGCGTGGCATTTGCCCACTGCCACGTAAATCAAGCATATCAAGAATGTTCTCTTCCCGATCCTGTTTTCAACATCAAAGGTGCGCAACATTTTCGATGGCCAATCATAGCCATCGCCGACTCCGATGAAGAAGGCGGCGACGACGGAAATGATGTCGAGGCTGAGGAGGAAGAGGAGGCATTTACATCTCTTCGATCACGAGTGGCACCACAAAAGCATCCTCGGATGCATCCGGGTGCATCTTCATCATCTCAGCCTACTCCGCCACCACCACCGCCCTTGCAGCCAAGCGAGGATGTCTATTCCATGCAGGGCATGTACACTATGCTGCACGATATACAACAGTCACAGCAGCAGCACATGGCGATGTATACCGGTATTCAAGACACTACGAACCGGATACTGGACAACCAAAGGGCGATGTTCGAGAATGAGCGTCTTCTCCTTGACAACCAACAACAGATACATGATCAGTTGTATTGGATGGAGATGCAGCAGGAGCCCTTTTACGACCACTATTGGAGCCAAAATTATTTTGGAGGTTATCCACAACCTCCACCCAGGGCCCAGTTTGATCCAAGCTTCCAGGGGGAGTATCCTTCGTGGGACCCTACGGCTCCGCAGTACTCGCCTCCACCACCACATGTGTGATCTGGTATCACTGTTCCAATCTTTAAGTTTGTTTTTGACTATGAGGTCATAGTCGAATTCAAGCTTAGGGGGGTAGTTGGAACAGCTTTATCTTTTACTGTTTTCAGTTTTTTTTTAACTTTACTGTTTTTGTTCTTGTTATTTGTTTCTTGCAATTTTAGTTTGTTTAGGATCCACATGCTATCTAGTGTAATCGCGGATGTCATAAAGTTTGTGTCATCTCTAGAGTGTGCATGGGAAAAATCAAGGGAAATTTGAGATTTTTCTGTGTTTGGAAAGCTTGTCTTGTTTAACCTTGGGCACATATCCTACGAAAATGATTGGTTTTGTCAACTCTAAAACAAAATTTCACAACTGTACTCCTAATGATTCATGAAAGTGGACGGAAATGGTTGTTTGAGCCTAAACTAACCAAATGGTAATGTGACTTTAATTGGATGTAAGAGAGAGAAATCTCTTAACTACTACACAGGTCAGTAAGGAGGGACACATAATATCTTTCTAAGGTTCAGTCATCTAGTCTTGTGATCGTTCCACTTCATTGTTTCCATAATCCACCCAAGAATTGGAAGTAGAGTACAGTTTTAACTCTTTTTGATTGCATAGCATCTAGATAGGACTTGCATTGCAATTGTCTATACATTCTGCATAAAAAGAAAGAAAAAAATTAGAATAGTGATACATGCACATTACCCTTAGGTGCATGCCATGTAGTTGCATTCATAATTTTCATGCATAAAGTACATCATGTGTCTCAATGTTTCTCCAATGGTGAATGAAATTGTTCCATATCTTCTAAATAGTGCAAATTCCTGAGTATGAAGAAAATAAGCCCAATAAAATATTCATTGTCAATTATGGATATAAGGGTTTGAAAAAAGAGAGAGAAAAATCTGAAAAATCGGCATAATGAAAGGAAAAAAAAGAGCTATGTAGAAGCAACAAGAATAAGAAGGAGAAAGGAACATAATATCACCTGCATTTCGAGAAAATGGAGTACATGATGTAGCTTAAATAGATGTCCATTTCGTTTTGAGATGGATGGTTAGTACATGCATCATTCCACCCAATTTTAGGCATTAGGACATTTTTGCATGTGCATTTGCATCATTTAGGATATTTTTTTATGCATGTTGAAACTGTGTGATACTTCCACTTTCTTCCATGAACCACCCATCTTCATCCACCCGTTGCTCGGATTGGTAGGCCACCATGAATTTATTCTCACTAATGAATATCAGGAGAACTGCTTCCATGTAGATGGTAGTTAGGGTGAGCAACGTAGTATAGGCGATCACAAGATGCACCAAGTCTGAATCGGCGAGTTTTATTATGTTAACTGCCTTATGTGACAATGTTCATCAGTTTTGAGGTCAATTTCTTTTATTGATGATTACTGTCACCTTCAGGGTAATTACCATTCTGTGGTTAGAGAGGGCCGGTATGTGATTGTTAGGTGGGAGTCATTTGGATGTTGGTTGTGATGCGTTGTTCTTCAGTTGACATTAGCAATTCTATTCTAAGGATTAGATGCTCGAGGGCAAACAACGTTCAAGCTTAGGGGAGTTGGTAGTTGGAACAGCTTTATCTTTTACTGTTTTTAGTTTTTTTTTAACTTTACTGTTTTTGTTCTTGTTATTTGTTTCTTGTAATTTTAGTTTGTTTAGGATCCACATGCTATCTAGTGTAATCGTGGATGTCATAAAGTTTGTGTCATCTCTAGAGTGTGCATGGGAAAAATCAAGGGAAATTTGAGATTTTTCTGTGTTTGGAAAGCTTGTCTTGTTTAACCTTGGGCACATATCCTACGAAAATGATTGGTTCTGTCAACTCTAAAACAAAATTTCACAACTGTACTCCTAATGATTCATGAAAGTGGATGGAAATGGTTGTTTGAGCCTAAAATGACCAAATGGTAATGTGACTTTAATTGGATGTAAGAGAGAGAAATCTCTTAACTACTACACAGGTCAGTAAGGAGGGACTCATAATATCTTTCTAAGGTTCATTCATCTAGTCTTGTGATCGTTCCACTTCATTATTTCCATAATCCACCCAAGAATTGGAAGTAGAATACAATTTTAACTCTTTTTGATTGCATAGAATCTAGATAGGACTTGCATTGCAATTGTCTATACGTTCTGCATAAAAAGAAAGAAAAAAATTAGAATAGTGATACATGCACATTACCCTTAGGTGCATGCCATGTAGTTGCATTCATAATTTTCATGCATAAAGTACATCATGTGTCTCAATTTTTCTCTAATGGTGAATGAAATTGTTCCATACCTTCTAAATAGTGCAAATTCCTGAGTATGAAGAAAATAAGCCCAATAAAATATTCATTATCAATTATGGATATAAGGGTTTGAAAAAAAAGAGAGAAAAATATAAAAAATCGACATAATGAAAGAAAAAAAAGAGATATGTAGAAGCAAAAAGAATAAGAAGGAGAAAGGAACATAATATCACCTGCATTTCGAGATAATGGAGTACATGATGTAGCTTAAATAGATGTCCATTTCGTTTTGAGATGGATGGTTAGTACATGCATCATTCCACCCAATTTTTGGCATTAGGACATTTTTGCATGTGCATTTACATCATTTAGGACATTTTTGTTTTATGCATGTTGAAACTGTGTGATACTTCCACTTTCTTCCATGAACCACCCATCTTCATCCACCCATTGCTCGGATTGGTAGGCCACCGTGAATTTCTCCTCACTAATGAATATCAAGAGAACTGCTTCCATGTAGATGGTAGTTAGGGCGAGCAACGTAGTATAGGCGATCACAAGATGCACCAAGTCTGAATCAGCGGGTTTTATTATGTTAACTGCCTTATGTGATAGTGTTCATCAGTTTTGAGGTCAATTTCTTTTATTGATGATTACTGTCGCCTTCAGGGTAATTACCATTCTGTGGTTAGAAAGGGCCGGTATGTGATTGTTAATTGGGAGTCATTTGGATGTTGGTTGTGATGCGTTGTTCTTCAGTTGACATTAGCAATTCTATTCTAAGGATTAGATGCTCGAGGGCGAACAACGTTCAAGCTTAGGGGAGTTTGATGCGATGATTTTGAGTCGCATTTATAGCCCTGTTTCATATGTGTTTTATGCTTTTATTAGTCATTTTTATGGTTAATGTGGCATAATTCATCCACTTTGGTCTTTGCTACTATTTTATGTCAGATTCCCTTTATTTCATCATTTTGAGCATTAATTGTCAAAATATTATTATTTGTGTGAATTTATGTGATCTTGTGTTTGAATTCCAGGACAAACGAGTATTTGCTTCCGTCGATACCATCGAAGGAAGTCGATACCATCGACGTGATCACAGGTTGCTAGCCGAAAGGAGCAGCAAAGCGTCGATACTATCGACATGGATGTCAATGGTATCGAGATACCAACAGGTGGCTGGCAAGAAAGCGGTCGATAGTATCGACACCAAGTCGATACCATCGACGCACGGAGGCTACAGCGATGCAAAATGACAAAACCGTCGCTATAGGGTAGTCGATACCATCGACCTTCGTCGATGGTATCGAGACTACATCAGGCACTCGGACGAAAGGAAAGAAGGGCGGCCGCTACTACAGCGGGTCGATACCATCGACATTTAAGTTTTTAATAGAACGAATCACACTACAAATGAACCATAACTATGTAGACCTATTCCTAATAGATTGACACCAATTTGGCTTCCTAATGATCTCAATCGGACGGCTACAGTTGATTAGCGACCTAATGACCGAGATATACCTAATGACGGCCGCCCAGACGTGAGGAGGATGGCATGAGCCATTGCACGAGTACCGAGGAGGAGTAGAGAGGAGAACGGAGGCTAGAAGCTCATACCAGTTGATTCGGACGCTGCAGAAGACAGATTTCACCACAGAAAGGCGGGAGAGCACGTGTTCTACGCAAAGGATCAACCGATTCTTCTCCGTTCAGGGGTTTTCCCTTTCATTCCACGTTTTTCACATGTTTTCCCCTATTTCTACCATGTACTTGTGTGAGATGAACATGCGGGGCTAATACCCTTCGTCTTTAGGACCGGGAGTAGCCCGAGGATTCATTGTATGACAATTTTATAATAGTAATTCATACTTTATCTCTTAAATCCGTGGTATAGTTTCGTTTTCTCCATATATTGTTATGCTTGATCACCATAATAATAACTTAATGCCCTTAATCATTTTGAAAGAAGGATTAACGGCTGAAAAGAGACGAAATCTACAGTAATCGATAAATCCCTTGACCAAGGTGGTGTAAAATTAATGGTGGATACTGAGAGATCGTTCATAATGCACCTAGTCTAGGGTATAGGTTACTACGACGGTGGAACCGACCTAGACCTAGGTAGTGAATTGCACCATGACAGTGGGAAATTCTATTTTCAGGCCACTACCCAGATAGAGAGATAAAATTGAGACATTATATAAAATCTAATACAATGAAAACCCGCGGTGAAACTGCAATCCTAAAGATACCCTTTTGAATTGGTTAAATTAACATTTAATCGATCGTTTGTTTTGTTTTGTTTTTATTTTCTTTCAATTTTAACAACAACCCTCAATTTGTTATTCGGCTTAGCTGATCGGAAATAGTTAATAGGAGTCTCCAACAATTCCCAGTATCCCTGTGTTCGACTCGGGCCTCACAAGGCCTATATTACTTCGACGTGTTCACTTGCGTTTTAGCGCACAGTAAAATTGCGTCAGGTAACCATCCACGGTTGTCAAGGTATTCACCATAATGGGATGCACACTTCGGTTATCATCATCAAGGGTGTACTCATCTTAATTATATACATACTGTGACGATCTGACAACAAATCAGACCGACACTGTGTAATTAATTGCAGAATTAACCATAATCAAAAGAATAAAAAAATCACTAAAAATTAATTTCTTTTGCAAAGAGATCCAATTCCAGGAAACTCTTATAAAGAGAACCAAAGTACTGCATATATTATAGTTCACATTGTACATACCATGTACCATCTCTTCTCGAGGAATATATTTACAACAGTTGTTATGCCCAAACTATACATAAGCAACATAAAACCTTGAGGCATTCAAGTCAAAATCTTAGATCGATCATAAAAACACTGAGTACTGACTCCGAGGACCTGAGAGTACAGAGACAACACATAGGACTCATATCTATAAGACACGACAATCAATATCTCCACCTGAGATGTTACTGTGGTCCCTGATGTTGTTGTCCTTCCCCTACTGTATGGTCCCTACCTGCTCGTCTACGTCTACATAAAAATGTTGATGACCAATGGGGTGAGACCCATATCCGAGAGATATAACTCCACCAATAATATTATCATTGCAGATAAACAACAATAAATTGAGAAGAGGATTCTTTATTATTAATAAGCAGGATAAATCATTGTTTAAGCAGAATAGAGCAATATCATCTTTTAAAGCATTACAGGATAAAGCAGTAAATCATCTACTTAATAAGGAATATGAAGAACATGTATAACATTTATACATTTTAGGATACATTAAGCAATGTAACATCAACTAATGTTTTCCGTATTTAATCATTGAGCAAATATGCTACATGGCTAATTACATTTTACAATCACACTTATGCCTTGAGGAGATGAGGTATACCGCTCATACTCCAACCGACAACGGCGGCGTAAAGCATCGGTTCCATAGGTCAATGGAAGAGCTAAACTCCATGACCTCATCCGTCTCAGTCAGTGCGAGACCACATGCAGGACATCTAGTGTCACTGCTAAATAGCTTTCTAGGGTATACTGGCAACTTCGCTATAGAGCTACAGTGGCGGCTGCACTCTCTTCGCAATCGAGAGATTTCATGTTTATCTCACATCGATTCAACATTAAACATCATCGGGAGTTTCGTGATACATCCATCCTGGCACATATAATGAAGGATTGAGAGATCTCGTGTTTATCTCACATCAATCCTACATTAGGGCGTAAGGATATTTGTGCCTATTACCCCCACATATTCAAAAATATGCCCTCCAGGAGATCCTGTGGGAAAAGCTATTTCACCATCACCAGCTACTGACGATGATGGATCTATGGCCAGGGCTCTACATGATAAGATTTTACTTGATTAATTAAGTGCATTACCATATTCTTTTAGCATCAGCCAAGTTTTCAAACATGAATTATTATGACAAATGCTACAAAGAAAAGTATAATACATCCATCAAGTACTTTTCAAAACTTTATAAAACATTGGGATCTCAATCCCTTATTTCATTACCGGGGATTCTCATCCCTCAACAATGTCATCATCATGTTTACTGGATCTGGGTATTCAAACCCTTAGTTCATCACTGAACATTGTTATTGTAATGACCCGTTTTCAAATTAGTCATATGATTAGGATTTACTTGGAAATTGTATGCTTAATTAAGTTGATCATTGTTTAAAGCTTGATTAGTGATGGTAGTTAAATTTTCATGTTTTAAATATAATGAGGAGGTTTAATCATACTTTGATCCACCTAATTAGGGTTAAGGTTTGGAAACCCTAATCAGCCCAAATTAGGGTTTTGATGACATATGAATACAAAATTTGATAAGTAGAATGTCTCACTAAATGATTTTTAGTATTTTATGTGTAACTCTGATTTAATTTAAATTTGGATATGATTTGGATATATAAAATTTTAACAACATTGGAAAATATCAGAATTTTTGAAGAATGTTCTGACCTGTTTATCGGTCGATTTTCAAACTCGACCGATCATATTTTCAGATTGATATAGCACTGTGGTAATTGAATTTTATATTTTTATTGGAATATCCAATTGATCTCAAATTTTAACTGTGCTTGATAAACATAATTTTAGACACCCTGTTAAATTGGTGTAATTTTTGTATGACTTTTGATCTCTACAGTGAGGGTGTCGGTCGAGTTCTGTGCAGGACAAACTCGACCGACCATGCTGCTGACTGCAATATAGCAGTGTAGTATTTGATTTTTATTTATTTATTGGTAACTCCAAATATTCTAAAATTTTTACTGTATCTTAAAAACGCAATTTCGGACACTGGGTTAAAGTTTAATAATTTTTGGATGAGGTTTGAGCTCTGAAATATGTGATTTCGGTCGAGTTTATAACTCAGCCGACCAACCAGTTTGAGTAAAATAAAAATACATTTAGGGGCTTGTTTGCAAATGTTCTAATCACCTCAATTCATCTATATCACTAAACTAACACACAAGAAGCTCTCATAACTCGTCCTTCCTGTCAAAGAAATGAAATTCTTGGGAGAGAGGAGAGCTAGGGTTTTGAGTAGAGAAAGTGGAGGAGATGATGACCTAGGGTTTCTCTATCCGAGATATGATGAAATCAAGTAAGTTTAGCTCTTTTGCATAGCATTTCATGGTGAATCTTCTCTCACATGTCAAGATTACGTCCCTCCCTTGATTTAACTCGAAATCACATCAAATCTCCCCCTTTTCTCACTCTTTCTCTTCTAATCCCCATTTCTAGGGTTTCCGAGTTGAGAGGAGAAAGAATTGGATTCTTTTGCGAGAGTTTGATTGGGTTTCCAAAAATTCAGAGGTTCACCTATGAATTTAAGGTGCTTGGCACCTGAGGTGAGTGTTTTTCTTCCTCCTAAGCTTTGTATCCATGTTGAAATCCTAATTCAATGTGGCTAAAACAATCAGAAACCTTGTTTATATATGTATGTGATTGGATTTGATTTGGAAAAGATATTGGAGAATCCAATTTTACTGATTTTGATTATTTCTCATTGATTGAAACTTGATTAGTTCTTGTTATATTGATTGAGGATGCATGGGTATTATTATGGGTAGATGAATATGGTATTTCATGTGAATTTTGCCTAAAAGTCAGCCCAATGGCCGATATGCTTGGAATTGAATTGACATGTATAAAGTCATATTTGAATTGTACTAGATTGTATTATACAAGTGTATTGTTGAATGTTAATGGAGTTGAAATGACCACATATCCTGATTAGGATTTGTGTTGAGGAAGTGAATCAAATGAGTCAATTAATCGATGTATACTTGTGATTGATGAATGAATTGTGTGAAAATGGAAACTAGGGTTTCTATGTTTGTGAATAACCCTAATGAACCCTTGAGTCATGATTGGATTACTAAATGATATGATTCTTATGATATGTTGAACTAAGGAATGACTTCTTGAAAACTCTAAAATTTTATTACTAAGACACTTATGAGTGATAAACCTAGAACTTGTATATGATGTTGTAAATGTGACTAAATGCTGAAATTGAAGTTATTAATACTTCCATTGAATATGATGAGTCTTATGAATATCACCTAAGTCCAATGTAATTGTTTTAATACAATAAAGAATGATCATTGTTGATTATGGGAATGGCATTAGTAGTCAACATTAAGGTACACTTATCTGAATATAAGAGACAATATGAACATGATGTACGTAATGGTGATTGCAAGATAAAGATGAAACTAATGAAGATAGTATGATGAAGTATTTTTATCTTTTATTTTAATTACATGTGGCTTAACCCAAATTAAATGAAATATACTAAGAACTATACTTTGATAAATGTTATGTAGAAGAGAAGCATTGTATGTAAAGTGAATCAAGAAGGATTGGTCCAGATAATGTAATGAACATGAAATGAAAGAAGTTGAGACTACTGAGTATAAAATGATGGAAAAAGATAGGAATTAATATATGATTCTAAGAATGTAACTCTTACCCTAAAATGATGAGTTTGATGATGCTAGTGAATGATAATATCAAATGGGGAATTAAGAGATACACATAACTGTAATTGAATTCAACGAAAAGATGAAAGTCAAGTATTTGAATTGATTTATAAGAATGTGTTCTTGAATTGTGAATTGTACTCTGAGAATGGACTAATAGTACAAACTTCAATTGATAGTGAACATGTGATGACTAGTAACCCCATATGAAGAATGTGAAATAAAAGAATAAGAGAACTAAGTATGGTATGCATGTATATGCATGAAATTTATTGGCATCTATTCAAATTGGATGGAACATGCATATGTTGTATGATAAATCCATTCTGAGTATGAGGAATGATAAATGATATTTATATGCTTTTACTGTTGCTAGTTTTAATGCCTCTGCTAATATCTGTTCAGAACTGTGATATACAATGAGCTGATAAGATTTATGTTGAAATGGAATTTAATATGCACTTCTTACATTGAGAAACCCTGATAAGGGTAAATGTTGCATAATGAGATTATGTCTAGGGCTGAAGGCCCAGTGATGATGATAAAACCCTGATGGGGTAAATGATGGATAATAAGATTATGTCTTGGGTTGAAAGCCCACTATTGATGATTGCTATGAGTTGATGCAGAAGATAGAAATAATCATATTTGTTGTAATCTATAGACTTATTGTGCTTCTTGCTTTGTTCATTGCCCTTATTGATAAACTTAATCGGTTCCATGTTATTATAGTTACACGAGAATACATAGATATGATGAATGATGTTTTGAATTCTTTTAAGATGACTGAAAGAGATTAATAACAAGTAAAATGATTGAACATCTAGTTAGGTGCCCTGAACACTGTGAGTTTCCCCCGAGGACCACACTGGGGAAACAAAACAGATCTCCTTGTAGTAATCGATGAATTATGAGAAGGATTTCCGGAGTGTGGATCGAGACCTTAAAGGTTAGACCACCAGGATTTAGGAGTGAGTCATCTGGAGTGGCTCTGGCCCTAAATCCTTGCTGTGAAAGTCTATGTCCAGATGGAATAGACTCTGTTGAAATGAAATATGTGAAATGTGAAATGAAAAATATGTGAAATACTGTGATATGTGATATATTGTTTTTCTGGTTCCTATCTCGTGTACCCGAGATGAGGACGTGAGCCTCTTTAGGCAACCCTGAGGTGGCCAAGGTCTGTTGTTGATATCTTAGGGTGGCCGGCTAAACCCTAAGATAGTGACGGTGAGTCGTTGACATGAGAATCAGGCGTGGCAACTTCTACTTGGTGAGGTACAAGCCAAGTAGTTTCAGGGCAAATGAATAAAAGATGATAAGCCGTGTAGAACATGATTTGAATGATTATTAAATTCCTTGTGTTGCTAGTTGATGATTTGTCATTGTTGATTAAGCTTCATGTTGTGGAAAGTAATCATGTTGCTATGGACATTTCCTATTTCATATTATGATCTGTCATGCTGACAAGTTATAAATGTTGGAATTTATATCTATTCTGTATATGAGTTGGATTGCTTGCTATTTGATAGTATTGTTTGGTAGATATGTATTATGTGTACTTTAGCTTCAGGGCTGCAGGATGTTATGTATTGGTTCAAAATGCTTAGAACTTATCTTATTTCACATGCAGTAGGGCTCTTAATCTGAACTGAGAAGTATCTACTGAATTGTTCATAGACATGCTTTAAAAGATGTTTCAAAGTTATAATTGGTTTAAGTGATTACCATATCTATTGTATCAGATTATCATTGTAAGTTAGAAATGACTTATGATAGATCTATCTGCTAGAATTTTCAATATCTGCATGTTTTTGCTAAGTTTATTATACTTAATCTGATGTTGATGCATGTACCTAGCTTGAGTGGGAGGTATCCACTCACTGGGGCTCTATATGAGTCTCATGAGGTTGTTTCAAATGTTTTTAGGTATAATGCTATCCAGCGGAGAGGTCATGACAAAGAAGATATAAATAGTATAATCTAGATAGATTAGAATGTCCCTGTACTCTCTCTTTCCCGGGATGGGTTGTAGATTTTGTTTGTTCATCAATGTACATGTATCTGATGTAAACTGAACCGCATATGAGAACAAGATTTGATTCTGGATTTAATGGAGTTGAATATGATTTTTTATATTTGAATGTGATGTCCTTGATGTGACATTGATTTATGGGTTTGTGAAGAAAGAAAAAGGAAAAAGTTATCTGTGTTTTTCATATATTGTTTAATCTCCTTAGTCGAGAATTCATTGTTTTATTTCATAATCTGGGTTTAGGTTTTGGGATTACCTCTAGTGGTTGGTATTTATGCTGATCAAAAGAGTGGGTCCTGACAGTTATCACTTATCAGGTAACTATTACCTCCAGGTCATCTGACCAAGGTATACTTGATACTTGTTACACAAGCATCTCACATAGCTCACAAGGCACATTAAACATCATAGCTCATACCTAGCTATGCTCATCAACTTATGATACCTGCATGGTTAGTATACTTGATAACAACCATATCAATTACATATTAACACTATGCAAGACAAGGGTAACACCACTATTCCCTCATTAGGGTTAGGATTTCCCATTCTTTATCAATTAGGGTTTCATGATCACATTATCATAGATCAAACCCTAATTCATACTCTACACTTATTAAAAGTATCAATGTATGCACATTACATGTTTATTACACAAGTATGAGTTTCTCTCTCATCCTCTCTAGGATGTTGGTTACTCCATACTTTATTAAGTTGGCTCATCCTTTCACTAAAGTACATGCACATATGCTTATCATAGTGTATTGAGTTTATTACTTTCACAAGCATCAAATGACAATCACTCTAAGTATACTATTCACCTAAATACTTTAGAGGTACTTCCATTATAATCAACCTTGAGATACTTTACAAACACTCATAGGGTTATTTGATCTTACATGATTTTGAGACTATTTGGTCTCTAAATGGTTTGAGATTATTTAATCTTCAAACGATCTTGAAAATCCCTTTGACCTTCAAACGGTCTTGAGACCCCTTTGACCTTCAAACAGTCTTGACACCCCTTTGACCTTCAAACGTTCTTGAGACCCCTTATCTTCAAATAGTTTGAACTAGATTTGGTTGAAACCATTTGACCACTAAATGGTTTGAAACCGTTTGACCTAGATTAGGTTGAAATCATTTGATCACTAAACGGTTTGAAACCGTTTGACCTAAATTAATTTGAAACCGTTTGATCACTAAACGGTTTGAAACTGTTTGACCGAAGTTGTGTTGAAATCGTTTGGTCTTTAAATGGTTTGAAACTGTTTGGCCTAAGTTGTGTTGAAACCGTTTGTACTTTAAATGGTTTGAAACTGTTTGGCCTAAGTTGTGTTGAAAACCGTTTGAACTTTAAGCGGTTTGAAACCGTTTGGCCTAGGTTATGTTGAAACCGTTTGAACTTTAAACAGTTTGAAACCGTTTGGCCTAAGTTGTGTTGAAATCATTTGAACTTTAAACGGTTTGAAACCGTTTGGCCTAAGTTGTGTTGAAACCGTTTGATATTGTTGATGTAGAGGTGTGTGCTAAGATGATGTCATCATCATCAAGCTTCAGAACTCCATTTCTACTGTCCATACAACTGATGAATTCATTGATTCATCAATTACTCAAGAAAAAATTGAGAACAAGGAAAGATCAACATATATTGTAAGATTGAAATCAAATAATAATATCAAAGGGTTTGTGTTATATAACCCGCCTCCAAAGAAATTTCAAAGATCCAAGATTTTCATCTTTAATGGTGAAGATAGCTCCTCCAATTATCCAAGGCACGTTCTCAACCCTTTTGATGTAAAAGATTGCCAAAGTTGAGCATTGGATGGAAGAGAGAAGAAAAGAAGAGTTATAACTCGATTTTAGCCTTCAACCCAAGGTTGAAGATGACCATGGATCTTACCTTCAGCTTGGGGAATGCTCTCCTCCTTCTCCTTTTCTTCCTTGGTCGTCGGCCTAAGTGGGGTGTGAATGTGTATTGTGAAAATAGCCTTTCCAGTAGTGGATAATTGAGTGTATATAATTGAATTCTTAGGAGAGAGAAAGTAGGAGGGAAGTCATCAACTTTCCTTGCCATGTGCCCCCTCCACTTCCTTGTCTCCGAAGCTATCCTTCTTATCTTCAAATTCCTTTGAATTATCCTTGAATTATAATTGACCATTAAGCTACTTAATAAATATAATACTATTATCCATTAGCACCTTTATTTTAGTGGACATTACTTTTCAATTAAAAATACAGGTGGATATTTTCACCTACTTAGGAATATCAGTGCCTCTAAAGGTATTTTGTCTGCCATTCCATTATATGATTTCACACATAGATTTTTAGTTAATTGGCACTTCATTTAATTTATATATTTTTGCTACAAAATAACTTAGGGTTTCAATTATGCTGATTTCTTGATTATTTTATTATCAAGAGTATCACTTCTCAAATATAGTTCAAACAAGATGCCCCTTTCTTTTTATTTTCTCTAAATGATACCAAGAGACAATAGGGACACTATAGAGGTGGTATTTTACATATTCAACCCTAGGTTTTGGGTAAATTACAAATTACACCAAAACTAGTATTCAATGCACAAGTATTATTCAAACAAGCTCCTTCTTGGAACTTAGGCTTCCACAAGACATCCCTTAACATCATTCTCATTATTATAATGCTAAAGTACTCAAGGAACATTAATCATGTAATATTTTGCAAGGTAACCCCTTATATTGGGTACATTGTACTTTATGCCCAAACTATCATATGATGCACAAACAGTTTGCAAATAAGCTCAAACTTGAAATTTAAACTCTACAAGAGTCTTACTTACTTCTCAAAATATTAAAACAAGTTTATAAGCAACTTTCTTAAACAAAACTTCTAGGTTAAGCCATAACCCAGGTTAGGGATGTTACACATACTACTTAGTGTTCCATCACATTATGATATCATCATATCATCGGGGTTTTCCCATCCCTCAACATCCCTACATTAGGATTTTTGTTTATATCTTCATACGAGACCAAGGTGTATTATCAAAATCTATATTATCAATTTTCAAACAAACATATTCACAATCGTGACTTCTAAAGGAGATCATCATTGAACTTGTATATTTCATCATTATACAAGATTTTGTGCAAGTTTTACTTTCCCAAAATTCACTCATCAATAATTATGTTCTTTATCCCTCATTAGGTTTGAAATTAAGCAATTTATTCATCATGTTATTCGATTTAAGACCCCAAGAGAGTTGTCATATTTGTACAAGATTAGGCATGTTACCCTTATTTATTCAATCTAACATCTCTAAGCATCGGCGTATCAAGCTCATGATTCATATCTAGATACCTTCTATTTAAGGTATGATTTCATAATAGGTCTAGTGTATGAGAGTGACTTATTGTACATATATAACAAGTTTTAACGTAAGTGATATACTCCCTTTATCAAGCATCATTCTAGGAACAACATTATTATCAACGTTGAGGTTCATAATTATCTCACTTGTATCTAGAAAGAGCTTCACAAGCTCAAGCCGCTAAAGCTAAGGCTTATCTATGTCAAGTAAAAACATGCTAACCACTGACATATACCCATTTCAAACTTTACCCAACATACCAGACGAGAGAAACCACTAGATTTTTTTACTTCAAACCACTAACCTGAGTATGAGGCTCATCATGGAGATCATATGTCATGTACATCGTCGTAGGGTCTTGAGACATCTCCTTCACCTATATAGAAAGCATCATATATTACATTGCCTCTTTCTCTAGGGTTAGATCTTTTCATAAGAAATCTAGGGTTCAAAATTATCAAGGGAACCACACACTAGGTGATTCAACTCATATACTTAGGATTAATCTATCTAGGGACTCATCATCATGTATTTTATCGTGCATATTTTTCAACATTTCACATATGTTGGAGTTTAGGTACTCTAACCTTCTCCCATGGTGGGTTGACGCATATCAAGAGGTCACCTGACACATATCAAGAGGTCACCCTTTTTGTATGTCCCATGCTAGAGATCCTCCTTTGTAAAGAGATTGACGTCATATGTCGGTCCCAAACCATATGTCACATATCACATCTCAACACATACAAGACTAGGCACAAGCAAGCACGCCAACCCACTATCTATTCATAACACATCAACCAAGTCATATATACCATACATGGTACTAGATTAGCTAGGGTTACATGGACAAACTCATCTCATATCCTCAAACAAAACTTGAGTCATCTTGAAACCTTTCATATCATCACATTAACATCATCATCGTTGTCATCATTATCATCATCATCATCATCATCATATCACCATCATCATGATCATCATCATTATCAACTTAGGTTATCAATTCTACTCACTAGCCTAACCTTTATCATGGCTCTAGACAACTCTAGAGACTACATATATCTTCTAAAATCTCTCATATAGACTTGATGTTACAACTCTTTCTCTTAGGTTACATAGACACTCACTACCTTTCTACGTGTGGTAATATTTTTATATGTACATATAGTAATACTTGAAATAAGTTTTCTCCAATGTTGAAACAAGCGATGAAACCCACCATACTCCATTCGATCAAAATCAAAACCAAAATGAGTTACCACACTCATTAGGCAGCCTAGTGTTATGAAACCTAGAGAACTAGCAAGAACATGGTGCACACCTGTGTAGCTACCCCAAGCACATGCCTGGAACATATGCCTCGGGTGGTAATAAGATCTCCCTTTTGTCACCCTCCTGAACCTACAACCCAGACTACAGGACAACAGGAAGAGAAAAGAAAGTTTCTAGGAATTACATAAGTCTACACCTAGTTCTAGAACATCTCAGTTCTAACCTAGAGGCTAAGTCAACTTAGTCCACAAGGGACAACTCATTGAGTTTCTGGGTTTGAGATGTAAGATTTTGTTTAGTTTGTGTTTCATGCGAGCAATGTTGGTGTAGTTATTGTTCATGCTCTGATACTGTAAGGACCCTGACCCAGGTTTTGGGCTAACCCTCTTTGCTTTGCTTATGAAAGGTACTTATAAACTTAATCTAATCTTCTAAGATGTTTTGGTATCATGTGACAAGCTCATGTTTCCAGTTTGGTCCCGTTTGGATGCTGTTTGAGCAATGTTTGCTTGTTTTGGACCAAAGTGCAATTTACCCAAAGTAAGGGGTTATATTGTAATATGTCACATGTATAGCATGCCTTTAGTTCTCTTGCATCATTAGAAAGATAATGATGCCATGGGGCACCTTTTGGAGGACCTATGTTTCAAGTTTGAGCTTGGTTGGTTGATGTTTATGCTTTTTGTGCTAGTTTTGGTGTAAATTGCAAATTACCCAAAGTGGAGGGGTCAATGTGAAATTTATAAGCTCTAGATTCTTCTTGCTTGTGTGTGACATCATCTAGAACTAGTATGGATGATGGGGTGCCATGTTTGGTTGATAGATGAGGAATGACATCCTTATATGGTCTTTATAACATATATGTGTTACATATGTCACCTTGTCCTTTAGTGCATCGGCTAGGACATGAAGGTGTGTCGCCCAACAGGGGTGTATCGGCCATGGCAGCTGCCCAGCTGCACGATACACTTCCTAGAGTGTATCAGCAGGCCATGCATGAGCTTCTAGGGTGGCAACAAGTGGCGTTATGAGCTAGAGCAAGTGGCACCTTGGTTTATGTGGTTATGACACCTCTCCCTTGCTACCTCTCTCTTCCTTGGTGTATATAACTCCCTTCCTCCTTAGCCAAGCAATCCTTTTCGGCCACCTTCCTTCCCCTACCTGTATGTGACGAGCATGGGAGCTTGGGAGCTAAGGAAGACTCCCATGGAGCATGGAGGGGCGAGCTCCTTGGCCATGGAAACTCTTTTCTCAATATCCGACCTTGGTGAGTCATGCTTCCTTGCTAGTTTTTCCTTGTGCTTACTTATCCATCTTTCTGTTTCCCTCTCGGCCATGGATAGGCCCTTGGTAAGAGTAAGCAAGGACGTGGTCATCTTCCCTCCTTTCTTCTTCTTGAGCTATACATAACCATGGGTTCTTCTTCTTCTTCTTCTTCCTTTGTTTCTTGAGGTGGTGATGATGGTGTCGAAGGCATGTTTGGAGCTTTGGATGGGTGCTGCTCTTGGAAGAGAACGTGTGTTTGCTGCTTTGATCATATATTTTTGTGCTTTTCATGGAGATCCTCTTAAGGCAGGTTACATAACTCTAAACCATCTCTATTATGCACACTCTCCATATATGTATATGATGGTTCTTGTACTTAAATCGTTACCTTTTCTCCATGATATATATATATATATATATATATATATATATGGAACTTGGAATCTTATCTAATGAGAATGCTACGTTTTATTACTGCCTTTAGCTTGTTTTCCTTGTACAAGATGGTAATGTGTGGCTAGAGGTTGAATATGACTTGCACGATATGAGTCTTTGGCCGATACAGCTAGGATTGCCCGATATGGGTCTTTACCCGATACAATACTTTGTTCTTATGCTTTAGTCGATGGTTATGGAAACACCCCTTTCTATCCTTTGGACTTGAAAGGTGAGCCTATGACCTAGACCTATGTATGATACGATGAGTTGGTAATAGTTGTACCTTAATGCCCGATATCCCCTATCCACCCTAGAGACAAGCTTTAGACGACATGGTTGCTAGACCCTTGGATGGGCTCTTGGCCGATATGTTTCCATGATGACCCTTTGAGTGTGTTGCCCGATACCCTCTTCTAGAGTTGATCCTTGGGTGATATGATACGTGAACTCCTTAGTGACGTCATGACCAATATGTACCTCTACCCAAGATGATGGTGGTTGGCCGACATAAAACCCTAACTCTAGAGTCTTGGATGATATGGAGCTTCAACCCTAGTTTGGGAAATAGGGTTGTCCTAGGTCACATGGATGATCTACCCTTGTTGCACGACATGTTCTTGATGTTGAAGATAACCAACTTGGTGTGGTCCTTGTACCCTTGCACGATACACCTTTTTGGTGCCCTAAATGATACCCTCTCATCTAGGGTTTGCCTTGAACGTTATGTTGCCCAATATGACTCCTTACCATGGTACTACTTTCTGGGCGATATGGATAAGTCTTGAGCCTAGAATGATGAAACCCTAGGTGGGCGATACCATGGCTGCCTCCCTGACCGATATGAGTGTGGTTGAGGGGCTTTTGTGTCGGGCATGAGGTTTGCGCTTGCACGACACTCTCTAAGTAAGTTGCCCGACATGGAGCCTTGAACTATAAGGTTGCCCTAACCCTAGATGACCTACAAAGGGTGTTCTTGGGCGATATGGTTGGACGACACCTTGTAGACCCTTCGCCTGATATGGTGCCTGATAGTTGAGTTAGTAGAGTGTTGCCTAATACGAGATGTTGCCCGTTATGATGAGTTAGGCGTTATGGCCTTAGTGTGCTTTGCACGATACTCTGGATGAGAGCCCCACTCTTGGTTAAGCTTTGAGTAATACTAGTACTCCTGTCCAATATGCTTTAGTTGGTGCTCGTGGGAGTTACGCCTTTGGCCGATAAGATGCGCGATAGATATCCCCTTGTATCTGGTTGCCGATACCACCATGCTCATGGATGCACGATACAACTTATAGCTCTAGTGGCACAATGCACCTTTGGTTCTAATCTACCGTTACACCAAGAAGGTGCGTTTCCCGTCTCAGGGCGTTGCCCGATATAGATAGCAGGACACAACGTTACATGTGGGTTCTTAGTTGTTTCCCGATATGACGTCTTAGGCATTGCACCTGCTGGGGGTGCTGCTCGGCATGGTTCCTTGGGGGCTTGGGCGATACGAAGGGGGCAATAGGGTTTGTTGCCTTGGGCGTCACAGGTTGTATGCGGAATGATACCGAGGTGATGATGGTTGACCGTTATGATCTTAGCCCTAGAAGGGTGCTGGCCGACACAGGTGAAGAGTTGCGTGCTTAACCGATATAGTGTCGGGAATTACACTCTTTGGTGAGAGACGCTATGCATTTAGCGAGGGTTTGTTTGGTCGCTTTATGCTTTTGGTGAGGGTAGGTGACACCTTTAGTGAGGGTTGTACCTAACCCGATATAGCTATGCATGTTTCTTAATCTTACACCTTTGATCATGCTGAGCTACGACAAGATAGGTTGTGAACCCTTGTATAGTGGTTACCTATGGTTAATGATAGATGAATCTCCAATAAAGTTGGATGGTGAAACATGGTGTATGATCCTTAAAGTTAATCCTTAGGGATGATGCTCATATGATTTGAGATATAGGGTATGATGGGATACCCATGATGTGGTAACAGTAGTATGTATTGATTTATATACCGGTTATGATATTAATCTGCATATGTTCATAATGATGGAAGAATATTCCAATGTTATAAACCTTAATCTTGATGAAAAGATAATCAAAGACATGTTCATGAGATATGGGGCATGATGGATGCTCATAACTTGATAACAATAATCTAAATTAACTATAGACACAGCTATGAACATGGATGTTGTTCCAATCCTGTACACCTAAATCCTTGATAGCAGGATAATCATAATATATTCTCTAAAGGATCTATGTTCTATGTTTGGTGATCCAGTTATCTCTTTCTTATGCAAGCTAACCATGCAGGTGTATTGAATTCATAGCCAAGTAAGAGCTATGGTGACTATATGCTTATGTGCTTCATATAGCACTTGATATATGTGCAATATCCAAGTAATAATGTTGATGAGATAACATACATCACCAGTATGATGAGAAATGCATGTTGAGGTGTGATCCTCTAGTAATGACATGAGGGATTGATATTCCCTAATGATGTTGATGATGCCTTGAGAGGCACTGGTGTAATGCGATGAACTCAGGGATTGATATCCCATGATGATATGAAATGATGAAGCCTTGAGAGGCAGTAACACAATGAGATGATGTGAGGGATTTATATCCCATGGCAATGTGAGGATTATTTAGGGCAATGGAAATAGCAGTAGCAACATAACATCAATGTAATGAATCTAATGTTGTTCATGTTTTATATATGGTTTCTTAATACAACTTGATTGCCCCAACAATCTACTTAAAATACATTAACTAATTACAGATGAATTTCTCATGTAGTTTGCCCTGGACATAGATCCATCATCGTCGGGAGCTGGTGATGGTGAAACGGGTTCTCCTGTGGGTTAACCCGGAGCGCATATTGTTGAATATGCGAGGTTTCTCCTAGCCTAAAGTGAGGAGGTAAGAGTGCAACTTCGGTTGTAGACTCCACAGTGTAGTTTCAGCCCCATAGCTCAATATGTTGGAGCATGGTGAACATGCCCATGGCTCGGAATGTGTGATAAGAAGAGCATGAATGCGTTCATGGCTCAGAGCACAGTGAACAGGCCCGTGGCTCAATTTCACTAGCGCCGGTACCTGTACCAAGGCAGGCTAGGCAGAGGGTAGCCTGACCCTGTGGCTGAGGCCACTTAAGCATGAGACTGCGGTCCTGCTTGTGTTGTACTCGTCCAGTGACCATGAGGTGGGAGGTCGTGGAGTCCGTCTCTTCCATTGACCTTGTATGGCACCGACTTCGGTTTCGTAACCGAAGGTTGGATTTGAGCGGTACGTCTCACTTCCTCAGGGCATAATAATTTGTAAGCAAGCCGTATAATATCTTTGCTTAGGGCAAATACAAAACATTGGTTGAGGCCTTGTTTGTATAGTTGCTCTGGTTTTACACTTGCAGTTTATAATGTATTCCTTATATCATGTGATAAGGTCATATAAAGCTTATCTTGTCAATCATGTTCCATAAAAAGTACCTGGTTATAGGCCTCATAAATATCTTGGTAAGATTTGTGGTAAGATTAGCCCTGCTCAGTATACTGTTCTTATAATCTACTTATATCAGTTATCTGTGATCATAATAAAGTTGGTAAAGGGTTATGTTTCTCGCTGGGACTGTGTGTCTCACCCCGCTGGTTAATAACCCTTTTTAGGTGGATGTGCCTGGCGAGATGAAGATCATGTGGCTGCGGATGTTATGCAGAGGTATCGTACCTGGTGGGATAGATAGTGTCTAGCAGTAGAGTCCTATGTGTCGTCCCTGTACACTCAGGTCTTCGGGAGAGTTTTTCGATGTTTCTTGTACAATGATCGATGTATGGTTTCTGATATGTATCTTGATGTAAGCATCCTGCAACAGTTATTTCATGTAATGAGATGATGGGAATTATGTTGTAGCACCTTGAAAATATGTTGTGATATGCAAAGTGTTGGCTCAGATATTATATGTTTCATCTTGTGGTGCTGGTTGTAAATCGGTTTTAATTTCCCGTGTTTTTCGGTAATCTGCTGGTTAGCATGTAATCGTGTTTTGTTGAGGATGAGGTGTTATAGATACCATCTGTCATGGAACCAGAATCCCAGTACCATGAACCAAAAGAATACCAAAGACAACATGTGGAAGTGTGAAATGATTAGCATACATGAACAAATAACAAGAAACAAATGCACCAATCATAAACTCAACATTCAACATATATATTAAGAAACATTGTTCTATTACAAGATTCAATTACATATTGAAGAGTATTATTTTTACATGTCTGCTCATATATACTAGGGATCTTACAATAAGAACACATGACATAGCTCACCAAGCCCATCACTTCTAGCCATCTCTGAACCTAAAAATAATATATGAGAAATAGGTCAACACACGAGGTGTTGAGCACAGGAATGAAAGATACATATACATAAGCTTTGCATAATTTGAAAAGAGAGCAGAAGTAAATGAGCAAGAGTAAACAAGATAAGTTCTTAGCAAAATGAGAGCCCATGTTTTATGTCATTTCACTCCCATTATACCATCATATCATTTATTCATAAGGCCTTTGATCAACTTCCCATCGGAAGGATCCGTAAGGGTGCTCAAGACTAGCTAACCCTTTTATACGTGAGGGACCTCAAGGCCATTGCCAAGAGATAACCCTATTTCAACATTGTATCATGGAGTTTCTATATTATGTTTGCAAGTTATAAAACCACGATACGAGGCAAACATCGAGTACATACTAGAATATTACATGGCAATATTTGAGCAAGTAACCAAGCATACATATGTATCACATTCAAGCAAGAAAACCATAGTCATATAATTATTGAAGCGCATACCTGATTCAGAGATTCATAACTTAACCTTATCCATGACCATATAGCCATGAGCAACACCTGATTAAGAACAAGATTGTATACATGAATTAGATTCTCATCATTAACCCTAAATGGCTTCATTTTAGGGTTTTGGCCAAGTTAGGTTCCAAGTTGGTTATGTAGGGGTTTGATGATCATTTAATGAACCAGAGGCCATCAAGAAGGTGTGGTTCAAGTTTTATGTCATTTTGAGGTTCCATTCATTTTATATGTTTATTACAAGATTCAAGTCACTTAGTTGCATTTTAGGGTGAAAAGATTCATGATATGGAAACTGAGGCCAAGTTTCATTGAGATACGAGAGTCAAGCATAAAGATCATTTAGATTAGAAATATATAGACAAAAGGATCATGTTCAATATTAGGTGGATGTGCCCAAGTCTGGGCATCATAGGATTCCCCATTGTAAACGTGCATTCCAAAAGCCAACAAATAAGACATACGTCATAAGGTACCAACATATGGGATAGATGGGGCATTCATACCATGAGGATCATCAAGTACAGAACATATCTGATTGGAGAGGGTAAGACATGAGACAAGGATCCACACCAAGAAATCAAGCATGAGAGCATAAACAAGTCACCATGCCACTTTAGACAAAAGAGGACTACAAACACCATAATAGAGAAAGAGGATGGATCATAGTTAGTAAATTCACAACACATCATAATGTTACTGATTTCAAGTATAGAATGTAGTTTGATGCATCGAGTGGGCCAAGCATAGAATTAGAATCATGTATAACCATTCATCCTCATAGAAGGGGTACATATATGCATTTAGGGCCATATGAGGGGAACAAACAAGAACCAAAGTGACCTTTTACATACATGCTACATATAACCAAAAAGTTACTGGTTTGAGGTTAGGATGAGGTCCAAGGTCATTAGATTCCAAAATTGCTTCTTAGAATCATTGTTCATCCTTTATATCCAATACAAGGCAGATGAGTTCAATTAGGGTCATTGATGAGGAATAAAGGTAATTAGGACCCTTGTACAGATCAAGAAAGCATAAATCTACTGGTTTTATGATTATGAGAATGGATAAACATTAAAGGACACTATTTATAAAAAAGATGCATTAAAAGTGTTCAATATAATCCATGTTGGCATCTTTTATTAAAACAGGAACTCGAAAAGGAATTAGGGCCTAAAACCATGCTCAAATTGTAGGTCTCGTCGAGATGATGAATTTGATATATAATTTTTCCCAATTTGGCCTTAGGAGTTGAGAGATACACATTTTAGAAGATTTGATTGAGAACTATATAAATGGGAAGTGACATTACCAAGATTATTTCAAGGTTGTTCTTGACCCTCACTGCCTGATCTGGAGGCCGTGTCTCACCCCAATTCACCATGCTATCGGGCCACTCACCTGCTGATCCCACTGTGGCAGTGCCTCTAACAGATGCCATCCACCGCTCCCCACCACTTCCACCGCCTGGGCCACGAGCACTCATGTCACCATGGCTTCCAGCCATTGGCTGGCCAGGTCAATCGGCCCTTGATTGGCCCCACCAAAGAGAGAGAGAGAGAGAGAGGGAGAGAGGGGTTCCTATGCATCATTCTCATGTGGAGTGATGCTTCCGACTTGGTGACACGAGGGGGCTACCCGCCAGAGCGAGGTACCGAGAGGCCACATAAAGCCCCGATTCGACTGCCGAAACTGTCGTCCAACCTATCTGTGGCCGCACGAACTCGACTCCAGCCTTAGAATCTACTGAGGAGGCCCAAGGGGGTTGCAATGTAGAATATGTTGAGGATGCCCGAGGGGGCTGCGACCCTTGCATCCATGGCAGCGCTGCCCTAGCGTCAGGGGAATGATAGAGGCCCAAAGGATCCACCCCAAAATACCGATCCAAAGGGGGGAGTGCCGAGGCATATCAACCCTCTCTAGCTGCCCATATAGGTGAGGTGGGACTAATTGGGTTCATAACAATCCATCCCTCTTAAGGTCCGACGCCCATGGTGGACCCATGACAATTGGCCATGGCTTCCACACCAAGCTCAGGTGAAGTGGCTTTAACACTTGACCAAGGCCAACTTATACACCATGGGCCCTCTCCGGAGTGGCTTGGAATTATTCACTCAGGCCTTAAGTGGTATGAAAGGCTCTAATACCAATTTATGGAGGCCCAAAGGATCCACCCCAAAATACCGGTCCAAAGTGGGGAGTGCCCTTGAGGCATATCAACCCTCTCTAACTGCCCATATAGCCGAGGTGGGACTAATTGGGTTCGTAAAAGGGAAAAAGAAAAGGAAAATTGGAGGCCATCTAGGGCACTGGAGAGACCAAAAAGAAGGGGAAAACAAGAATAATGGAGCAAGTGTGTGCCTCGACTACTCAATTGCATGAAGAGGATTTGGGAGTTCTATTTATTGGTTGCCCCTAAAGCTTCCTACTACAGTGTCAGCGATCATGTACAAACCAATGTAGATGACGAAGGAGAGCTGTTGGATGGAGGGTCTATTGTGGTCTTTGAGAGATCCGAGTGTTGTGTGGTGTTGCACCCACCTACACCTGCTAGGTGAGAAAATGGGCCGTGGGTCACATTAGGCCCAAAAAAACACAAAATCATCTAAAAAAATCAATTAAAATCAAGTGAGAGGAAGTCAAAATTGAACGGCCATAACTTTGGACTCGTAGCTCTGATTGGGACGATTTTGGCACAGTTGGAAAGATAATTGAGAGCACTAAAACATGGTTCATACCATGGAGCCAAAAATACAAAAGAGATGAGATTTAAATTTCATTGCAAAATGGTGACAAGTTAAGGAATGATTCTTAGCTCAAAAGTGAAAGATAGAGTCATACATTGTGAAATTGATCACTGTAGTGGCCAAACTAGAGTATCAAAACTCTCCAATTATGAAATTTACATCAAGTTGAGTAATATACAACTTTATGAGAGATAAAGTGGAGAAGATAGGAGAGATAAAAGCTAGGTTGTCACAAAAAGATTTAACAACAGAATTTAGTAGTGATTGAAATATATATTTACCTACTGCTTGTTACACATTATCTAGAAAAGAAAAGAAAATTTTTTGTGAGTGTTTTCTTAATGTTAAGGTACCACATGGATACTCTTACAATATTTGTAGAGTGGTATACATGATCTTAAGGTGATAGGTCTTAAATCTCATGATTGTCACACTCTCTTCTTCTCCATAGAATGAATAATATCCAGGACTAGAATAGTGTTATCACTGATCCTTCTCCCTGGGATGAAGCTTGACTGAGCTGGGTTGATCCAGGCATTAAGGTGAGGTTGGATGCAGGCCACTATGATCCTCATCACCACCTTCATACAGACGTTATTCAACGATATGGGTCTGAGTTGAGCACATGTTTCCGGTTTATTCTTCTTGGGAATTAGGACCATTAACGCGTTAGCTGCGTCTCAATCCCAGTGGTTACCTGCGAAGATGTTGCAAACAAAGGATGTTAGGGAATTCTTGATAACCTTCCAGTTACATTGCAAGAAATTGGAGTCCACTCCATCCGGGCCAGGAGCTTTGAGCTTCGCCATGGAGAACAACGCTTTACGCACTTCATTCTCGTCTGGAATCCTACCCAGCTTAGCCTTCCAATCTGCTGCTAGCACTGGAAAGGCCCCAATGTAAGCAGCACACTGATGAGATCTCCCCCCTGGGTTGTCGTCCTTATAGAGGTTTCTGAAGTACCCCACAAACAGGGTTAGGATCTCGTTCTTTGTGTCACACCAGTTCCCATCCTCATCTTTCAGTCTAGTAATTCTATTCCTCCATTTCCTCTCCTTCACAAAAGTGTGATAAAACTTGGTGTTCTTATCCCCTGCGCAGAGCCATTCGCAGTGTGCGCACTGTTGCCAATCTGGCTCCTCCTATTTGAGTAATTCATTCATCTTGAACTAGATATCCAACACCGTATTTTCCGTCTCCGGATCATATGTACGTCCAAGCTGCTCCTGAGCCAGTAACATGCACACTTGAAGCACTCACTTGGTGTGGGTCTTCTTTTTCTGTTCCATGTTGTTCCATGCCGCTGCCTTGGCGAGGAATGATTTGGCAGTAGACATGAATCCAAGATCGGGTAACCATTCCGTATTGAGCAGCTGTTGGAATCCCTCAACATTCTGCCAGCTTGCTTTAGTAGTTGTACAGTGTCTTATGGGCTGCCGTCCCCCTTGTGCCTCCAACTTCAGGAGGAATGGTGCATCATCTGACCTGAGTCTCTTGACTACCTCTACCTGGAAAATTGTATTCATATCCATCCATGCCATGTTACCCAACACCCTATCAAGCTTCTCCTGAAGCAGTCCTCTTTTAAAGGTCAGTCGCGGTCCACATGCTTCCAGCTCGATCAGGCCGACAGCGTTGAGAGTATCATTGAACTCGACACAGCTTCTTCAGTCGTGGCCCAAGCCACCAAACTTCTTATTCGTATGGAAGTAGGCATTGAAGTCACCCATCACTGCCCATGGAAGCGTAGCTGATTGTGCAATAGCTTGAAGTCTGCGCCATAGTAGCCTCCTCCCTTCCTTTGTTGTGCTACTATAGACAAAGGTCAGGAGGTATTTGTTGTTCACACAACAGTGTATGAATTTCCGGTGACTGAGAACAATCTCCATATCTGAGATTGAGTGCTTCCACAGAAGCCTGATGCCCCCCAAAAAGACGATGGCTTCTACTCTATGTGAAAAGGGAAACTCCAGCCTCCTGATAATGGCCTCCGCCTGAGCACCACTAGCGCGAGGCTCGATGACAACCGGGATTGAGATCCTGCACTTTCTGACTAGTTCTTTAACCACCCCTTGGGTATCTTTGTGGCAGATACCTTGCACATTCCAACAGAGAACGTTCATTTAAAAGGATTTGGGTTTGATCCTCCCTCACCTTCTTCCATCAACTCAGTTTCCTCCTTCATGCCCTTGCAGCCCCTCTTCTTGGAGCTAGGCTCCAGGGGCTCCGACAAGGATAGAATTTTCCCATTTCTCAGGTGAATCCCTGCACTACCCCTCCCAGGAAAGGGGGAGGTCAGAGATTTTGGTGGGCCGGTGGATCCGATAACGAACGAACTCATCGGGATGTTGTTCATGTCCTCCGCGATGGTGTTGGTGTGGCCTGATGTGGTTTCATCACCTGTCAGTACCACCGCTGTGTGGGCGTTCTCCTTACCTCTGCCTTTATGGTTCTGGGTGCTTTGGCTGCAGGCTTGCAAGGATGAGTTTCCTTCGTTGGACTCCCCCAATGGAGGACATTGGTTATTGATATCATTCTGCTTCTCTCTTCTGGAGTTCTGCTTCCTCTTACTCTAGTCGATCCTCATAATTCGCTCTGCCACTTCTTCAACTCCGAGCATTTCCTCACTGTCAGAATCCATGATTTCTTTGACTTCTGGCGTGTCCATGTTCACAAAGTGGTTGTGGGTACTCAGTTGCTTGGTTTCCCACTCCTGTGCTTTACGCCTTGGCTTGTGCACCGTCGGCTGAGCGTGTATCATTTCCACAAACGCTTCCATGCTCTCTTTGTCTTCAACGCTGCTAGTTCCTTCGGTTTCTCCCTCACCTGTCGTCGACTGTGGTTGGGGCCGATTGACGCACTCCCTCTCCAAGTGACCAGCATGCCCACATCGAAGGCATATGTGCGGGATGTTTTCATACTGTACTATAAGGCACTTTCCCTCAACATATACCGCAGGTGCCGGCGGTTTCCCAGTTTGCAACTCAACAACGATCCTCGCAAACTTTCCCCTTCTCTGGTACGTGGTATTAGTGTCGACCTTGATCATTTTGCCAATCCTATTCGCAATGGCTTCAAGTAAGGTATCCTGGTATAGGTGGATGGGTAGGTTGGGGATTCAGATCCACACGACAAAGTGCTCTGGATGTGCTTTCTCTGGTGAAAAGTTAGGATTCCATTTCTGTACCGCCAGATATGACCTGAACAATGGCCAAGGTCCTCCGGTAAGGTCTTTCAGGTAGTCATCTGATTTCTGGAGTTGCACGAGATAATAGTCATTATCCAGATTGATCAGGTTGTATCTACCATCGGGTGCCCACAAGAGTCAGATCTTGTCCCGCAGGGTCATGTAGCCGATGTCGCGTGCGATGAGCTTGACGACCACAACAAACTGCCAAGGCTTTAGGAGACTTGTACGTGCTTCTGCCTTGAGTCTGAAGGCTGGGGACCCTTCCACTTCAGTTTCGATAATATCATCCTTCTACAATTTGATCCCAATTTTGTCCGTATCGATCTGTATATATCCATGCGGGTTATCTTGGTTTTTCGGTAACATCCGCCTTATAATGCAGTGGTCTATCTGGCTGATCGGCGCCAGGCTCATCGTCGTTCCTAGATCCGGAGTGTGGACCTCTCTAGTCCGGGCAACCCAGCAGCGGGAAAGCAGCGCCATCTCCTTCTATTTCCATCTCCGGCCCATGTTGGTTTTGCTTGCGTCTCCCCGCTTCTGTACTTTCGCTTTGGTTCTTCTCGCTCATGTATTGGAACCGAAGTCCTGTATTCCCTAACGGGATCGTACCTCCCCTCAGATCTCCCGGGTCTCCCTCGTCCTCTTGGGTGCCTGATCGCCTAGGAAACCATAAGGCGCCGCCGCTGATTGTCAACTCTAATGCAACAAATATTGCCCATGGAAATTTGATATATACTGCCGAAGTATGTAAGGTTTGCAATCACAAGGATTTGTTTCTTATTCTATAGTCTATGAAGAAAAGTTATTGATCCTAAGAATCTCGATAAGTTCCAAAGAGAATTGGTTGTTATTATATGCCATCTTGAGATATATTTTTCTCCTTCATTCATTGATATCATGTAGAACATCTTGTTGTCCATATGACTAGGGAAATGAAAATGTTGGAACCTATTATGTTGCATTTGGATGTATCCTTTTGAATGGTACATGAGTGTTTTTAAAGGTGATGTTTAAAACTATTATTGGAGTAAATGAAGTATTGTTGAGGGTTACGTGGCCAAGGAGGTTATACATTTTTACAACAACTTTCTGAAAGGTAATGAAAATTCTATAAATGACAAGAATATTCATGTCAATTTCCAATTTTATTCGGATTTAATAATAACTTTTATTAACTTTGATAACATTATTTCCATGTACAGCTGCTTATGACTTCTTGCAACTTTAAATTTGATAACTATTGGTGTGTATGTATGAATATATAATGTGTGTGAATGTGAAGATGAATGAATACAATGAGAATTGTGTTTCTTTGTGTCAGGAGAATGGGCTGGTGCATATGAAAATGAAGTTTTATGTGTGTGAATGAATGTTGAAATGAATGCATAAAATTATGTTTCAACATGTGATGAGAATGGATATTGAATGTTTTTGTAGGTTGTTTGTTGTCTTGTTATTTAGCTGGACTCACAAATTTTGTCAACCTGCAACTGTAGGTTCTTCATCTTACTAACCAACCATATAGTAGGTCTGCATATTGCTATTCAAAAAAATAAAAATTAGTCGTCAGTTGTTCCAAAAAATTGACATTTAAGGTATTCAAAGTCAGTTTAGGGTAAAACCCGACATTATAGGACTAACCAGAAAGGTCGTGCCAGACAATACGACCATTCTCAACAACATGACCATTCTCCACAACACGATCTGAGTTGTGAATATCTGTGAACAAACTATCATTTTATATCTTAATTGTCAGTTTCGATACACATAAATGACAACCATGGCGCATGAAAGGTGTCAGTTTCTTTTGAACCTCGATGAAAAATATACCTTTTGCATTTACAAATGTGACTTGGTATGGATAGACAATGTTGGAATCTCTTATACAATCCACAGATATAGCGTATGATAGGTGTCAATTTCTTACTCAACCCTACTCTAAAGAGACCTTTTCTATTCAAAATCGTGACTTGGTATGGATAAATAATGTCGGGGTCTTTTCCACAACTGACGGCTATGAAACTTGATGTGTTAGTTTGTTTTACAATAGCAACTGAGGTTGAATATTTTGGTTGTCAGTTTTTGTGTCCCCAAGGAACTAATGGCTTAGGTCTATAACTTTAGTGTCACCCACATAGGTGCCACTTTTTCGCTGACATTGGAGGTATGTTTTAACCGACACTAGAGATAATTTTCGTACCAGTGAGATGACACATAGTGTGACATAGTAAAAATCAAAACAGGGGCAAACAAGAGAAACTTGTTAAAATATGTTTATTACTTAAGATCCTTTAGAGGAAAAGAAGATGCATGCACTAGGCTTAATGGAGGAAAATAGACTCTTCCACCTTACATATAATGCTCTAGAAAACATGAGAAATGTACTTCATGGATCATTCCAGTCACATTCAAACCAATATGGGTACAAAGACAATAAGAAAATCTTGAGAAACCTTTTGCCAATACAATCAGGAAGGACAAATAGGAACCACATTATGGAGACTATTACATTAAAAATAAAACTGAAAACACAAGCAATCAAGCGTATAGCAATCGCTTATAATTTTAGAATATTGTCTAGAAGTCTGAAAAATAAATAAACTAGAAAACTTAGGTGGAAAACCAGAAGAAGGAAAGTTTTGAAGAATCATGTTGATAAATAGAAAGAGTCAAATACCACATGGGAAATGTAGATTACATGTGATGTTAATAGGAAACATGGTATTGGAAAAGCATGGAGGGCCTCCGTAAGATCCTAACGACATAGATGGTCATATTTAGTAGATAAGAAAACTTATTAATTCATACATCGACTATGATAACCCGAATAAGTCAACATTTTGTTGTCAAGTTCCAAAATTGAACAAAGAAGAAAACATGTGGGTTAAAATGGACAATACTAATGATAATGTTATGTTTGTTAGGTCTTCCCATTCATTGGCTTTTCCCACATCACAATACCCACATCTGATGAAGGATACTATTTACATTACTGAAGAATGAAATGGCGTACGAAGATTTAAGCATCAACTACTCAAGTATAATCTTTGGAGTAGAAGAATCGAGTTCTAGAAGAAATTTTCATACAATAGTGAAATATATACTTGTATTCTGTAGATTATGCCTACATTTTAACACTAGAATAACTTGTATGTGTAAATGTTTCCAATACCTTCCATTAATTAGAACACCATCAGATTTTTATGGACATATGACAAAGATAGACAATACTATGTGTTGTTAAGGTGCTTCCTTTATTTTCTCTCAACCTTGATTGTATAATCATAATGGAATTCTTTTTAATTTGATCCTTATTTTATAAAAGTGTATCTACAAAACCATGTGCATGCACTTCATTTGGAATTCTTATACAAAGATTTTTGTATGATGCATGTTTTAAAACTAATTTTTTGATTTCTTGGCACAATTTGTATGTTGGTGTTTTTGACACAGAGAAAGAAGTAACATGCACTTTATGGATCAAACAATCTTCAAGATGAGAAACTCCATATTCCATTTCTCATCCAAATTGTATCTTGAACAACAAAAGGATAATTGATTGATATCATCACCTTTAATTAGAGTTCACTACATTATCACATATCCCATATCACAACATATGTTCACTATATTATCCCATATTCAATTATTTCTAGGTCCCTATTAAAAAATTTATAAACAAAAACTAAATATTGTACCCCAATGTATATAAAAAATTACTTTTCATTCAACATATTATAAAAGCAGAGCACTGCAATTTTTCCCTATCCCTTCAATAACAATAGTTATTTCAACAAAAAAAAAGATTTTCATCTCAAAATGCATTCATATAAATCAAGATCCCAAATTGATTACTCTTTCTCTCTCCTTTATATACCTTCACCATCCTTTTCATAAATTACTAAGTATGGAGAGCCTCATTAATTTTAAAAAAATCAACCTATGAATCTAATCAATCTAAAACCACCTCTAACTGATCACTAAAAGAAAGTCAAATCGAGAAGGAACCACATATTGCTCATGAAATAAACATATGATAATAATATTCATGTTAGAATAGACTAATCAATTGCCTTTTTGTATTGGAAATAAAAAAACTAAGAAATAACCCTTAAACAACCTATTGTGTAATTTTTTGGTGCAAATTTTGTGTTGTTTCTTTAACACTTGGATATTTCTAAATTATCCCAGGGTGAAAATCCCATATTCCTCCATCTTGCATTGAAATTTATATTTCCTATGATTTTGAACAATAAAATATGATTACTTATCCTCACCTTCAATTATAGTCCATACATAATTTCACACATCACACTTTTTTCATGGTAATAACATAAAGGGACCTCACCTAGATGTTGAAAACTAGGTCATCAATTGTAAAATGGAATGTATGAACAAGAAAACTTCACATATGGGTATTGAAATTTTTTTACCTACTAGGACAATAATAGTGAGTTTAGTTATCATGAAAATAATGTTTATTTTTCATTTTCATTTCATGTACCTTAATTTCATGGGTAAAGGACTACAAGGAAATATGCCTTTTTATGACCCCCAACCTACTCTCACTTCCCCCATTACACCGTTTATCCAAATATAATAATAAAATATGTTTTAGGAGAATTAAGAAGGTTAAGGGTTTGAAGACATTCCAAGATTATAATCCTCTTAAAAAATGAATGAATTATATTATTCATAATGGTTTTGAGATAACCATTATCATGTATAAGAGGGAATCGTGCATAGGGTGCATACCGTTGATACTCTTTCTGTATCTTAATCCAATTTTTGATTGAGAAATTTTAAATTAAGTTGTAGTAGGCTTCACTTCTGTTCAAAGAAAAACTCTTAGTAAGGGAAGAAAATATTTCAATGTTTATGCTCTAGAATCATGATTTCCATAGGAGAACTTGGATAGTGATTGACCTTTTTTTGTCCTCACTTTTTCTCTATAATTTGGTTATAAGATCTTTCATTCTCACTAGATCAACGTAGTTAGAGTTATTTGATTATATGATTGGTCCACCTATTGGTGATCGCGATATTGGAAAATTTCCCTGCATGCCCTCATTATGATATTTTGCACACCCTTTAAGGATCTTTTATCTTGGTTTCTTTGGACCATGATTATAAAATGAAATTCATTGATGAATATTAAGAATTCTAAGGAAATTTATGTTGTTTAATATTCTTAACAATCATACTTTTTACATAAATCACTTAATAAAAAGTCATTTTAACCACTTTTGACCACTGGGTTGACAACAAATAAGTCTAATATGCATTGCCCAACACCCCATGAACAATTCAACTTTCAATAGCTCCTAACTGAAATATACCTCTTTGGTTTTATTGAACACCATGGACATCTGTTATATATGTGTCTAGAGAGTTTTCATCCAAATTTGATCACAACTTTCCATTCAAATCTTGACTATGTCTCTCGAAGTTGGACTCCTTCCTATAAATTTTTAGTGTGTCTTATAACATAAGTATTACAAATGTGCACCCACATAGAAAAAGTTAAATGAACTGGAGAACATCCCTACATGGGGTATTATTAATGATTTTCATATCTAAATCCAAACACTTACACATAAAAATTTCAACCAACTTGCTCTCTATTTAGTAGTTGAATTCTACAAACAACAAACATTCATACAAAACTAGTCAAGATTCAACCAACTGTTCTGAAACAATAACATCACCTAACATCTTAAATTTAAAACAATAAATACGATCTCAACTCAAGAAATTGGGTGAGAGTTTGTATATTTCTCCTCATAATTTAATTTAACATTTGGGACCATTACTGCAAGCATCATTTCCACTCAGATAGTGATTATTTCAAACATAGGTGAATATTCCTATCACAACCATTACCATTGTCCTTTACATTCAATCCACTAAGATAGTTACTAGTTCAAATATCTTAAAGGTAGGTGAAATTTCATTATCTTTCTCTCATCCCTCAACAAGGAGGGTAAATGGAGTCATCCATAATCATAAAAAAAAATTGCAATCAACATTTTTTTGGTAATAACAATTCCAATCAACACTGGTAGAATAAAATCATGCACAATCAATTTTTCCTTAAGACAATAATCGCTACGACTATATGAGCACAAGGGACCAATTAAATCTACTTCGATTACATTTCCTATTTTATTTACACCATGTGATGATATTTTAAAGTAAAGTATTTAGGTAAACATCATTAAACCATAATCCCACTAATATTGATTGCTACCAATAAAGACACTAAAAAACATATGAACACATTTTCACAACTGTGTTCATTAGGCACAAGTATGATATGTGTTGGCCAAAAACCCAACATTAATTCATTTCCCTACCCCTTAAATGCACCTATCTTACTTTCAAATGTGGGTGAACAACATATAATTATCTTATATATGTCCCCATATAGTTGACATAGAATAAACAATGCAACTATACATAACAATCTTGAATGACCCTATTAAAGTTAGATTGAGATCATGAAGTAATCAGACCATGGTATATAACATATGCATTATGAAGGTGTGCTCATATAGGCAAAAATGAAATGATAAATTAAGAGGATTTTGGAAATAATCAAGTCTAATACTAATATTGTGTCGAATAAGCTAACATTTAGATACAAAAACCCTGAATATATATATATATATATAGCCCACCAGTGAATAATGTCTATTACTAAAGTAAGTTCTAGGGGGAGGGCTATATATAAGAGGAATTCCAAGTTTTGTAAATTTTAATATTATAATACTAACAGAATGTGATTTATTATTCATATTCTAGAGTCTGTAGTAATTTTCAAATATGAAATGTTTTTTTTATAACTAAGAACAAGTATAAGATACAAAATAGACTAATAATTGAAACTCAAGTCCTGATAACCACCAAAATTGAACTTAAGATGCCAACATGAGGGTATAAGTGCAACTAATTCTATCCTAAAGATCACTGCAACATAATCATTACATGTGAAGTTATGAGGTGGCAAATACCTATAAGGAAAAGTTGCACCGCTAGTCAACTCTAGGGCCAGAAGTGAAGAATTATCACTAGAAAAATATAATTATGAGACGTAATGGATATATAAGGACATCCAAACTCAAATAATTACTAATAATTAAATGGTAAATTATGAATCATTACCAATCAAATAACATAACAAGTTACAAACTCATGTAATGCATACACTAGACATTCATAAAAGTAGTGCAACCAATACTACATGGAAGTGCAGATGATTCACAACAAAGCCATATATTTATGTATTGTTTAAGTTTACATGAAAAGACTAAATTTTGCATTTTTGCAAATATATTACCTAAAATATTGATCATTAATATAAGGATCGAATAAAGAAAATAAAAATAATGCATAGAGGGGAAATGAGTCAATAAAGGGATGAAATGGTGAGATAACAAATCCTTCAGACTTGCATCATTGTCTTATATGATGCTTTACCCCTTGTTGGTAAGTTGTTGGTTTCAAGATTCCAAATATTGATGGTTGATTGTAGGGAATGTTGATAGGTAGTGGTATAGTGATATGTAGTGAAAATTGACATACAATCTATGAGTAGTGGGACCGGAGAGGGGATCTACTCCCTACTTAATTTGAGGAATGGACCATCTATTCTAAAGACACTCAAAAGGTATGCCAGAATAGATTTTTTTTCTTTTCTCAAATGGCGGTACACAAGAATAAACAATGTGTACCAGCATAATAACATTGGACTATATTCACTTTTAAAAAAGTTAATCATCATATCCTAAATGGAGTTTAGATTGGAAGTACAACATCATTGGGATGTAACTAAAGAGATATCTAGCTATCTCAATTTGAAATCACATTAAGAGTCTTCTTCGTAAGCTTGGTCTACGTCTATATGTACTGTCCTCCACGTCCTACACCTGGGGTTGTGCTACCTGTGGTTGGGTTAAAAAACAAAACCTAAGAGGAGGAAAACAAAAGGAAAGGACATTACTAAAAATTAAGTATGTGCAGTAATTAACAACTAGGCAATACTTAAGATACTGGAAAGGCAATGCAGGATATGAAATAAAGAAAAGGTTTAAAAGAAGAAGTTCTAAGAGCGTCTAACAAGCCAAAAAATGAGGAATTATAATAAAAGATATGGCTAACAAAAAATACATCTTGCCATGTAAGAAAACTAATTATTCATAATTGTTCATGTAAACAATTAGACTACTTTTATTTATGTAGGGTCAAGAGACATATATATCTTGGGTGAGAAATGCACACCCTGTGTGGAACACCTGCTACCCTATAAATATATGACCATAATATGCACACTTAGGATGGAATATGCACGTCAAAAATTATATGAAAGTACATGTGTACTGCTACAATAAATAAACGTAGTATATTTTCTCACACACATAATGTAAAGGCAAGATTCAGGTTTAGTCAAAATAAGTAGGAAATAAATGAGGGTGAGACCATCCAAGTCACAAAATAGACAAGAGGACCTTAAGTGATAGCATCAATAATGAATCTGGATGTAACAATGAACTTGAAGATATTTTCAAGGAGAATCAAGATTTAACCAAGTAATGCCTCATATGGGAAAATAAATTAGTGATCATAGTATTGCCTAGTTTATCTGAGAAGGAAGTTATTGACATCATAAAAAATATGAATAATGAGAAGTGTCATGGACCCGATGGGTTTAATGGTTTATTTTTCAAGTCTTGCTGGAGCATTATTTGTTCGGATATTGTTAGAGATATTCACATGTTCTTTACTTCTGGAAGAATTCTCAGAGAATTCAATCACACCTTCATAACTCTCATCCATAAAGTCAAGGATTCCAACAACCTTTAGAACCTCAAACATGTTTCCCTATATAATATTTTTTACAAGATCATCTCTAAACTTTTGACTAACAGGTCGAAAAGTGCTCTGCCTTCTATTGTCAGTAATAGCCAATGTGCCTTTGTGAAAGGCAGGTCGATCAAGGATGTTGTTCTTATTTCCAATCAGCTTATTAACGACTTCAACAAGAAAGGAGGAAAGCCTAAATTATGTCCCAAAATCAATTTTTCAAAGGCCTATGACTCAGAATCTTTTGAGGATATCTTTCATATCCTTCATCTCATGAACTTCCCTCACAATTGGATAATTTGGCTCAAAGAGATCTTCAACACGATGTCCTATGAAATTCTCATTATCGGAGAGGTTGTTGAGGCTTTCAAGCCTAGCAATGGAGTTCGACATGGTGATCCCCTGACTCCCTATATCTTTGTTATAGTGATGCTGGTGGTTTCTCTTATTCTTGACAAGGAAGGCAATGATGGAAAGATTAAACCTTTTAGGGCTTCACCTTGGTTTGTTGTGTCACACTTGATCTTTGTTGATGATCATATTTTCTTCTCTACAATGGATGAATAAAGTGTGTATGCTATTAAAAGGGTGCCTGAGAATCTATTTGCTTTGAATGGTTTGAAGGTTAATACTGAGAAGAGTGTGGCTTTCTATAGCCAGGGTACTAATAGAGAAAGAATGGGTGCTATTTCGGGTATCACTGAAGGGACTCTATCACAGAAGTATCTTGGTTCTCAACACAATTTGTATGTTGATGTTTTTTACACAAAACAAGAAGTAACATGCACTTGATCGATCAAACAATCCCCAAGGTGAGAAACTCCATATTCTATTTCACTACATTATCCCATATTCCAACTACAATTCACTACATTATCCCATATTCAATTACATATTAATAGGTCCCTACGAATGTTTTCATTAACAAAACCTAAGTTTTGGACCCCAATGTATATAAACCAAATAAATTACTTTTCCTTCAAAAGAATAGGAGCATTGTGATTTGTCCCTATCCCTTCAGTGACAATGGTTATTTCACCATTAGAAAGCTTTTCATCTCAAAATACATTCAAATAAATTGACATGACAAATTGATTTCTCTTTCTGTCTCCTTTATATACCTTCACCATCCTTTTCATATATTACTAAGTATGGAAACCCTCGTTAATTAAAAAAGAAAGTTTCAACCTATGAACCTAATTGATCTAAAACCACCTCTAACTAATCACTAATAGAAAGCCAAAAGAAAGTTTAAACCACATATTTCTCATTCATAAGATAATAATATTCATGTTGGAGTAGCCACTAATTAATTATCTTTATATACTGGAAACTAAAACTCCAAAAAATAACCCTTAAATAACCTATTGTATGATTTATTGGCACAAAATTTGTGTTGTTTTTTATATTTGGGTATTACTTAGTGACCCTAAGGAGATAATCCCTTATTCTTGCATCCTGAATTTAAATTCATGTCTTATGATGTTGAACAATAAAAAGATGATTAACTGATATCCTCAACTTCAATTACATTCCATACATAATTTCTCTCATCAACTTTTTTTTTTTGGTAATAGCATAAAGGGGCCTCACCTAGATGTTGAAAACTAGGATATCAATTGTAAGATGGAATGTATGGACAAGAAAAACATCACATAAGGGTGTTAAATTTTTTTTACCTACTAGGACAATAATAGCGAGTTTAATTATCATGGGAATAAAGTTTTATTTGTTATTTTCCTTTCCTCTACTTAAATTTCATGGGTAAAGCACTACAAGGAAATATGCCTTTTTATATGGCCCCAACCTATTTTCACCTCCCCATTAAATAATTTATCCAAATATAAAGAATTATTCCTCTTATCCCCATGAATGAAATATGTTGTTGGAGAATGAAGAAGCTTAAGGATTTGAGAAGACATTCCAACATTATAGCCTCCTCAAAAAATTAGTGCATTATATTGTTCATATTTGTTTTGGGATAACCATTATCATGTATATGAGGGAATAATTCATAGAGTTCATATGTTCTACACTTTTCATGTAGCTTGATCCAATTTTCAATTGATAATTATAAATTTAGTTGTAACTGAATTTACTTCCATTCAAAGAATAACTCTTAGTAAGGGAAGAAAATCTTTCAATGTACATGCTCTAAAGTCATGATTGCCATAAGAGAACTCATATAGTGATTGACCATTTTTCTTCTTCACTTCCTTATTATTTGATTGTAATCTCTTTCACTCTCACTAGATGCATATAGTCAAGTTTGTTGATTATGTGATTGGTCCACTTGTTGGTGATCAACATATGCAAAAATTTTCCTAGATGCCCTCATTGTGATATTCAGCACACCCTTTTGGGATCTTTTTTTCTTAGTGTATCTGGAGCATGATTATAAAATGAAATTCTTTGACATATATTAAGAATTCTAAGGAAGGTTAGGTTGTTCAATACCATTAACCATCATCCCATTTACATAAATTACTTCCAATATAACTAGTAAAAAGTCATTCTAACCACTTTTGACAACTCGATTGACAACAAATAAGTTTTATATGCATTGGTTGACACCCCATGAAAAATTTAACTTTCAACACCTGATAACTAAAATATACCTCTTTGATATGGACAAACACCGTGGTCATCTGTTATATATGTGCTGGAGAGTTTTTATCAAATTTTGATTGCAACTGTCCATAACAGTCTTGACTATGTCTCTTGAAGTTTGGCTCCTACCTAAAAATTGTTAGAGCATCACTTAACATGTGTATTACAAACATGCACCCACAAAGGAAATGTTAATTGAACTAGTGAACATCCCTAGTTGGTACATTATCAATGATGTTCATTTCTAAATCCAAATGGTTAAAACTTAAAGATATCAACCAACTTGCTTTCTATTTAGTAGTGAAACACTCATACATAATCAAACAATCTTCAACCAAATGTTTTAAAACAATAACATCACCTAACACCTTAAATTTAAACAAATAAATATGATATCAACTCAAGAAATTGGGTTATATTTTGAATAATTCACCTTGTAATGCTTGTAACACTTGGAACCATTATTTTATGCATCATTTCCACTCAACTAGTAATTATCTCAACGTCAAGTGAATTATCCTATGTTTTCACAAATATAACTACTATCATTTACTTCCCTGCCCCTAAAATAGTTACTAGTTCAAAGATCTTAAAGGTAGGTGAAGTTTAATAATATTTCTATCATCCCTCAACAAGGAGAATAAATGGAGTCATCCATAATCATAGCAAACAATTCCCAAACAACATTGGTAAAATAAAACCATGCCAATCATTTGTTTCCTTAGTACAATGATTACTATGGTTATATGAGCACAAGGGACAAATGAACTTTATTCAATTGCATTTCCTCATTTTATTCACATGATGTGATGATATTTTTTCGTAATATATTTTTGTAAATATCATTAAACCATAATCCTAATAATATTGATTCCTATAAATAAATACACTAAAAGACATCTAAACACATTTTCACAATCGGGCTAACTAAGAACAAGCATGATATGTGTTGGCCAAAGCCCCAACAATAGTTCCATTCACAACCCCTTAAACGCACAAGTATCTCTTTCAAATGTGGATGAACACCATAAAATAATCTTAGATATGACCCCATATATTTGTAATACAAGAAACATTGCAACTAGACATAAAAATCTTGAATGACCCTATTAAAGTAGATTGTATGATGAAATATTCAGACCATGGTATGTAACATGCTCATTAGGAAGGGGTGTTCATATAGGAAAATAAAGAAATGACCATTGAGAGGATTATAGAAATAATCAAAATTAATACTAACATATTGTCAAATAAGCTAATATCTGGATACAAAACACTGGCAAAAAATATTATATAATAGAGCCCACAAAATAACAATGTCTATTACTTAAGTGGGTTGTAGGAGTTAGACCATAAGGAGAGGTCTATACATAAGAGGAATTTCAAGTCTTGTAAATTGTATGATAACAATACCAATTCAATGTGACATATTATTTGTAATCCAGAGTGTGTAATAATTTCAAATATGAAGTGTTTTGTTTATAATAAAGAATAAGTATAAAATACAAAACAAACTAATAATTGAACCACCAAAATGGAACTTGAGATGCCCACATGAGTGTATAAATGGAAATCATAATATCCTAAGGATCACTCCAACATAATCAATACATGGGAAGTTATGGATTGACAAATACCTACAAAATATATTTGCACCACTAGTCAGCCCGGGTCAGAAATGAAGAATTATCACTAGAAAAATAAAAGTATGAAGTGTAATGGATATATAAGGACATCAAAACTCAAACGAATTACTAATAACTAAATGTGAATTATGAATCATTACCAATTAAATAACAAAAAAGTTCCAAACTCATGTAAGGCCTACACCAAACATTTAGAAAAGTAGTGCAACCAATACTAACATGTAGAAGTGCAAGGATTCTCAACTAAGCTATATATTTATGTATTGTTTGAGTTTACATAAAACAACTAATTTTTGCATTTTTACACAATTATTGCATAAAATATCGATAATTAATATAAGGACCAATTAAAGAAAATAAAAATAATAGATAGAGGAGAAATAACTTTATAGACAAGAAGACACTGAATTAAGGGACTCCCCTATGTCCCGATTGGTATAGCATCTATCTTGTCAGCTTTTCCCCTAATGGTTGGATTGTGTACGAGGTGGAGGTGTTCTACAGAAATGCATTGTCTACATCTACGAAATGGCAAGAAGTTTCCTCTTCCCTCATCTTAAACATAACCTAGAATCAAGATCTTGGAAAAGAAAGAGTTGGGCCACGTCAGTACCTACTATATGACTCTCTAAAATGGGGAATGCATAAGATTCCACAACGTAGAATATAATTCTAGTATTTGGAAAGTCGTTATATTTTTCGCTTCAAATAGTAGCTTCAGGAATTTCCCTAGTGGGCATACAATTGTGGCCATATCCGAAATGGGTCATATCATATATACAAGGAAAGGCCATACGTCATGGACTACGGTTGCTATGGTAGTTATCAATAATACCATACTAGTATGCAAGGATATGGTGTGTCTATCATATTGCAACAAGAAGTGCTAGAAGTTGTTGGACATCAACTTCTTTACAGACCCACCTTTCGTCTTATCATCCATCCTTATGCCTGATTTCCACTGGAAGAGTGACTTGTTAGTACACTTGGTTGAGATAGATGATCATATCTGGCATGTAAGGAAACATACAAGACCATTAATCAACTATAAAAATACAAATAAACAACTATTTCATTGTCAAGTTGCAAAAATAAACAAATGCCAAATTTGTGTTCTACACATCAAAAATAGCCTTTGGGTGAATTTTCATGTAATTTTGATACTCTTTAATATACATGTGAAATGAGGAGAGAGAAAGTGTGTGGAATCTTCAAAATATTAAATAAATATACAAACAACTCCAACAGGTAAAATTATTGGTATATTCGTATCCAACAAATTAAATATTACTTGTGGGTGAAGTTTCATAAAATTTAGAGAATCATTAAAAGCCATAAATTCATGAGGAAATAGAAAATATTATTTGATATATTTAACACATAAAAAGTTCTCAAAAGGAAAATATAATTGCATATTCAGATTCCTCATATCAAAAATAGGCTAGGTGTCAAATTTCAATTAATTTGGAGTTTGTTTACACCCTCAAAAGAGGAGAGATAAAAAGGAAATAATTTAATCAACACTTCACAAAATTGGGATTAGGAAGCACCAACTCGCATAAACAGTTACTGCGGATCAAGGTCCGGTATTCTGGGTAAAACTCTCTTGTTTCTTAATGAAATTTCATGAAATAACTTGTGTTGGATTGCAAATTTAATTTCGCATCTATCCATTCCATATTTGTAGCCTAACGTGGAGAATTTAAGAAACGCCTAAAATTTTTCTTCAAGACTTTTGAAACAACTTCTCACACACCCACACTTATAAATACCTCTACCATTGCACTCTTATATTCATTCATAAGACTTACAATACATGACCACCAAAGGACTTATCCATCCAAGCACAAGGAAATCTCCACCTTACCAAGGACATACCCACTTTGCTTGAGTCTTCAACCTTTACCAAGTTCTTACCCACTCAAGCACAAGTCTTCCACCTTCAAGGACTTTGCCACTCCTCTTGGATCTTCAACCTTTGACTTCACCTTCATGCAGAGAAGCTTCCACCAAGGACTTACCCACTTGAGCAAGGAGTCTTCTGCCTTCACCAAGGGCTTACCCACTCTTGCTCCAAATCTTCAGCCTTGATCTTCACCAAGGGATTCCTTCCCTTATTCTTCTTCACCTCTCTTAGCCAAGAGAGAGAACCTTCATCTTCATGGTTGAAATGAGAGATAGGGAGGTGGTGGAAGTGAGAGCCTCACAAGATATACATGTAGGACTAGCTCTCTTACATATTTCCTACTCACTCTAACGAATGTAGCAAGTGATTAAGCTTAGAGAGAGAGGAGGCTATAGGATCACTCAACTATAGAATAGGGACCTTCATAGTGCTTGGATAACCATGGGATGAAGCCCAAGGGGTCCTATTTATAGTTGAGGATGCCTAGAAGCCATTGGGAACACTTAAGAATGAAAACTAGTCATTTTGCGGTTTGCAACAAATATATTTTCACTTGTTGTAACTCCACAATAGCTAGAAACACTTTTCTGCACTTTTCTGTACAGTGCAATCAGTTGAGTTTCTATAAAGGTAACTCGACTGATCCCACTAAAAGACAAGACCAATTTAGGCCATTGGTTGAGTTTGTCCTGGGGTAACTCGACCGATTCACTTAAATTGATTTTGGTCAGTAGAGGGATCGGTCGAGTTCTGTGAAGTGTAAACTCGACCAATCAAAAGTCATTTTCAAGATCCAATCAGGATCGATTGAGTTTACAACTCGACCGATGAACAACCTGATGTGAATTTTGGAAAATTGCTTTTGAGTGTTTAAACATTCGATCGAATTGCTTCTAATTTTTTCTAAGCTTAATTACAAGTGATTTACAACATGATTCTAATGGATTTACATCATATTATAAAAATGTGCACTTGTATTGACTTTGACTTGTCTTTTCTCCAATTTTAGATGTGCAAGTTAGGGAATTTAGAGTGTGTCTATACCAAATTTAAAATCACTCAAGTAGAGACATTATACACAATTAATTGGAATGGTTTAGTCATCATCAAAACAAGGGTTTAGTCAATTTAGACCTTGAGTCAACATTCTCCCCCTTTTGAAGATGACAACCCATTCTATTAATATATTGAAAGCATTTAAGTAAAGTCATATCTCTTGTATTTACTAACCTTGGGTTCATCTATAAGGGTGGTCATAATTAGTTACAGTGATTTTGTGATTTCCACATGATAGTGTGAATTGTTCATGGAAAAAAAAGTCGTACCTTTGGAGAAACCTAGGGGTTTCAGTAGAATTGAGTTCATATGCTCCTCCTTAATTGATGCTAGTGGAGTTCTCATACTCCCCCTCAATTGATGTTATTTCTCCTGCATGGTTAGCTTTCATAACATTCATTGAATACTATGTCTTCTACTCATATATGTTCTACACATATATGTCTTCTCCCATTTACCTTCTCCCCTTTACATAGACATGCTTCTCCTCTTCATGTAAGACATGCCTTCTCCCTATTTTGTCAAAATAAGACATACCTTTCTCCCCCTTTGTCATTTCAAAAAGTGGAGGTATGAAGAAATAAGGAACACCACTTGTTAAGAGAAAAGAGATAACAAAAAGTTATATAATGAGAGTAGAAGAGCATAGATAGGGGCTTGTCCAAGCATAGAAAGAAAAGCAAGTTAAATCATACACTCGAACAACCCAAAAAGCAATATAAAGTGTTGCAGAAAAATAATAAATTGCAATTTTGACCCTTAAGATGACAAAATTTTCCCAAAAAGTGTCAGGGCTCATGGAAAAGTGATGAGTCTTTCTCAGAAGGCTGTTTCTACATAAAAAACACTAGTCTTGCACCAAAAACTGAAACTGGAGCAAAAGCTGCATGAATACCAAAAAATACTCCAATTTCTACATATAATGTAGATCTATGTATCATGCATCACAATGTTATGCAAGTAACTCAAGATAGTAGATATGCAATTCAAGGAACAAGTTTGAGCATGTATGAGACAAGATACAAGCATAGCATATAGTGAAATACCACTTGATGAACAAAGCTATAACTACATGTATATGTAGATGATATCACAAATTAGGACTACTAGTAGGATCTAGATCATAGCAAAAATACCAATAGATACATAAGATAAAGCAAGCTATGTGTATATGTAGAGATATATCCAAACAAAGAGATCTGCAATATTCGAAGCATGAAAGGATATAACTCACTAACAAGTATGCATCATTACCAAAAGATGATCACCACTAAGGACCTCAAGGTTGTATCCAAACAATATGTACAACTAGATATATGTACCAAGTTTGAGCATAGCAGAAGCAATTTAAGGCACAACCAAGAGATCCAAAGAGATCATTATCAAAACCTGTGAAACAACACGAAGCAAGTAATTGCAAGATATAGATATGCCAATTTAGAGCAATTAGAAAGATAGAGTTGTATGCAAGATAGGAAATTTAAAAGCATGGCAATATACATATATAAAGGTACCAAAAGAGAGTGCCAAAGAATAAGGCTATTGGTTGAAAAAATCTAGTTGAGAGGGAAATTCTCATTCAATAAGCCAAATGTATGTTCTGCGCACAATGTTGTCAGTCAAGTTTTGTGTATTGACAATTCGACCGATGACACCTATTGGCAACACCCATTGGTGCCTATCGGTCGAGTTTCAAATAGGAAAAACTCGTCCGATAAAGCTATTGTAAAAAAACACATATATTCATAAAAGCATATTTAGAGGCATGCTAAATATACAAACCATATCCAAATATGTCTAAGAAAGTTAGTAATGCACTATAAAAGCATTAGGAATAGTTTTTTTAGCAAGAGTGTGAAGAGAAACACAAAATACCACTTTTGACTCAAAAACCATATGTATAGTGCACACTATCTTGACAAAAACAAGTTAGGATGGGTTATAAGCAAGAAAACCTTTACCTTTGTTCTTACCATTCCTTTTCCACTTATTGTTGTCCCCTACACATCTCGCCTTTCTTCTTTCAAGTGGATTGAGAAGTAAATTTGCAATTTAATAGCTCAAGTCAACCCATTTGCAAGTACCTACAAGAAGAAATATGAAATGGTCCCCAATCATATTTTTGGGTCCGGAGGGGTTAGTATAGCAACCCAAGTCCTATTTCTCTTAGGTGCTTTCCTAAAAGGACAACAAGTAGAATAATGATCAATATCATTGCAATAGTTGCATGTTCCCATAGTCTTAGAACTAGAGGATTCTCCATGGTAGATTGGAGGTCCTTTACCTTTGTTGTTCCTTTGACGAGTGTCATATCCTAAACCATGTCTACCAATTTGTTTAGTAGTATGGTGTAGGATGTAATTAAGATTATTTTTACCAACTAAGAATCTTTGCAAAGAAGATCTCAAACTATCATTATCATGCATAAGAGAAGAAATAGTAGAAGCAAATGACTGATATTATCTCTAGCATGCAGAAGATCATTTTCTAAGAAAAGAGCTTTAGTTAAATAAGATGGTGTTGAGCCTATGGTACATATGAGCTATCTTCTCCTCCATTCCCATCTTAAAGTTCTCAAACATCCCATTGAGAATGTAGACTTTGCTTTCCTTCACTTGAGTTGTCCCCTCATAAGTGATGTATATCTTTCTCCATACCTCATAGGTTGTTTCACATGAAGAAATCTGGTTGAACTCTGTGGGGGTCATGGAGGCATAGAGGATGTGCATGGCTCTAGCATTAAAGGTTTCTTTCTTCAAGGTAGCCTCATCCCATTCTTCAATCTTTGTCTTTGGTAGCTTGTATGGGTTGTTCACATTTGCCACATCTCAAGACTTGATCCTTGGATGTAGAATTGAAGCCTTCTTCTCCAATAGAGGAAATTGCTCCGATCAAAGATTGGAAGGTTGGTCAAGTATCTCCCTCCTTGGTAGTCACCCATCTTCTCCTACTTGTGGAAGTATGCTTGGAGAAGACCCACTCTAATACCAATTGTTGGATCCTAGATGGGTGATTAGATGCTCTAGAGGGGGGTGAATAGAGTTGAATGCACTTAAACAAAATTCATTAGACCTTCAAGATATATCACAAGATAAGGTTGCTAAATAAGAAGTTTGAGTGCAACTAAAACATGCATAGCAAGTGAGAGAGATTGAACATTCACCAATTGACAAGCTATTTAGAGTGGTTCCACACTTCAAACTAGAAGTGAGTTAGTCCACTACCTAGAGAGGTCAACCTCTAGGATTTCTTAACCATTGCACTCTTATATTCATTCATAAGACATACAATACATGACCACCAAAGGACATACCCATCCAAGCACAAGGAGATCTCCACCTTACCAAGGACTTACCACTTTGCTTGAGTCTTCAGCCTTCACCAAGGTCTTACCCACTCAAGCACAAGTCTTGCGCCTTCAAGGACTTTGCCACTCCTCTTGGATATTCAACCTTTGACTTCACCTTCACTCGGAGAAGCTTCCACTAAGGACTTACCCACTTGAGCAAGGAGTCTTCTGCCTTCACCAAGGGCTTACCCACTCTTACTCTAAGTCTTCAGCCTTGATCTTCACCAAGGGACTCCTTCATTTGTTCTTCTTTGCCTCTCTTTGAAAAGAGAGAGAACCTTCATCTTCATGGTTGAAATGAGAGATAGGGAGGTGGTGGAAGTGAGAACCTCACAAGATATACATGTAGGACTAGCTCTCTTACATATTTCCTACTCACTCTAAAGAATGTATCAAGTTATTAAGCTTAGAGAGAGAGAGGAGGCTTTAGGATCACTCAACTATAGAATAGGGACCTTCATAGTGCTTGGATAACCATGGGATGAAGCCCAAGGGCTCCTATTTATAGTTAAGGATGCCTAGAAGCCTTTGGGAACACTTAAGAATAAAAACTAGCCATTTTTCGGTTTATAACAGATATATTTTCACTTGTTGCAACTCCACAATGGCTAGAAACACTTTTCAACACTTTTCTATATAGTACAATCGGTCGAGTTTCTATAAAGGTAACTCGACCGATCCCACTAAAAGACAAGACCAATTTAGGCCATCGGTCGAGTTTGTCTTGGGGTAACTCGACCAATTCACTTAAATCAATTTTGGTAAGTAGAGGGCTCTGTCGAGTTCTATGAAGTGTAAACTCGACCGATCAAAAGTAATTTTCAAGATCCAATCAGGATCGGTCAAGTTTGCAACTCGACCGATGAACAGCCTGATGTGAATTTTGGAAAATGGCTTTTGAGTGCTTAAACATTCGATCTAAGTGCTCTTGATTTTTTCTAAGCTTAATTACAAGTCATACAATCATTACAAGTGATTTACAACATGATTCTAATGGATATACATCATATTACAAAAATGTGAACTTGTATTGACTTTGACTTGTCTTTCTCCAATTTGAGATGTGCAAGTTAGGGCATTTGGAGTGTGACTATACCTAATATAAAATCACTCAAGTAGAGACATTAGGTACAATTAATTGGAATGGTTTAGTCATCATCAAAAGAAGGGTTTAGTCAATTTAGACCTTGATTCAATAGATATATCTTGCCACTTTTCTATTTCTTGAGCATGATAGTTTATTTGACTATTTAGCTATAGTAGTGGTACTTATGTACAACCACCCATAGTTTAGGGCATGTGTTATTTCGACCTAGGGAATGTGTTTACTCTCCCCATGGGGAATGTGTTATTTCTCTCCAATATAAAATATTTGATAGGTGATTGGGAATGTGATTACTCTCCCCTCATCTATTTGGTTGAGGTCCGGTAGGTGCCATAACCCTAGTTAGTTAATTTAGTCCAATATTAATCATTCATGCAATTCGTTATTATTTATTGGCTTTGGCAAGAATCTTTTGTTATATGCCTCATTCTCTTGGCCCTCTCATCTTATGATGAATCTATAATCTTATCTTGCATTATTGTTTTTATCTTGTTTCTTGTTCATTATCTCTGACACATACCTTGTTTTCATTCCATTTTGTTGGGTGCTTTCCCAACCACCCATGATTAGATCAAGGAGAACTTAGCTTTTGGCAGGGACCTAGCTCTTAGAGATGTTGCTTTGGAGACCAGACTTGAAGTAGTTAGACTTCCTTCTATCTAGATCCTTTTGTTGTATTTTTTCATGTGAACCCTTTATGGGAGAATGATGATGTACACTTTTATAAAATTGAATATAGTCATGAAATATATTCCGTTGCATTACTTGTTGGTCTTTTGTATACCATATAAATTAATATTTGAAAATTTTACACCTATTTTCAACATACCTTTTGAGTATGTTGGGAATGGAGGTTTGATTCTTCAAATTTTTAGTAAAGGGGTGATTTCACTCTTTTACAGTGACACGTGGGGATTGACTATGAATGATGTAGATGGGATTTATCCCTCCTGTTGGATTTGATATCATGGCCACCTGATAAATGAGACTTATAAACCCATGGCCATGCTCATGTGGGTCAATATATGATATTAAGCTCATATGTATCTCAACAGTCTGCTCTAGTTCAAGAAACATAGATTGAGTATTAGGAGGATATTGATTACATGTGTTGCATTCAATCTGGATATCATAGATAAAGGAACTATATGATCACAATAACACTGATCACGAATGTGGGTTGAAGTTGTTCTCTGACTTTTGAATTATTTGTTTTGCAATGAAGTATTTGTAGATACCACTCATTGCTTGTGATGTCATAATCAAGTTGTTGACATTCACTGTCGATGTAATATGGGACCTATAGGATCACATACAACTGATGCACTTGGAATAGGAGTTTATTCATGCATATAATTTAACTTGGTTACTAAATTGTTTAGGTAATCAACTTAAAAAACACCGGTTGTCATTTGGATGACTGGAGTGTCCACTCGACCAATTGGTGTGCCACTTGATCAACTGGAGTGTCCATTTGATCGACTGGATAATCCAGTTGATTGATTGAACATCCAGTAGGATTGGTTCAAGTGTTGATGTTGATGTATTGACGTGAATTGATCATCACATTAAATTCTAGTTGGTTTGCAAATAGGAAAACAAGCCAATCCACCATATGGATGTTCTAGTCTATCGACTGGCAGGCCAGTCAATAGACTAGTGATTCATAGTAGTCATCAAACTATGACATATGACCCTTTATATTCCCAAGGTTTATGGAAACCCTATCCCATCAACTCCTATATTAAAGGGGGGATGGTCAAGGATCTCAACACTCTTATATGGCATGACTCCTCTTCTCACAGTTGTGGTAACATGAAAGCCATATGCATCTTACCCATAAAAGGAAGAGATATCCACGGGGAGAAAAGTTCATGTTGCCACGTTGACAACACAAATGGACAACTCCTTTACCCTAATTCTAGAACTGCAACACCCGATGGTCTGTGTGGAGTACATAGAGGCATGTAGGTTGTTATCACTATGCTAGGAGAATGTCACCAACCACCGTCCGTAGCACTACACCAAGAGGTCACCGGCCAACTGTTATTTGGGTGCTACTTGAGAAAGAAGCACAACTCTATAAGGATCGTCAGTGGACTTTCTCTAAGACTAGGTATATGCCTTTCACCTTCCTTCATGGTTCATAGTTTTTGATGTGATTTGCTAGTTAAGGGGAATGTGGAAAGAAATTTTATATTTGCTTCCATTTTCGATGCCATATTTCCCTATAGTGATACCAGAGTCGCGTCAATTTACGATGTTTTGGTATTTGATTGATATGATCAATTTTGGTTTTATCACTTATCTTATTAAATGTGATGCAAGTATTTAAATGATTGATGTTCATATCTCAATAAAACCGCATACACTAGGGAATGCCACGTAGATCCTATATATATGATACGATATATATGCAATTTATATGTGTCTCCTTAAAATGTTTTGATGGTGAATGTATGCGTGGTTGTGGCCAAACCCCTTGGATTATCTATGCGGTTGTGTGGTCTTTTCTTGCCTCTTGTAAATTTGGTTTGCATACCAAGTGTTCCTCCTTTTTCTCCATATGTAATCAATGCTTATGCTCCCCTCAAATGTAACTCAAGGTATACTCCTTACACAAATGAAATATACAGATAGTATTAGCATTAGTTTTTTCGGGAAGAATAGGGAACCAGGTGAGTTGATCGAGTGAAGTTGTGTCGATTGAACAGAAGACCAAAGGAACCAACCAACCAGAGGATCCAATCGATCGATTGGAAAAGTCCAACCGTACACTCAAGCCAAGAACCGGTCGACCGACTGATGGAGACCAGCCAACCTTCAAGTGACCAACCGATTGAATGGAGGGTCCAGTCGATCGAATGACATGTTCCCAACACATATGTTTTCTAGAATAGGTTGCATGCATATGATGTATGACCTTAGGTGGTTAGCAATTCTTTGTGGTTTTAGATAATTGTATTAGTGCGTCCATAACCATCACTTGTATAATTGTGATTGCATGTTTCACTTCTAGATATAGTATGTATATGATTCATATTATAAGCATGTGGTGATTAAATATGTGTATGTATTTACAAAATCCATCAATAAATATTATGTCTTATATACTTTCCATAAGCATAAGACATGAAAATCTTGATCGACTAAGTGTAGGTTATGCCAAAGAATGGTGCATTATCTATCTCATAAAAGTGTGATGGTAGTTATGTGGTTCTGGAAAAGCAGGGTGTATATTCTATCATGTTGGCTTCTGGGTTGGGCTTTACTAGGTGGACTTAATGAGATTAAGTGCCTAGAAGCACATAGATTGAATATGACAATGGGTTGTTCATACCATCTATCCAAGAGTTGCATTGGATGCAATTGGAAAATGTTGGTACACTAGAAGATTGTACACTACAATCTTTTGAATTGATAGCAAGGGATATCAATTAGAACAAAAAGTGGAAGCAATAATTAATTAAAGGACTAATTCATATCACAAATATTATCAAATCAAATAAAAAGTGTTTTGACAAATGCAAAATTTCTTTTGTAGAAGTATATGGAAAACACATTCTCATTGCAATCAGTCCTTGAGAAGGAGAAATTAAATGGGACCAACTTCCCTGATTGGTTCAAGACATAGAGAAACATTCTCACTCATGAGTCTAAGCTCTATGTCTTTAAAACACCAGTGTCATAGGATCCACTCCCAATGTGCCTAAGGATAAAAAGGATGCTTACTAGAAGCACACTAATGATGCCACAGACATCAAATACCTTATGCTAAGTTGTATGAACTATGAGTTGCATAAACAACATGAAAACATGAACGTTCTTGAGATGATAACACATCTTAAGAATCATGAAAAGTAAAAAAGGTATAATGTCTCTGAGGCATTATTTGAGTGAAAATTGACAGAGGGGGTTCTAGTAGGGCCCCATATTCTCAAGACAATTGGGCATGTAGGACACCTAGAAATATTGGGATTTCCTTTAGTGAAATGACTGCCACCAAACCGACATCCAAATCGTCACTAATTATGCAGAATAATCATAAGCAGTAGATTAACAAAATCATTAAAATTTAAAACCATTTTGCAAAGAGACCCATTTCCTCAAAAACTCTTGAGGAAAGAACCAAAACTTTATTTACATCAGGGTTCACATTATACATACATTGTATCATCTCATCTCGAGGATAACATATAACAATTGCTTTGTCAAACCATATACTGAAGCAACATAAAACCTCGAGGCATACAAGCCAAAATATCATATTGTTCACAAAACCATCACACACTAAATCTGAGGACCTGAGAGTACAGAGATGACACATAGGACTTCTATCTACAAGATACGACAGACAGTACACTCAACTTGAGTTGTTACTATTGTCCCTATTGTTATTATCCTTCCTCTTCATAATGGTATCTACCTCCTCGTGCACGTCCACCTAAAAATTTTGGATCCCACGGGGTGAGACAATTGTCCCAGCGAGAGATATAACTCTCCGCCAACAATGTTATTATCACAGGTAAATAGTATAAAACTGAGCAGAGGTTCTTTTATATTAATAAGCAAGGTTAATCACTGTAGAGAAGCAGATTAGAACATTTCTCATCTTTTAAAGCATTGTAATTGTCTATGATAGGGCAGTAAATCATCTATTCATTTTATAAGGAATCTGAAGAACATGTGTATCATTTACCCATTGTACTATACCAACATCTCAAGCTTATCCTGTAATACTATTATCATGGTATGACATCCATGAATCATTCTCATTTCTATCTGTTGGCCTTAGCCAATCTACTAGTCAGGTATTGGATTGTACCAATCATGTGAATATACATCATTATACTCTGTCCAGTTTTTTTTATACCAATCCTATGAAATTATATCTAGGTCTTGGGCTATTCCAAACCTGTGAAATTATATCCAGCTATTGGATTATGCCAATCATGTGAAATTATATCCAAGTATTGGACTATGCCAACCCTGTGAAATTATATCCATGTATTGGACTATGCCAATCCTGTGAGATTATATCCAGGTATTGGATTATGCCAATCCTGTGAAGTTATATCTAGGTATTGGATTATGCCAATCCTGTGAAATTATATCCAGATACTGGACTATGCCAATCCTATGAGATTATATCCAGGTATTGGATTATGCCAATCCTATGAAGTTATCTCCATGTATTGGATTATGTCAATCCTGTGAAATTATATCCATGTATTGGGTTATCCCAATCCTGTGAAATTATATCCGGATATTAGACCATGCCAATCCTGTGAAATTATATCCAGGTATTGAACTATTCCAATCATGTGAGATTATATCCATGTATTGGATTATGCCAATCCTGTGAAATTATATCCAGGTATTGGATTTGCCAATCCTGTGAAATTATATACAGGTATTGGGTTATCCCAATCCTATAAAATTATATCCAGGTATTGGATTATACCAATCATGTGAACTTATATCCATGTATTGTATTATGCCAATCCACTGAAATTGTATCCCGGTATTGGGTTATCCCAATCATGTGAAATTATATCCAGGTATTGAATTATGCCAATCATGTGAAGTTATATCCATGTATTGGGTTATCCCAGTCTTGTGAAATTATATCCAAGTATTGGATGATACCAATCCTGTGAAACTATATCCAGGTATTGGATGATACCAATCATGTGATATCATGGCCATATTTCTAAGGATTCCATAGTAGTGGAATACCTTTATGTTTCCCTTTCACTTTCATTATGGGATATCAATCCCTTAAACTCATCATTGAATTCCACATCACCTTTACTAGGCATTATACCCATTCACATCCTTTATGTGATACAAGTATTCCTCATATCTCATTTAAGCATATTCAAAACACTATAGCCCTTACTTGTCTATAATCATAAAGCATGTATGACCAAGATTTCATTATTATTATAATCATTTATTATTATGATGATGTTACTGGGTTTCCATTTCCCGAGTTCATTTTGAACATTGTCATCTCTTACATCAATCTCTAGATCATGAGACTTTTATAAACATCTTGTCACCTCTGTTGGCTAAATTGGACATTATTATAATCCCTTTGTTTTGATGATGACAAACATTTATTTCTTCTAGTTTTAACTTGCTATTTGAGTATTTCAGGGACAAGCATATAAGGTGGTGTATAGCGAAGACTTGGAGGATAAATTTTGCTAAAATTGCTTTATTTTCATGATTGTAATCAATGTAAAAACTTGTACAAGTTTATAATGTAAAAGTACTTAGATATCATGTAAATCAAGCATTTAGATATTCCCTATCCACACAAAACACTTAGATAGGTCATCTCCTAATTTGGCGTCACAATTGCACATTGATACACACACTCACTAAATGAATACATTGAATCAGGCATATTCTTGGTCGACAAAAACTTCGACCGAGACACTCTCAGTCGACAAACTCCTCAACTGAGAATAGACCCTCCTAGCTGTTAGACTGAGTTAGAAAGGTGTGTTGAACATTGCAATACACACTCCATACTTACTCTCGGTCGACAAATTCCTCGACCGAGAGGCACTCGGTCGACAAACTTCTCGACCAAGAAGGTTTCTGTCTGCACTTTTTAGGATTAATTAACTAGCCATTACAAATGCAATTAGTGGACACTTAACAACTAGTTGAGCACTAAGAACACCCTAGAAGGTGTCTAGAACGTCCCCAAGCATTAGCAAACCACTCCTATAAATAGGACAGCCATAGGACACTTCACAACACAACTAGCATACACAATTACACTTGAGATTCAATCCTTGTGAGCAAACAAGATGAGCTACACTTGCAATCTGTTTTCTTTGAGCTCTACATTAGTGTCCTATAGGCTGATATCTCCTATCCACTATACATCCACATTCATCCACTTTGGTTAGGAGATCAAACGCCTGATATAAGATCAAAGCACTGTACTCAATTGGTAACATTGTTTCTTTCTTCCAACCTTGTTCCTTTTATTGTATTTTGTTCTCTGTTGCTACTCCTAGGTTGGAGGCTGTGGAAAGGAGGTTGTTGGAGCTTCTTCGGTGGTGAAGGTAGCTTGGTGGACTTAGGATTACTTAAATAAGGTTGTCTCAATGGGAAGCTACTTCAAGAGGAAGGCTACTTCAAGGGGGGCTTGGAGTTACTTCAAGGAAGGTTGTTTCAAGGTTGGTGAGACTACTTCTAGGTGAAGGCTATCCTAAGGGTGAATGTATTTTTATCTTATGTAACATCCTTGCAAGGTAATAAAATACAAGTGCTTTTAAAATCCCGGTTGGGGATCAACTGGGTAGTGGACTGAATCCCTTAGTTTTTGCTAAGGGTGGAACCACTCTAAACGCCGTGTCTCCTTCTCTAAATTTCAATTGTGGTTGCTTGGTTGAATTAATTTTAAAATCATTATAAAACCATATTCACCCCCTCTAGTGTTTTTCAATTGGTATCAAAGCATGCTTCAAGGAGCTTTAATCGAGTCTTGAAGAAAATGGGTGATGGGGTACGAAACAACCTCAACTTGGAAGGAACACTTGTGGCTCGGCCTCCACCATTTGATGGAACCAACTACACCTATTGGAAAAGGAGGATGCAATTCTACTTTCAAGGAATCAGCTGGGATCTTTGGAGAATGGTGTCAAATGCCTATGATCTTCCTCAAACTAACTATGCTACATGGGATGCAAACACGGTGAGATCAACTCAATTAAATGCAAAAGCTGTAAGTATTCTTTATTGTTCAATTTTTGTAGGTGAGTTTAATAGAATATAAAATTGTGAAAATTCATATGAAATATGGCATAGACTCTCTATTACTTATGAAGGAACTTTAAGTGAAGAATTCCAAAATTGGTATTCTTAAACACAAGTTTGAACAGTTTCATATGGAACCAAAAGAGTCTATTAGTGAAATGTATGCAAAGTTTTCTTCTATTGTTAATGGTTTGAATGCTTTAGGTAAATCAATTAGTGAAGAGGATCAAGTGTATAAAATCCTTAGGTGTTTGCCTCCAAAGTACAAACAAAAAGTGACTACAATTGAAGAAGACAACGACCTCACTCGACTAAGGATGGAGCAACTCATTGGCAACTTAGAAGCACATGAGGCAACCTTAGAGGAAGAAGAAAGATAGGCGGCTGGACACAAGAAGGAGAAAAGAAAGGACATTGCATTCAAAGCATCAACCAAGAATAGTCATGACACAAGTGAAGAAGATAGTGAAGAAGAAACACTCATTGTAAATGGTAAGCAGTGTAGAAGTTTTAAAACTAACAAAATTCCTAGTATTTCTTCCTCTAGGTGCTTTGAATGTGGCAAAAAGGGACACTTACAAGGTGATTGTCCCAAACTTAAGAAGGGGAATAAATCATCTCACAAGAAGAAAGAAAAAGCATACAAAGCTGCATGGGATGATTCAAGTGATGATAGTGAAGATGGAGAAAAAGAAGTAGAGTGCCTTATTGCTACAACAAATGAAGAAGAAGAGGTAAGCCTTTTTTATTTGCCAAAAGAAGATCTATTTTCTAGTCTTCAAGATACACATGAGAAATATGTTGATTGAAAAAAGAAACTAAAGAAAGCTACTAAAACTAATGAGGATTTCTATGCTAAATTAAATAATATTTCTTTTGAAAAGGACAGTATTGTTTTTGAAAAATTTACCTTGAAATCATCTTTAAATGATTGCAATATGAAGTTGCTTACTTTAGAAACAAATCATGATCTTTTTTTAAGGAAGTCAGGAGGTCATCTTATTCATCTTGTCCCCCTCTTACGAGCTGATTAAATTCACTACGACAATCTACACTTTTTTGAAAAGCAATAAACTTGGCAGTACTACTTCCATTACATTCCATTTTGACTAGGTCTTTCAGACCATCTGGGGGATGTGTATAGTGCATCCTCCCAATGTTTTGTTTGTGGTGGTGTTTCGCTAGTGCATCCACTAGCATGTTGCATTCCCTCTTTACATGATAGATCATCCAATCTTGCTTCATTAGCGATTTTGCAATCTCTATTTCTTTGCTGAATCTAGGTGCATCACTCTGTTTGCCTTGGAGAATTTGTACTGCGGTACGACAGTCTGATTCAAAAATGGTTGTGCTCCATCCTGTTGTTGCAGCGTCTTCCATAGCTTAGATGATCACTTTCACTTTTGCTTCTAGGGCATCATTAGCACCTACTTTAACTCCATTACCTTCAATCCATTCTACTTTCCAATCTCGGGCCACGTATGCACAACTGCTCACATTCTTTTTTAAGGTTGCATCTGTGTTTATCTTAATCCAATCTCTTGAAGGTTTGTTCCAATACTTGGGTTCCTTTGCGTTGGTGGTTTTGACCTCCTTATCCCATGCCAACATTCTCATCTTAACTTTCTGTTTCACCATAGTTGCCACCCTAGGCACATTCAGAAGTTTTTGTTCCATGATTTGGCCATTACGACTCTTCCATATGTACCAACAGCCATACATGAACAAACTTTTAAACTCCTTCTGTCTCAAGTATGTGCGTAACCACGCATCCTGGTTGTTCTCCATGAAGAATTCCCTGGGTGCTTTCTTGTCAAAAATGAGTGTCCACATTTCCTTAGCATGTGGGCAATCCCGAAGTGCGTGGAGCGTGTCTTTTGGCTTGAGTTTGCATATCTCACATTGGTCCTCCTCACTCATATGGCAGTCTTTTCTCTTCTTGTTTGTCAGAATCGCATCATGTGCAAGAGTCCACATGAATGTTTTTACCCTTGTAGACACTTGTGCTTCCCAGATCAATTTCCATTCACCTTGTCTCACATGATCTTTGTCAGAAGCAAATCATGATCTTCTTTCTCAAGAAAAGGTTGATTTGCTTGCAAAACTACATAATTTTCAAACTCAACCTATCCTATGTAATCATCTAGATTATGATGGTATTGTTAAGGAAAGAGATGCTTTATCATCTAATCTAGATCAAGAAAAGTTAGATATCAAAAAGAAAATGGATGAGATTGTTAAATTACAAAGAGAAATTAGTAGCTTGAGAAACAATGATATTCTTGTTAAAATTCTACAAGATTCTTCTTGTCAGATTGGAAGAAGAGGACTAGGTTATAAGCCCAAAGGTAAATCTTTTCAAAAACCTAGAATGAGAAGGACACAAGTCCCAAGACTAAAGTTATGTATGTGCCTATAGCCAATACAGCTAAGAAGAGAAATGAAATTGATTCTATATGTTGTCATTACTGTTTACGTCTTGGACATTATTCATTCTCTTGCCCATACAAGAAAAAGGATGTTGATCTAGTTTGGGTTCCTAAAACTTAGAGATTTTAATTTGATTAGTTGAGATTTGACATAAAATGTTACTTTGATATTCAAATGTCTTATCTCAACTAAATTGAGCATTAACTTGCATAATTTTGTGAAACTGATCTATGTTTTTACTTAAAAACAACTACTTAAAACAATACAGAAACAATCTCGGTCGAGAAAGTTGTCTATCGAGACGATGTCGGTCGAGAAATTAGTCAACCGATAGAGTTACTATCTTAAGCCTGCAAAAACCTGATAAATGGCCGATCGACAAATATTTCGATCGAACCTCACTCGGTCGAGAAATTTGTCGACCTAGGGAAACTCTGATAGAACTATTCAGTAAGAATAAAGATACTTCAATTACAATTAACCTAAGTATGTAATGAACTTTATATACTTCATATTTGAATGATCATAATTAAAAGGAAGAACATATGAGCATCAAAACTTTATACTTTTCATGATTAAATTGTATCTAAGAAGAAAAGATTGATTTTACTCAAATCATGGAATTGCTTCTCATGGGTTCATCTCCTACATGGTTTGGCTTAAAACTAAAAATTATGAACCATGTTGATTTAATCAAGGGAATTACTGTTTTATAATAATCCACATGGTTTGTCCTAAGTATTCCTTGGTTTATCTATATAGAAATTATGTGTCTTGAAATTTGCCTTTAAATGATCATGATCATTGTAATTATGGATATGCCTTTAATGTTTCACCATGATCATTGTGTTTCATCTTTTACTTGGTTTGCCTAAAATAATCTTTGATCTATATGTATATAAACCATGAATGGATATTGTTTTCAAAATGATCATAGTGATTCAGCTCATTACACATAAAGATGATGTTATCATTGAAAATGCAATTTTTTCATTAAGATAAATATCTATGGAACAAATGCATCTTGACATATTAGTTAAGTGATTATCTTGTGCTTAGCTTATGGAAAATGGTATCATCCTTGTTATACATGAATACTTTTTGTATGATACTCTGTAAGCTATGTTTCAAATATTCAATCAAGTAGATCATTGAAAATGCTTAAATTGGAAATTTGCAGAAATTGCCTCTCGGTCAAAATATAAAATCAACTGAGGGGTACTCAGGTCGAAGTCAAGGTCGACCGAAAATAAGCTTGACAAAATGCTTAATTGTAAATTATTTCCTTGCACTCGATCTTAGTATATTAAAACAATATTTAGTGCATAGCTCTCTTAAAAGGTTAACTTATCATGATCTAATGCTTATTGTGACCTTAGAATCCTTAAATTATCTTGATTATAAGATTAAGGAGGAGCTCAAAAAACTTTGTAAACATCATAAAGAAAATTTGAAACTAGTTATGACCTTAGTATATTTAAAGTAATCTTGGTTATGAAAATAAAGGAGTCTACAATATTTATGAATATAATGTATATCTTGTCCTTAATGGAATTCTATAAAAAAATTAGGGCTTAACATCCCGTGCATTTGGTTAGAGATACATTCATTGATTCTACTATAAGCTTAAAAGAATCTCATATCATTTCATGGCTTAACATCCCTTGTAAATGGTTGAGAAACTATTAAATATATTCATGAGCTTAAACGATTCACATGTCATTTTTAGGGCTTAACATCCCTTGTAAAATGGATGAGAAATCAATATATGTATCCATCATGAGCCTAAATGGATCTCATATCATTTTAATGGCTTAACATCCCTTATAAAATGGATGAGAAATCAAAACACATATGACATGAATCTAAAAGGATATCATGTCATTTCAAGGCTTAATATCCTTTGCAAACGATTGAGAAATAAATTGTGGCTAAATTTGACATAAAATAAGTGGTTTGCATTGAGTATTAAATTATCTAATTAAGGGAGAGATATAAAAGTCATATTTAATGTTTAGCTTGGTTATCTTTTTGAAATGACAAAGGGGGAGAAATAATATAAAATCAATAACATAAAGTAAAATGAGTTTCATAATCTCTCGGCTAGCACATACCTGCAAATAAAAGAATGGCTGCAAAAGGTAACTTTGGGTATGCAACTCATATGATTTATATTTCATTGATTTATATTTAGGAAATGTTTGTCATCTTCAAAAAGGGGGAGATTGTTGGATAATTTGGACATTATTATAATCCCTTTGTTTTGATGATGACAAACATTTATTTCTTGTGTTTTTAACTTGCTATTTGAGTATTTTAGGGACAATCATATAAGGTGGTGGATAGCGAAGACTTGGAAGATAAATTTTTCTAAAATTGCTTTATTTTCATGATTGTAATCAATGTAAAAACATATACAAGTTTATAATGTACAAGTACTTAGATATCATGTAAATCAAGCGTTTAGATCTTCCCTATCCACACACAACACTTAGATAGGTCATCTCCTAAGTTGGCGTCACAATTGCACATTGATACACACACTCAGTAAATGAATACATTGAATCAAGGATATTCTCGGTTGACAAAACTTTGACCGAGACACTCTCGGTCGACAAACTCCTCGACCGAGAACAGACCCTCCTAGTTGTTAGACTGAGTTAGAAAAGTAGTTGGGAGTTGAGTTGAACGTTGCATTACACTTACTCCCAACTTACTCTCAATCGACAAATTCCTCGGACGAGAGGCACTTGATCGACAAACTTCTCGACCGAGAAGGTTTCTATTTGCACTTTTCAAGATTAATTAACTAGCCATTACAAATGCAATTAGTGGACACTTAATGGCTAGTTGAGCACTAAGAACACCCTAGAAGGTGTCTAGAATGTGTCCAAGCATTAGCAGACCACTCCTATAAATAGGACAGCCATAGGACACCTCACAACACAACTAGCATACACAATTACACTTGAGATTCAATCCTTGTGAGCAAACAAGCTAAGATACACTTGCAATCTGTTTTCTTTGAGCTCTACATTAGTGTCCTATAGGCTGATATCTCCTATCCACTATACATCTATGTCCATCCACTTTGGTTAGGATATCAAACGCTTGATATAGGATCAAAGTGATGTACTCAATTGGTAACATTGTTTCTTTCTTCCAATCTTGTTCCTTTTATTGTATTTTGTTCTCCCTTGCTACTCCTAGGTTGGAGGCTATGGAAAGGAGGTTGTTGGAGCTTCTTCAGTGGTGAAGGTAGCTCGGCGGACTTAGGATTACTTCAAGAAGACTGTCTCAATGGGAAGCTACTTCAAGAGGAAGGTTACTTCAAGGGGGGAGCTTGGAGTTACTTCGAGGAAGGCTGCTTCAAGGTTGGTGATACTAATTCTAGGTGAAGGCTATCCTAAGAGTGAAGGTATTTTTATCTTATGTAACATCCTTGCGAGGTAATAAAATACAAGTTCTTTCAAAATCCCAGTTGGGGATCAACCGGGTAGTGGACTGACTCCCTTAGTTTTTGCTAAGGGTGGAACCACTCTAAACGCCGTGTCTCCTTCTCCAAATTTCAATTGTGGTTGCTTGGTTGAATTAATTTTAAAATCATTATCAAACCTTATTCACCCCCACTCTAGTGTTTTTCAACCTCTCACTAGGCAACATCCATCTCTAGATCATAAGACCTATATAAACATCATACTTGTTGTACAAGTATTTCACATGATTTACAAGACTCATATAATCTATATTATATAAAACATCATATCTCATACTTAGATATGCTCATTATATCATGATATCAACATGGTTTCAATATCACATACCTATCATCACCATTGAATACAAGAGAAATACAACCTTCCTATCATTAGGGTTAGGGTTTCCCTTTCTTAACCGATTCGAGTTTCTAGTATGTTCATCAAGAATCAAAACCCTAATTCATACTCCACACATATTAGGAGTATCAATGTATACTAGTTACATGAGTATTATAGAACTATAAGTTTCTCTTTCATCCTCACTAGGATGTTGATTACATCATACTCCATTAGGTTGGCTCAATCCTTCTCTCACGGTACATTGGCCCATACTTATCAAAATGCATTAAACTCTTTATGCCTTAATGTATCATTGGACATAACTCACTACATGTGTCACTCAATAAAGTGTATTATATGGAGGTGCTTCCTCCATATCGGGTATAGAGGTTTCTCCTCATCACCATATCATGCATGAGATATCTCCTTATCTCCATATTGTGCATTCATATCGAGTTACTCAACCTTTAGGGTTTGCATATTGGGTTTGACCCTTATACTCATATCCCTTCAAAACCTTCATGGCATCGTCCTACCCTTCATCATGTGATGAGTAATAGGCTATACAACTAATTAGTCACAACTAGCTCAAGTGTACAAACTGATAGGGATGTGGGGTTACATTGCATATCGGGTTTCACTTTCCCATGTTGGGTTTCAACACCATATCAGGTTAGGGTATCTTCTTGATACCATATCGTGTATAAGGTGGGTTCTTGACCCCATATCATGCAAAAGATGTATGTATTTGTCACTCATATCATTCATGAGGTATTCATCACTATATCATGCTAGTGGTGTATTCATATTACCATATCGGGTTACTCCTCATCTAGGGTTTGTCAGATTGAGTTTGAGTATATACTTGACTCCATGTCGTGCATGAGGTGTATACTCGACCTCATATTGTGCACATGGTGTATGCTTCACATAATATCGTGCACAAGGTGTCGTGTATAAAGTGTATGTATCCCTATTGTATCATTTTAGTGATATGTTCACTTCACCATATCGGTTTAGAGGTGCTTCAACCCAATATCGGGTTGAACCATGATGATGTCATCATCATCAACCTCTAGACTCTTATTCTTACTGTTCTAGTTCATGGACAACAGTCCTAGGTCACTAATACAACTCATGGATTCATCAATTATGCAAGAAAATTCAAATTGAAAGTAGATCATCAACTATGGCAAGATTGATGGAAAATAATAACATAATTGAGTTCAAGTTATATAACCCACCTCAAGAGCAACTTCAAAGCTCCAAGACCCCAACCTTCACGTTTCCAAGGTTTAATATGATCTTATCAAGGGTCCAAGACTTGACCTCCTCATCACTATGCACGATACCTCACCACTTGTGGTCGATATCCCTCATTTGTGATACCCTTCACTTGGCTGATATCACTTTGCTATGGGCGATATCACTTTGTTATGGCCGATAACAAGGCTTTATGCATGATAATCCTTCACCTATGCACGATATCAAGACTCTATGCATGATATCTAAGAGCAAGATGGTGATAAGATTTGAAAAAATCCACTAATAGGTGAAACGAGTGGTATACATACTTGAGGTACATGAAAAAGTGTATATATGAGGTGTCATCATTTTAAGCTACTAGGTGCCACATGTCCATGCATGGTTGACACATGTACATGCATGCACTCACATTTATATTGATATTCCAAACACTTGAGGATAATCTATAGATGATATTTCGGCCACACTTATCTTGTTGGATAAGATATCTCAACTTAATCACTACTTTATTCACAACCCGATACAACTTTTCCAAGGAAGTTGTAAACCGATACCCTTCATCTCCTTGAGGTGTTTTTCCCACCATGTCCTTTTACAAGAGTTCAAAAACCTATATGAGACTCCCCCTATGGCTCCTTGTCCGATAGGCACTCTCATATGGACTCTACAACTCAATACAACTCAAGTTAGGGTTTCACATTCAACACCTTTCTTGGTCTTTCTATCACCAAGAATACTATCACTTATACATGATTCAAACATGGTGTCTACTTCTTTATATATCCTCTAAATGATACTAGGATGGAGTAGGGACACTCTAGAGGTGGTAATTTTCATAGAAACCCTGCATTTTTGGTAAATTACAATTTGTACCAAAAATTCATACACAAGGCACTAGCATTATTCAAACAAGTTCAAATTTGGAATTTAGGCTTTCCACAAGCCACCACCTTGCATCATTATCTATCTTATGATGCTAAAACACATGAGGTATGTTTAACATGTGACACATTGTAATATAACCCCTCATCTTGGGTTAATTGCATTTTGGTCCAAAACAAGAGAACATTGCTCAAACATTATTCAAACATGACCAAACTTGAAACATAAGTTTGTAACCTAATAATCAAAACACTTTAGAGGATTATATTAAAGTTCTAAGCAACCCTATATAGTCTAAACAAATAGGGTTAGCCTTAAACCCAGGTCAGGGCTGTTACAAGTTATAAAACCCTAACAAGGATTTTGTCCCCGAAATCCCAGATGAAGATTGTTATTCATGCATCATATCACCAAGCCTCCTCAAAACATCTTGATGTCATGGAGATTCCATAGAAATTTGACCAGCATAAATTTCTTCCGTACAAGGTCATCATAGAATCTGTCATACATGACACATACTCAATTGTCCTTTCCATTAATGATTGCAGTGTCAATCCTATGTCAGGTAACACTTTCTAAGTTAGAGAAGTACTATGCATACTTCGTATAACTCGGGTGTCAAACCTCATTGCTTTGTCACCTTTCTCAACTCATATATTTTATGTAATACGATTCTTGATCTTGAAAGTTTACCATACCCCTCACTTAGTTTAGCATTTCTCCTCCAAGGAAAAACTAGAGTTACTTTCTATCATCCATTTGGGACTACAAGTCTTATCATACTTTTATTGTGCCAATCTAATCTGTTGACACACACTAAACCTACTCATGACTAGAACTAATCATCTCGTTAGCTGTTTATTTTCTTGTCAAAAGGAGAGGCTATTTATCAAGAAAAACTATCTTTGAGGTATCTCTAGATGTCATAAGCCGCCTTAACAAATCTAGGAAGTTATCTTAGCTTGATAAACTTTTCCCAAGATGATTCTACAATCGTTTCTTCAATTAATACATCCTTATCAATGTTATGTTTATGCAGAGCATAAACCCCTAACATATGATGTCCATACTATCATATGTAACTAAACTAATCTCAAAGTTGGCCTTTATAGGTAATCAACAATATTTATCTTTTTAGTAGTCATGTTGTCACTATCTCATGCATTTAAAACTTCTTGGTCACTAGAATTCTTTACCTTGGTATTAGTTACATGTGTCAAAAACACATCATATCCTTATTATTTCTATCCTTTGTTGTTATTATCAAAACCAAACATATAATAGGACCTTTCTTTCATCTCGGGACATTACTTAACACACATACTTTGTCTTGGAACTAAAATCCAAGACTAGCTGATACTTTTCAAAGTATCCTTCTACAAATTTCTTCTAATCCATGCACATCAAGTGTCATTCAATCTTGTTTTCTCTTAGGTTCCTTGCCTTCAGCATAGGAATTATAAAGATGATTACATGTCATCATCCCTTAGCATTATCATCATAGAGATTACTAGATATGGGTATTCAAACCCTTAGTTCATCACTAAACATTGTTACCTCTTTTTAGGTAATTGTCACCTCTTATTAGGTATCTGTTACCTCTTATTAGGTAATTGTTACCTCTAGGTCCTCAGATCAAGGTATACATTATACTAAACATCTTGTTTTGTTTTAAGTTGATCTGTGATTAACTTAGATTCCTTTATATCACAATTAGGATGTGGTAGAAATATCCATTCCACATCTCCTACTTCATTATGCTCTTTAGATTGTCTCAAAATGACTACTTGATCAGAGTAATCAGAAAGATAGCAATCTAAGAGTGTCATACTTACCTTGCCTTCAATAGATGAATACCTGGACAGGGTATTCAAGAAATGAAATTAGGTAGTATGAATTTTGTTTTATATTATGTTTATTACTCTTATCATCTCTTTAGATTTTACTACTTAGTGTCTCTAATTTTCTCTAGGTATTTCTTTTACATCTCTTCACTTTCTACATGAAGAGAGAAATTTCAAAATATATAAGAGAATATTGGACTGAATATAGGTTCTCATCCTTCTTATCTCTTCCTTATGCCCTCATGGGACTAATTAAAGGAATCTCAAAAACAACTACCTTTCTTATAATTAGTAGGCAGAGAGAAGAAAAGGAAAGATAATTCAGAATGAAAAGTTTTATCTAACATGTTACCTCTTACGGTTTATCTAGTGTCTTGGCTGACTCAACGCATGGAGTCTAGTTGTCATCTGCTATAGCCTTTGTCCTCTACCACCATAAGTAGATGGACCAAACTATGACACTTGTCTTCATCCTCGACCTTTTGCTCCACTAAACTGTGGTCCTTGTGAGTGTTGCAGATTATGCCTTGACTGTTGGGTCACCTCGTTATTTCTTCTTGGACATTGCTGCCTTAGATGTCCTATCTGTCCACATTTATGGCAAGCTCAATCCTCGCATTGTGTTCTAGACAAGTCCCTTGTTGATACTGAAGGTACTCTAGGAGTTCCTAGAGGTATACTCCAACCTTGGTCCTCACTTGGTGACCACTGCGTTAGTGTACTATATTGTTGTTGAACCACTATTACAGAAAACTTTGGTTGTTTAGTACCACCAATCCATTGTTCCTGTGACTGTGTAGGCCTCCTTTTGAGGTTTGCCTCATGTTTCTTTGTCACAGACCTTTCTATCCTCTGGACAAATTCCATGAATGTGGCAAATCTCTCTCTACTTTCTAACGCGGCTATCGAGATAGACATCTCAACATTCAGTCCTTTCTCAAAACGTCGAATCTTCTCCTGCTCGGTAGCAGCCATTTGAGGACAAAACTGCAAAAGTTCCATAAACCCATCCTCATATTCATTAATTGACATGGTTCCCTACCGAACCTTCTCAAACTGTGAGATCTTTTCATCTAAGTATGTTTGTGGAAAATACATATTGACGAATTCTTGACGAAATTCCTCCCAACCAACGTCTTCATCATTCCTTTTTACTTCTTCTGTGGCCCACCAGTGGCCAGCACTACCTTTCAAAAGGTAACCAGCATGGTTGACTTTGTCAGCATCTAGGATACTAAGGGTCTTAAAAGCCTTTTCTAACTCAGTGTTCCACAAATCAGCATTTGTTGGGTCAGTTGTTCTAGTATATTCTATAGCTCCTACACGACGTAGCCATTCAAAAGTCTTACCAGACCTGTGTCCCTCATTGGGAACGAGTGCCCTAGGTGCTGGTGCTAGCATCCGATATGTCATATGCATAACTGTGGTCATGACTTGTCCAAAAAGAGCATGAAAGAATGGGTTATCTAGCATAGCTTCATCAAAATGGGGATTCTTAGGCACTGATTCCTCTCTTGTCTGATCCCTTATACCTCCTACTGGTGCAACAACGTAATCCTCATGTTCTCCAGACATCTTTAAGATATATCCCTCCTTATGCATAAGCAGAATTCACTATATGATATGCTGGAGGATACTAGAACAGACTCAACACCTTAGTCCTACGTCTCTGTAGACTCGGCAAACCTTAGGCTCTAATACATACCAAAGTTGAAACATAAGTTTGTCACCTGATAATCAAAATACTTTAGAGGATTATATTAAAGTTCTAAGCAACTTATTTAGGATAAACAAATAGGGTTAGCCGTAAAACCAGGTCAGGGATGTTACATTTAGGCCAAGAGTTGGAAATGGATATGATTTTGCAATTGTTTCCTGGATCATATGGCTAGTTCATCAAATGTTATTACATGAACAACTTGGCTAAATCGATGTCTAAATTTCTTGGCATGTTGATAAATGCCAAAGCAAGAGTGAAGAAGAAAAAACTTGAATCTATTATGGTGATAAAAAAAGTGAGTTTAAGGGTTATGGAAAGGACAAAAATATCTGAGGCTAATTTGAAACCCAAGTATTCTACACTCAAGATGAGGAAAAGGGTAAGTGTAAAAGGAATTTGTCCTTTACACTTAAAGGAACTGCGAAAGAAGTAGGGAATAAAATCTCCACTTTAGGTATATATGTTATCACTATACATAATGGGGATATGGTGTTAGTTATTTTAGGCATTCATCATTAGTTATAAGCCAACAACTAAGTGTGTACCGCTGAAACTTAAGCCATTCTTCATTGATTCACAAAATCGACGACTATACTTTTTGTCACCGGGTCCATGTTACAGAAAAATCGACGTTACAATACACATTGTGGGACGTATTTGTGGTCTTTTTTTACCTTCACACATCAGTTGCAAGAACAACAACTGACACCTTTAACATTACTCCATTGGTTGTGTAATGATAAATCATCGATATAGAATATATTGAGGTCGATTTTATCAATGATTGAACAGTGAAAATTTTAGGTATACCCCGTCAGTTTTTTGTACATAATCAACATAGAATGGATATGTAGTCGGTCATTATGAAATAACCAATGAGAACTATCTTTCTATATATATAGTAGGTCTACACACCTTCTGCCTGGTTGCTAGCCCGTTTGCTGCCTGCAGTTATTTAGAACTAAAAATTCTAAAGAATTGCAGAGTTCTGCAATAATCACAGCTTAATAGCATGTCGACAAACCTACAAGAAAAAGATATATATATATATATATATATATATATATATATATATATATATATATATATATATATATATATATATATATGGGTATATCTTCGCTACCCATGCGGGTAACTAAGATTCGCTACCCGTGCATCTGTTTTGTAATGGGAAGGTATGCATTTGTAATGAGACAATCCAAATTTGTAATGAGACGACCGAAATTATAATACAAAGACTCGTTTTGTATTACAACGCTGTTACAGTAATAAATATATATTTATTACTGTAACAACGCTGTAATACAAAACGAGTGTTTGTATTACAATTTCGGTCGTCTCATTACAAATTTGGTTGTCTCATTACATATATATGTCATCCCATTACAAAATTGATGCACAGGTAGAGAATCTTAGTTACCCGCACGGGTAGCGAAGATATACCCTATATATATATATATAATAGGCACAAACAAGCCACACATTCTATCATTTTTTTCACTTCAAATGCACACAAATCCATGAACTCACTACTCAATTGTTTCATTTCTCAGCCACACTTCAATTTCATACATATATGCACAAATACAACATTCTCTTCCTCATTCCTTCACATTCAATTCACACAAAGATGTGCACTTCACATTCAATTCATACACACAAATACATATCAACATCAATAGCCAATCTAGATTTTAAGTCTCACAATGTATAATAATATAACAATAAAAATAATAACATCAAAGTTTGAACTACAAAAATATCAATCAACCCTCCCATTTGTTGTAAGTCCACATTTTTTATGAAGCTGTATACCCAATATTCACGTAGGTCATTTAGTTGCTCCAATGTATATGATTTAGTATTCTCCAAAAATTGCAAAGAGAAGGGGACTCCTAATTAGATTTGATTGCTTATGTTATCAAATGAGACTACTTCATTAATATGATCCAAGATTAATAACTTACATTCTCTATACATTTGATTTATTGTGTGTGAGTGACAATTGTCAACATGTACAACATCGTGTAGTATGTGCATGCCCAATCATTATCTTGTGTAGGGCCTTGTAGATATACAATTACGTTAATAAATGTAATTAAGTAGAGTTGGTCATATATTATGTAATTAGAATGAGAAGACTATATATATCAACACTCTTCCAAGGTATTGATTTCTTTTTCTTATCTACTTTCCCTCTATCACTATGAAATACTTTCACACCCCTATAAGTTAAATTAACTAATATGTTGAATTATTAATCTAACATATGATGCAAACATTAAAAAAATATGTTGGCACCAAAAAGCTATACTTATACATGAATCACAAATTTCAATGGGTGACCCTCATTTGGTGTCATTTTTACACCCGAAGGATCTTAATCAAAGAAATACAAAGTCCAAGTTTTGAGAACAATCACTAAAATGCTAATTTCTGAGTGAATATAAGGCAAGTAAAAAAATAAATTTCACAACAAATTGTGTTCATAAGTTAGACATATAAACAACAAGCCTAAAACTTACATAACATCGAAGGGATCTAAGATAACGTTCTTGGAAGCACCGAAAAGATGCATTGCAATAGTCACATAATCTTTGATGTCACTTAGATCTCAAATTACACTACCAATCAATGATTCTATTAGAAGTCCCACATTTACTATTGTGAACCTTAGCAACCGTGTAATACAAATGATTGAAGTATGTATATATATATATATATATATATATATATATATATTTGTGTGTGTATGTGATACTCAATCAATATATAGAAACAATTAAATAATTTTCACATATGATGGGGTATTCAGATTTACTATATTCAAAGTTCTATCATTGATGTGTTCAACCAATCATACTAAAATAGATCAGAAACATATGTCAACACTATAATAGTGTCGTTCTCTATACCTAGGATCTCCTCCCCAAGGTTGACCACCACGATATCAGTTTGGTCTATATTGTCTAACCATTTTGTCAACGTCTTACAACCAGGGTCTAAGGAGTCAAACAACTCCTGTGGAAGTGTGGGTGCACAGGCTTCGAAACCCTAGGGGGCTTCTTAGTTGTTGTGGGTTGCATCCATGTATTCTCATATTAGCTTTCGATTATTTATAATAAATTTCAATATACATTTTTCATACCTAAAGAAATATAACGAGTCATTTGGGCCACCCATAAAGTCTCCTTCTACCTCTCCAACTATGATGGAATTCAACTGCTTGTATAGGAGAGGTGTGTCTCATTGTCAAAAAGACATGTATGACTCTCATACAAAGGTGATCAGAGGGAAGGGGAATACCATGAACCATATCGATGATGAAAGTATCGGTATTTGCCACGACATTGTGTGATGGAACATCGATGACAAGACAACATTTTCTGGCCACCTACAATATTATGAAACACAAAATTTATATTAGCAAACATTAATATTGACTTGAGGGATTATTGTATGACAATATATATATAAACTGACTTGAATTGAAGCTTACCCTAACCGTGCCATGCGGATCGGAAGGACTACTTCCAATGCACTTTGTGGGCGAGTGATGAACATGTTATGTGACTGTTGGAGAAGCTTGTGCCGCCTGAGAAGCCTAGAAATTCTTCAAGGCTGCATCAATCAATCTCTACATGTGCTCATGGTCCACTTCTCCTTCTTAGCATATTTGCACTTTTGTTGGCATCCACCAGAAAAGATTTTATGCCATGCCCAACACCAACACCCTTAACACTTCCGGGATGCTCTTCAATCCCTAGAGCAACTATCAATCCATCATGTGTGCCCTAAGGGGTGAACTTTCCCTCCTTTGTTTGGGCAGTATCTCCAACTAATTGTCATCATAATTGAATAATTAGTAAAACTTAACAATCTAGTGAAAAAACAACATGGACATATTGTGAGACCAAGAAATTTACCATTTTACACCTCCTCTATTGCTAGGATTTCTCCGTCTTTGTTTTTCCTTACATATATCCACTAAATATAGTGAGGGAACCTTCAAAAAGCACTAGAAGACTCAACAGTGGAAGGAGTGGCAATAGAAGGCCCTTTCTCTTGCCCTTTCTCTTACTCTTGCTCTTTTTCTTTAATATGGTGGTGTTTAAAATAACCACTTGAACCCAAATGGTGGTTGTGTACATTCTTGTCAAGTCTATCTTTTTGAGCATCATGAAGGGCCTGATTAATTCAATAAAGAAATTATTTTAAGTACCATAAAAATAAAAAAATTTGTAATTAATTTAATAAAGAAATATTGTTAAGTAACCATAAGAAATCATATGAATGCAATTAATTCAATACCTTGAACACATCTATTTTTCTCCACTCAACAAATTCCTTCCAATTATTTTTATCAATATAGTTCCATTTAAGACTGGGGTTCTGATCCTTCTTGTATCCAAAGATGTAGTCTCTTGTAAGGATTGTCCGGCAATCTTTATGTCTTCTCTGTATGAGTTTCATAACAAAGTTACAATGTAGCCATTCATCAAGCTCTTACCGACCCTAAAAAGGTTCAACATTCACTACTAATTAGAAATGTTAAAATAAAGAATATGAAAAAACTATGAAAGCATAAATGCATTTATCTCACCTCTAACTCCCTCTAGATGAGGCCTTTGTTGGTTGTACTCACTTGTCTCGAATATTTAACAAGGAGAGGCACTTTTCTTTGACCAAGGACCCCACAGTTGCTGACAAACTCTTTAGTAATCGGCATGCTTGCTTCATTGAATTCAATGACGCCCTTCCCCCTTGCCTATTTGTGGCATTTTTCATTAGATTTATCCCTCTAAACTCCCTTATGTTTTGATTTATCAGAATCGTTAACACCCTGGTCAGGATTCTCATGATCCTCATGCTCAGGCCCCTGATGCTCAGGGTCACTATGCTCTTGGTCAGATGCCATCTATAAAATCAAAAGTAAACATATGAAAACGTCAGACACATAAAATGACATATCACATATAAAAAGTCAGATCACATATGAAAAAGTCATATCACATATAAACAAATAAACATGTTATATAATGAAAAAAAAGCCAGATCACATATGAACAATATACCTTAAACTAATATCCCTTTTGTGTGATCTTCATGTGTACAGTCATCAGTGTATGATTAAACATTTAAACTTGGTAAGCCAACTGAAAATGGACAAGAGTCATCATACTCGTCATAGTACTCTTCTTCATTAGTAGGATCTGAAATGAACTATCTTTCCCCATGAAGAGCAATAGACCCATTGTCTTTTGTAGGATCGTCGATATAGAATACATGTTTTTCCTCAGATGCCATGATGAAGGGTTCATCCTTCTCGCGTGTCCACTCAAAATCCACTATTGTGAAACTGAGTTTGTGAACTACAACTATTTTTATTATCAACCCATTTACACCTAAATAATGAAACTCTAAACTTCGTGCAGCTAATTTCTCATTTGTCTTCAATGAACTATAATAAGACATATTTCCTTCATGTTGACTCTTATCCTTGCCACTATAAAAATATGATGAAGATGCTGAAGGGTGACCCCACTATTTTGGAAGACACTTTTATCATCTTGTTGTTTTGTGTAGTTTGAAAATCCCTTTTATGTCAAACCCTTTGTAATATTTAGCATGGGTCTTTGGCTTATACGCGAGCATTTGAGAGTTTCTATAACATTGTTTGGTGTTTGAGATAGTTGATTAAATACTTTCTTTTTAAACCATCTAATAAATGTTTGATTATGCTCTCTAGCAAGCCACATTGAACTGGATTTGGGATAACTTGTCTTGAACTCATTGGTGTGTTTGGTGATATAAATACCCACATCGTCAATATTGTGTAAAATATACAAGTGTGCTTGTTCCCACTGCTCAAGATTGATATTTATCTATCGTTTTCCTGAAATACCTTTGCCGAAATAAACATTAGGATTCACGGTATTAGCAAGAGTTTGGTTGCAACTCAAAAAGGCATTGCAAAAGTCCATAACCTCCCTAGAAATATAGCCCACAATGATACTCGCTTCAGGGCTACAATGATTATGAACATCACCTTTAAAAACACTCATGTACCGTTCGAAAGGATAGATCCAATGCAAGAAATCTGGACCAAACATTTTCATTTCCCTAGTCAAATGGACAACTAGATGTACCATGATATCAAAGAATGAAGGGGGGATATTGCTCGAGTTGACACAATAATTACAACTTATCTTTGCAACTTATCTAGAATCTCATAATCAATTACTATGTTGCATAGAGTGTTGAAGAAGAAGCAAAGCCTAGTGATTGCAAATCTTACATGTTTAGAAATGATAGGTCGAATAGTCACAGCCAATACATGTTGCATTAAAATGTGACAATCATGAGATTTAAGACCTATACACTTCACATCCTTCATTGATGCCAATCTACAGATATTCAATGAGTATTTGTGTGGTACCTTAACATTAACCAAGCACTCACAAAAAGTTCTCTTCTCCTTTGTAGATAAGGTGTAATAAGAAGGTGGTACATATATGAGGCGACCATTCATACGTATTTTGTTAATTATTTCCTTATACTCATTTCACGTAGGTCCATTCTGGATTTGATGACATCTTTAGTCTTACTGAGTTTTTCCAATAGAGTGCCAATAATTCTATCACAAACATTTTTCTCAACATGCCCGACATCAATACAATGTCAAACTATCAAACTCCAATAAGGAAGTGTTGGTATGTATTCCCATAGAGCAAGTCATATGATGATTGTAATGGGATACTTTTTAAATGATTTGAATAATAATAAAGACAATTTCCGTCTATATGTTTTAACTGTTTTGAGATAATAGTATAACATGATAGATGTCTAAAGAATCATTTTACTCAATGATGTATGCCTTCGGGTTAAGGACCTGAATGATGAGATCATACAGATGTTAAGAGTATACATTCTTGTTTTGTACCTAGTCAATTGTTATTGTGGAAATAACCATACACATCAATAACATAAAAGACTAGATTGTGTGTTGGTTGATGACAGAATCTCATTGGTCATGATATAGGATAGCAAACGAAGCACATAGATACATGTAAGAGAACAGTGTATCGGACAAACCCACCATAAGAGTGATGCATGGAAATCACGCTTGGTTAGTCAAGATCATCTCTTATAGTATTGGTGGCGACTGTGGTTCTTAGACCTGAAATCATTACACTCATCACATGTCGTCGGGTACACTTTGACATCATCAAACGCAATCCTGAAATATGGATTGTTATAAAGGTCATGATTGGGTGACTTTGACACATGGGGTTTTGACTGTGAGTGATAGATATGGGATTTGTCCCTCCTAAAGGAGTATGATATCCTGGACACTTGATGAGTGAGACTGAGAAAAACATGGCCATGCGCATGTGAGGCAATGTGTGACATTGAGCTTACATATATCTTAGAAAGTCTTCTCTGGATCAAGAAACATGGATTGAACATTTGTAGGGGATGACATGTCCATGCCTCAAGTTCAATCTGGATATCAGTGACAAAGCAACTATACTTTCATTGTAACACCAATTACGGATTGTAGGGTTGAAAGTTGTTCTCCAACTTTCCTTTTTCACTTGGGTAGCACTCATGTGTGACTAGGCACCACTCTTTGCTTGTGAAGTCATAAGTGGTTATGGACTTTCACTGCCAATGTGAAATGGGACCTATAGGGTCACACACATAGGATTAACCTAGAAGAGGTGTTTATCCACAAATAATGTTTAGTTTGATTACTAAAGTGTTTAAGTACTCAATTAAACATTCAATCAATTGAATTGACTCAGAATCATAGTGCCCAAGTGTTGAACCAACTTATTAGAGTGTCAGATTGATTGAGAATTGCACGACTAATTTCTGCACAACCTGGACCACCAACTGGCCAGTTCACTTGGTGAACCGATCGGCTCATGGTTAGTGAGATGACCGGTTCACCTTGATGAACTGATCGGTTCAGCTGGACCAGATGAGAAAGACAGGATTGTCCCAATTTGTAAGAAAAGATTTTTGTTTCACTTGTACAATTCGATTGGGACAAGAATTGGTCTTTGGAATAATTGGAAATAAAAGAAAAGTCAATTGAAGGCTGGTATGGGAAGTGAAATGACCGGTTCACTTGGTGAACCGATCGGCTCACCAGCCCAAACGACTAGTTCACCTACTGCAGTGCAATCAGTTCGTGGAAATTTTGGACCCTTCTACTCCCGCATAGATTGGAAACCCTAACCCTATCCTCTACTATAAATAGAGGGGTATAGGGGGCTTCCTAGATAGCACAACTCAGAACATCAGTTACTCTGCAAAGTTGTCCTCTCTGGTTTTGGTAACTGAGAGAGCCCAAGCAACTGCTACTCGACTAGGGAGGCACAGCGAGGGAAAGACAACTATAGGATGACAACTGGTGGTGAAAGAGTGTGTCAGTGACTAGTACACTGACAGAAGGGGACGACCCCTTCTAGCACTACAACAAAAATACCCATTAGTGGCTTTTCTAAAAAAATGCCACTATCTATGTTATGCAGTGACATTTGTAATTTAAATGCCTCTAAACCACGTATATGGAGTTTATAGAAAAGACTTACCAATTAAGGCATTTTTATAATTAATTAGTGGCATTTCAAAATTTCCAAATAAAATGAGTGGGCCACAATTAGTAAAAAAATTATGTTCCCGCGTGACTTCCCCGACCCTCAAAACAGTTCCTCTTCTCCATGCGTTGGGCAGAGACATTTATTCTTGACATTTGCTCTGCTCGCAGAACCCGCGAACTCGACCTAGCTAGCCTTTTCGCCCTAATCTGCCAGACATTGGACGCTACCTGTTGGAACGCTCTCTGCTCTTCTCCAAGGTGTCAGCAACATTGCAAGGGTTGGAGGGGACGCTGAGGAAGAGATCAGTCTCCCAACTTGCTGGCGAGGACTGCGACGGTTTGCCACCCTGCTACTTCGGCGCGTGACAGGTAAGTACACCCCACGAAACAATAAACACACATGGTCTTTCCCATCTATTCTCGCAGTTTCCATTCTATCAAGGTATATGTGATAATCAGTTTATTAAGATAGTCTTGAAATATGATGATTCTGTTATTTTATATCTGGAAATCACTTCCTTAATCGTTTATATCAAGACCATCCTTATTTGTTAGATTTAAACTTGGATTAGTTTACAGTCTTGAAATATGATGATTCTATTCTTTTATTTTACAGTGTCGCATTGGTTTTGGTTATGTATACAAGTTTGCTAAATGTTAGTGTATTCATATAAAAATGTGTGTATTGTTGTATTAAATTGTAAGGAAAATGAAGCATCCACTTTTTAAAAAGTGGTTTCTTAGGTGCTCATGTGATGTCTGCACATCTCCTGTATCTTTGTTTGTAAATCATTGACGAATAGGCAAGTAATGTATCCAGACCTAGGCCACCACCTTTGGTGGGTTGGCGCTCTCTGATGAGAATAGGGGTTCCCACCATTGGGCTAATGAAGGGGAGAGATACTCATCTTTATGTATGTAGGAAGAGGCTAAGGAGAGAACAAGGTTTATCAGATGGTAATTTCTTTTGTAATATTCTAGGATTCAGAAATGTCTAAGGAAGAATAAGACCTTTGTATAATTACTTATAGTATACATGTTTTTTTGGGTGTGGTTTCTTCCATTTTCCTTTGATTACCGTAAACTTGAATGGTCTATATTCTTCTGCACTACCAATTGACAAAAACCTTCACCATCCCTGAAAATTAGGGTCTTTAAGAAACAATGAAGCAAGATACCAAGGGCATGAAGACAAGTTGCTATTAACACTAAGCTATGATTGCACAAAATGCAGGGGTTCCATTGTGGAACAACAATAATTTTTTCTATGCCATAGGAAGTCTGGTTTGCCCTCTTGATTTCTATATTGAACGAATTGCATGGCTTCTATGCAGTGATGTTTACATAATGGTTGATTCATGTTTTTTTTGGAGTGTACGTCTTATCTCAGTACTGCTTTAGTGTAAACACATTGCATTATGGTTACTTCAGTTCCATATCCTAAATCACTTTTTATCTTTTGATGGCATGTTCTGTTACTCAAGAAGTTTATAGCCAATTATACATCTTTACTATATATGTACTCCAACCTCTCGCCTTGGGTCAGGAGCCATTAGCTGGCTGGAACACCAGTTCCTCCAAGTTCTGGGTCTTCTACACACAGATCTTATACAAGTTGTACAATTGTATGGTCCCTGACCAGGTTTCATCAAACTAGATAATGATGTTGCCCGTTCTCTAATGGGTTCATTCCTGTCGATGTTGATAGAAACCATGGGTAATATGTTTATGGACTACTTGCTTCACTTTAAAAAATATATTGCTCTATATTTTGCAAATTTATACTACTTTTTTGAAAATTTATAATATCATTATATATACTTACAATTGTTAGTACTAGTATTTTGCAATCTCCGTTCACCCACAACAGTCACTTTGGCCTGGCGTCTACCCCCCATTCCTTTTCCCTGAAGCAGAGAAGTTGGACATCACCCTAGATGAGCGTACACTTGCACAACTTACCATTCCCAGACATTGGCGTCATCTGGACAGAAGACACTACACGGCTGGTCAAATGACCTTAAAGTTTGGGAACTCGACAAATGTAATCAAGGTTCAGTATGATGGTGACAGTAATTTGGTATCCACAACCAGTTGGCGTGGGTGGATTGGGAGAATGGGAATTGGCCATACGGACCAGGTTTTGCTTCGTCTGATTGGTGACAATACCATACATGCTTATATACATAACTACAACAACAATTTGCCTTCTCACCTGAGACAGTATATTCATGAGCCAGGCTGTACCGTATCTGAGGAGTCGTCATTTGATGAATTTGGCATGGTTGAGGTGCAATCCTTGCCTGTTGGCACCGCCTTGTACCCCATAACCATCAATTTGGATTCTTCTACCAACGACTCCATCCTCGACACAACATCATCAACAAAATGGACACATCACAGTTATAATGGCCGTCACAATTGTTGATGAATTTTTTTAACTTTTAAATTAGGAAATAATAAAAAAATGTAATTTGTGTTGTATTACTTAATGAACATTAGTAATCAATCAAGTACTGTGAATTTCAGGTACCCAATGTGATCTTGATGATGGCTTGCAAATGTTTTTCTCTGGTGTGGTTTTGAGTGATGTTTTTCTTTGAGGATTGCCTCAAAATGATGTTCTACTTTTATGCTTATTATAACTATGTTGTTTGTATGACAGACTTACTCATAAATGTTATATTTTTTACTATTTTTAAGAATGGATAATTGTTGGATGGCAGAGGATGACCGAACGAGTAGTAAATACCTTTTATGTTGTTCAATTTTGTTTATCATTTTTCTGTGACTTGATATACTCAGGATGAGAGAACTGTTAAGTGACAACTTCCATAATAAGACAACTACAAGGAATGACCAGAACAACATCATTGACTCTTGTACGGGGACTCATTTACCTAGCATTACTCCACAAGGTTGTTGGAAAGCTTTGAACTTGTCATCCAGTAATTGCTCCAAAAAAATTTTAGCTTCCCTTCCACCTAATGTTCAAAATGATAGGCCAAGGAAATTCAATAACATTGTTGCTAGCTCTTCTATTACAAGAACACCTTGTGATGGACAAGGTAATCATATCATCACATTTATAGTGCTACATTTAATGATATATAATTTCTATATATGTTGTATGCTTTATGAATGAATGCTCAGGTCAAAGACATCAACAATGGCTGCCTAATGGAAATGCTTCAGTGTCCAATCATTCAAGAAGAGTAGACAGTAGAGATGCCAATAGTAAAAATAGCCATGCATTTCATGATCACATGGAGCAAAATGGCCTATATGATCACCATGATGAGTTGTTAAATGCTACAACAACACCTTCTGATGGGCTAGGTAATTGGTTAATTCATTGCATATATAGTGCTGCCTTTAGTGATATATAATTTACATTTATGTTGTATCCTTTATGAATGAATGCTCAGGTCAAAGACATCGACCACGGGTGCCTAATGGCAATGCTTCGGTGTCCAATCATTCTAGAAGAGTAGACAGTAGAGCTGCCAATAGCCAAAACAGCCATCCATTTCATGACCACATGGAGCAAAATGACCTCTTTGATCACCATCAAGAGTCGTTGAATGGTACAACAACACCTTCTGATGGGCTAGGTAACCGGTTAAATCATATCATTGCATTCATAGTGCTGCATCTAAAGATATATAATTTCCATTTATGTTGTATCCTTTATGAATGAATGCCCAGGTCAAAGACATCGACCCCTGGTGCCTATTGTCAATGTTCCCATGTCCAATCAATCAAGAAGAGTAGAGAGTAGAGCTGGAAATAGCCAAAATAGCAATGCATTTCAAGAAACCATGGAGCAAAAAGACATCTCTAATCACCATGATGAGTCGTTGAATGCTATGCCAACACCTACTGATGGGCTAGGTATTCGATTTATTCATATCATTGCATTTATAGTGCTACATCTAATGATATATAAATGAATGCTTAGGTCAAAGACATCACACACATGTCTGAACACAATGATTGCAAGTCTGGAAAAGAAAGCATGGCTATCAAATTCCCATTGAGATAAATCAATTTGGACAACCAGTGGGTAAAAACCAATGTCACTTATCAAGTTTTTTGACAACCATTGCAAGAGATCCCACTCTTTGTCCATTAAACTACGAGGACTGGAGACAATTTCCAGCAAATACAAAAGAATCCATATGGAATTTTGTGAAGGTACAATATTAAAATTTATTTTTAAATGGTTAAATGAAGCTTCTAATTGATATCCTTATTGTCGGTAGAGTAAATTCATGTCAGACATAGAATTAAAGGAGTGGATAATGAAGAGACTGGGAAAGAAATGGAAGGACCACAAGTGGGAGTTACGGAAACTATACTTCGTAGAAAGTCCATATGAACAATAACTTGAACAAGTTGTTCCCCACGTGGAAACGTCTCAATGGAAATTTCTTATGGATTACTGGAGGAGCAATAAAGGAAAGGTAATTTTTTGTATCTATTAATTGATATTTAATTTACCTCACAGATAATTACTATGGACAATACTACAATTTGTTTTCACAGAGGAAGTGTATAACTAACAAGACAAGCAGAAAATTTCAAAAGGTTAGCCACACAACACGAACCAAGTCATTTGCTTGTCTGAAACATGATGTAAGTTAGTCAATATTATGATCCAATTGGAAAATTTGGAGACATCCATTTAAATGACGTTAGCAATAACCTTGTTTGAAAGATACAGTTGGAGAAGGAAATGGGCGGGGAATTTGATCCCATTGAGTTTTTTGAGAAAACTGATCGTAAAAAAGATGGTAGCATAGTTGATATTGAATCCGCCAAAATTTTGGTACAAGGATTCCTATCCTATAGTATTATGTTACATTTACTACATGGAAACATTTATATGTTTGGTATAAAATTCATCTCCTATGTTCTGTTGTGTGTAGGAAAAATTTTCTGAGGTAGGTGATGAGCTGCAAAGAAACCAACCTGATGTTACTTTAGCTGAAATTTATAGGCAGGTTATGGGAGAAGAGAGACCTGGATATGTTCGTGGTTATGGACTTGGACCATCAACTTCTGATATCTGGGGCAAGAACCGTAAATCCCGAGAAGCTGATGAAGAATTTCCATGATCAACTTGAACAACAACGGAAGGAATTTGAAGCTAAAATTAAAGAACAAAATGCAAAAATAGAGCAGATACTAGCCTTGTCTAGAGTAGGAAACAATCAATCAGCACAACATGTGCGCACTGGCCAGGTATGAATACATTTTATACGAGATGTGTGGTAACAATTATTTTCCATGTTGAATTTTGATGGCCTTATGACAAAGATAAAATAATTGTGCAGATTGGAATGAGACATTCAACAATTTATAAGGGACAAGTATGTTTGTATTTGTATAAATTGCACATCATTCTATGTTTATAAATTTTTTTTTATTTAAATTGTATTCTATTTATAGGAAGTGTATGTGCTGAGTATCATAGATGCAGATGATAAAGTTGCAATCAATCAAGTATCTGAGGTTGACCCCTTGCAAATGGTGGGAGGTGCAATTTGAGGCTCATCATGTGTTGGTGTTGATGTAGAGGTTGTGGTGATGGCTAACGAACCTCTAGTCAGACCTTCTGAGCAATATCAATATATGGATGAAGTTATTGGCAATGTCATAGCATGGCCAAAATCACATTTACTGCCAAAGTGAGTATATAGTATTGCTTATAATATGACATAATTGAAAACAAAACTAGTATCTAAAGTCATTTCCATTTGTTGCAGGTCATGAAGTGTAAAGATAGATGATTGCATTCTTGGATATTGTGTAGAGAGATGAAAGCTATAGTTGTGTTTCTTTGGTCCAATTTTTTATTAGTACATAATGATCCAGATAATGTTGTTTCATGTCCATTGTCGTAGATAATATTGCCAAATGACAATCCTATTTTTCTTTTAGCTATGAGCAGTGTCTTACCTTCTTGTGTGTGACATTTACACAACATATTTTGTTTTCACCTGCTGAATGTGAATGTCTTTTTTTACTTCCTAAGTCAATAGTTCTCTGTAAATTTTTCTTTCATAACTTGATCACATGTTGCATGATATCTTACTAAGTCAATATTTCTCTGAAGAATTGTGCATTTTGTGCCTTCCACAACAAACAACATGTCACTGTGTAAAAGGCCAGTTTTTGGAGATCATAGGCCATTCTCGAGAGAAAAGGTTGTCATCTCATCTCTTGTGAAAGGTTTCTGCTCAGCTCTTGTGAATGGCCTTTAATCTCCAAGAACAGAGCTGCTGTTAGGACTCAAAAATGGGATTCCTCACCCTAGAACTGGTCTTATAGGGAATCCAATAAAATGGTACATCCTTACATGTTCTTGATGTATTGCAGCCTAGCCAAAGTAGTATCTAAAAGTAGTATCTAAGGCAGTATTGCAGCCTAGCCAAAGTGGTTTTTAGCTATGAGAAATGTTTTTGGAATCTTGTGTGTGAGATTTACAAAACATATTTTGCTGTGGTGATTCGTCTCAAGATGGTTTGTGGTTGAGATTCTATGATTGATTAATATTTAGGCTATCAAGATGTCTGAAGTGTAACTGAGATATTTTAGTCGCATGCTTATATGCATCCTAATTTATCTACAGAGGTACAACAAGTCATTTTCAACATTTACATGGTACAACAAGTCATTTTCAACATTTCCATACTCTGCTTTGGTTAAGAAGTCAAGGAAGAAGCCTCAAGAAATAATGGCTGCTCTTAGTAATATCGGTTCCTCCATGTCCCCTTAATTATTAAAACAACATCTACAATAATACCCTTTCTGTAACATGTGGTTGTGATGCAGGCCCTAAAAGCCAATAACTATGGTAAGGATCCTCTGCTAAGATCATGTACAGAGAATGACCTTAAATATCCAAGTACAGAGCTACTGTTAGGACTCAAAAAGGCATGTTTTTGGAGATTAAAGGCCACTCTCGAGAGCTAAGGTTGCCATCTCATCTCTTGTGAAAGGCTTCAACTCATCTCTTGTGATTGGCCTTTAATCTCCAAGAATAGAGCTGATGTTAGGACTCAAAGATGGGTTTCCTCACCCTGGAACTGATCTTACATGCAATCCAACAAAATGGTGCATGCTTACATGTTCTTGATGTATTGCAGCCAAGCCAACATTGGTTTCTAGTTTTGCTTTGGGTTGTTTTAAAGATTCTTGGATAAGGTATATTTCACTACTTCACTTTGCTTTTTTTCAGTTGAAGGGGATAGTGAATCTATTATGGAAACTCTTCTTGCTTATCAGGGGATAGTGAATCTATTCCTGGTGGCCATGTTGGTATAGATTTGAAGACCTGAAGCCTCCTGCTGATCTACATAGTTAACTTGCATGTTTTGTTGTTAGTTGTTTATTACATGTGGTGGTTTCCATGACTGGTGATGGTGTCAATGATGCATCTACTCTGAAAATGACAGACATTGGTATTTCCATGGGAATTGCTGGAACTAAGGTAAGTATATTCACTATATGTCAATTTGTATATCTATCTTCTTGCCTTTTAGTAATTATTATCGATAATGATTGTTTCTTCTCTTTTTATGTGTCAGTCTAGGTTACCAAGGAGGCTTCAGACATGGTTCTTATTGATGATAACTTCTATAAAATAGTTATTGAAGTTGGAGAAGGGAGATATATCTATAACAACATGAAGGCCTTCACCAGGTTCTGCTCTTATTAATCATTATATGCTTTCTTACATTACTAAAAATCTTTCAACTTATTATGTATAGACTATAGTTTTATGAGAACCCTGGACGACATTGAGTTTGATAACCATCTTTTGCTTTTTACATAATTGTTAAGATTATTAGCTTTGCACCCTTTCTATCATGTGCTTAGTTGTGTGCTTAGCTGAATGTCTACAGCTTTGCTGCATGGAAAACTCTATTCAGTTGACATAATGTGAATGGTACAGTTGAAATTATCACCATTGTCGAACTGATTAGGAAAGGTGAGAAGGTGGGTTCTTCTGAGGCTGCCCTTCTTGCCAAGCTCGACATCAGGCCCTTCTCATATGGATTGGTTGTGTTGTCAGTTTATGACAGTGGATCTATATTCAGCCCTGAGGTCCTTCACCTTACTGAAGATGACCTTATTGATAAATTTGGCAATGGTGTTATCTTCCCTGATACTATCTTAACAACATACTAGTGATGTAAGTGTTTTTTTCTTACATTTGCATGCAAGTGCTCAACATTTTGCTCACTTCATTGTAGGATCCTAGCAAGTTTGCAGTTGTTGCTGCCCCTACTGCTGCTTCAGGCTATGTAGCTGCACCTGCTGCCAAGGTGGAAGAGAAGAAGGAAGAACATGTTGAGAAATCTGATGACCATATGGTCGTAATGCTATCACTGCAGCTGAGAAGAAGGATGAACCTTCATTGTAGGGTAGCTGGTCTACTCCTGTAGAAGCTCACAACTACTTGGAATGCTAGAATGGAGTTGTATGTTTTTGTAAGAAAATGAGTTTGTATTCCTTTGGGGGTCTCCAAGTGCAAAATGAGTTGTTATCCAGTTAGTATTCATGTCTACAATATGTACCATATATAGTCAGATGTGATGTTGTTGTATTCAATACAAGGGGCAAGGTAAAATGTCCTCCCCATGTAATTGTCATTTGATTATAAATAAAAAAGTTCAATACTTCTGGAATGTGTTCGGCTTCAATTGGCATTCAATTAGAAAACTTGATCATGAACTACAAATTGACTGACTAAAATTGATAAAAAATTAGTAATGCAGAACTAGTATGTCATTAGTGGATTTTTTCATAAGCTACTACATTCAATCAAAACCATTTTATACAACAACATTATACAAAATAGTGGCATTTGTATAAAAGCCAAATGATGGATAGTGGATTTTCTATAAATGCCAAATGATGGTTTAGTGGCCTTTATGTGGCATTTATTTGAAGCCACTAAAGACAAACATTTAGTGGCTTTTACAACTTAAACCACTATATTCCTAGTGGCATTGGCACTAGAGGCATTTTATTAAATGTCAACAAATGCCGCTAAACCTGTTTACTGGAATTTTTTTCAGTGGCATTTCTGAAAGGCCGTTGATGTGAATGTTTGTTGTAGTGTAGTGTCCGTGGGACAGGATGACTAGAGTTCCCGATGGTCTGTGTGGACTATCTTTAGAGGAAGGAGGTTTCTGCCGCTCAGGAGGATGATGGTCAACTACAGTTCGGGTGGAGACCAGGAGCTACACAGACACCGTCCAAGACTAGGAGGTTGAAGACCGCACTAGCTGTGAGGTATTGTCACTAAGCAAGCCTCACGACCAGGTACACCTCTCTAAAACCATCCTTCCTATTTCATAGTCGTTGATGTGATATGTTGTTTTATGGGTTTGTGGTGAGAAAATTTTTGTTTTCACTGCCTTCTCTGTCCCACAAAGCCCAACAGTGGTATCAGAGCCACATCAACGTTCTACGTTTTAGGATTAATTGATATGATTAGTTTTTGGTTTTACGCCTTTTATTTATTGCATGTGATGTGAATATTTAACTGACTTATATGCATGTACAATTTAAATACACAAATCCCAAATATACATATATGATACGGTATATAAATGCATTCGATACACATTGCCTTAAAATGGTTTTTGGTGGATGTGTAGTGTGGTTATGGCCTATAAACCCCTATGTGTTCTTGGTTGGTTGTGGTTGTTTGCATCTCGGTCGGGGTACTAAACCCCTTCTCCTATTCCCGATGTATCTCGAGATAACTCGAGCTTTCTCTTCTACCTTTTCTCCCCACCCCCGAATGAAACTTGGGATTTCCCAAAGCAATATGTAAAATAGGATAGCTTATTTCCTGTTATGTAGAAGAACGGTGGACGCCCGGATGAGTGTTTGGAGGATTGAGACGATCGGTTGGTGGAATGAGACGACCATCTCAAGGAGCGAGACAAGTGGCTGGGTGGCCTGAGGAGATGCATGATGACCTGAAGAACTGATCATCTGGAGGAGCCATTTGATCGACTGTAGGGCAGTAAATGGGTACGGGTATACCCGCATACCCGCAAAACCGTACCCGCCAAAACCCATCATGGGTCCAGTTTTGTAGACCCACGTACCCACATACCTGCATTTTCATGGTTCCAATAATGGGTATAGTTGTACCCATACCCGCTAACCCATGTACCCACAAAAAAATATATAAATTTATACATTTATGTATGAGTTTGTTAGAATCTATGGCTAAAAAACTATTGGACATGATCTAACGGTTGATATTTCTAACCTAATTTAGCCCAAATATTAAAACGCCCCCTAACCCACACAACATCGGCTCCCTCTCGGCTCCCCCCTCATTTCTCTATCCGCAAAGCGAGCAGACGAAGACAGAGCTAGGGCTAAGGCCAGCCGCTAGCCTCTAGGCTCCGCCGCTCTGGCTAGAGCCACCTCGGCACCACCCCTCAAGGCTCAACTGAGCATGCTGGTTAGTCCACCGACATAAAGGATCCTCTCTGCGGGCACCCACCTGCTTCAGCCACGACCTCAGTCCGATCATCATCAAGCCGCCAACCTGCTTCAGTGGAATCAACCCCTCAGTAGGCAGCAGCCCAACGACCCCATCCCAGCATCGCCCCCTCAGCCGTTGAGCCGTCCCCGAGCAGGTCGTTGACGCAAAGCTCTCGTCAGCCGCAAGCCCTCATTAGGCATCAGCCCCGAGCAGGTCGTTACAGAAATCAACTGGTCTGCACGTGCTCACCTGTCCTTGACAGATAGTAGGAAAGTGTGATGGCCTTCCATGGCCTGCTCCTCCGTCCATGCGCTGGTGTCACCGCCGTCGATGCTCCCCCGCAAGTGGACGATATAAGTCTGCACATAGATATGCATCACATACATACGCTGTGAAGGCTCAAGATTCAAATGTCCACCTTTTGCTCTTTCAAACCAACCTGCTTCCCTCCACGAGACGAGCTGCCGCCGGACGTCGGCACCCCATTCACGGCCGCAACAAACAGCAACTGAAGGATAGCGCTTGTGGCGGCGACCAGCACTGCATACAACATTGGGTTTCCAACTGGGACCATCCTGCTTCTCCTTCTTAATCTCACCATGTCTACACGGCTACACAAAGCCTGTTTGCTTGCTAGCTAGCTAGATACACCCTGTTTCCTCTCTACTACTGCCTCACTGCTACACCCACTCCGGAGGGGAACACCCGCCACCCTCTAAACCCAGTGTCGACCCTAGGATCATTGGATTCACCAGCAGGTGCTTTGTACTCTTCCTTATCACGTCATCTTCATTCATTATTGATGTAGTGACAAAGCTTGATGAACAACCATTCATTTTCTACATTAGGCAATGAGCATTTGATTGCTGAAAATTGATGTAACAGCCTTATTGTTATGAATGTTGGCAATAGACAATTGGCCATGATGTATTTTGCTGTGTTGAGCTATCTTTACCAATCTCGTTGATCATTTAATAATATTTCATTCTACTGTTGGTGAATTTCTTAATGTTTAACTTTCATATTTGATGGTATTTAATTTTGTGAAGTTGCTAGTTGATTATTGAGTGGTATTGTGTGATATGTTGAAATATTCTTAGTCTCCAAATCGATGATGTGGATAATATTGTTCGTTTTACTGGGTTGTTTATAGAACACAACTCATACATTGAATGGTTTCTCTGTGTTCTATTGGGTTTTTTCTAGTGCTTAAACTATATATGATATGCTTTTTTAATAAAGATTTTGGGACAAAAGTAGGTACTTGAATGGTTTTTAAGTGCACAAAGCCTCCCAAAACAACAGCTTTGTGTTACTCTAGCAGCTTACATGTTGGAAATTTCGAACGTTGTTCTAGTGATTAAACCATATATGTGTATGATATGATTTTTCTAATAAAGATTTTGGCCCAAAAGTAGGTACTTGAATGATTTTAAGTCCACAAAGCCCCCCAAAACAACAGCTTTGTGTTACTCTAGCAGCTTATATGCTGAAAATTTCGAACTTCAGTAAATGTATACATTAATTTGGGCTTAAAAATAGGTCCAACTATCAATTTTAATACTTTAAAAAAAATTGCATAGAACCGTATACCCTTGGAACCGCACCGTGTACCCACATTATATGCGGTTCCAGGTGCGGGTCTGGTTACTGAGACATGCGGGTCTGGACCCGTACCCGTATCCGCAAAAACAATTGGGTACGATTTTGGGTATGGTCATACCTGCACCGTACCCGCACTATTTACACCCCTAATCAACTGGTGGCACCCAACTGACCTATCAGGAGGTGAGCTGATCAGTCATTAGATGAGTTGATCAACCCAGAACGGCAACAACACATGACTTCATCTTGTACAGGTTGCTGCATATGATGTAGACCTAGATGACTGTAATTCATTGTGGCTCAGGGAATTACAATAGGATGGCCATAATCATCACTTTATCACTTCACATGTTTTCTTGTGGGATATAGCATGTATATGATACATACTATTATTATGGTGATTGGATATGTATATGTATATAAAAACCAAACCCCTTAATAAATATTAAATTTTAGATGCCTTCCAAAAGTAGAACATATGAAAACTTGATTGACTAAGTGTGGGCACACCCTAGCGTGGTACACCGTCTATCTCACAGATGTGTGTTGGTGAATATGTGGGTCTCCCCTAGTAGGGTGCATATTCACTGTGTTGGCTTTTAGGTCAGACTTAACAAGGTGACCTTGATCAAATCAAGCACCTTAGGGCATGGAGGTGATCATGGCAAGGAGTTGTGCATGACATCTTTCAAGAGTTGCATAGGATGCAATTGGCAAAAGTTGCCTACCTGAAAGAATCTAGTTGTGGATGACAGCCCTAGCTGATCCATGACTCAGAGGAAATCAGAATCTTGTCCCACTAGAAGGTTGTACGCTCCAATCTTCTGAATTGATGGTGAGGGCTATCAATTTGATCAAAATAGTGGGAGAGGTAACTAATTAAAGGCCTAATTAAATATCGTCAAACTTTATTCAAATCAAATCAAATCAAGAATGAGTTTTTGAAAAAATGCAAATGTTTTCTCTTATAGAATAAAATGGAAAACAAATCATCTTTTAAATTAGGAAAATTAATTGAGATAAATTTCCATAACTGGTTAAGGACTATAAGAAGTGTTCTGCATAATCCTAAGATACCAGTGACCTTAGAATCCACTCTATGTACGCTTAAGGTATTGTTTGAGGCTGATAAGAAGAAGAATAGTTCCATGATAGTGATCAATGGAATGTAATCCAAGGACAAAGTCAAGGGAGAGAAGGGTTCTCTCGCCAAGCTGAAATCCATGTCTTCTGTGCTCAAAACATGGAGAGGATTGAAGAAATCACGGAAGATGAAGAAAGAGATAGAGATCTCTACTTCAGGTGTATATGTGATAGATATTAACTTTACTACTTCTTCATCATGGGTACTTGATACCATATGTGGATCACACATTTTTTCAAATGTGAAGGATCTAACAAGAAGTAGGCCTTTAGGGAAAGGCGAGGTTGAACTACGTGTTGCTAATGGGGAAAGAGTTTCCTCCAGTTCCATAGGAATATATGAGTTATCTCTACCTAGTGGGCTGATAATAGAGTTACATAACTTCTATTACATACCTGATATAAATAGGAATATCATTTCTGTATCTTATTTGGATAAGGATGGATTTGGATTTCTTATTAACAATGGAAAGTGTTCCATTTCTAAAGATGGGATTTTTTATGGTAGTTCCCTAATGTCCTATTGTCTATACTTGATAGATCTACAGATAAGTGTATACAACATAAACACCAAATCACAAAAACTCAATGACTCAAACAAAACATACATTTGGCATTGTCGTCTAGAGCACATAAATGGGAATCACATATCTAGACTCCATAAGGATGGTTATCTGGACTCTTTTGATTATGAATCAATAGAGACATGTGAATCTTGTTTGTTGGGAAAGATGACCAAGGCTCCCTTTTCAAGAAAAGGTGAGAGAGCCATTGATCTATTAGGAATCATACATACTGATGTATGTGGGCCTTTTAGAACAAGTGCTAGAGGTGGGTATCAATACCTCATTACCTTTACTGATGACTTCAGTAGGTATGGCTATGTTTACCTAATGAAACATAAGTCTGAAACTCTTGAAAGGTTCAACGAATTCATGAATGAAGTACATAACCAACTTGGTAAAAGTATTAAGGCACTTCGATCCGATCGAGGTGGAAAATACTTAAGCCATGAGTTTATGGACCTTCTGAGAGACCATGGTATTATATCACAATGGAATCCACCTGGAACACCACATCATAATGGTGTATCAAAAAGAAGGAATCGCACATTATTGGATATGGTGTGATCTATGATGAGTTTTTTCATCTTCCAACTTTCTTCTGGGGTCATTCTCTTCAAACCGCCATGTTTACACTTAACCGCATACCATCTAAATCGGTTCAAAAGACACCATATGAGATATGGCATGGAAAGCGTCCCGATGTGTCTTTTATGAAGATTTGGGGATTTGAAGCTTATGTCAAGAAAATGTTTCCTGATAATATTGGACCTAAATCTGATAAGTGTTATTTTGTTGGATATCCCAAAGAGACAAGGGGATACTACTTATACCACCCAACTGACAACAAAGTGATTGTTGCCAGGAATGTTGTGTTCCTAGAAAAGGAATTTATTTCCAAAGGAAGCAGTGGGAGGAAAGTCCAACTCAAAGAGGTTCAATTCCAACAAGAAAACATTGAACTAATGGATGTACAAGAGGAACATAGAGATTCACAAGTGGTTGTGGAATCTCAGTCTTCTCAAGTAACACATGGACCTCGTAGATCTGGTAGGACATGCCTTGAACCTGAGAGATTTGGATATCTTGTGACTCAGGAAGGCAGTGAGTTGGTCATAGATGATGAGCCAACTACCTATCTAGAATCCATGGAGGGACCAGATTCTGAGAAATGGCTTGAGGCCATGAGATTTGAGATGGAATCCATGTATACCAACAAGGTATGGACCTTGGTGGAACCACCTGAAGGGGTAAAACCCATAGGGTGCAAATGGGTCTTCAAGAAAAAGACCGACATGGATGGAAATGTGCAAACTTATAAAGGCAGATTGGTTGCAAAGGGTTTCATACAAGTTCAAGGTGTTGACTATGATGAAACCTTTTCACCAATTTCCATGATTAAGTCCATTAGGATCATGCTTGCTATTGCAGCCTACTATGACTATGAGATTTGGCAGATGGATGTAAAAATCGCATTCCTTAATGAGAATCTTATTGAGGATGTATACATGACACAACCTAAAGGTTTTATAAATTCAAAGGATGCAAATAAAGTCTATAAGCTAAAAAGGTCAATCTATGGATTGCAGCAAGCATCTCGGAGCTGGAATCTTTTATTTGACGAAGCATTCAAAGAGTTTGGCTTTAGTCAAAATGAAGATGAACCTTGTGTGTACAAGAAGGTTAGTGGGATCATGACTACATTCCTCATATTGTATGTAGATGACATATTGTTGATGAGGAATGACATCTCTACCTTATAGAAGGTAAAGACATGGCTTGGAAATACATTCTCAATGAAGGACTTAGCAGAAGCAACTTATATCTTAGGAATCAATATCTATAGAGATATATCTAGAAGGCTTCTTAGACTAAGTCATAGCACATACATTGACAAAGCGCTGAAGTGGTTCATCATGGAGAACTCAAAGAGAGGAAACATACCCATGGTGCATGGAGTTACCATCTTTAGAGCTCAATGTCCCCGATCTTGGGAAGAGAGGGAGCATATGAATGGGATTATGTATGCATCAGCCATTCGATCCATCATGTACGCAATGTTGTGCACCCGTCCCGATGTCTCGTATGCACTTAGCATGACGAGCAGGTACCAATCAGATCCCAGAGATGCTCACTGGACAGCTGTGAAGAACATCCTGAAGTACTTGAGAAGGACTAAGGATTAGTTCCTCATTTATGGTGGTGAGGAAGAGTTGGTGGTAAAGGGTTACACCGATGCGAGCTTCCAAACCGATAAAGATGACTACAGATCACAATTAGGATTTGTGTTTTGCCTTAACAATGGAGTTGTAAGCTGGAAGAGTTCTAAACAAGAGACAGTTACATATTCTACTATAGAGGCCAAGTATATTGTTGCATCCCATGTAGCAAAGGAGGCTATGTGGATCAAGAAGTCCATCTCTGAAGTTGGGGTGGTTCCTAGCAGTTGTGATGCAATTGAGCTATATTGTGAAAATAATGGAGCTATTGCTCAAGCCAAAGAACCCATATCACATATGCGGTCCAAGCACATACTGAAGCACTTCCATCTCATTTGAGAGATCGGACGACAAGGAGATGTGAAGATTTGTAGAGTACCAACTGAAGACAATATTGTTGATCCCCTGACGAAGGCAATTTCATAGCAGAAGCATGACAGTCATGCTAGGTCACAAGGGTTGATGTTCATGGGTGATTGCCTCTAAGTGCAAGTGGGAGTCTGTTGGTTTGTATGCCCATAGAGCAAGTCATATGATGATTGTAATGGGATACTTTTTAAATGATTTGAATAATAGTAAAGGCAATTTTCATTTATATGTTTTAACTATTTTGAGATAATAGTATAACATGATAGATGTCTAAAGAATCATTTTACTCAATGACGTATGCCTTCGGGTTAAGGACCTGAATGATGAGATCATACATATGTTAAAAGTATACTTTCTTGTTTTGTCCCTAGTTAGTTGTTATTATGGAAATAACCATAGACATTACTAACACAAAAGACTATATTGTGTGTCGGTTAATGATAGAATCTCATTGGTCATGATATAGGATATCAAACCAAGCACATAGATACATGTTAGAGAACAATGTATCAGACATACCCACCATAAGAGTGATGCATGGAAACCATGCTTGGCTAGTCGGGATCTACTCCTATAGTATTGGTGGTGACTTTGGTTCTTAGACCTGAAATCACTGCACTCATCACATGTCATTGGGTATACTTTGACATCATCAAATACAGTCCAAAAATAAGGATTGTTATAAAGGTGATGATTGTGTGATTTTGACACATTGGGTTTTGACTGTGAGTGATAGATATGAGATTTGTCCTTCCTAAGGGAGTATGATATCCTTTCCACTTGATGAGTGAGACTGAGAAAAGCATGTCCATGCGCATGTGAGTCAATGTGTGACATTGAGCTTACATATATCTTAGACAGTCTACTTTGGATCAAGAAATGTAGATTGAACATTTGTAGAGGATGGCATATCCTTGCCTCAACTTCAATCTGGATATCATTGACAAAGGAACTATACTTTCACTTTAACACCAATTACATATTGTAGGGTTAAAAGTTGTTCTCCAACTCTCCTTTTCACTTGGGTAGCACTAATGTGTGACTAGGCACCTCTCTTTGCTTGTGAAGTCATAAGTGGTTATGGACTTTCACTGCCAATGTGAAATGGGACCTATAGGGTCACACACATAGGATTAACCTAGAATAGGAGTTTATCCACAAATAATGTTTATATTGATTACTAAAGTGTTTAAGTACTCAATTAAATATTCAATCAATTGACTTGACTCAGAATCATAGTGCTCAAGTGTTGAACCAACTGATTAGAGTGTCAGATTGATTGAAAATTGCATGACTGATTTCTACACAACTTGGACCACCAACTGACCGGTTCACTTGGTGAAAAGATCGAATAATGGTCAGTGAGATGACCGGTTCACCTTGATGAATTGATTAGTTCAGCTAGACTACATGAGTGAGGTAGGGTTGTCCCAGTTTGTGAGAAAAGGTTTTCATTTCACTTGTACAATTTGATTGGGACACGAATTGGTCTTTGGATTAATTCGAAACGAAAAAGAAAAGTCAATTGGAGGCTGGTTTGGGAAGTGAAACGACCGGTTCACTTGGTGAACCGATCAACTCACTAGCCCAAATGACCGGTTTGTTTGTGAAACAATCGGTTCACCTTCCATAATGCAATCAATTTGTGGAAATGTCAGACCCTTCTACTCCTGCACAAATTGGGAACCCTGGCCCAGCCCTGTGCTATAAATAGAGGGGTACAGGGGGCTACCTAGATAGCACAACTCAGAACATCAATTTCTTTTTAAAGTTGTCCTCTCTGGTTCTGGTAACCGAGATGGCCCAAGCAAGTGCTACCTGACTAGGGAGGCACAATGAGGGAAAGATAATTACAGGATGACAACTGGTGGTGGGAGAGTGTGTTGGTGACTAGTACGCCGACGGAAGGGGATGACTCCTTCTAGTGTCCTGTGGGATAGGACGACTAGAGTTCTCAGTGGTCCGTGTGGACTATCTGTAGAGGCGGGAGGTTTCTGCCGCTCAGGACGATGATAGTCAACCACAATCCGGGTGGATACCGGGAGCTACACAGACACTGTCCAAGACTAGGAGGTTGAAGACCGCACTAGTTGTGATGTATTGTCACTGAGCAAGCCTCAGGACCAGGTACACCTCACTAAAACCATCCTTCCTATTTCATAGTCGTTGATGCGATCTTTTATTTTATGGGTTTGTGGTGAGAAACTTTTTGTTTTCACTTCCTTCTCTATCCCACAAAACCCAATAGGAAGATCCTAGAATATCAACCTCTTTTTAAATAAATTTTTTTTACATGTGGGAGTATTACATGGCCTCTTACCAAAATGATTTACAATGTTCTTTACTCTTGCATAAACAGAATCTCCTAACATAGATTTAGGGGCACTCCATTCCTAAGTTGAACCATTGCATGTTTTGTGAAACTTCTAGTAAGGATGCACCTTTGGCAAAAAACTTTGATGACCAAGATATATAGTCTTACCACCATGTTTTAGTCTGATATAATCTGTATTTGCCTCATATATAGGACATGCCTTGGTTCCTTTAACGTTGTAGCCTAACAAGTTCCCATAAGCAAGAAAGACAATTATAGTACAAAATTGAATAGCACATAAATTAAACATCAACAAAGCATCATAAGTCATCACACCTTGTCCCCATAGTTTGTTTAGGACATCAATCAGAGGTTCATTATAAACATCAATGTCATTGACATGTTGTTTGGGGCTCGATATCAATACCAACATTACATATTTATTCTTCATACACAACTACTGAGGAAGATGGTATACAACAATCATGATAGGCCAAGTGCTATGTTGGTTGCTTAATGATCCATATGGATTCATATTGTCATACAGAGTCCAAGTCTTATATTACTGGCTTCAGTGCCAATAGGATACTATAAATCATTCTTCTTCAATTGTGGGGAATCAGATACATATTGTAGCATAGAATTGTTGTTTTTCTTTACCTCTACATGCCAAGATAAATTTTATGCATCCACGGTATTAGAAAATAAGCACTAAAACCGTGGTATTATAGGAAGATTCCACATCACCTTGTCATGAGACTCAATTTTTTGTCTTACCCGATGTTTCCCTTTTGTACCTAGACACCCACATTTTGAACATTCTTTAAGATCGATATAGTCCTTTTAAAATAGCACACAATCATTTAGGCATGTATGTATCTTCTTAGACTCCATTCTCATTGGGCACAATGCCTTTTTTTGTTTTGTATGCTGAGATAGGAAGCTTGTTGCCTTTAGGGAGAATTTATTTTCTACAAGGACAACAGAGAAGTGAAGATTTTGTCAATCCATCTATTGTTATCCTTGAGAGTATACAATCTAAACATAGAGATCAACTTTGAAAACTTAGTACAACCTAATTATAATATTTTATCATCTTCATGCTTGAAAGTTTCTAAATAAGGGAGGTGGGTATCTAACATTTACCCTGTAACTATCTAGCATCACATCAATCATGTCTCTTGGATTGGTTTGTTCTCATCAACATCGTCAGCCATTTTTTCTTTGACACAACTACCATTACTGACATTTGCTAATCTCATACCAGGAATCTCTCCATGCCAGTCCCATTTTGTACACCCCTATATAATCCCATTGCACATGGCATGATCTTTAATCATGTCAACATTGTTAACTTTCAGGTTGTTACTACAATTCCTACAGGGGCAATAAAACCTATCTCTTGGTTGTTTTCTATGTTCCACTACAAATGTTACAAACTCATTGAGACCATTAATATACTTCACAGTGCAATGATTTGGTTTAAACATACATGATCGATCAATTTCTATCATATGGGAGACAAGTATCTCGTCCAAGACTAGCTAGTAAGTTAATTTTAGAAAAAAATAATGTTTGAATTGAGCCCTAATCATCTAGTAGCATTCACACTCATGAATGCATACCACCTATCCTATTCCTGAGCACTTCATCTCACTAGTAAGTGTATAATATGTGTTTGATTTCAATAAATTTCGGTAGCATTTCCCGACAGTTCTCTAAGTACACCGATATAGATGGGCAAATACCCACCTACATATATAGCCAGAGAACAAAAGGGGAAATGTTTTCGAAATTTATTGAAATCAAACTCATGTTATACACTTACATCCTTAGTGAGATGGCATGCTAAAAAATAGTCCCAAATTGGGAGTTATCTAGGTTTACTCCTAATTAGTAAATCTCGGATGGGTTTCCAGGCCAACGACATGATTCTAAAATCAGAGTTTAGAATTTTCTAATTTTATATCTCATTTATGCATTTTATGGTTTACAATTCATCACAATATCATTACAGCACTTGCCAACTAGCTCAGTTGGTCAAGCCTGATGCTTGTGAAGCGTAGGTTGTGGGATCAAATCTCAGTGAATCATGTTGGGGCACTACACGAAGGGATAAAGGTCCTCGACGTACGGTGTTGATTGTTCTCTCTCTCTCTTGGTACCTTGGATGGGGTGAAATTCCCCACTATCCATAAAAATAGTATCATTACAATTTTCTTACAATCTAACTACGGTTAGAAATAACTTTAGGGTTTAGAATTCATCAAAATCTAATTAAATCTAGGGCATTAGGGTATTAGGGTTTACAAGGAAATTTCAATTCTAGTTAGATAGATAGTTACATATATGCATTTTCATCACAATCATACAATTCATCACAATCTAATTAAATCTAGGTCAACATCATATTAGGATTTATACATAATTTTCAATTCTAATCAAATATATTGTTACATATATGCATTTTCATCACAATCATACAATTCATATTGGCCACATTATCCCCTAATTTTAATCATCACATCATTATAGATAGAAAACCCTAATTTGGGCATTCAAAAGTTGATAGGGTAGAAATTTGAATGATGTGTCTTCCGGAACAATGACTGTGCGATCCAAAGTTATCATGAATCATCAAATCAACAGGAAGATATTAGCTTTAGAATTACTATGGTTATCCAAATAGCAGTTACCATCAAACAAACTATAACTGATTCAATGAACCATCTGCAATTCATGGCTTAAATATTCAATGTGCAAAAGAAGTAGAAAAAGATCTACCTCAAGAGATGGAAGAGAGAGCAGTAGAAGAGTCCTCAGGTTGGAGCAACGACAATGGAGAAGTATCTAGAAGCGACGAGGACAAGAAGCAAAATTAGTAGAGGCAGCAAGGAGAAATAGTGAGGAGGAGAATCAAAACTAGTAGAGGTGAGGAGGAGTAGTTGTGGCATCGGCAGAGGCAGGCTTGAAGCAGCACCAATTGGAGGAGGAGCACCAACTATAGGAGGAGTGACGTCTGTGTTGAGGGCATTGGAGGAATGGACCAGTAGCAACATCAATGGAAGGAGGAAGAGCAATATTCTAGAGAAATGTGGGTAAGGGAAAGAGGGGAAAAAGGTTTCTCACTAAGTTTAAGTAAGACCTTCCCCATCAGCTATATATAAAACCATCAAGACAGAGTGTAGGTTGTTGGTTATAGAAAAACAATCATTGCCTAAAAGACAACTTTGTCACCGGTTGTCTATAGTAAACTGACACCTAAACCCGCAACCCAACGATACATATGTTGGCAGTTATGGTTAGGACAACTGACAAGAAACACTAAGTGAAGTTGGAAATTTTCATGGGACAAATGGTGCATACATATTTCTTGTCAGTCATTGAAGATACAACCAACTAGAAACATCATTTGGGGGTGGAGAAATTTCTACTGTAACATGACGTGTACATCTATTTATAGCATCAGATATTAGAAAAAGAACTGACGATACAGGATTTTTAGAGGCAAACAAAATAGCACACAAAATTTTTTCACAGAGTTCTATTTTTGTGGGTAATATATCACGTCAGTTTCTTTGAGAAGTTACCAACAATAAAAAAATGCAGTCCATGTTTTCTCAGCTGGTAAAGTTGCAGTTGTTGTCTTTAATAAATTGACGCTAAAGATAATCCATCCATTTCTCTTGAAAAAAGACCGATGTGATATGTCATAACTGTAGTCGTATATTCATAAAAATTTATTTAATTCTTCATCTGGGGACTGGATACCAGATGTAGATCTCACATTTGTTCAAATGTGCAAGATCTTAAAAGAAGTAAACATTTAAAGAAAGGTGAGGGGGGATTGTGTGTTGCAAATGGAGCAAGGCCACTACAGTTGGAACCTAAAATTTATCTCTATCCACTAGATTTCTAATAGAGTTAGAAAATTGCTATCATGTACTTTTCATTAATACAAACATCATATTTTTATCTTGTTTGTATAAGAGTGAAATTGAATTTCATATAAGAACGGTTGATGTTTTATTTTAAGAGATGAGATCTTTTATGGAAGTGCCTCTATGTCCTATGGTTTATACTTGTTAGATCTAAAGACAATCATATATAATGCAAATACCAAAAGACTAAAACTTGATAACTCAACCAAACATATATTCAACATTGTCGTCTAGGGCACTTCAAAGTGAAACACATTCCCAAACTCCATAAAGATAGTTATCTGGACTCTTTTGATTTTGAATCAATAGAGACATGTGGGTCTTGTTTAGTGGGAAATATGAAAAAGGCTCCTTTCACTTAAATAGTAGAGAGTGAGTGATCTATTGGGACATGTACATATTTATGTATGTGGACCCTTAATAACAAAAGCTAGAGTTGGTTACCAATAATTCAATACATTTACTAATGATTTCAATAGATATGGTTATGTGTACAAGTTTGAATCCCTTGAAAAGTTCAAGGAATTTATGAACTGAGTATAGAACCAACTTTGTAAAAGTATTAAAATACATTGATCCAATCGAGGTGGAGAATACTTAAGACAAGAGTTTGAGAACCTTCTACAAGACCGTGGTATTGTATCACAATGGACTCCATCTAGAACTACACAACATAATGGTATATTAGGAAGAAGGAATCATACCTTACCAGACATGGTATGATCAACGATGAGTTTTTCTAATTTTCCGACTTCCTTTTGTGGATATGATTTAGAAACGGAAATGTTTACACTTAATTGTGTACCCTCTAAATTAGTTCAAAAGGCGCCATATGAGTTATGGACTAGGAAGTGGCCCAATGTGTATTTCATGAAGACTTGGGGATGTGAAACTCATGTGAGGAAAATGTTTCTTGAAAATCTTGGCCCTAGATCGATAAATGTTATTTTATTGGATATACTAAGGAAACTAAGGGATATTACTTGTATAACCCATCTGAAAAAAAAGTAGTTGTTTCTAGGGATGTTGTTTTCTTTGAAAAGGAAATTATTTCCAAGGGAACCCATCAGAGAAAAGTAGAACTCAAAGAGGTTCAAGACCGAAAAGGAAACATTAAACCTATAGAGATATAGAAGGAACAACTAGAGTCACAAAATATTGTGGAATCACAAGTTCCTCATGTAACATAGGAACCTTGCACATCTAATAGGACACACCTTGAGCCTAAAAGACTTGGTTATCTTGTGACTCAAGAAGGCGGTGAGTTGATCATATATGATGACCAACAACCTACCTAGAAGTTGTCGAGGGACCAAAGTATGAGAAATGTCTTGAAGACATGAGATCTAAGACGGAATCCATGTAAACAAAAAAAGGTATGGACCTTGATGGATCCAATTGAAGGGGTAAAACCCATAGGGAGAAAATAAGTCCCCAAGGAGAAGACCGATATGGATGCTAATGTAAAAATATATACATGCCTATTGGTTTCAAAGGGTTTCAGACAAGTTTAAGATGTTGACTATGATGAGACATTTTTTCTAGTTTCCATGGTTAAGTCCATGAGGATCATGTTTGCCATTATAACTTACTATGACTATGAGATATGGCATATGGATGTTAAGACCATTTTCATTAATGAGAATCTTCTTGAGGATGTGCACATGACAGAACATGAAGGTTTTAAAGTTCTAAATAATAAAAATAAAGAATTTAAGCTACAAAGGTCAATCTATGGGCTGAAGAAAGTATCTCAAAGCAAGAATATTCTATTTGATGAAACAATCAAAGAGTTTGGCTTCAGTCAATAAAATGAACCTTGTGTTTACAAGAAGGTTAGTGCAAGCATAATTGTATTTCTCATATTGTATGTAGATGACATACTATTGATGGGAACTGACATTCCTACCCTACAAACGGTAAAAACATGGCTAAGAAATACCTTCTCTATAAAGGATTTAGGTGAAGCATCCTATGTCTTAGGAATTAAGATCTATAGAGATAGATCTAAAAGGCTTCTTGTCCTAATCCAGAGTATATACATTGACAAAGTGTTGAAGAGGTTCAACATGCATGACTCAAGGAGAGGAAATTTTCCCATGTCCCATGGAATTTGTCTCTTTAAAGCTAAATTCCATAGAGTAAGATGCCATATGCATCCGCTACTTGATCTATCATGTATGCAATGTTATGTACTCGTGTATATGTCTCATGTCCCTCGAGAATGATGATAAAATGTCAGTTAAATTCTGATGAAAGTCACTAGACTATTGTAAAAAACATCCTTAAGTACTTGAGAAGGACTAAGGATTAGTTCCTTATTTGTGGTGGTACGGAAGAGTTGGGTGTAAAGGGTTACACTAATGCGAGCTTCCAAACTAGGAAAAATGATTATCAATCACAATCCAGATTTGTGTTTTGCCTTAAAAATAGAGATGTGAGTTGGAAAAGTTACAAGTAAGAGCCAGTTGTTGATTCTATAATATAATTCGAGTACACTACTTCCTCAAGTGCATCAAAGGAAGTTGTTTGGATCATGAAGTTCATCATTGAACTTAGGGTGGTCCCAAGCATCGACGATGTAGTAGAGTTGTATTGTGACAATAATGGAGATATTGCAAAAGCTAAGGAACCCAAATTGCATCATCTTCCCAAACACATACCACAGTGGTTCCATCTCATACGAGAGATTTTACAACAAGGATATGTGAAGATTTACAAAGTACCAACTGAAAGCAATGTTGTTGACCTGCTACTCAAAGTACTTTTGTAGAAGAAACATGATGGTCATATTAGATCACATGGGATCAAATTCATAGTTGATTGGCTCTAACTGCAAGTGGGAGTCTATTGGTACATATGCCCAGGAAGCAGACAAATGATGATTGTAATGTGGCGTCATGCATTTGATTTGATAATAGTATAAGAAATTCCACCTATTGCGTTTTGTTCAGTTAAGAGATAATGATATAACATGATAGATGTCTAAAGAATGATGCTACTTGATGACATATTTCTTCAGGTTGAGGACTTAAATAATGAGATCATATGTATGATAAGAGTTCATACATGCTTGTTATGTCCCTGGTCGAATATTATTGTGGAAGCAAAATAGACAACAATAATACATAAGACTAGAATGTGTATTGTCTGAAGATAGAATCTCATTAGTCATGATATATGATATTAAGACAAACACATATGTACTTGTTAGAAAAACGTTTACCAGACAGACCCACCTTGAGAATGATACATGGAATTATTGAATGGTAGTCATAATCAGTTCTCAAAGTTATAATGATGATTGTGGTTCTTAGACATAAATTCACTACATTCATCACATGTCGTTAGATGAACTTTGACACCATCAACCATAACCTTCAATAAGGGTTTCCATAAAGGTGGTGCTCGGGTACATTGTGACATGTGGGGATTGACTTTCAGTGATGTAGATAGGATTTGTTCCTCCTATTGGAGTTGATATCCTGACCACTTGATAAGTGAGACTGGGAAATACATGGTCATGCTAATGTGAGTCAATATATGATATTGAGCTCATATGTATCTCAGTAGTCTACTGTAGTTCAAGAAGCATAGATTGAGTATTAAGATTGTAACATCCCTGACCTGGGTTATGAACTAACCCTAGGTGTTTTGCCTAAATGTGTAATAAAATCCTTGTGATTATCTTGTGGCATGTAATTAAGTTCCTAAGGAACATATATTCCTTTTTCTGTCCCTTTTGAATAATGTTGTAATATTATTTTGTAATACAGAGACCTTGTGCAAATTACCCAGTTAAGGGGTTAACTTGCAAAATTGCACATGTTAAGATGTTCTTTTGATAATGAGACATCATATGAGTAAATATGATGAGACATGATGGATTTCCCAAGCTTGGGCATCTAGATGCAACTTGTGGAATAATCCTTATGCTTAAAAACCCTAATTTGGATTAAAGTGCAATTTACCCAAATGTGGGGTGCAAATTATAAAATACACCATCTTGAACATCTTTTATGACTTTTGACATCATTTAAACTAATAATGATGAAGGGGGCACTTCCTTTGAATAATCATATAATAAGGAACACCTTTGTAATTAAATCATCAAGATGTAAGTAAGGAGACCCTTATGTACATATGTACCTTAGTGATAAGTTGACCTTCCTTGCCTTTAGTTCTTGGTTTTAGAAGGAGTTTTACCTTAGAAAATAAGAGAAGGGACGTGCCAAAAAGAAAGGAAGGACCTAGTTGTGAAAAGGAGGAGTAAGTTGTCCTTATGATGAAAATAACCCCAAAGGTACTTATACCCTTTCCTTTGCAATCAAAGGCAACGTTTTCCTTTCACTCTTCACTTATCTATTGCTGTGGCCGACTAAGGAAGGAGCTCTGGAGCTCAGGGAAATGACCAACCTGTTCTAAGGTAAGAGAACACCACCTTCTAGCTTAGATTCATGGAGGAAATCATATTACAAGGTTGAATTGCTAGTTTTCTTACTTAGGTTCCTTGTTATAGCCGACCATCCCCATCTTTTCCTTGGAGAAACACCCTTGGCCGACCTGTGGAGCTCAAGACACCATTAAAGACTTGAAGCTTGGAAGCTTGGAGCTCAAGGAACGACCTTAAGGCGGGTTTTATAATTCTAAACCTTTTTGCTTTGTTATGCATACTTTTATTCGTGCAATTAATAGTTAGTTCTTCTTCTTCCCCATCCTTCTTTGCACCCTTGCAAGATTTTTCGTGAAGAACAGACCTTGGTTTCAAGGTTGAAGACAAAGGGCGTTAATACCTATGTTGGTCCTTATCCAACTTTACTAAACGATCTTGGACCAATAGGTCAAACGATCTCACACTCGTTTCAATCCAAACGGGTTCAATAGGTCGGTTTGGCCAAACGGGTTCCAACCCATTTGAGGGCGTTGACCAAGCATTGACCATTTGGGATTTTCTGTTCACAATTATGTAGGCTAATGACCCACCAAATTTGAGGGGTTAACTCCAAAGGAATCGTAGGTTGAAGGCCAATCAATTAGGTAATAGAATTGAATTAAGTACTGATTTTCCAAACTAATTAACTTGAACGTTTGGGCAAACGGGTTCCAACCCGTTTGAGTGAGTTGACCAAGCATTTACCGTTTGGGATACCTGTTCATAATATATTGAATTTCATTTCTACCAAGAATAATGATCTAATTCCTAACCAATTAAGAGTTGAAGGCATTTCAACACCCTAACCCTAATCGGGTTAAATTTGTTGTTTTTCATATAAATTTTGATGAGTGTTGGGTTGAAGGACCCAAACGAGTTCAAACCCATTTGGGGGTTCATCCAAACGATCTCACACTCGTTTAATTACACCCCAAGACCGTTTGAAGGTCTAGGGTTAAAGAAATTTGATGGTTTGAGGGTCCAATCACAAGATATTGATAAATTGATGAAAAATGCTGATTTGTAATTTAATTAGGACTCAACCCTTATCAAATCAACTTAATTTTGGTCAAACTTTGGGAAAACGGTCTCAAGATCGTTTGGAGGTCATCCAAACGACCTCAAGACCGTTTGAGCCAAGTTTGGGCCCAATTGGAGGTCAATTAATAGGTTCAACTCTGATTTGAATCATATTATTGAACATTGATGATTAGCCGATTGGAAACCCTAATTGAGTTAGATTTAACCCTAATTGGCTTTCAATTGAGGGTCAAATTGGAGTCCAATTAATTGAGGCTCATCCTAATTGACTCAATTTGTAAGTGATTAACATGGCCTTGGCCAATTAAAGACTTCAACATAGGAAACCCTATTCAAACATAACCTATGTGTCACCTTCTATGTTCATGCGGTTTGGACCCAAGTAAGTTGACACCCGTTTCATCTCAAATGGGTTCACACTCGTTTGATCTCAAACGGGTTCACACTCGTTTGATCTCAAATGGTTTCACACTCGTTTGATCTCAAACGGGTTCACACTCGTTTGATCTCAAACGGGTTCTAACTCGTTTGATCTCAAACGGGTTCACACCCGTTTAGACTCAAGTGGGTCCACACCCATTTAAGATTAAGTGGGTCCACACTCGTTTAAGGCTCAAATGGGTTCTAGGTCGCTTGAGGTTAAACGAGTTCAAGGTCATCTAAGAATCAAATGGGTTGAAGGTTGAAGGTCAAACCCTAAACCAGTTAGAGATTTTCAAGGTTGATTATACTTAATCACTTGAAGGTGTAAATGGTCCAATGATGATCTTATTTAAACCATAATGGTAACTCAAGATATTAAGGGACCAAGTGATTAATGAATTGACCCATGATGATGATCAATGGGTAATTTACCAAAATGCCCCTAAGAGGTTCAATTGAGTGACACCTTGTTTTAATCAAACCCTAATCACATGATAGTGATGAGTTGACTTGTGTTAATCAATGAGGACTTAACCCAATCTAATCTAGAGTGGTGTAATCACTATCTACTAGTTAGAGGAGAGAGAAAGTACCAATTATAATGGAAACTCAAGTAAAATACCTTCAATATACATGAATGTGCAAGTTTGGGTATGATTCACTTACGAGAGATCATGGAAACCCTAATTATGATAATTGATGAATCTTAATCTTATCTGAGGTCTTTAATGATGATGTTTCTCATACATGAGTATGTTATGAGATCATTTCACCATGAGGTGAAAAGTAAACCCTAATTCTAGGGAGATGACATGTAATGTGAATAGTAAACCCTAATTGATGAAAACTAGGGAAACCTAGCTCTTGTATGAGTAGGGAGATACAACTTCTTTAAATGAGTTATTTACTGTTATCAGTTGATTTAACCATGCAGGTTCCTTTATGAGGATGATCATATCCAGGTATGGATGATGATACTATATTCATTGAAAGCATGTTGTTAGCTTTATGAATAGTGATATATCCGGATGCCTTGTTAATAGCATCTTATGAGATTGATGGGCTGTGAGAGCCATGAATACCATCAAGGTCATGCTTTAAGAGATGGCTTGTGATGAGAATATTGAGAAATGATAATTGATGAGAGTTAGGCTTGTTACATTTAGTATTCTTCCTTCATAGCTGCTATGCTAATGATTAATGTTTGAAAACATGTATGATGATAAAAGAATACTGAAATGTACCTAACTAATCAAGTATAATCATACCATGTAGAGCCCTGATCATAGATCCATCATTGTCAGAGACCAAATGATGGTGAAACAGGTTTTCCTAAGGGAACTCCTGGAGCACATACTTTTGAGTATGTGGGGTAAATGGATGTGTAAAACCTTACATCCTAGTGAATGAATTGATGTAGAGGTATCTTAAATCCATCAACCCTTTCACTATGTGTTTATGCCGGGGTGATGTAAGACTAATCTCCCGAGGAAATCTTTTATACCACATCGATGAGAGATAAACAAGAAATCTTTCGATGGCGAAGAGAGTACAGAATGCCACTGTGACTCTAATAGCGAAGTACCAGAATACCCTGGTAAGCTATAGTAGCAGAGACATTAGATGTCCTGCATGTTGATCCTCATACTGACTGACGAAGATGAGGTCATAAGAATCCGGCTCTTTTGATGACCTATGTATGATACTGATGCGAATTAATAGTGATCGGTTGGAGTATGAGCGGTATACCTCATCTCCGCAGGGCATAATGATGTTTGTAAAACATAATCAACCACGTAGCATATCTGCTTAGGTTGAACCACGAAATACATTGGTTGATGATACATTACTTAGGATACATGTTTTTCATTTTCCTTAAATGTTGTTGTTCTAATTGATAACAATCTGCTGCTGATTACCTTAGAACTTTTATTGCCTATGTTATTCTTGGTTGCTATAATAAAGCTTCTGGCGGAGAGTTATAACTCTCGCTGGGACAATTATTTAAAATTGTCTCACCCCGTAGATTTCTACCTTTAGGTGGACGTCGAGGTCGAAGGAACCGATCTGTAGGTGGACAGCAGCAACAGTAGAAAATTCAGGAGCAGCAGTGACTTCAGGTGGAAACATTGTGCTGTTTAGTCTTGTAGTTAGAATTGTCTTATGTCGTCTCTGTACACTCAGGTCCTAGGAGTTTGTTGATCTGAGAATTTTGGAATCTTGAGATTTTGTATCATGACGTATATAATCACTCGAGAAGTGATTTATCAGAGATGTAAACAGTTCATCTTATTTTTATAAAAGGAGTTTCAGGTTTTTAAGATCTCATTTTCGAAAAGTTTATAATTTCTCATGATTTTCATTTTCTGCTGTTAAACGAATCGCTTCCGCTATGTTTATCTTGTGTTTTGGAGATCAGAGCCCACAAAGATAATGATGATTCCATGCCTCACATTCATTGGATATTAGTGATAAAGGAACTATACAGTCATGGTAACAATGGTCTGGGATGTGGGTTGAAGTTGTTCTCCAACTTTCTAGTTACATGGGTAGCAATGAAGTGTTGCTAGATATCGCTCATTGGTTTTGATGCCATAATCTAGTTATGGATATTCATTGCAAATGTAATTTGAGACATATAGGGTTACACACATATGATTCAATTGGTATAGGAGATTACTCATTGATAGGATTTAACTTGGTTACTAACATATTTAGGTAATCAACTTAACCAATATTGCAGTGTCTAGAGTTGGTTGATTAGAGTGTCAAGTCGATCGATTGGTGTGCCAGTCAATCAACTAAAGTGTCTAGTTGACTAACAAAATGACCAGTAGGACTCAGTCAAGCATCGGTGTTGATGTAATGACATTCATTAATCATCACATTCAAATCCAGTATGTTTGTGAATAGGAAAACAAGTCAATCGACCAACTTGATGTTCTACTTGACCAACTGGCATGCCAATTGACCTACAGGGTGTCCAGTCAATTGACGGTGATTCACAGCAACTGTCAAACCATGAGATATGACCCTTCATATCCCTGGTATTTGTAGAAACCATATCACATCCACTCCAATATAAAAGGGGGGATGTTCAAGGCTCTGAAAACTCTTGTATGACAAGACTCCTCAACTCATAGTTGTGGTAACGTGAGATCTAAAGGTATCTTACCCATAAGAAGGAGAGACCAACATAGGGAGAAAAGTCAAAATTGGCACACTGACAACACAAAGGGACAAGCCTTCTTGCTAGTTCTAGAAGTGCAATGAGAAGTTTTTGGTGGTCTGCGTGGACTGCGTAGATACATTGTTGTTTCCACTACACTAGGAGTATGTCATCAACCATCATTCATGGTACTACACTAGGAGGGCTCCGTCGACTGCTATCTAGGTGTTACTTGAGAAAGAAGTATAACACTACAAGGATCTTTGTTGGACTTGCTCCAGGACCATGTATATTCCTTGCATCTCCCTTCCCATTTCATAGTTTTTGATGCAATCTTCTGATTATGGGGAATGCGACAAGAAATGCTTGTTTCTACTTCCATCTCTAACGGCATATTTTCCTATAAGAAAAACAACACCACAGACCTTAATAATCCCAATTATGAATCAGAGCATTGACATGATGAAAAAAATTATCTTAAGGAGGATTTATTTGATATGGACTATTTTAAATAAAATAAGTATTTCTATCATACCATATTTTTTAATTTAGTTTTTTGTATTTTAATTTCATATAAATATTTCTTTTCTTTCAATCAATATTTACTTACAATATTTTTCCCAATCATCAACTCAGCTTACTTCTATCTATATGCCATGGATTTTAGTTTAAAAAATACCTTTACCTAAATAGGTTATCATGCCTATATGAATTTCATTCTTACTACAAAGTTCTTGGGGATTCAATTATTAGTATTGCAAAGAATTATTTTGAGGTCACATAGAACGCCCTCTATTGAAATGAAAGTAAATGGGATATTCCATCTAAACTTGTACAACCTGATGTCCATAGTTGTGGGTTTTTTGTGAAACTGACGATGCAATATTGGATAGGGCATATTTCCGAACAATTATTTGTTAAGTGGACTAAACCTTCATTTCTCACAATGCTTCATGTGGAGTTGGAAGCAAAAAAATTATTTGAGGTAATCACCTTCAGAAAAAGAAGTTGTAGACCTTGTCTTCAAGATTGTTCCCTATCCAAACTACAATCACAAAGTAAGAGTATTCTTCTAGTGTAATGAAGAAACAACCCAGGATGATTGCATTAAAACATTTTGTTGTATCATTATTTGTATATAGCCAACAACAATAATTTCTTTTAATAGTGTTTCATTTATTATTTAATCTCCCACCACAATGCATGCATCAAATTATTCATTGAATGTTATTTAATTACATGCAATGAATAATGTACTATGTACAATTCTATAATGTTGGGTCATACATGCAATTCAAAAGGTCGAGAAAGCCATAGCATATTATGATTTAAAAAAAAGAGTATTATATAACATTTTATAACAGAAGGTGTCCAACATTATTTGTAACTATACATTGATGTGGGATCTAGACTTCATACACATCACATACGTGTCACCAAGAGCAATGGGGGATTTTTAGTTAGTCACAATTACCAAAGATGGTGTAATTTCCCCTTAGAGAACCCCACATGAGAACAAATACAACAAAATCACAACAATGAGATGCATAGGAAGTGATGTCACTGTTGGGTGAAGCCATGTACACGTCTTCAAAAATTTCTTTGTTAGTTTCGAAGTTTACAAACCTCAAAGTGTCAAAGATTTCATCATCATCATCATCATCATTGTCATTGTTGTCTTCATCATTAAGTATGGATGACTTGATGTGGAGAGTCGAGGAGGCACCACATGATAGTGTTGATGTTTCCCATACCTCATAAATATTTCCTTTTCCTTTCATATCAGCTCCATGTGCTTTGTCTTCCTTTTCATCTTCTTTACTAGTCTCTTCTAGTTTGGTCTTATCCTCCTCTTTGATGTATGCCTTCGATAGTGCGAGCACATTTTTAATCATGTCTGTGAGGTCTGGGCTTTGTAGCTCTTTCTAAGAGGTCCTTAGATAGGGATTTCCAAATGTAGGTGGTGGGATGATGTCCATACAATCACTACTGAGTTGAGGGGGAAGGGGGAATAGCCACGTCCAGCTTCATCGAATAGTCCCATTAGGGTGTGGTTGTTACCTATGGGAGTTAGTGAGAAGAAGTGTTCCTCCTTCAGCTTTAGGTCTTTGATAAGTTCCCTAGACATATATCAGATGGCCATTAGAGTGCCAAAGCAACAACACATACCTTCGACATTGTGCAACACTAATATAAACCCAACCTGGACCTATCTCTGGATCATGTCTTTGACAAATGTGAGGTAGAAAAACATTCCTTCTCTGGTTCTTTTAAGCTCATATTGAAAACAAAGGTCAGCAGGAAACATTGCTTAGTGGATATTTTGTTTAAGGTTTTGTTGTATGTTTATTCCCATCTCAAGTTTGTTGTCATATAACTCCTTATGAGTGTTTTTACAAGGCTTTTGTCCAGATTGGTTAGGTGGGAAAATGACACACCTGATAAAGATTATGTTTTGGAGTTTGGGCACTATTTAAGATTGATATATCAAATCATCATAAATTGGAGTAGACCAAAGCCATGAAGAAACACTGAAAGGAGTTAAAGAATCAAACCCTCATGTAAATTCCATGACCTACAAAAAACAAAACGAATATCAAAAGATATTGTTAGGAGTCCAAACTTCAGTTGTTGACCTAAGATAGGAAACAACGGTCACAAATATTGGAAAATATTCACAACAACATGTACTATGTAATTTACCTTTTTTCCATTATACAGTTGACTTATCATATCCAATATAGGAAAACAAATTTTGAGATAGTGAACATGATGAATGCCTATATTGGGTAATCTACACGGATATCCAGTGTGAACCACTAATCAAGGACAATTGGTATCAATATGAAAATCTAATAAGAGCCATTTTAGATGTGAATGTTACCAGAATGTACATATTACTTGCAAATATAACATGTCATATCTAATTAAAGATCAGAAAAAGGTGTATACATATAAATGTATGTACATACAAATGGAAAAACTTGTAGCTACAAAATATCAAAATGGGGGTGGGTTCCCCTTAATACGTCTCACAAGACCAAAAAAGAATAATGCAAGTAGGAGATGTTCATATAGTATGGTCGGGACTACGAGATGTCATGTTCACTTATTTCTTAGGTTCGAAGATTTTGTCATTGTTGTCAATTTTTTTGACATTTTCATCTTCATCATCATCATCATCTATGGATGATGCCTGCATGGGAAGAGTTGAGGAGGGGTCATTGGCTACTACTGTTGAAGTTTGCTCCATTTAGTCATATTTCCTTTCTCCCTTTGGATTGTCATCATGTCTGATGTTACTGACTATAAACTCATTTTGATTCAAGGCTATCAAGCCCACACTTTTTAACTCTTCCCACAATGCCATCAAATCGGACCCTCTAAAAATAGGTGGAACAATATCCACATCATCATTGTTGAGACTTTGAGGGAGTTCATAGACACATCCAACTTCATCAAAGTGGTGCATCAGGATTTTGTCACTATCATTGAGAGTATGGGAGAAGCAGTATTTGTCTTCCATCTTCAGGTCTTCCATAAGTTTTTCCCACCCCAGATAGATACCAGATGGTCATTATTGTGCCAAATGAGAAACAACACATACATAGCATTATCCAACGCTAATCTAAACCCGACCTGCTATATGTAGTTCAAGACTTTGGCATGGGGGAGGGAGAAAAAACATAAGTATGTCGGTTCTTTGCAGCTCATACTCAAAGCACAGATTGTTGAGCAACATTGCTCTATCTGGGGAATAGATATTAGGCTTAGGATTTCTCATCCTTCTTATCCACCTAATAGATTACTTGTTCTTATATAGAAATGGCTATGTAGTAATGATGAGGCTCTTGGATAGATTGGTTAGATGGGAAACACATGACCAACTTGTAAAAATTGATTGCTATCATTCAATGAATGTCATTACTGGTGTGCTCCCATTAGGTTACAAAAAAATAAGTTGTTGACCTATAAAAAGAGATAATGGATTATAGTGGTTCCAGAACAATGTTGAACTTTAGGATATACAAATAATTGGTTAATTCTAGTTACTTCAATCTTGTTTACAAAAAACCTTATTGATTTTAACCTATAAAATACATCATTAGTTAACAAAACCCTATTGCCCTATGAAATTAGTAAATGTTGATTCCTATTATTGTAAGATGTCGAGTGTTAGTAATCGTGACTTTTAGAAATCCTAAATATAAGAATAGGAAATTTGTATGCTTGTTCACTCCCTAATAAACATATGATGCACGAATAATCAATAATTCACACTTTTTTACCCTAATGCATAGCTAATGTCTGAACCTAATATATGTGTCTCTTTTATGATATTCATGATAAGTTAGGTGTCATTAGGTTCCATAATCACATGACATATCATAATACACTCATATTGATCCAATAACCTACCCATGACTCAATATGTGAATGACTACAAAAAAATATGTATCCCATTGATCACTAATACACATATAATAACCTAAATATGATTAATAATGATTTAATGTGTATAAGAGTGCATAAAAGGATGTAACGGTATCTAATGTTCTTAATATGTGTCATGGGGTAATAATTAGACTTTTCATATTAATAGAAATTGCTAATGTGCCATTACTTAAGTTAATGTGACATTAATGGACTTAATGGGAAAATGAACTGAATAACCTATTTCTTTTGAGATAATCTAATATAACTATGATGGTGATAATAAGAGGGTAATAGGACTCTGAATCTGATATATTGAGGATAATCACAATATATATCAATAGATAATGTGATAATTGGATTAAACCCTAATTATACTAAAAATCATACTAGATAATATCAAAACCTAAATCTAATATCAAAATTGGATTCTTTAGGTCCTAATTACTCTAGGTATAAATTTTCAACTTAATTGGATAATCCTGATATCTCAATTTAAGTGGAGAAGAAAATTATCTAAATACCAATCCTAATGAGAGTCGGACTTTGGTAAATTTGAATCATGTAGTCGATGTTGATGCCATGATGTTTATTGTCTCAGTTTGGCTATGGTTCCCCTAATTTTTCCATCATGTAATGATTTACTTGACTTCTTGGTGTATAGTTGACATGTCACATGATTCATTATGTTTTCTACCTTTAAGCTCATATCTGAAGGCATGTACATGCTCATCTTTTGATCCAACGATTATGGTTGTTTCTTGTACCTTATGTTCCTTATGTGCCTGGACTCTATAGTTTGAGAGACGTCCACCTCCTTTCTCTCTCAATTTGCATCTATTTCTCTTGTTCCCTCCTCTCCTTCATTTATCAATCTCATCACGTTGCCAATACAGTTCTAACTCCAAAGAGTCCCAACACTGATGGTTCTGGCCCATAAGAGTTTCCCTCCAACTCCACGCTCCCCTGGTCCTTAGTTCCCATCTCCTTTAAAACTCTTGACTGCTCTAGGGCTTATCACCTATAAATATCAACCTTGTTTTATTTGATGCACCCATAGAAACCCTTTGTAGTTGTTCACAGGGAATTGATCGCATCTCCCTTGATCTCTCCAACTCCCATTGCTCCTTGTGGCTTCATCAATGATGGTGACCGGTTGGATGCCTTCCAAGTCATGGAAAACCATCCATAATTGATATATAGAATACATGTTGGATTTTGTTTCCTTTTTTATTGATTTTAAAGTTTTTGTTCCTAAATCTATGCTGAGTTTTCACGCTAAGTGGTGAATCTAGAAATCTATGGTATGGGGGGTTGAGTGACTATGAGCAAGAGAAAATTTTATCTACAAATATAGATGCAAAAATTAATACTTATTTGGAATAAAAATAGACCCACTATAGTTTTCCATTGTCTCCAACATATAAAATAATTTATTTATAAAATAAAGAAAATGTGAAGTCAATGACATAGTATGATTCTCTACATCAAACTAATGCATTTCTTTAGGTATATAAAGTCATAAATGATAAATGATCTGACAATGTCTATTTCAAATTGAATAACTAGAGAATCAACATAATCATTTTGCATCATCACTTGATACTACAAGATATATAAAATTACTCACCATCATCTTTATCTAAATCTCAAGTCCAACCATGTTGGTGTCGGTTATAAAAAGAATACCAATTATAAAGGAAGGAAACAAATTCAACTATTAATGGATCCTACACATGACAATATAATGTGATCATATTCAGTAGATAATATCATATTAGCAGATCCACATACTATTTTCATAAGGGTCTAATCTTATAATATAGAGGATATGAGTTTACTATAGAGGGTAATAAATTTATTTTTAGGTTATGATGCTATTTTGGCATGATGAAACTTCATGAGAAAATAAGAAGAAAAGTCTATTTATAAAGTTGTAATACACATAAATGATGGCAAAGGAAAGTGAGGTATGGAATATTGTATAAAAGAAGAAGATCTATTATTATTTTAAGATTGGAGAAGAGGAGAGGAAAAAAATAATGATATGTTATTTTTAGTTAACTTCCCTTTGCAATGTCACCCATCTATTTCTCTATTTTATTAAAATCATAGATACCTAATTATTTGTCAATTTTTTTATTTCCTTTCTCTTTTTATCTTATGTCAAAATTAAATTCTATATTATTCAATTTTTCTATTTCTTATATAGATATAAAGATTGACATTGACTCCAGAAGTTTATAATAAATTTGGAATCACTGGAATTTTGATGAATATTGGATCTTTATATATATGCAGTTGAGGTTGTCTGAGATACCATGTTCAAACCGATGATATTTGGATATTTTTTTATTTAGATATATTGATTTATTTGTTAAGAGAGTGATGATTGATCAACTTTGAAAGAAAACACTTTAATTAATGATGGTTATTTGTACGTCTTTGTTTATCATGTTTTTATTGGTATGCAATTATAATTAGGTATATTGATTAATTTTACAGATATTTATATTTTGCACTTAAAGTTTCAATACATTGTGAAATTCCAATTAATACATCAACATGATATTTTTACGAAATTCTTATTATGGTTATATTTTTTTATTTTGAGAATACATTAACCTTTAGTCCCAAAGCATCTCCATTTATACTTATGGTGGACGAGTTGCATAATTTGTGACACATTTTTATACAAACTATTAATATCAGTTGATAGTAGAGGGATTGGAGGAAAACCATCAAAATACTATTTCCTAAAACACTAATTAAAGGTATCCGTATAAACATTATACATTTTAGAATATATGAGGGTGGAAGAGATATATTTTTCAAATATATTTATATCAGCCCCTATAATGAATGCATATATAAAGGTGATAGTATTAGTTAAAAAAGAATATAAAAGATCACAGTTTGTAGTATATTAACATATTTTTTCATTATGCAGTGTCATAGATAAATATAATTTCTTTTGTATGGGGGGCTTCAGCCTGGGTAGCCCCCCTGGCTCTGCCCCTTGATTGAGACGGACGCCCAAAGAGTAGTTCAATCTATGAATAATGCTAGTAAGAAGAAAGTTTCAACGAAAGTCAGTAATACATTTCATACATGAGATTATTATGTTTCAGAGAGGCATCAGTAGAGACTTTGATGTTACCTACATAATAAGAGATATATATGACAGCTAATTGGCTATCTAAGGAAGGAAGGACCCTAAGAATTGATAACTGGATAAAAAATAATGAGTTTGAATGATGTTGACTTCCTAAAAAAGTTGAAGAAGGGAATCAGATGAGGTTATTTGATGTTTGTAATTTCAATCTGCAAAACATTTTAATCTAGATTGTTTGTAATTTCATTTCACGGATATTGGGTTTCTCAAAACTATTGCATGTATAGTGGTTGCATAGTAGTATCGATCCTTGCCATCTAGTTATGTCCTTTCTTTCAAATTTTGATGTTGTATGCTTTAAATCTAGGCCAAAAAAATCTAAATAGCATGTTTTGCTATTTTTATTACCAATATAGCATGATTGACATTTTAATTCCAAAAAATAGCATGTTTCTAAGGCAATACATCCCTACAGAGTATGTATTTCTCTCGCTGAGAACAATGCATCCCCATGAGAGATATATTGACATTTTAAAAAAGCAATACGTCCCCAAATGGGACATATTCCCCCCAACAAATGAATGTGTCCACAATGGAGACATATTACCTTTTTATCTATTTTTATTTAATTTTAATTATGATACCATGTACGTTCATACATATATATGTATGTATGTATATATATATATATATATATATATATCTGTGTGTGTGTGTGTTTATGTATGAGTGAGGCTAGAATACACTCCCCAATACACTCAAGTTTTCCACCATTAGATCTTAGATCAAATCACTACCTATAAAAGTGACTCACACCTAACACCCCACTTTGATCACTTTAAAGTTTGTGAGAAAATAGAAGGCCCCACCCACCCCGTCCTCTCTATATGAAATCTCTGTCTCTCTCATTACTGTCTTCTTCTTCTCACTCTTTCACTACTTTATCTCCTTTGTGCCTCTCTCCTTCTTTCATTTGTGCCTCACTCTCCTCCTTTCCATCAAGGAGCAGCCACTGAGGACAACAATTGCCAGTACTCTCTTGTCTTCTAGCTTGCCACTTCAAGCACCTCTCCAACTCGTTCATTCTCCACCTGATGTGGGTCATCAGCTGGAATTATGTGTCCCAAATACCTACTCAGTCACTTTGAGGACACACATAATTTTCTTTATCCACCTTTGAATTTTGTATCTTTGCATGGATATCCACCGACTTGCCTAAAATAATGGATATTATTCAGAATACACTAACCTCACCTACTCAAGTGACAAATTAATTTAGGGGGAAAATTAAATAGTCCATCACTACGAATGGTAGACAGCACAAGGTGGTTCCCACCAAAAACAAATCAAATCAAATATAACATGGATGTCAATCACTAGTAATGGTGAAGCAACAATAGGTATGCTATTAAAAAACAATCAACAACATATGGAATGGTGGATTTCATACTTAATTTGCATTAGACACTTCTTTGTTGCCATGGCTAAATCTTAAGGCATCGCCCATGGACTTAAATACATTTTTTTAGACAGACTCAAAACTTGCTACAAAATCCATTGAAATAGACCATATGACTGAACTCATGTTCAGTTTGCTTTTTGATAGAATTTGATGGTCTATAGCTTAGGGTGACCTTTTTGAACTTGTCTGTACCCTCATTTGGTTGTGGATTGCTTTAGACTAGAGTTTGAACCTCTAAAAATCATGCTCCTTGCCATCCACGGTGGAGGGAAATTGGAGGTTAGTGAGTTCTCCAGACCTTGCTTCTTGAGGTGTGTGAATATGTTGAAGTTTGGTCACTGTGATGGTGCTTTCTGTAGGGAGTTTGGTGATCGAAGATTGGTCTTGGTTCACTTGAAGTTGAGAACTAGTTGTTGGGTTCATCTCACAAACAGAACAAGTGAAGAAGACAATCGTACAATTTATGTATTCTATCCCAATTTCCTTTATTCTTTGGTTTATCCACAAAAGGGTTTACTCATGTTTTCACATGTCTGCTTTGTGATTCTGAGGCACCATAAGTTTTGTGAGCCAAGATCCAGGTAGCCAACTCCTATTGGTCCACCTTGGCAGGGCGTGCCTAGAGTGCCTAGATGTTTATGATGTGGCTTTTTTGGATTTCGAATTGGTTAGTACTTCTAAAATACATAACTTATTATTTGGTTCCCATAATATTACACAAAAATACCTTCCGGAATAAAAAAAACGATCATATAACTAACTATATAAAAATCATAACCAAATTTTGATAATAATAAGAGCCTATAATATAGGTTTGAATGTAATAATAGGTGAGAAGAACCCTGGCTTGGATCTAGGGTTTGGAACTTGATCAGCTGCACACATCATTGAGGTATGTTGCATCCCACTAAGTCAATATTGAGACATTGTTATACTTTCTCTTTCTTTCACCTAATTTGAAGGATGTGTATGAAATCTTTCCTTTGAGATTTATCTAAACCCTTTTGAGACTTTGATAGTGATATCAGTTATATATTAAGACTTCTTTGTTGATATTGCTCTTTGGATTCTCACACTATCTCTAGTTGAAACCTAATTGGTGGATTCGACCTACATTGTGTTATTGGTACACTAAAACCCTAATTTTCTCATGATGGATTTTTATGGTTTGGACACTTTAGTTGGACAATCTCATTTAATACAAAGAATAAACCATATTTGCCTCTACATTGCATGCTTGTTGATTTAGTAGTACTATGGTCATGTTCTCCATACCTGAGTTTTGCACCCACTTTTATATATTTGGGAGTTTGGTAATGTGTCATGCTCCAGTTAGGGTTATGCACTCTAGCTTCCATTACTTAATTATAGTTCAATAGTACTATTCTTATCTCACATGCATTCTTATTATTCATTATTATTAGTGGGTCATGTTCCCTAATTGCTCTATGTATTCCCTTGATGTATACTTTATTTTAATTTTATGACAAGTACATATATTTACTTTCATCTCACTAGAATGTTTTCTCTTCATAGCTACTTGGTTGGTTCTTTCTTCTTTGTTTGGGAACCCTTGTTATTGATTATGTCTCTTTCCCACATAATAACTCAACCACTATTTATATGCATATACTGGAATTTTATACTGACAAGATACACTTTTTCCTCTCTTGTGGGGTATGCTTCCAACCCCTTAGGTTGAGAGCAAGGAGGAGTTGACCAAAGTTGACCAGGAATATCCAAGAGTTAGCTGATCTTTCTTGGGAGGTACATTGAATTAGGTGATTCATCCTCTATGTCTTATGTTCCTCTAGTTTTCCTTTATGTACACCCTATGTGGTGAATATCAATGATAGACATAAACATTGTAATAATTATATATTTATCTTACATTGCTACACTTTGGTATTTGATACATTGCATACTTGAGTTATAGCATATCATCCTTTGCAAAAATATTGTCTAATTTGGATAGAATGGTTTTCTATTATTTCATATCAAGTAACTGAGAGGATCCCCTCTCAGGTCCCATTCCATATAAGTATGGCATCAGAGCCAGTGCAGTTGGATAATCTAACTATTCTAATAATATCTCCTTAAGTTTTTTACCTTTTCCCATAGGTTGCTTATTTACCCTATCCCCTTGCCCTGTGCAGGCACACATAGATGGTTGGAGACAAGTCGTCAGTTGAAAACCTAGGTGGATTTGAGACTCCCCAGAACCCAAAGTATGGGATGCCTAGGATGGATCCTCCTTTCACTTACTCCAATATCTCAAGCTTAGGAAATTGGTGGTCAACATGTGGTGAACCAACCTAACCCACAATCAGCAACAACTATCTCAATTTTGGATATATCTATCAAGAAGGAGTTGTCCTTCCTATGACAACTTATTTCCACAACCCTATAAGGGAAGGATACCTCAAGTTCCACTCTAGATAATCCCAGGGAGTACCCTGTAGTAGAGTTCATGAAGATGTACCAACATATTTCAAAGGTGAAAGCAAGCTCAACGTGTTGGCTAAAGCTGATGACTGGGTGCTTGCCATGGTGTGTGCTTTTCATTGTATGGCATTTCCTGAGTACCAGAAGGTTAGGCTTGCCACCTACCTCCATCAGCGGAACAATGTTGCAAGGACCCGATATGTTTCCTCTATGTCTTAGATGCAATTCGTGGTGATCTTTTGCTAGAAGTACACCTCATCTACAACACTGCGGAAGAAGAAAGCATAGTTTTACAACCTAAAGCAACACTCCATGTCTATGGTGGAGTGCGTGTAGAAATTCACCATGTTGGAAAGGTATGCTAAAGGTTTTTTTGAAGAAAGGTGTGATAACATGTTCCTTGAAGGACTCAAATACAACATCGATCATGCTCTAGTGCTTCAACTTCCAATGATGTTACAACAAATGGTGGACAAAGCTATGCCTATTACCTTTGTTATCAACCCCAACATCAAAACAAGAATAGGAAGTTCTCAGGTGAAGAATAAAATAGGGACAACTATGATGAGCATCATGGACATCATCCACCTGGGAAGTGACCCCCTGTAACAAATCTGAATGCTCCAAATTCAAACTTCCAGCTTATATGCCATCATTGTGGGGATCTTAGACATATCATACCTAGATGCCCTAAGCTTCATGATAGATGTGCACCATCTCAACAACAACAACCTCAAGATCCTCCATGAAATAATGGCTACAACAATAATGGAGGAAAGCCTGGTGAGAAGCATGCAGGATATGACTTTTCCTTATATGGACATGAAGTACATGAGGGAGAACATGTTGAAGGTAAACCTTATTTTGCTAATTATCTTGCCTATATAGTTATGACTGTACCTTTACGGGCTATCATTTAGATAGGCTAATCTTTAGGCCTTGGTCTTGTATGACTTATTAGGTTACACCTTTTAAGGGGTGAAGTGTAATAGTTTGTTAGATTATGGATATGCTACTTTCAACTAAGAAATCCTTTTAAGGGATGGAGTCCTATAAGATATTGAGTTTTGGACATGATGAATTTTGGAAACCCTAATTATATGAATAGGATATTAGTATGTGTGTCAGCTCTCTAATCAACATATTTTGCACAAATAATGAGTAATTCACATTTTTGTACCCTAATGCATAGTTAAAGACTAGTTCTAATATTTGTGTGCCTTTGATGATATTCATGATATGTCGTGTCATTAAGTTCCATAATGACATCACATATCCCCTAATTTATCTGATGCACCCATGGAAACCCATTACACTTGTTCACATGGTGTCAATCACATCGCCTTGGCTTTCCCCGACTCCCTTTGCACATGGTGGCTTCTTCAATGCCAGTGACAGGCTGGAGGCCTTCCTAGTTGTGGAAAACTATCCAGAATAGTTTTACTAACCTCTACAAAGTTGTTCGTGCGTATGGTTTCTTCTGATTATAGGTAGGTTGGTATTTCCCTTTTTTATTGGTTTCAAATATATGTTCCTAAATCTGTGGTGTGTTGTCATGTCCGGTCCACTTTTAGATTGTAGTTTCTTGTCTATAGCTTAGGGTGACCATTTCAAACTTGTTTGTACCCTACGTTAGTTGCTAGTTGCTTTAGAGTGGAGTTTGGACCTATGAAACTCATGCTCCTAGCTAGCCATGGTGGAGGGCAACTCAAGATCAGCGAGTTGTTCTAAACCTACTTCTTGATGTATGTGAATCCACAGTTGTCTGGTGGATTTGGTGGTGGTTTTATTGATGCCCCATGCAACACAAAGCGAGAATACTCAAAACCAAAAGTGGAATTAACACTAAGAAAGCACAGGAAATTAAATCTGATTTCACAAAAGTACCATATGTTGAAAACTGTCACATATAGGTCCTTAACAGGACACCTATATCACATAACACATATCACAAGCTACTTACATAATTATTTTTAACCTTCTTGTCATCAACATGTTGCATGAGATAAATGTTACATATTTACATACATGTACACCTGCCATATTTATACAAAGAAAGGCAAACAAGCCAAAATACATCTATAACATCTATACAAAATACATCGAGAACACCCCCAGAGACCTTAGTGTACAAGGACGACACTAGGACTCTAACACCAAAAGACTAGAAGCACATCCAACCTTATCAGCTACTGGTATTGTTGCCAGTCTTCCTCAGTTGCATGATCTCCATCTAGTCATGCATGAACACCTAAAAGATGTGGAAACACATAGGGTGTGACCAAACATCCCAGCGAGAGATATAACTCTCCACCAATGTCTATTAAAGCACAGATAACTAAAGAAGATAGATAACATAATTACTAACTAAGTAGATTCAACTAACCGATATGTATCCAACAAGTAACCAAGTAAAAAAATACAAGGCAATTATCACTGAGCAGTGGAACAATTAATATTCAGAGAAGAAATATGAAGAACATGTACAGTCTCTATCACTAACTATACAAAATCAGTGAAAGTCTTCAACCATTGTTATTCACATTTTGTCCCTATGAAGATACATTACACGATTGTATTACATCTTTTATTATGCCCTGAGGAGATGAGGTATATAGCTCATGCTCCAACTGACCAATACTAAGTCAAAATCAGCACCATACAAGGTCAATGGAAGATTTAGAATCCACGACCTCCCCAACACCTTATGGTCAGTACACAAGAATATTGAGTGACATAACATATGAGTCAACTGCAAAAAAAACAACCAAGCCTGCCATGGTATATAGGCACATCACTAGTGAAACTGAGATACGACCTACAATCGCACTCCTTCCAGGGTATGGCCCACAACCAATCCTATGAAATATCTTACATATATGCTAAGTCACATCACTGAGTTACGGCCCGTATCCACATTTTTTCCAGGGTATAGCTTGTGGCAAATACTGTGAATGCATATACTCAAAAGTATATGACTCCAAGATTCTATTAAGGGGAAAACCCATTTCACCATCCAACACTAAGACTGAAACTGGGGTACCTCTCACTAATGCTCGAGCCATTTCCATCCCTCTCGCTAATGCTCAAGCCATTTCCATCCCTCTCCCATACATTCGCTTCGTTCCTCTTTCTAGAATAGAGCTCAATTCTGCGTCAGAAATGAACGAAAAGTGAGATTCATGTGTGTGCCATTTTCAAATCGATTGATAGATGGCTTGATCTGGTGAGAAAGAGGGGGCATTTTTCAATCGAGAAGGCTCTGACACGACCTATGTCGGTAACCCTTTTTTGGTAATTCAACGGACGGTCGCCCCTCCAACAATCAAAGGTAGAAATATGGAAACTTCTCTGTCATTTGGATCAGAGAATTTATGGAGGAAATTGGGTTTGTAATTTCTAGAAATTGCATGATTATATAGCCAAAGGAAATACGCCGCGCCTAAAATCATTCCAAGCACCGCGAAGGTGGCTACAGAGCTGGCAAGAACATCAGTAGGAAATACCCATTGGCAGGAACAACATCGGCCTACTTCTCTTTGATTGGATGGAGTCGGTTTGAGATCCACTCGCTCGTTCTCAGAGGATCCCCTCATGGGTAGACAAATGGAATGGATCTCACCTTCGTTCGGTTGTAGAGTGAGGTCAAGTAAATGGATCTCGCTCTTGTTGACTGTGCCACAATGTGTGCCACATCATTCTTGAGGATAGATTGTAGGAAGCGTCTTCTGTAGGGCCTACTTCTTCAGTTGGGGGGTGTATTTCTTTGAGGAAAACCAATTCCTACAATTCTTCTCTTATTGCCAGTGCTTCCCCTTTCGCCTCTGCCCCTCGAGTTCTTTGATCAAACTCAAATTTGGACCCGAATCCTCCATCCTTCCCCCCTAAGGCCTCTGTGCTCCTAGGTCGGTCAGTACCTTTGGATGAAATGCGTTCATAGCAATCTACAACCCTCCCAAAGAAAAGAATGGAATTGATAATCATCTTTGGTCATAATGTAACTAAATAAGAAGTTCATCCCAATACAGATATAATAATGGAAGAAGCATCTTCTTTCTCAATTGTATATAAAGAGCGGTGGTTGCCCTCCCTGGTCGACAATCCAATCTCCTCATAGGGGAATGGCTGACCCGATAGCAGATTCCACATGGATGTATGGCACATGGCAACTAAATGATCAGGTTTTACTTGATTCATTATGCCTATTAGGTTTATTTTAGCATCAATCAAGTTACAACATATAAATTCATAACAAACTCTATAATAATAAGAGTATAGTACAACTTTAGAAGATATAAAACATATATGGTGTGAACTTGTCACATAATCATGTAGCACTGTAGCACTTCCATTCACAAGGCCATCATCACTGTCACACAACCATACAAGTCTATCACCAATATCTCATCAGAGTGTAATATCAATCCCTCAATCATGTTTGTAGAGGTTATCACCTCAAATCATGCACAAAGCACCTACCAGGTCATCAAACCCAAACACACAATCCATGTATATACCACATCACATTATGCCTCAACATTACTCATAAACACCATCCTATATAATATAGGATTCATCATAGCATTCACATAGCTATGTCATTCAAGTACATATCACCTGCAAGGTTAGGGAATTATAAACAAGAGAGAGAAACATCATACATGATGACCACTCCAAGAGAGAGATCCAATACCACATTGCCCTACAATTAGGGTTAGGGTTTCATTGTATACCCGATTAGGGTTTTATAGTTACATACAAACACCAAAATATAGGTACACAACCCCCCACTTTCTTGTAGAATATTAGGGATAAGGAACATCATGAATTTACTATTCTTAGAGTCTTATGTCAATAGCACTAGGTATCACTATCATATGCTTATGCATTTACATATGAGATTACATTCCAAGTTTACATGTGTCACAACCTACCATCACACATAGAGGTCTCAACCATCTACCATATACATGTCATGGCCACCATCCATATGGGTCACGACCACCCACTCATCAAGGTGTCTTAAACACCTTCAACTATGGTGTCTCGGCCATGACAAAACTCCATGTCTCAACTGCGACATCATCACATGTCTCGACCCCACAAATATTTTAGGGTTTCGACCACCCATCACACACATGTCGCAACCTCAAGAACATGGCCAAGTCTGGACCCAAAACCAAAAGAATTTCAACCGAAACCAACATGGGTCATGACCGACACATAGACATGTGTCTCTACCTCAAGTATCAAAAGTGTCTCAACCGTCAAACTATTGAGATTAGGTCGCGGTTGAGACACTAGGTCATACATCTCAACCCAAACCAAACCAAGGGAGTATTGTGCACCAAAGTCATTCTACCACAAAGGAAACTAACCATCTTCAAGGCATGGATAACTAAGATCAAAATAGATTATTTCCATGGCCAAAATAGGAGATAAGACCAAGGGAAATCCATCATCTACAAGGAGAGAAACTTGGCACAAAATTGGTCACCAAAGACCCTAAAAGTATGTGTCATTAAACCATCATGAAAGAAACTCAAGTATGAGAGAGAAACTATGTTTATCACCACCAAAATAGAACCTAAACTCCATATAACATCAAGGTACACTAGGATCATGCATGTAACCAAAACTAAGATTAAAAGATAGCAATAAAAGAACAGTTCCACATCCATCTCCAAAATCAAGTACCTTAGATTAGGGTTTCAGATTCTAAGCAAACTAAGAATGTTAATCACCATCAAACAACATCTAGAGCATGGTACCATCTACTAGAACATTAGGGGCACGTTTTAGAGAGAGAAATAGCAACATGCATGTATGAAATGTGCAATATTAGAGAGGGCAAAGTGTTAAATAACCCACCTTAAGGAAGATCAACTCCAAGGATCACTAGCTCCAAGCACACGATCACCAAAGATGATGAAGCTCCACCAAAAGCTCCACTCTCGGCCACAACATCACTTAAAGAAGAATAAGACACCAAGGTCAAAGATTTCTCAATAAAAGAAAGAAAGGAACCCTAGGCCAAACCAAAAGGAGGTGAAAAGGAGAAAAGGAAACTTCCTCATACTTGGGTCCACCTTGTCAAAACATGGCCTATGACCCTTGTGATGAGTGGTTCCTCTCAAAAATGACCACCATGGAGGATCCATGGTCTAAGGCTGAGAAAAGGAGAATGAGAAGAAGTTAGAAGATTAAAAGAAACTCCATCAAGGAAAGGCAACCACTTACCAAGGTTGAAGATGAGCAAGAGTCACCACATGCTAGGAATCCAATCACCAAAGCTCCAATGATCAACTCTCCTTGCTCCACCAAGCTCCAAGGATGAGAAAAATATGGTGAGGGAGAAGAAGGGCTGAAAGCGTCACTTGCATGGAGAGAAGAGGGTTTGTATATCAAAGGAGGAGGGAAGTAGGATGAGGGTGATGTGTCAACACCAAAAGGCACCAAAGGGACACTTTCTACCCAAGAAACCAACATGCAACCACTTAAACCTTACATGCATAAGATGGTGATACGACCTATGTTGGGTCTTGACCACCTTTGATACCCAAAATATGGTCTCATTTGTGACACACCAAGGACACACCACATGGTCGATACAAGGCACCAAAACATCACCTGGTCGAGATAAAAGGATCATCACAAACACTAGGTCGAGACACTTCACTAGAAGGAAATTGTCTCGACCCAAGGCAAACCAAAACCATTATGATCAAGACAACAACACCTAGAGAAGGTGTATCAGTTGACACATATACAAGACACCCTCTCAAGGTCGAGACAAGGGTCACCACCTTCAACAAGGTACACATGGTCGAGACACCCAAAACCCTAGAAACCCTAATCACCTCTAGGGGTGCTATCACTCAACCAAGGCTCAACCAAATCACCCCAAAGCACCATAATCTATCTCATGAAGCCAAGAGAGAGAAGGAAAAATATAGAGGTGTCAAATCGCAAGATAACCCTCATAGATGGGTAATTTTGCAATTTGACCAAAAATAAGAATAGAAAGCACAAACATCATCCAAACAAGCTCAAACTAGAAACTTAAGCTCATCACAAGCTTTGAAAGAAACTCAGAGGATTAGAGAAAGGTTTTAAGCACTTAACCAAGCCAAAGAAAATAGGGTTAGCCCTAAATCCAAGTCAGGGGTCTTACAAGCCATAAACCCCTAACAAGATTTTTCCCCTAAAATCCTAAGCGAAAAGAGACAGGTACTTCCTCCACATATCTTCCTCAAGGTCTAACGTCAATAACTAACAAGAAATAAACAACTATCAATCACCTCTTGGGTGATTAAAAGAGCATGTAGCACCCGGGTAAACCAAACAAGTATTAAGCAAAAACAGACATATCACAATGACATAACTTCATCTGACATGTATCCACTCAGGGGTTGATCTCTCCTTCTGTCTAACTCAAGGCGTAGAATCGAGTTGTTTCCTATTTCCTTCCTTGTTCCCAACTAGCCTGTCTAAAGGAACTAGCCTGCAATGCTTGTCCATGTCCTCTTCCACCATTGTCGTACATTTGTCTTTGTGATCCCTGCTGGCTCTACCTCGATTGTTGGGTCACCTCATCACCTTTCACTAGACACTCCCGTATCAGGTGTCCATCTACCCACACTTATGGGAAGTCATGGCCTCATAATGTGGCCTAGATGACCCCATTACTAATACTGACATTGTATTGTGGGCTCATGCATGTGGAAAACTATGGCCACTACCCTTACTTGGTGACCATTATGTATGGCTTGCTGCTCTCTTCTGTGACGGCGATGATAAGAACCTAGGCTCCTTAAAGCCTATTGACGTTTATTCTTGGTACTAGGAAAGCCTCTTATTGGCACCCTTGCATGCTTCTCAGCCACAAATCTCTCTATCCTCCTAACATACTCCACCAATGTGGCAAAATGCTCTCTGTTCTCCAAGACAACCACTAGTGTTGTCAGCTTCGTACTCAACCCATTCTCAAAATGTTTGATCCTCTCCTAATCTATAGCATCCATGTGAGGAAAAAACCTCAATAGCTCCATAAACTTTGCCTCATACTCATTGATCAACATGGATCCTTGCTGGATCCTCTCAAACTGAATGATCTTCTCACCAAGGTACGATCGAGGAAAGTACCGATTGACAAACTCATGTTGAAATTCCTCCCAACCAACAACAACTCCAGGCCTTTTCTCCTCTTATATGGCCCACCCATGGCCAACACCCCCCTTCAAAAGTTATATATCATGCTTAACCATATTAGCCTCAGGGATGTTAAGGATTTCAAAGGCCTTCTCCAACTTCATCAACCAAAGATATGCATCTGGTAGATCTGACGTACCAACACACTCCACAGCCTCAACACATCCCAACCTCTTAAAGATCTTCCCCAAGACCAGAGATTCAACACTGGGAAAAGGTTCCCTTGGCTGAGGTGCGGGTATTCTATCTGCCATGTGTGTCATCGTTGCCATGAAATTTCTAACAAGGAGTGAAATGTAGGGTTTTCCATCATGGCTTGGATAAATTGGGGAGAATCAGGAACCCTCTCCTCAACCACCTTCCTCCTTGCACCTCCACCTGGTGCAACAACACCACTCTCAGTAATGTGTTCTTTGTGTTCTCCAACCATCTTTTCTACACTTCTTCTTCTGTGTAGGTAGAAGTCACTATAAGATAGACTGGATGACACTAGAATAGACACATACCCTAGTCCTAGGTCCCTATAGACTCAGCAAACCTAAAGCACTAATACCAACCAACCTATGACACCCCATGCCACACAAGGTGAGATTACTCAAAACAAACACAGAATTAACACTAAGCAACCAGATTACTAGAAAACACCAGTAATTACAACCAAATTCACAAAAGCACCATCGGTTGAAAACTTTCACATATATGTCCTTAATAGGACACCTATATCACATAAAACATATCACAAAGTGCTTACATCATTGTTTTCAACCTTCCTATCATCAACCTATTACATGAGATACATGTTCCATATATACAAACATGTACACCTACCATATTTATACAACAAAAAGCACACAAGACAAAAACCTTGTATCGATAACATATCTATAAAACACATCGAGAACAACCCCTAAGGACCTGAGTGTATAGGGATGACACTAGGACTCTAACACCAAAAGACTAGCAGTACATACAACATTATTAGCTACTTGTCTTGTTGTTGCTCTTCCTCACCTGCACGATCTCCACCTAGTCGTGAACAACCACATAAAATATGTGGAAACCCATGGGGTGAGACCAAACATCCCAGTGAGAGATATAACTCTTTGCCAATGTCTATTAAAGCATAGATAACTAAAGAAGATAGATAACATAATTACTAATTGAGAAAATTCAGCTAACCAATATGTATCCAACAAGTAAGCAGGTTAAACAATACTAGGCAGTTATCACTGAGCAGTAGAACAATTAATATTATAAGAAGAAATATGAAGAACATGTATATTCTCTTTCACTAACTATACAAAAGAAAGGCAAGGCTTCAACCAATGTTATTTGCCTTTTGACCCTATGCAGATACACTACACAACTGTATTACATCTTTTATTATGCCCTGAGGAGATGAGGTATACCACTCATGCTCCTAATGACCACTACTAACTCAAAATTAGTGCCATACAAGGTCAATGGAAGGGCCAGAATCCACGACCTCCCCAACACCTCGTGGTCAGTACATAAGAACACCACAGTGACATAACATATGAGTCAACTACAAAAAAAAGCCTAGCCTACCTTGGTATATAGTCACACTGCTAAAGAAACTAAGATATAACACGTTGTCACGCTCCTACCAGGGTATGGCCCACAACCGATCCTATGAAATATCATAAGTATATACTGAGTCACATTTACTGAGTTATGACTCGTTGCCACATTCCTGCCAGGGTATATCCCACAACCAATCTTGTGAATGCATATACTCAACAGTATACGACTCCGAGCTTCCATTGAGGGGAAAACTCATTTCACCATCCAACACAAAGACTGACATTAGAATGGATCTATGGCACATGGTAACTACATGATTAAGTTCCACTTGATTAATTATGCTGATTAGGTGTCTTTTATCATCAATCAAGATACAACATATAAATCCATAACAAACTCTACAATAACAAGAGCATAGTACAACTTTAGAAGATATAAAACTTATAAGGTGTGAACTTGTCACATCACCATGTAGCATTGTAGCATTTCCATTCATAAGACCATCATCATTGTCACACAGTCATACAAGGCTATCACCAATTTCTCATCACTGTAGAATGTCAATCCCTCAATCATGTATCTAGAGGTTATCACCTCAAATCATGCACAAAGCACCTTTGTGGTCATCAGGCCCAAACATATAATCCTTGCATATACCACAACACATTATGCCCCAACAATGATCATAAACACCATCATATATAATATAGGATTCACCATACCATTCACATAGCTACGTCATTCAACTTCATATCACCTACAAGGTTAGGGATTTATAAAAAAGAGAGAGAAACATCATACTTGATACCAACTCTAAGAGAGAGAGAGAGAGAGAAATGCAAACATATCACATGGCCTTACAATTAGGGTTTGACTTTCATCGTATACTCGATTAGGGTTTTATAGTTGCATCACTAAACCCTAGGTACACAACCTCTCACTTTCTTGGAGAATATTAGGGTTAAGGAACACCATTAATTTATTATGCGTACAGTCTTATGTTAATAACACTAGGCATCACTATCATATGCATGTGCATTTACATATGAGATTACATTACATGTGTCACGACCTACCATCACACATAAATATCGCAACCATCTAGCATATACATGTCACGGCCACCATCCATATGGGTCGAAACCACCAACTCATCAAGTTGTCTCGACCACCTTCAACCATGGTGTCTCGACCGCGATAAAACTCCATGTCACGACCGTGACATCAGCACATGTCTCGACCCCTCAAAGCTTAAGGTTTTGACCACTCATCACACACATAGACGTTAAGAACATGGTCCAGTCTCGACCCAAAACCAAAAGTATTTCGATCAAAACCAACATGGGTCACAACCAACACAAAGACATGTGTCTCGAGCTCAAGCACCAAAAGTGTCTCAACCCTCAACCAATTGAGATTAGGTCACAGTCGTGATACTAAGTCATGCATCTCAACCCAAACCAAACTTAGGTAGTAGTTTCCACCAAAGTCATGCTACCACAAAGGAAACTAACTATCTTCAAGACAGGGATAACCAAGATCTGAATAGATGATTTCCACTTCCAAAATAGGAGATAATACCTAGGGAAATCCATCATCTACAAGGAGAGAAACTTTGCACAAAATCAATCAACAAAGACCCTAAATATGTGTCATTTAACCACCATGAAAGAACCTCAAGAAGGAGAGAGAAACCACATTTATTACTACCAAAACAAAACCTAAACTCCATAGAACATCAAGGTACACTAGGATCATGCATGTAACCAAAACCAAGATCAATAGGTAGCAACAAAACTACCATTCCACATCCATCTCCAAATCGGATACCTTAGATTAGAGTTTTAGATTCTAAGCTAACGAAGCATGTTAATCACCATCAAACAAGATCTAGAGCATGGTATCATTTACTAGTACACTAGGGGTACATTTTCGAGAGAGAAACAACAACATGCATGTATGAAATGTGCAATATTAGAGAAGGAAAAGTGTTATATAACCCTCCTTAAGGAAGATCAACTCCATGGATCACTAGCTCCAAGCACACAATCACCAAGTATGATGAAGCTCCACAAAAGGCTCCACTTTCAGCCATAAGATCACTGCAAGAAGAAGAAGACACCAAGGTCAAATACTTCTCAAGAAAATAGAGAAAAGAACCCTAGGCCAAACCAAAATAAGGAGGGAAAAGGAGAGAAGGAAACTTCCTCACACTTGGGTCCACTTTGTCTAAACATGACCTATGATCCTTGTGGTGAGGGGTTCCTCTCCAACACAACCACCATAGAGGATGCATGGTCTAAGGTCAAGAATAAGAGAAGGAGAAGAAGGTCGAAGATCAAAATAAATGCTATCAAGGAAAGGAAAACACTTACCAAGGTTGAAGATGAGTAAGAGCCACCACATGTAAGGGATCTGATCACCAAAGCTCCAAGGATCAACTCTCCTTGCTCCACCAAGCTCCAAGGATGGGAAAAAGAGGGTAAGGAAGAGGAGGGTCGGAAGGGTCACTTGCATGGAGAGAAGAGGGTTTATATAGCAAAGGAGGAGGAAAGTAGGGTGAGGGTGACGTGTCAACACCAAAAGGCACCAAAGGGATAGTTGTCGACCCAAGAAACTAACATGAAACCACTTAAACCTTGCATTCATGAGATAGTGATACAACCTATGTTGGGTCTCGACCACTTTTGATCCCCAACATATGGTCTCGGTCGTGACACACCAAGGACACACCACATAATCGAGACAAAGCAGCAAAACTTCACATGTTCGAGACAAAAGGATCACCACAAACATTAGGTCGAGACACTTCACTAGAAGACAACTGTCTCAACCCAAGACAAACCAAGACCATCACAATCAAGACAACAACACCTAGAGAAAGTGTCTCAATTGAGACACACACAAGACACCCTCTCAAGGTCGAGACAAGGGTCACCACTTTCAACAAGGAACACATGGTCGAGACACCCAAAACCCAAGAAACCCAAATCACCTCTAGGGGTTCCATCACTCAACCAAGGCTCAAAAAAAGAGACCCAAAGCACCACACTCTCTCTCATGATACCAAGAGATATAAGGAGCACTCTATAGTTGGACAATTGCAGGATAACCCACGCAAATAGGTAAGTTGCAATTTGACCCAAAACAAGCACATTAAGCACAAACATCATCTAGACAAACTCAAACTGGAAACTTAAGGTCACCACAAGCTCTAAAAGAAGCTCATAGGATTAGCAAGGTTCTAAGAACTTAACCAAGCTAAAGCAAAAAGGGTTATACCAAAACCTAGGTCAGGGGTCTTATAGTTTCTCTAGGACATTTGGTGATCAAAGATTGCTTCTAGTTCATTTGCAGTTGAGTAATAGTTACTAGGTTAGCCTCATAGATGGAACAGGTCAAGAATATGATCATACAATTTCTCTATTCTATACATGTTTCCTTTGTTCTCTTTTCATCCACAAAAGGGCATTTTCGTGTTTCCACGTGACTGCTTTGTGATATTGGTGCCAAGATTTTTGAGCTAGGAGCTGGGTGGCCAATTCCTATTGGTCCACCTTTGCATGGTGTGTCCAGAGTGTCCAACTTATTATGATGTGGATTTTTCTGGATTTCTAATTGGTCAAGACTTTTAATATACATAACATTTTTTTTTCTTATCGAAAAATTACACAAAATACTTGTTGGATTAAAAAAAGATCATCTACCAAACTATATCTACATCATAACCTAAGACAATAATAATAACAGTCTATAACTTAGGGTTTAAAATATAGACATGTTAATTAATAATATTGATATTTGAATATGAGAATAGGTGAAGAGAACCTTGACTTAGATCTATGGTTTGGACACTGACATGTTATTTCATCATTCAAGTATATTTCATCATTCTAAGTCTATATTGAAAAATTATTCTACTTTCTCTTTCTTTTAACCTAATTTGAAAGATTTATGTGAATTTATCCATTGATATTATTTAAACTCTTTTGATACTCTTATGGTGAAATTAGTCATATATTGACTCTTCTCTACATATATTGCACTTTGGAATCTAAGATTTTTAATCATGTTCATGATATCTCTAGCTGAACCCTAATTGGTTGATCTGACCTACATTGTGTTATTGGTACACTAAAATCCTAAACTTCTCATGATGGATTTTTATAGTCTGATGTTTCACTTTTAGTTGGACAATATCATTTAATACCATGACTAACTTTACTTTCATCAACATTGCATGCTTGTTGATTCAGTGGTACTATGGTTTTATAATACGGTTTGGTTTCTGGGTTATGTTCCTTTTATGTTATTGGATGGAGGTCATGTGCCCCATACCCGAGTTTTGTACCCTATTTTATATATTTGAGAGTTTGGACATGTTCCATGTTGTATCATGTTAAGTTTACATGCTCTAGGTATCATTGTTTTTAGTTTAATAGTACTATGCTTATCTCACATGCATGTTGATTATTCATTATTATTTATTGGTCATGTGCCCTAATTGTTGTGTGTATGCCCTTGAGGTATACTTTATTTTAATTTTATGACAAGTACATATGTTTAATTTCATCTTATTTGAATGTTTTCTCTTCATATCCACTTGGATGGTTCTTTCCTCTTTGTCTGGAAGCTTTGTTATTATTGATGTCTATTTCCCATATAATTGTTGAATCACTATTTATATGCACATACCAGCATTTTATGCCGACAACATCAACTTTGTCTTCTCTTTTGGGGTATGCATCCAACCCCTTAGGTAGAGATCAAGGAGGAGTTGACCAAAGTTGACCAAGAATATCCAAGAGTTAGTCGATCTTTCTTGGAAGGTAGATTGAAGTAGTTGATTTCCCCTTTGTGGCTTATGTTCCTCTAGTTTTCCTTTATGTACACCTTGTGTGGTGAAGAACAATGATAGACATAAACACTGTAATAATTATATTTTTATCTTCCACTGTTACACTTTTGGTATTTGATACATTACATACTTACATTATAGTATATCATCCTTTACAAAAAAAATATTGTCTAGTTTGACGTTGGATGATTTTATGTTATTTTATATCAAGTAAGTGAGTGGATCCCCTCTCGAGTCCCATTCCTAACAATTATCCTATCAACATGAGTGTTGTTTCACAAATTGTACTCCAACTAGGTCATGTAGAACAATGTTGTTGACCTATCAAAGGCAACACTGAAACCCATATGTGCCAATATTGAATTTCAAAAAGTATGAATGATGGTATAAACAAAAATCTCATTAACTATTAACTGATGCGCACACCATGTCCTACTAAGAACTAAATCAATGTAGCATAAGAAAACTCCTATGAGACCTACTTCAGGTATATATTAATGACAGTAAATGCATTCGATTCGACTGTGTTGTGTATATTCATGAAACATTCAATTTGTAACCATTTGGAAAAACAAACTGCATTTGATTCAACCAAGTTGCATGCATTTATGACCCATTTTGATTCATAACCATCATGCATAAAAATGTCTTATTGAAAGGCAAAGGAGTTTAAATAAAAATATTTTTGAGAGAAAAAAGTACATGTCTTACATTAAGACTAGAATGTGGGGTCTATTTTGAAGATCCTATAGATATTATATCTCTAAACTCCATTAGAGATGAGATCTTGTAGGACATTTTCTTACAAAGGTCAGTCAATTCATTCGTTTGAAGGTAGGAAAGCTATTTATGACCTAAAAAATTGACTTCACAGTCATGGAAGTAGGCAAGCTATTCATTAACTAAATATACTACCTTTGGCAGAGTGATGGAGCTACATTTTGACACATGTAGTGAAAAAGAGATAAGGTTTTTTATAAATCTAACATTGGTCTATCCCAAGTTAAAGACATTCCATTTGTTTGAAAATTAGTAGATACTTGCAGTAGAGAAATAAGAGAGGAAGATTGTCTATAAATCTTAGCATACCCAAAATACCCTCATGACAATTTGGTTGCTGACTTAAAAAGTAATAAATCATACGATAAAAAACATGCTTAAGAAGTCTTGAGAAAAGACCCCTTCAGGAATGGATCTTTTTTTCACCCCACTACTCCTCATCATTCCTATTTTGTTGCACATTTTCTTTTTGTATTTTAAGTAGGGTCCTAGTTACCAAGGCATATGGTGTAGTTCCCAGCACCAATTTATTTGCACCACATAGACAACAACTCACACACATTTGTCATTGCACCTTCTTTCATTCACTACTCTAGTTGTTCTTCTTTCTCCCGACCGATGGAAGCTTAGGGTCATGGAAGAAATAGAAAGGGCAGAGGGAGCAGGAAACTTGGAGGTGGCCACAATCCCGACTACCAGCCCAACATGGGGCATGGAGGTTGGGGCCCCAATCCTGACTACAATCAGCCCCCACATGGGATGCGTAAGGGTGTAATACTATGTCGAGTCGGGCAGTTACTCTTCTCACTATAGTGTAGGATGGACCCAACACTAGCAACCGCATGACATCGACAATGGACGACATTATGTGTCTGGCCACGACAGGGGTCAGCAAGGGCAACGTTGGGGTCAGTGGGATGCTGGATAAGGGTACTATGCTCAGTAGGGGCGTATACATGATTACTATGGTAGAGGGGGTAATGGAGGAGGGAGAGGTTACCAAGGAAGGAGGGGTGGAGGTAGTGAAGAAGGATCTAAGGGAGGAGGAAGAGGATAACATATATCAAGCAATTTTTTCCTCTCTTCTAATTACTTGATTGAAATGAGATAATAAATGACAATCCAATCGTAAACAATACTACTACTATGCATGAAAGATATCCAATTGAGAGCAAGTGTGTGGCCTTCATGTTATTTTATTTTTGGACTAAAGTGTACTACTATCAGGGGACCACACCACACTTCTCAAAAGACACTACATCTTTGTGAAAATCATTTTCCTTTTGACACGTTGAACCAAATTTCCACATCAGATACATACAAATTGCCACGTTATATCCCACCCTTGTCCAAGGAGCACCCCGCTTTACTCATCCAAATTGTCTAGATATAGACTCATGACATAGCCTCCACGACTCCACCTTGACAGGGATTTGAATAAGTATCAATTGAAAATTAAAAATCCTTTTTGTTCAATATAATGGGGTTTGAAGGGAATTATGTTGTCGTCGGCAACAATGCCATAATTTGATATGATTTTTTGTGCATAGAAAAAACCCTAAAATAGGTTGTCTCAGATTTTAAACCCTTTTCACAACACAAATAACTCACCAACAAGCAAACAAATCAATTGTTGCATAGCAAAGAGTTGAACCTAAGAGACACCACATTTAATAAATTTCCTTTAAACCATTTTTTAGAACAATATTTAACCAGTGATTGAGGGTGATTATAAGACAATGATTGAAATGAAGGACTCAATGCAAGAAAAATGATTGAAAATAGATTGACAAAAATATTAAAAATAACACTAGGACATTTGAATTTTAGTACTATCACTTGTGTACTCATCTCAATTTTTACAACTCAATAATCACAACTAGATATATTATGACCAAGTGAACTCTTCCCCTTTCAGGACATGATTTCACATAAGGATCAACTTCCTCTTGGGCTCATCGTATTGTTACCCACAAACCATGACTCAATCATCATGTATGATTTCTTCTATGATCACATCCAAAATCCTATGGTCTCATTTGAGGATCTAATTCGAAGTTATGTGGCCTCTATTCTTAGGATTCTATCAAATCATGCTAGTTGAATGATCTATTCAGCAAGCAAGTAAGTAAACAAAGGAAGAATAGTAAAAATTATTAATGTTATTGAGTTTGATAATAATTAAGACAAAGTATGGGTGATGGGGTTACCCCCATGTCCCAGCGATAGAGTCTACTTGCTCATATATGTGCAAGAAGTATAAATATAAGAGTGGACAGAAGAAAGAATGTCACTGTTGAAGGATAAGTAAGTAGCAAGAGGTCTCTGATTATGAATCTCTGCTCCATCAGTAATTTGTTCGGTAAACACTATGAATAGAGTCATGTTCCTTTTTCCTTCTCTGATTCTTTGCACCAAAGTGTTCCTAGGAACTCAATGTGGACACCACCTATAGTTAAGTTGTGTCTTCTTTTTATTGTGGTGGCTTTTCTGCTCCAAATTTGACTAGTGTCTATGTGTTTATGCCTGGTTATCATGTTGGTCAGGTGACCAAGAAGTAGGTCAACTGACTGGCCTTCATGTAGTGATGTTGATGGGCTTCTAGTTGACCAACCCTTTGTTTGATGAGTCTTCTGGATAATGAATAGGTTGACCTATCCATGAGTCAGATCATTCGATCAATGGGTGCCCCAAATTCTAGTGTCTAATGACTTTGAGGGAGTAATTTCCAATTGATTGATCAGTGAGACAGATCAGCCAATCAGGCTCTTCTCATGGAAACTATTTTATAGGTGGATCGTTCGATAACTAAGGTGGGTCAATTAATCAATTGGACTCCAAAAATCTTTATTGTTTATTAATCTTGAGAAAAAAATTCTGACTGATTGAGCAGTGAAGTAGATGTCTGATCTGACTCGTACTTTGGAGGTGTCTTGGATTGGTCAGCTAGGGAACTAGTCGTGCAAATGGGTCGATCAGATTTGTGATGAATATCTCTGTTTTACCTTCCAAATCCTTGTAAACTTGACTTATATGATTAGGAAAGGACTTACAACATGCTCTCTATCTAACGCATGCATTTTCCTACATTATAACATGAATTATCATCAAAATCCTCATATTCTAAGAACAAAAGCACAAAACTAAGCCAAACAACAAGAAAAAGTCAATCAAATTGAGAAAACTAATCTAAAAAGTGCAATGAAATTGTGGTGAACATGCATTCATCAATTTATAATTTCCCTATTTCCAATCTAATATGGAAGATGCACCTTGGTGGTTTTGGTCCATTGATCTATCCTTTTGATTTGCCCACTCAACTCCAACAGGTCTTGTCAGAGTTCCTACAACAATTGAGGTTCATGTTTGGACCTAGTGTAATGTTTTGCATAGGGCCAACTCCCAGTGGTCTCAGCGCCCTCCTTCCATGACAATTGTGGTAAGGTTGAGCCCTAGAGTAGAAGGATGCTCTCACCATGCTCAATGGCTTTGACAAGAAGTAAGGAATTCATTACAAGTTGATGGTCTAAGAAAGAAGCATGAGATTCAAACATAAGATGGGTTCCATAATGGATGAGCACTCGAACCATGGTTTCTAGGAATAAGATGCCATGTTATGAAATGATCACATGCCCACGTCATGTGAATGATTTTGGTAGACATGCTAGGGTAACTTAGGGATGTTACCACTTATTTTTGATATCATCGACATGGCATGTTAATCATCCTATTACTAAGTCACTCCCATTCACGCCTATGATAAGAAAATTTAGTGATGAAAATATCGGTATTTTCATTGTTGGTTTATCCCATCCTAGAAATTACTAAGTGATTTTATCTTTCCTCTAATTGATCAAACTTTAATAAATCCTAACAAGTAATTGGTAACTCATGTAGGGTCAAACAATTTATGGGTTTATATTAGTTTTTTGAGATCTAGCTTATGGTTTAGATTTTGGGACATGTTGTGGGTTTATTTTAACCAAGTACCAAAATTTAATTTAATTAGGGTTTAGAAACCAAATTAATAAACTTTGGGTGAATGTCACAAGTTGGGTAAGAGATAAAATTAGGGAGACTTTGCGAGATTTGTTCCTACTAACCTAGGTAAGAGGTTCATGTCCGTGAGTATTCAATATTATTATCCTTAGCATAATTACATGTTTCTTATTGCTGAGTAGCATTTCCCTAATTCATGAGATCTAATGTTTGATATAAGATATACAAGTATGATTTTCAAACTTTCATGGCTTGTCCTCATATGTGCTTTAAATTTCAAGCTGAAATGTGCTATTTAGATTTCTAGAATAATTATCTAAGATTTTTTTTTTGGAAAATTGGGTAAGTATATTCCAAAAAAACCTCGGGAAGGGGACAAAGTTACAAGCCATACCCACACATGTGACTACATGCTCCTAAGAATTGGTTATAGCAGATCCCAATTCCTAGCAATAATAGGAGAAATATCAAGACATGATTTAAAAGTAAAATACATTCTCTTGATCTCTATAGCTAGATGGTTGAAGATGACAACAAAGTCTGAAGCGCCACCATTATACAGCCATTTATTACGTTCCTCCCAAATGAAGTGGACAACACCAATAATGGCTCAAAGTTCAATGATTCTGGACTATTTTGACCTCTTACCAAGGTCAGTAAGGCAGCCATATAGAGAATAAGAGGACCTGATGTTGAGTTTAAGTTGAGATTGACCCCAAATATATATCCAGTACTTGCAACCCTCAAACAAATGGGCTATTGAGTTATTGTGTTGGCCACACAGTAAGCATGTTGGGACAAGAGCCCCCAACTAGGAGCTAATCTGTTCCAATGTAGGAAGGAAATTAGTGAGAGCTCTAAAGGTAGTGAGACTCCACCTAGGATAGTGCTTAGAGAACCAAAGACTTTCATAAGACTTAACAGATGGACATTTTTGCCTAGAATTTTCCCAAAGATCCCTGCCCGTCCACATTGAGAAGGAAGGTCATAGAGCTACCATACGCCTATGGCAAGTAGAGCCACTCCTGGAAAAAGTAACCAAGGAATCACTATACCTACAAGAAAGTCATGAGCTCCATATGCATTGAACTTGAGTGAACCTCTTAATATGACGTAAATTATTGTAATCCGCAAGTTCATCAAGTCTCTTTAGACTAAGACCCCCTTCACAAAGTGGATAGGCCAGCCATGACCAACAAGAGGGATGCACCGAACTACCCCATAAGAAATCAGAAAGAAGCAACTCCATCCTATGTAGAACAGCTAGAGGAATGTCACCCATACATAACCAATAGCTAATAAAACCCATGGCACAATGCTTAATAGGAACAAGACGACCAGCCATAGAGATTTTAGACCCCGGCCATCTCTATGTCATGTCTCTTAGCTTATCCAAGCATTCATGAAAGTGGCACCTCCTGAGATTTCCACCAGCCATAGGAAACCCGAGATACTTAGTGGGCCATGTGCCTTACTGAATACCCAAGCAATTGATCAAGGCATCCTTGTTGCAGTAAGAAGAAGACAAAAATATATGGGTTTTATTAGGATTGCACTTCATATCAGAGATAGAACCAAACTCAAGCAAAATTTGCTTGAGATTTGTAAGACTACGCAAGCACCCCTCAGAGAAAATAAGAACATCATCCGCAAAAAGAAGGTGGCTAAGAGCCTTGGTCCTGTTGATATGGTAGCTTCTAATGAGTTTGCTATCATACGCTGCCTCAAGACATCTGCTGAAACCTTCCACAGCAAGGGCGAATAACAAGGGTGATAAGGGATCGTCTTGCCTAAGACCATTGGAACTTTTGAAGAAGCCAACGAAGAGTCATTCAGTAAGAGAGAAAAGGATGGAGTCTCCACACATTGCTTTAGGACGGAGATAAACTTCTCATTGAACCCAAGGCCAGTAAGACAATCCCATAAGTAGGACCAACGAACGGAATCAAAGGCCTTGGTGATATCCAACTTGATGCAAGCGGCAGGGGGACTGGATTTTCAGTTGAATTTAAGAGTAAACTCAGCCGCAAGAAGAGAACAATCCTCAATACTCCTACCTTTAACAAAAGCACCTTGGTAAGGAGAGATAATTTTTGGAAAAAGATTGGCTAACCTCCTTGAGATAACTTTGGCAATAATTAAATACATGACAAGATTATAAAATTTTAATGTATTCGGTCATGATTAAGTTACAAGATATGACCCCACTATGATTCATGTTTAAGATTCTAAGATAATATTTTATCAAGATGACATCGGATTATGGAGTTAGACCCAAGCCCTTATTGTTGGTCAACTCAATACACATGAACCATGCCCTTGATATTGGTTATGAGGTCAATGCCCTAAGTGCATGCCGACATAGATATAAGACACAGGCAACAAAGGGAAGTTCATGAGACCCATGTACCAGAGTTAAGGTTTCTAGAGAAAGAAGTAAAAACACAAGAATTAAGTTACAAAAAGAGGATATATGTGTTGGGTTTTAGGGGAGGCAGAGAAGGCAGCAGAAACAAAAAAAAATTCTCCTCCCAAACCCAGAAAAAGGAAACGCGTCAACGTCTATACAAAAGGAAAGGATGGTTTGTGGAATCAAAACTTATCCCGAGGCTTGCTCAGCGACAATACCTCACGACTTGTGCGGTCTTCACCTCCGGTCTTGGACGGTGTCTGTGCATCTCCTGGTCACACCGGGACTAACGACTCCTGGTCTCACTGGGACTGTCAAGATTGATAGTTGTCCTCCGAGCAGCAGAAATCTCCCGCCTCTGAAGTAGTCCATACGGACCACCTGGAACTCTGATCTCCTTGTCCCACAAGGAATCGGAAGGAGTCCCACCCTCCTATCAGCGTACTAGTCACTGACACACTCTCCTGCCACCAGTCACTTTCTGCAGTTGTCTTTCCCTTACTGTGCCTCCCTTATCAGGTAGCACTTGCTCGAGCTCTCTCGGTTACCAAAACCAGAGAGAACGACAACTTTACAGAGCAACTGTTTGCACTGAGTTGTACTTTGAGAAGCCCCCAATACCCCTATATATAGGAGGGTCATGGGACAGGGTTCTCTATCCCGAGAAATGTGGGACTAAAGCAGGAGTAGAAGGGTTCGAGATTTTCCACAAAAACAACCAACTGGCGCAACCTAAACTGATCGTTTCATTTCTGAAATGGTCGGTTGGGGACCTAAGCCGATCGGTTGACACCTCAACTGATCGGTTGGCACCCATGAAACGGTCGGTTCACTTTTGAACCGGTCAGTTCGTGGTCCTGGTCAATTCACGATTGACCTTTCCTCTTTTGTTTCGAATTGGTACCAAATACCAATCCTTGTTCTAATCAAATTGGGCAAGTGAAATGAAAACAAATTTCTCACCAACCTGACTTTCCCAACTTTCTCGGTTAGACCAGTTGAACCAATCGTTTCAACACTTGAACTGATCATTTCACCCTATCCATGAGCCAATCGAATCACCACTTGAGCCGATCGGTTCACCAAGCTCAGTCGATCGGTTCATCACATGAGCCGATCGGTTGGAAGTTCAAATTGTGCAGAAACAGTCAATTGAAGTTTCAATCAATCAGTCCAACACCTTAAACATTATGATACTAAGTTATCAATTGATTGAGTGTTTAATTGAACTACTAAACTCCTTTAGTAATCAATCTAAACATTTTTTGTGGACAAAACTCCTCTTCCAGGTTAAATCCTATGTGTGTGACCCTGCATGTCCATTTCACGTTGGCAGTGAAAGTCCATAACACTTATGACTTCACAAGCAAAGAGCGGTGCCTAGTCACACATCAGTGCTACCCAAGTGAAATATAAAGTTGGAGAACAACTTTCAATCCTACAATCTGTGAATGGTGTTACAGTGAATGTATAATTCCTTTGTCACTGATATCTCGAATGAACTCGAGGCATGGAATAGTCATCCTGTCAATATTCATTCACTTTCTTGATCTCAGAGTAGATTAGAAGAGATATGTATGACATCAATATCACATACTAATTCACACATGTGTGCACGCCTTTCTCAATCCTACTCATCAAGTGGCCATGGATATCATACTCCCTCAGGAGGGACAAATCCCATATTTTATCACTCACCCCTCAAAAGCCCCATGTGTCAAAGCCACCCAATCATCACCTTTATAACAACCCATGTTTCAAGACTGCGTTTGATGATGTCAAAGTGTGCCCAACGACATGTGTTGAGTGTAGTGATTTCAGGTCAAAGAATCACACTCACCATCATCACTGTGAGTACTGATTGTGACTACCATGTCATGGTTCCATGTGTCAAACTCACGGTGGGTCTGTCCGGTACACTTGTTCTCTAACAAGTACCTATGTGTTTGGTTTGATATCTCTATATCATGACTAATGAGATTATGTCATCAACCAACACCACAATCTAGTCTTGTGTGTCATTGCTGTCTATCTACCTTCCACAATGACATCTGACTAGGGACATAACAAGAATGTACAAACTCTTAGCATCTGTATGATCTCATCGTTCAGGTCCTTAACCTGAAAGCATACGTCATTGAGTATTGTCATTCCTCTAGACATTCAATCTATTCTATCACTATCTCATATGACTGAATAAAAAAGAATTGGAAGCTTGCCTTTGATGTTTATCAAATCAATCTTAATGTATCCCACCAATCATCCCATGATTGGCTCTCAAGGCATACATACCAACAGACTCCCACTTGCACTGCGAGCCAATCACCCTTGAATCATATTCATAGTGATATTCAAACATGTCCCACATGTTACTCTGCTCTAGTGCGATCATAGTGAGTAATGGAAACACCTTGCCAAAGTCAGTATAAATTGCATGTCTCACATCTATTCACTGTACGTCACACGTATAAGATGGAGTTTTCGTAAAATGTGATCCAGTATTCCTTTGCTAACTTTTAGCCACATTGCATGATCAAGGATTCCATACTTGTCATCAATGAGTGGAATATCTATAAGTTCATCTCATGAACTTCCAGATCCATATAGTATCCACTGCTATTCTCTAACACATAGACACTTGGCATTTCCTTTTAAATGGTTTTATTGGAACACTTCCAATTATCAACAAACTTTCACTTGTATATATCCTATATATATTTTGCGATTAATTTTCTGTCCTTTCAGAGGTTTGCATCAATGTAACTCTTTATATTGAACTCTTCCTTATATCCATAGAACTAGTACTTCTAAAGTACTTATCAAGTTCTCATGGTATTCTAGTAATCCTTTCTGGAAGTAGACAGACGTCCACTCGTCATGTCTCACATACGAGTTATCAGGATGAGCACATCATATTGCCATGTCCAACATACAAGATGATGAATGCATTTTGTTCTTGCCATGTTGATACATGCAAGATAATGGGATGATTACATACATGATAGATCCATATCTATTCTTGGTGTTCCCATTCTTCATAAGAATTGGACACTTGGCCTTGGGATACTAACTCCATGTAACATGGACAAGTTTTCTCCCATTGAATTTGTGCATACGGAACCCTTCAGTACAGATTGCCAATGTATGCTTTCTCTTTTCAGGTCAAGAAATTTTCGAGAACTATCTCTATAGATCTCTATTCCTATCACATAGGAAACATCTCTATCTTCCTTAAAGATAATTTACACTTTTGGATTTTCATTCTAGAACATTTCCAATTCACATTAACATGTGGAATGTGAACACGCTCTCACTAAATCACGGATCCCTTCTTTATCTTTGACATATCAGTCAAACCCTTTGACTATATCATCAAAGTAAAGATCCAATTCTGAGTTGCTTGTACTCAATCAATCACATTGATTAGTCCATTGTAACTTATAGACTTCATTTGCATTAGTGGATTCATAAACCTTATAGGTTGTGTCACGTACACATCCTTGTTTTATTCCTCATAGGAATGCGATTTTAGTATCCATATGCCAAATGCTTAATCATTAAGTTGCAAGCATCATCCTTCTCAAAATGTTATCCATGTGTCTTAACACTTAAGATTCATTTGCACTTATGGATTTCATCCAATGGGTGCTACCATCAAGGTCATACCTTATGGTTCACATGGATGTCATTTAGAATGTAGTGGTCATAAACCATAACTCAAAATTCGGTTCCTCATATTCATCTAGATAGTTGACTCATCACATGAACAACTCATCACATAGATAAATGAGGTGTATCCATCAAGGATATAAGAACTTACAACTCCTTGTGATTCTTAATGTCCTTTATTAGTGTGGGATATTCTTTTATTAAGAAGAATTTAGTTATTTGATAATCATTCTCTAACTCCTTAGAGTATGATTCCTTCTTGATTTAGACATCACCATGCCTTAATCATGAGTTCACTATGATACACTATCATAATCACTCATAAGGATCTCAAACATTTGGTCCAAGTATTTCATTCATTGATCTCATCAAGAATTAACACTTTACCAAATTTGCACTTCATCTATGATAATGTTGAACACTTCAAGATATTCATATTGGTATTTCTATAAACACCATTTGAAGTATTAGCATTTGTTCCAATAGGTATGTAAATACATCACATGTATCATACCTAATAGGATAATCATTCTCCCACTACCTTTAGTGAAGATTGATTAATCATGTCCAAGATATTCATGTCTCTTACTGGTTCTCTAACCAAAAGAGTCTAGATTTATCCATCACATGGAAACTAGAAATGAATTTCTCATGATTGATGCTAATTTGATTGTTTGAGTTATCTATAACTTTTAGGTATCATTTTATCTTATGCATATCAAATACCACAAGATAAACAAGGCATTGCCACAAAGATCATACCTTCAGAAATTGAAACTTCTCTTTATTGATTGCCATCATTGTCATACATTATGCAAAAATAAAGTGTTTCTATCTATTGGCAAATATGAAATAGCAGCTCATAACTGTATTACATGCCTTTTAGGCTGAAAATAAACTAAAGTACTCCTATCTATGGCGGAAACACTTCCCCCATTTATTGAGTGCTTTACACTTTACATCTTGGTATCATATACCTCAAAAGTGTTACAAGTTTACTTTCATGACACCTTTAAGTAGAGACGTCAGTCGCCTCCTTCTTCTTTTGTTCTTCTAGATAGAGAGGACAATTCCTTTTCCAATGTCCTGGCTTTTGACAATGGTGCCAATTGCCTTTCTTGGTCACACCTCCTTTGGCCTTGAGAGCTAAAGACGACTTGGGCTCCTGGCTAGCATCAGAACCTTTCTTAGCTTTGCCCTTGCCCTTTCACTTGGACTTGCCTTTCTTTCTTGTGATCACCATCACAGACTTAGGCTTGTCCTTCTTCATCTGTGTCTCAGTTGTCCTCAACATGCCCAACAACTCTGACAGTGGCCTATCAAATTTGTTCATGTTGTAGTTCATCACAAATGGACTGTAGGATTCTGGCAACGATTGCAGTATCACGTCAGTAGCCAACTCTTGGCTCAGTGGAAATCCCAGCCTTGTTAGGTTCTCCACATACCCAATCATCTTGAGTGTGTGAGGACCAACTGGATCTCCTTCTGTCATGACGCACTTGAACAGTGCCCTTGAGACATCGTATCTCTCTGGTCGTGCTTGATCTTCATACGTGTTCCTGAGATGTTGAATCATCTCAATGACACCCATGTTCTCATGTTGTCTCTACAACTCGTGGTTCATAGAGCACAATATCAAGCACTTTGCATCAATGGCATCATCAGAATGCTTCTTGTAAGCATCCCTTTCTACCTTTGGTGCATTAGGAGCAGGTTCCTCTGGAATTGGAGTATCCAGGACATAGAGCTTTCACTCTTGAGTGAGAACAATTCTCAATGTCCTATACCAATCGTGGAAGTTTGTCCCATTCAACTTGTCCTTTTCAAGGACGAATCGCAAAGAAAAGTGATTGTTGTTTTTTGTCATTTGTACTACAAAAAGAAAATATGCAATTTTAGTCCAAAACTCATTTTTGACTTATTTGATTGATTTGAAAAGTTGACGATATAATTAGGCCTTTAATTAATTATCGCTTCCACTATTCTACTTCAAATTGATAGCCCTCACCATCAATTCAGAAGATTGCAGCGTACAACCTTCTAGTGGGCAAGATCCATATTTCATCAAGTCATGAGTCAGCTTTGGTTGATCACCCACAATCTTGACTATTTAGGTAGGCCATCATGCCAATTGCATCATATGCAACTCTTGATGAATGAACATGTGCAACACATTTCCATGAACAATCCTTGCCTCTGGGCTTATACGCTCTAAGAATTGCCAGTTAAGTCTAACCCAAAAGCCGACACGGTAAACATGCACCCTGCTTTGGCAGAACCTACATGTCTACCCTTCATACTTCCATAAGATAGACTACGCACCACGCTTTGGCGTAACTACGCTTGGTCGATCGAGTTTTTCATGTGTGTCTCTAATGGAAGGAATATAAGACTTAATATATTAATGAGGGATTTGGTTTTTATATACATATACATATCCAATCACCACAATATATAGTATATATCATATACATGCTATATCCCACAAAAAACATGTGAAATGATAAAAGCAATTATTATGGCCATCCTAATGTGATTCCTCGAGCCAAGAGGAATCACGGTCATCTAGGTCTACATCACATTCAACCTGTACAAGATGAACTTTGTGCTTTGCCTTTCTGGGTTTGATTAACTCATCACATGACTGATCGACTCGCCATCAGGCCAGTTGGCTGGGTGCCACCAGTCGATCAGTTGGCTCCTCCAACCGATCGGTTTGCCTGGTCGTTGTGCATCTCATCATGGCTGCCACCTGCTCGTCTCACTCCTCGAACCAGTCATCAACCGATCGGCTCACTCCTTGAACCGATCATCTCGAACGTCAACCGATCGGTTCACGCCTTGAACCGATCGTCTCAGCTATTGTCAGGATGTCCTCCGTTCTTTGACATAACAAGAAATAAAATTCTATCCTATTTTACATTGTAAAAAGAGAAACCTCGAGTTACATTCGAGGGGAGCAAAGGTAGGAAAGAAATCTCGAATTATTTCGAGTTACATCAGGAATAGGAGAAAGGGAATCGATGCGCAGACCGAGATGCAAGCAACCACATAAAACCATACACATATAGGGTTTATTGTCCATATCCATGCTATACATCCACCACAAAACTCGTTTAAGGGCAACGCGTATCGAGTGCATTCATATTACATATCATATATGTATATTGGGATTTGTGGATTTAGGATTGGACATGCATAAAGCCAATTTTATTTGCATCGTATGCAATAAATAAAGGCGACAAACCAAAATAGATCATATCGATAATCCTAAAATATAGAGCAATTGACGTGGTTCTGATACCACTATTGGGTTTTAGGGGAGGCAGAGAAGGCAGCAGAAACAAAATAAAAATTTCTCCTCCCAAACCCAGAACAAGGAAACGCGTCAACGTCTATACAATAGGAAAGGATGGTTTGTGGAATTATACCTTGTCCCGAGGCTTGCTCGGTGACATTACCTCACGGCTTGTGCAGTATTCACCTCCGGTCTTGGACGATGTCTGTGCAGCTCCTGGTCACACCGGGACTGACGACTCCTGGTCTCACTAGGACTGTCAGGATTTACAACTGTCCTCCGAGCGGCAGAAATCTCCCGCCTCTGAAGTAGTCCATACAGACTACCTGGAACTCCGATCTCCTTATCCCACAACATAGTAGTCACTGACACACTCTCCTACCACCAGTCACTTTCTGCAGTTGTCTTTCCCTTGTTGTGCCTCTCTTATTGGGTAGCACTTGCTCGGGATCTCTCGGTTACCAAAACCAGAGAGAACGACAACTTTACAGAGCAACTGGTTGCACTGAGTTGTACTTTGTGAAGCCCCCAATACCCTTATATATAGGAGGGTCATGGGACAGGGTTCTCTATCCCAGGCAATGTGGGACTAAAGCAGTAGTAGAAGGGTTTGAGATTTTCCATAAAAACAACCAACTGCGCAACCTGAACCGATTCTTTCATTTCTGAAACGGTCGGTTGGGGACCTGAGCCGGTTGGTTGATACCTCAACCAATCGGTTGAGACCCATGAAATAGTCGGTTCACTTCTGAACCGATCGGTTCGTGGTCCTGGTCAGTTCTCGATTGACCTTTCCTCTTTTGTTTTGAATTGGTACCAAATACCAATCCTTGTTCCAATCAAATTGGGCAAGTGAAACGAAAAGAAATTTCTCACCAACCTGACTTTCCCAACTTGCTCGGTTGGACCAGTTGAACTGATCGTTTCAACACTTAAACCGATCGTTTCACCCTGTCCATGAGTCGATCGACTCACCACCTGAGCCGATCGGTTCACCAAGCTCAGGCGATCGGTTCATCACATGAGACAATCGGTTGGAAGTGCAAATTGTGCAGAAACAGTCAATTGCAGTTTCAATCAATGTCCACCTTGAACATTATGATACTGAGCTATCAATTGATTGAGTGTTTAATTGAACTACTAAACTCCTTTAGTAATCAATCTAAACATTGTTTGTGGACAAAACTCCTCTTCCAGGTTAAATCCTATGTGTGTGACCCTACAGGTCCATTTCACGTTGGCAGTGAAAGTCCATAACACTTATGACTTCACAAGCAAAGAGAGGTGCCTAGTCACGCATCAGTGCTACCCAAGAGAAATAGAAAGTTGGAGAACAACTTTCAATCCTACAATCCGTGAATGGTGTTACAGTGAATGTATAATTCCTTTGTTACTGATATCCCGAATGAACTTGAGGCATGGAACAATCATCATGTCAACGTTCATTCACTTTCTTGATCTCAGAGTAGATTGGAAGAGATATGTATGACATCAATATCACATATTGATTCACACATGCATGCACGCCTTTCTCAATCCTACTCATCAAGTGGCCATGGATATGATACTCCTTCAGGAGGGACAAATCCCATATCTATCACTCACCCCTCAAAAGCCCCATGTGTCAAAGCCACCCAATCATCACCTTTATAACAACCCATGTTTCAGGACTGCATTTGATGATGTCAAAGTGTGCCCAATGATATGTGTTGAGTGTAGTGATTTCAGGTCAAAGAATCACACTCACCACCATCAGTGTGAGTACAAACTATGACTACCATGTCATTGTTCCATGTGTCAAACTCACGGTGGGTCTGTCTGGTACACTTGTTCTCTAACAAGTACCTATGTGTTTGGTTTGATATCTCTATATCATGACTAATGGGATTCTGTCATCAACCAACACCATAATCTAGTCTTGTGTGTCATTGCTGTCTATCTACCTTCCACAATGACATCCGACTAGGGACATAACAAGAATGTACAAACTCTTAGCATCTGTATGATCTCATCGTTCAGGTCCTTAACCTGAAAGCATATGTCATTGAGTACTGTCATTCTCTAGACATTCAATCTATTCTATCACTATCTCATATGACTGAATCAGAAAGAATTGGAAGCTTGCCTTTGATGTTTATCAAATCAATCTTAATGTATCCCACCAATCATCCCATGATTGGCTCTCAAGGCATACATACCAACAATATGTGTGTTCTAGATTTTCTATAGATTTTAATTTTAATTCAATGTATATAATGATTAAGACTATTTTGTGGTATCTTGCTGCTCCATAAATTCATATGTTAGAATACTCATGCCACTTACTAACATTGTTTTTACAACACATGGCTGGGTATGAGACGTCCATAGATGAAGAGAAGATATAGAAGTAGAGGCAAGGTAATTCAATACAAGGACCAAGCAAGATTTGATCTAGTGGGCTTCCAACTGTAAGATGTTCCTTAGTTTGATTGATTGCATTATATTTTCTTAGTTTGATTGATTGCATTATATTTTCTTTATGATTTAAGAGTAAGAAACTTGGTACCAATATGTAGAGATAGACTTTTTTTTTATGAACATCAAACTTCATGTTCCTCTTGTATGGACTTCTATAAAAATTTATCATATCTATTTTTGTGTGGTTGATTATATTGTTGTAATCAATACCAATTTTATGTAGTGCCCCTTAAGTGCACAAGTTATGAATATCTTGGTGTTGATTCTTCTATGTATAGTGTGAGCTTAGGGAGGGCACTATACATGTCATTTTATATTTCTCACCCTTGTAGTAGTCTTCTTATATATGTTAGGTTAATTTGGTACTGAATTATGAAGAAGAGAAAGAATATGATGATGAATTAAGTGCAAATTGGATGACGTGTTATTTGTGTAGTTTTCTTTTAATCATCATCGTCATTTTTTCTTCATCACATTTTTTATATCACTTTTTTCTTAATCACTTGAAGATGATCATTATTGTCAATACTTATGATGGATGTGATCTTAACCACTTGAACATGATAATGTTGTTAGTATTAGAATGTTGCACATGGCATGATTCATCTATTTCAGTAGTTTTGTCTATGTAATATCCTTAACTACCAAAAGTTTTGGTATTTTATATGTCACGACATCTAAAACCAATGGCAGCTTATCTCAACTATCCACATCAATATATGTTGTTGGATCAATTTCTACATCAATATTTGTTTTTTTATTCGATAAGTATGTGTGATGTGTTTTTTCTATTTTAAAATTTGCGACATGAATGCTCTTGCGGACACATGGAAAAACTTGTTTCTTGACTTTGTTTTGTGTGTTTTGTACTAACAAATCCATGGTTTTGGTGCATACATGTGCACTAGTGCATTGTCCACAATTAAGGCTTGCAGGTCTGACCTCGAAAGAGGCAAGTTGGACAATGTCTTCACCAACAATGACCAGAAGTATTGTTCATCCGTCTCTACCTAATGCTTTCTCACAAGATTTGACTAAGACAAGCAAAAAGAATGAAGAAGAAAATAGTATGTTGTAGACCAGGGTTACTCTGCCTCCTTTCATTCTAATGATGATGACTTATTATTCTTACTTTTTTTGTACTTATCTTGTTGCTGCCATGGGGAGAGGAAGTCCCCTTGCCGGGATGGGGGGGTTAGGTTTGTTGTCAGATTCTTTTATCTGCATTTAAACTTGTATGGATATTACTACATTTTTAACTAATAGTTATATGCTTATAATCATTTTTGATCATAGTGTTGCATGTTTATTGATATCATATGTAGAGAAATTTGAGCCCAAAATCTAGGATATGAATTTTTCTTGTTGAGTCCTTGATGAAAAGTTTAGGAAGAAGTTTTCTGAGGCAATGGATACATGATCTATATGTAATCAGACGATGAGTCTAGAGTGGTATCTTTCTCAATAGAATTCCCATTCCAAAATGTATGGATGTACACAACGTCAACATTGTCAGGTATGTTTGTTTATGATGTATTAAGAGAGAAAACATGGTGTGGCAGTGCTAGAAACCCACATACCCAACTACTTCGATCCATTTGATAATTAGAGCCTTTTTTCTGATTTTTTGTCGATCAACCAACATTCAAGTTTCCTAATATGTTCTCTTTAAATTAATTTATTTGAACAATTAGTTTAACACTATCAAATTTAAGGGTACAAAAATATCCCACGCAAGCTAGTTAAAGTTTTCAATGTGGGCCCCAATTGGTCCCCCCTGGTGTGGCATAGCATGTGATTGTAACTTTTTTCCTTTTCTTTCAATTAATCGATTGATTTGAGCTAATAAATGACACTTCAATTGTTAAAAAACCAAGTACAATTTAAGAAAGACAACCAATTGAGAGCAAGTGCTTGACGTGCATTTTATTTGCTTCTTGGATTGAAGTGTACTACTACGACAGGACCATACAATGCTTTTGAGGTCTATTTGGTGAGCTTCATTTGGAAATGAAATAATTTAAATGTCAGGCATGCATTCATGATGAACCGCCAAATAAAATTGTGTTGATGGAGAATCTCAGTTGCATATGAGTCTTAAAAGTATAAAGAAGTTTACCGGTTGTCGATCTTGTATTTAGGACTAACATTTTTGACTGTCCACATATTGCCTTTGGTCTTCCACCACCAATGTATAGTAATCATGATACCAAACGCCGCCTTAGAAAGACACTACATGGCCGTTTGGGAGGCCCATTTACCAGTGTTACAGTAGTTAATAACTAATGGGATTTGGAATACCCAATTAACAAATACAACAGTCATTAATTACTACGTTTCGATAACTATGGATTTATAAAAACTATGATTAAGAATACTACCTTTTCAATCACCTTATTTGGCAAACATGTATTCCAAGTGCAACATTTGTCTTAATCTCATCATTGATATACTTAATTATGTCAAGATATATAAATGGCCCCTTGTTTAATGGACATAAAACAAGGTCATCTGATATAAAACAAACCCCATTCAATATAATATATGGAAAATTTACATTTTAGTCCTTTTCCATATGGATATTTTAATCTAACACCACCTCACTCTGCCACTTTAATCATACACAATCATAACACATGATATTGATATCAATATATAATATAATAAAAGCCATGTGATTGTCTCCTGTCTCAACATAAACGTTCATAACCATTTTATGTCTAAAATTTACACTCATACAACATAAACAAGATAATATTCACTACATGAACCAGATCATATAGAAATGATCATGTATTCAATTCAACATAAAATCAGAAAAACATGACAACATCTCAAACGGCCCCTAAAAAGACATCATCTCAAATCCTCATTTTAACCATGTTTCCCTCTTGTAGAAGATAGTTACTCCTTTGTGCACATATCTTGTTCAGCTTTCATGTACCTAGACAAACAAATGAGAATATATATCTTTTGGTCAGAAATGTATGCAGTAAAGACAATGCATGCAGTAAAGACAAAAGTAGTACAAGCAGCTAAATGAGAAAGGAAAAGAAGTCTGACGGGATCAATTTCATCAAATTATAGCTTCTGTCTACAACATTGTTCGGAAAATCCCCCGCTTAGGCCGAATAATCGGCCGAATATTCCTTTTTGGGGGTCTACCAAACCGATTATCAATAATCGGCCGATTAATCGGTCCTTGACCGATTAATCGGCCGATCAGGGGAATAATCGGCCGATTAATCGGCGATTTTCAAAATCAAATGCTAGTAATACTTTTTTTTACATTAATTTTTTCTAATACTACTATTGGTCATTACAATTACATTCTCTTCTTCCAATTTACATATTTGGTCTTCTGCTCATGTTTTCTCTATAAGTTTATAGTTAGTGTTTATTGCATTGATCCTTACTATTGACGTTTTCTCTATAAGATTATAGTTAGTCTATTACTTATAAATGTTTCTAATTACTTATCATTGTCATTATTATATGTTCAATATATAATTTACATATCTTTATGATTAATATTAAAAAAATCAAAAGCGATTAAAACCGAATATTCTCCCGCTTATACTCCCGCATACCGTATATACTCTATTCGGTACCCTCTCCGCCCGTACACCGATTACCGCTTTTCAGAACACTGGTCTACAACTATTGGCTTTAATCATTTTATGCCACATCAACACCCCTACCTCCACATCAACACCCCCAACATCAATAGAACATAACAACTCCTCACCCAACCATCACCAATAATCACCAATCACAAATCCCTCTTCATCATGAGTCACCAAGAACCCATTACAGATCCTATCAGCCATGTCTGTGCTCCATTCCTCCACACACCCAATCACCCATTATAGAATCCCTACCTTCACACCAGCACCCCCAACATTAGTAGAACCTAACAACTCCTCACCCAACCATCACCTATAATTACCAATCACCAATCCCTCTTCATCACCAATCACCAAGTACCCACTATAAACCAATAGTAACCTAACCACCAGCAACCAACAACAACATATATCACGACCAGCCAACATCACCACTACCAACCACCAACAATACCATAATCAACACCACCACTGAGCAACATGCTACTCTTCCTCCCATCACCTAGCAACCACCTACACATCTACTACTTTCCTCTCTTACCAATCATCACCTATCATCACCAACCACCAAACCCACTATCATCACCAATCACCCATTACATACCCAATCACCTCTGCCCATGATCCTTACATCCTACACTGCCTACCTAGCCAACCACAAACATTACACACAACCACCACCCACTATTATTGCATTAGTTGTGGCAAGCTCTGCCATCACCTCCACATCACTCCAGTGGAGCAAAAACCATTATCATAAAATCTAGATATACAACACTACTACAGAATTGGCTTATAACGTCACTTTTAAAGGTGTCGGTTGTATAAATACACTGACACCTAAACTATACAGTGTCGGTTGATAACATAAACCGACATCCAATCTATGAAGGGAGACCAGACACGGGTACCACTTTTATTCAGTGTCGGTTACTTAATAAAACACCAACGCCTAAAATTAACTGCCAAATCCAAAATTTCCAGTGAAAAAAATTACCTCCAAAATTTAGCATATGGCGTCGGTTGATAAATAATAAACCGACGACTAAAGGTTATTCGTGAGACAGAAATTGGGCACATTTTGGTCGTCGGTTTAACTACAATGACCGACGCTTATGAGTTTTCCCACACTGTCCGCGGAGAATTTTTCACACCCTTTAAGCGTCGGTTTTCAGAAGACACCGACGACTATGGTCATTAATCGAGAACAATTTTTTTTAATCGGTATATGTATTTGGACGTCAGTTGTTTTGTAGTTACAACCGACGACTATAATTGAGAATAGGTGTCAGTTTTTGTGGAGAACTGACACCTTTAATTTTATGTGTCGGTGTATTTGAATAGCCGACGCCTATGGTACAGTTAATAGCCCCGCGAAACAGAGAACTCTTCCCTATTTCTCTGTTTCATTGTGAACCTCCTGCTAGGTCTGGCGATTCTTGTCGCCGGTGCTTCCCACCGTCATTGCCCCCACCGCCATTGCTCCCCGTGCCACCACTGTCGTTGCTCCCCCACGCCGCCACTCCTCTCCTCACCGCTGCGCCGCTCCTCTCCTCAACTTTCCTCACCGCCGCGCCGCTGCTCTCCTCGCCACCAGTGGCTGCTTTGGTGTTGTCCTTGCCGGCGTCGGCTGCCTGTAGGTCTCTGCTCAGGTCGCTGCTCTCTAGGCCAAGCATTCTTCCTCTGCCCTCAAGGTATTGTCTTCTTCCTCCTTCCTTCCTCTGCCTAGGCGGCTGCTTGGGCAGTGCCAAGGCACGCCTAGGCTACTGCTGGGCGTTTTTTTTATTTTTTTTAAGTTATTTACTTATTGGTAACTGGATAAGTAACTCATATCCATTGATGTTGAAGTAAGTTAGGAAGCCAGTTTGTTGACAGTGATATCTAATTATCCATCTGACTTTTGGTTCTTCATCCTATTCATCATGGTGGCATTTCCACTTACTGTGGTCAACTAGGGGAAGTAACATTTGTCTGCAATGTAACTTATCAAAACATGTAGAATAAGTAACTGAAGAACTGGGAGTAGGAACATGTATAATGGGTACATCACAATGGTGAAAATTTAGCTCAAATGAGTGAATTGCTTGATTTTTTTGAAAGCTCTAGTTATACTTCTTATATTTTAATGTGATGTTACTCCATGTATGTTTCATGTTTGGTATACAACTGAAGCAACAGTATATTAATAAAAAATGATTATGTCTTTGTTAGAAAAACCTTGGCTATGACTCCTATGGATGATATTTAGTAGCATGCATATTAGATATTTGAGTCATATCAGTCACATGATTAAGATTAACTTTCAATAATGCAGATCAAGTAAGTTATCGGGTAGTTGGGCTCACCAGCAACTTTTTGATGTTTTCTCAATGTCAAGTCGATTATGCATGCCTTTCACGATAAAACTGGACATTCCATACTAATGAATAGTTTAACTATGAAATTGGTAACTTGTTTCATTGTTGAGTATATTGAGAATCCTAATCACCCTTGTTGCTTAATGATGAACTATAATGCACACATGTGACATGCTTGGAATGTAAATGATGAACTTTTCCCTAAATTGCCAATCATGCTTTTAAAGACATCAATAATCACCCTAACTTGAAGAACTAGGATTGTAGGTATAAGAATGACAGCACATGTATTTGTTGGCCTTGAAACCCGTCCAAGATTTACTCATTAGGTGTAAATTTTGGATAGTCCCCGGTTTGGGACTATTCTTGAACACCTAATCTCACTTAGGATGTAAGTGTATAATGTGTATTGGGTTTTTGAGAAAATTTTGGCAGCATTTCCCCATTTGTTCTCTAAGTACATATGTACTTAGAGAACAACGGGGAAATGCTGCCGAAATTTTCTCAAAAACCCAATACACATTATACACTTACTAGTGAGATTAGGTGTTCAAGAATGGGATAGGTGGTACACATTTATTATATATAAGAATGACATCACATGTTAATGATGAACTGTAATGCAAACATGTGACATGCTTGGAATGTAAATGATGAACTTTTCCCTAAATTGCCAATCATGCTTTTAAAGACATCAATAATCACCCTAACTTGAAGAACTAGGATTTTAGGTATAAGAATGACAACACGTATTTGTTGGCCTAGAAACCCGTCCAAGATTTACTCATTAGGAGTAAATCTTGGATAGTCCCCGGTTTGGGACTGTTCTTGAACACCTGATCTCGCTTAGGATGTAAGTGTATAATGTGTATTGGGTTTTCAAGAAAATTTCGGCAGCATTTCCCCGTTTGTTCTCTAAGTACATATGTACTTGGAGAACAACGGGGAAATGCTGCCGAAATTTTCTTGAAAACCCAATACACATTATACACTTACTAGTGAGATTAGGTGTTCAAGAATGGGATAGGTGGTACACATTTATTATATATAAGAATGACATCACATGTATTTGTTAACCCTAGACCCTTATCTTGTTGTAATGTATATTTGATTTCTCTTTGATCATAGAATGGATAGATCATGGATGTCCATTCGCAATCGCTGCACCCCAGAGTTTATTTCTGGTCTTGACCAGTTTATTAGATTTGCCGAGGAACATAGGAAACAACCTGGAGATAGGTTCTACTGTCCATGTAGGCATTGCGGTAACAACTTGAAAGTCAGCACTGGTGACGAAATCAAAAGTCATGTCATGTGCAACGGGATTATACAAGGCTATACAGAATGGCACTGGCATGGAGAGATTTCAAACCCAAAACCAGTGGATGTGGATAGTAGTGCTTGTGTGGAAGAAGAAATTGCCTACGATGACATAGATGTGAATGAACCAGTTCCAGTAGACATTGTTGATGCGATGATGGATAGTTGTGGGGTAGAGCACACCGATCCACCTCCCATGTTTAGAAACATTGTACATGATGCTGAGATACTGTTATACACAGGTTGTAAGTTTACGAAGCTTAGCGCTGTGTTGAGATTGTATAAGCTGAAAGCTAACAATAGATGGAGCGACAAGAGCTTCACGTCATTGTTGTCTTTGTTGAAAGAAATGCTTAAACGAGCTACCAATCTCAAAATACCAGGTAAAGAAATTATTGTGCCCAATGGGAATGGATGCCAAGAAGATACACGCATGCCCGAATGATTGTGTATTATTTCAAAAGGACTATGTGGATGTGAAAAATTGTCCAAAATATGGTGCGTCACGGTATAAATTGACGACTTTGGGGGAGTCCAAAACTAGTTCTCCTGCCAAGGTGATGTGGTATCTACCTATAATATCACGGTTTCAACGCTTGTTTTCCAATCCGATAGATGCGAAGAATTTGAGGTGGCATGCAGATGTTAAGAAAAATAATGATGGGATCCTGCTATATGCGTCTGATTCCCCACAGTGGAAGAAGATTGATCTATTGTACCCTGAATTTGGTGAAGAAGTCAGGAATCTAAGACTTGGGCTTTGTACATATGGTATGAATCCGTACGGGACATTGAGCAGCCAACATAGCACTTGGCCAGTCATGCTTGTTATATACAATCTTCCTCCCTGGATGTGTATGAAAAATAAGTATGTAATGCTGTCGTTGTTGATATTGGGCCCTAAATAACCTGGAAATGACATCGATGTTTATCTTGAAACTCTTATTGATGACTTAAAGAAACTCTGGGGTGAAGGTGTGATGACCTATGATGCTTCACGAAGAGAGACATTTCGTTTGCATGCTATGTTGTTTTGCACTATTAATGACTTTCCAGCATATGGGAATTTGTCTGGATATAGTGTCAAAGGAGCTAAAGCATGTTCTATATGTGAAGAGAATAGTGATTCAACAAGATTAAAACATGGCGTTAAGACTGTATATCTCGATCATCGAAGGTTTCTTCCAAAATTCCATTCGTATCGTAGGAAGCGCAAAGCATTCAATGGATTGAATGAGGAACGGAGTGCACCTAAACCTATACCAAAGGAGGTTGTTTATGAAAGAGTAAAAGAATTTGTCAATGAATTTGGTAAGAGATCACAATGTACTATGGCCACATGGAGTGACAAATCTTTATTCAAGAAGAAGTCAATATTTTGGGATCTTCCTTATTGGAGTTCTTTGACAGTCAGGCATTGTATCGATGTCATGCACGTTGAGAAAAATGGTTGTGATAGTGTCATTGGTACTTTGTTGAATATACCAGGTAAGACTAAAGACGGGATAAAATCCAGACTAGACCTACGTGAAATGGGAATAAGGTCAGAATGAATAGAATTTCATGAAATGGAAAATCGGAGAACATACTTACCTCCCGCCTGTTACACATTGTCTAGAAAGGAGAAGAAAGCCTTTTGTGAATGTTTGGTAAATGTTAAGGTGCCACATGGTTACTCATCCAACATCCATAGATTGGTATCAATGAAAGATCTGAAGTTGATAGGTCTTAAATCTCATGATTGTCACACTCTAATGCAACAAATATTGCTTGTGGTAATTAGATCTATATTGTCGAAGCATGTAAGGTTTGCAATCACCAGACTTTGTTTCTTTTTCAACAGTCTGTGCAGCAAAGTTATTGACCCTGATACTCTCAATAAATTGCAAAGAGAAGTGGTTGTTACCCTATGTCAGCTTGAGATGTATTTTCCTCCGTCGTTCTTTGATATCATGGAACATCTTGTTGTCCACTTGACTAGGGAAGTGAAAATGTTGGGACCAGTTTTCTTGCATTGGATGTATCCCTTTGAACGATACATGAGCGTTTTTAAAAGTGATGTTCGAAACCATTATCGTCCTGAAGGGAGTATTATTGAGGGTTATGTGGCGAGAGAGGTTATGGATTTTTGCAATGACTTTCTCAATGGTAATGACACTCCTGATAATGACAAGAATATTGACGAGCAATTTGGTAAAAGAATTTTGGGATCACGTGTGAAAGTAATCAGCCGTGAGCAGTTGGAACAAGGTCACTTGTATATTTTACACAACATGGACGAAGTGAACGTTTATATCGAGGAACATACCAATTTCATCAAGAGACAATATCCTCGAGCCAATACAATGTGGCTTGTTAGAGAGCATAACAAGACATTTATTAAGTGGTTTGAAGATAAAGTCTTACATCAACTATCTCAAACACCAGATGATATTACTGAAACTATCAAATGCCTCGCCTTTAAACCAAAATTGACTGTTGTGTCTTATGAAGGGTATGACATTAATGGATTCACATATTACACAAAGTGCCAATATGATAAGAGTGTTGTCCAAAACAGTGGGGTCACCCTTCAAGCATCGACTATGTTTTTTGCAAGTGCAAAGGATAAGAGTCCACGTGAAGCTAAAATGTCATATTACGGTGTCATTGAAGACATATGGGAGTTTGACTACATAGATTTCAGAATTCTGCTCTTCAAATGTAATTGGGTTGATAACACCAAAGGAGTTATAGTGGATGAATTGGGTTTCACTTTAGTGAACTTTGAAAAGATTGGCAAGAAGGGTGAACCATTCATAATGGCATCACAGGCGAAACAAGTATTTTATATCGATGATCCTACAAATGATAAATGGTCAGTTGTTCTTCATGGTAAAAGACAGTTCATTGAAGATCCTATAGATGAAGAACAGTACTATGATAAGTATGATGACTCCAGTCCATTCTCAGTTGGGTTGCCAACACCAGAAAATATTGAAGCTAATGATGACTTGTATGTGTGCGGAGATCACAATGAAGGATTGTTAATTGATAAAAAATCACAATATTAGAGGCATGTTTATATTTTTTTTATATGTTTTATTTTTCTAAATATGTGAACTTTACAATGTGAATGTGAACTTTACAATGTGAATTACTTTACAACGTGAATGTGAACTTTACAATGTGAGCTTTACAATTTGAATTACTTTACAATTTGAACTTTACAATGTGAATGTGAATTTTCAGATGGCTGAGCATTCTCCTGATGACCGTGCTGATGATTACCGTGAGGGTGAGGACATCAATGCACCGCCTCACAATGTAAGTTTTAAAAATATATCATATATGTATATCTATATGTCCATTTATAGTTATATATTGTAAATGTGTTTATTTTGTCAAATTTTAGGTTGATGATGCACATGTACCATCTGAAGCACTTGAGCCACTTGATCAGCAGCACCAAAAAGTTGACAAGAGAAGGGGCATCACTATGATGAAGAAGTTAATAGCGCAAAAGGGCAATGGACCCAAACTTGTTGTGGATTTTGATAATGCAGGAAATGCATCTGGTGTGAATCGCAATTCATTTGTTTCATATCTTGGGTATGTTACTCGTAGCCATTGTGGTTGTAAGATAGATTCTTGGCATAAAGTTCCTAAGGAGAAGAAAGACGTAATATGGAAGGATTTATGCGTGAGTTATTATTAATTTGCAATTCTATTTTGTAGATTACTAATTTGTTGGATACTAGTTAATAGCAATTCTATTTTGCAGAGTATATTTGAATTGGATGAAAAGATGCATCATAAATGCATGATGCAACACTATGGGAGAGTCCTAAGGAACTATAGGACAAATCTCACCCGAGAATACATAAAAGAAGGTGATAAGAGGAAGAAGACAACCACTGAACAGTGGAACTTCCTGGACAAAGAAGAATGGGACGCATTTGTTGCTTCAAGACAAACTGATGAATTCAAGGTATTAGGCGTCAGTCCCAATCTCATTAATATATGTTGTATTCACCTATTCAAGATTAACATTTACTGTTACTAACCAAATCATTAATGTGCATACTAACTAGGCCCTCAGTGAGGCACAAAAACCAAGGCGTGCACTGAATGTGCATGACCACACAATGGGTCCAAAGGGGTATGTAGGCATTCGCCAAAGACTACAGTCTGAGGCTACTGCTCAGTCTACTGCTACTCAGGAGTCCTCTACTATAGGTAGCACACCTCTGCCTCGCCATGATGTTTGGATAGCTGGGAGGCAAAATAAGAAGGGAGAAATAAGGAAGCCTGCAACTGCTGAGGCGGCTGCAAAAATGGTAAAATACAACTCTTACAGCAATCGTTCAAATATTGATTATTTGTGGTGTTTACTTAATTACAAATTTTTGTTTTGGCGATTAGCGGGAGCTGCACGAGCTAAGGAAACAAGGCAAGTTCATCCCTGAGGGAACAAGGGATGTATTGATAGTTGCTCTGGGTAACCCAGAGCATCCTGGACGTGTTAGGGCTGCAGGCACTGGTGTGGGCATCAAAGCTTTTTTGGGTCATCCCAAAGCTAACATGTCCCAAAAGCGGGACTTTCATAAGAAGAGGTAACATATTCTTTCTTTATAATGTTATCGTAAAAGAGAATTCAATAATTAGAAGCTAACGTTTCTTTTATCCATGTATAGGTAGATAAGCTATTTGATAGGAAACTCGAAGAAGCAATGAAAAAGTGGCAGGCATCTCAGACTGCCACTTGCCAGACAGTACCTATGGCTCCTACTGCAGGCTCTACTCCTACTGCAGAGGTTGGGAGTAATCCTATAGACCCACCACCTATCACATCCGATGTAAGTATTTTTATGACATAGTAACTAGTTTTTTAATTCAAGATGATATGTTTTCAAGATGATATGTATATATGAAATTGTAGTCGTTTCAAAAAAAGATGAAATGTATATATGTATATAACATTCTTTACACAAAAATTTGTAGGGGTTGAAGCCATGCCGTCTAAAAAGTAAAGAATATGTCGTTGCAGAGGCGTCAGCTTACCCATCCCTACCAGGGGAAATGTTTCACGTGTCTCCATTACCAGCTGGTTGGATTCGTGTGAGCCCGATACATATATTCTCCAAGTGGATGGATCTTCCATTGCCATATGCCCACCCAGATTGTGAAACGCTTGGTGAGGCAGAAGGCGGAGTGATATTGTGGCCAAAAGCAGATGTCCTCTTTACTGAAACGGTATGGTAAATTTACATTACGTTCAATTGTTAGTGTGTGTATATGATGTCAGTTGATCTGAAATTATATATATATATACAGGTTAAAAAGAAGACACCCACAGCATCTAGGCCTCCACTTCCACCTCCTACATTACCCAGTTGGGTTCCACAGGACCTACCTGTCCTGTTAGGTCCTAACTGTAGCGGTATGGCAATATGGTTAGGCGAACATGATATAAATTGCCCTATACTTGTTTCTTTATATTCAGATGTTGCAGGTCAATCATACGAAACCAAACTATTTATACAAGATATTTTGGAGTTGTTTTGATATGATTGGCTAAATACATCTATGATAGAGATATGGATAAGGTGAGATCTTCTTTATACATCCATATACCTTGTGTAGGATCTGGTGATATGGTTTCTTATTTATTAATGGATGCGTAATTAATACATGTTTTGCAGCTACTTAGATAAGATATGTGCAGATTTTGCATTCGAACATGTAGGATTTTTGATTCCATCTCTGATTAGTCTAGTAGCTAAAGACCCTACGTCAGTTCAACAATACTGCTGTGAGGCTTTTACAAATTTTGCTCAAAATAAGAAGACGGTGATAATAGCTCCATTCAATGTAGATTACGTTTACTTTGCTTATTATAATTTGGACTTAAAAAATTACATTTTTATTGTGGATTTTGAGTTATTAATCTTTAACTTTTTTACCTCTAGTGGTATGCATTGGGAGTTACTAGTTATTGTCCCCGAGACGTTCACTGTCTATTATCTAGATCCTAAGGGGAATAAATTGAATTCAAGATATGGACACAAAATGAAAATGGCATTATTCCGGTGAGAAATATTTCATTTTCATATCCGTTAACATATGTTATTACATTACTATTTAATTATGCAATGTACTGTGTTACATTAACATGTAGGGGTTTTGATGAGTTCAAAAAGGCGGGAGGAAATTTCCCCAAGAAAAAGAACCAGCAAATAATTTGGAAGAACGTCGAAGCAAGTTCCCGACTGCAATGTATATATTATTTATGCTTAATTAGTTGTATTTTTTAATATTTTGCATGTTTCAATTTATAGTGTGCTACACAAGACAACGGATGGGCATGTGCATACTATGTGATGTGATTTATGCACATGATTATCAAATATGCTGCAATGGACATCGATACTATTTCTGAGGTATTATATAGTCTCATTAGATAATATGAAATATATCAATCATATTTATAGCTCATTAATTATATATACATCATTCTCTTTGTAGGTGTTTAAAACTGACCACACTACAGGAAACACCTTACCAGATGTACATGCTCCCTATACGACGGGAGAATTAAATGAAGTAAGAGAAGAATGGGCAACAACCATACAAATAGTGGGGGTTTTAACATATAATTGAGATGTTGATAGCGAATAATGACTAAAGAATGATATTTTGTAAATTAATTTCTGAATTATAATATATGTGTGAATGTTTCTACATGTCTATATGTTTCTACATGTGTCTGAGTGAAAATGAATGAAACTGTTGGTAGCTATATGAATGTTTCTATATGTGTGAATGTGAAAATGAATGGAACTACAGATTGCTAGCTACATGAATATTTTTAAATGTGTGAAAATCAAATGGAACTGCAGGTTGCATTGCTAAATGTGTGAGTATTTTTGTTGTTAATTTTGCAGGTTTGTGGCCTATTGTTGGCTGATATCAATGCATGTCGTAAAACCTGCAGTTCATAACTGAACAGGTTTCTCATCCTACGACCAGCCACAGCAAGTCTGCAGACTGCAGGAAAAAAACAATAGGTGTCGGTTATTTGTATACAACCGACGCCACATAATTACAGTGTCAGTTTCTTATCTAATAACTGACGCCAGCACGGCTATGGCAGGGTGTTACAGCGTCGGTTATTACTAATAAACCGACACTGATAGTGCCCCAGATGGCGCCCTTTTTGTGGTGTGAAGGTATATGGCGTCGGTTTCTTACCTAATAACCGACACCTATAGTCCCCTGCTGGCGCGTTTTCGGTGGCACACGAAGGGTTTTGGCGTCGGTTTTTGAACCGACGCGTAACGATTGGGCTTTTAGTGTCACCCACATAGGTGTCTCTTAGAAACCGACACTAAAGGCCTTAAATAACCGACACTAAAGGTCGGTTATGTACTAGTGCAAACACATGATTCCACAACCACCCACCAATCCACATAAATGAATATCTAATACAATGACATAAACAAGATTAATCATAGCTATATACCCACACAATCGGCTTAAAACAAACCAACAATAAACAAGATTAATCAAAAGATCAACATTGTAGTAAACAGACCATCATATTTAGATGTGCAAGTAAATCACACCTAGAACAGGAGGATGAACACGTGAAAGTAAATCATACCTACAAAGTTTACCAATTACTGGTCAGTGAAAACTTGGTGAAAAGTATTTCAAAGAGTATCTAATACAAGTATTAATAGCAGATACCATTACAAGTCGTAATAGTAGATACCAATTATTTCAGAGAAGGAATAATAACCAGCACAAGCAGCAGTACTATAGAAAAAAATATGGGAGCAGATAAGAAACATAACTATATTAACATGGGAATCATCTCTTTCTTTCTCTCCATAGGAAGAGACTTCAATAGAGAGAATTGCTTCTCATTTTCCACAAACCACAAGCAAGCTTTCATCTTCTAGGAAACATCAAGTCCATCAACAGAAAACACTTCCTCATATACAGCCTTTGTTTCAACACCCTTTGGAGCCGATAAGACCATCATATAGTCAATAAAACTAGAAGCCATCTTATCCACATCAATAGTAATTCAAGTGCCACCTCCCTTCTTCCTTGAGGGTGTACGTTCAGTAGTAGATGGCTTCTTTCTTTTTTCGGTTGAGTTGGTGGATATTGTATCCTCATTCATGCTTGTTGTATCCATCTCATCCACCAACTCCAAGTCCATCACCTCATTCACTTCAGCAACCATTTCTACACCTTCCCCAGGGGCTCTATCCTTTGCAAATAAGTCCACAATGTCATCCCAGTTTAGAATGACCTTCCAACAATATCTCTTGGCATCCTCAGGTGACTATAAAATAATGTTATGTTTATAGACGCAATGTAGTTTAAGTTTAGATGGTGAAAGGGTGAAAAGCTAAAGGCAAAATATACCTTGACGCACCCATTCCAAGCATCCTCATTATCCACACTGACCATTTGTTTTGTGCCATCCCAATCAAATCCGCTTTGTGAAAGAATATCACTCATGGATGAATAGGTCTTCTTCCATGTTCTCACACAATTTCTCACATTATTGATTGTGAGTTCAGTGTGAAATGTGCTATTAATTGACATTGCAGTTGTATTTAGGGCAACTATTTTCCATCCATTATCTCCCTTACATCCTAGACTTCATTGATCTCTTAGGATGTTCGCTAAATCCATTTCTTTATCTAAGTCCCAACGGAAGTTGTCATTTGTGATGTAGAATTTTCCTTCCCTTTTTTGGAAGCCACTCCAAAACTCTATACAATATACACAATAAAACAAAAGATAACGCATGAACTACAAATGCATTCTAGTACATTTGAAAATCTTACATCATGAAATACATGAGTTCTAGTACATATGAGTTCTAATACATTCGAATAGATAAAACATGACCTAAAAAATAAGTTCTAGTACATATAAAAATATAAAACATGAACTACAAATAAGTTCTAGTACATATGAAAAGATAAAACATCAAACAACCCCTCTTTGTAGATAGTCTTAAAACTTGCCTTGTGCTAAAGCATCTCAAAATCTTTTCCACTGACCAGTCACCTCTACATGTGTAATTATCTCATCAACAGGTGTTTGTCCCATGATCTCCCGATCCACTTCATCAAGAATTCTTCTATGTTGGGCTTTTAATGCATGATCATCTTGTTTCTTAAGTAGGATATAGTTGTGTGGCATATAATAAATATTTATTATCCTCACTTGTGTCTTGAGGCCGAAAAAGGATCTTGTCCTTAAAACATTCAATCTACTTTGTAGCAGTCCAAAGGCTCTCTCGATTACATTTTTGGCACTAGAGTGGAGAAGATTAAATAGCTCCTTATAATTTTGTAACATGTTCCCCACCCACTCATTTAGGTGATACCTTGTTCCTCGATATGGTTCAAGGAACCATGTACCATTCGTGTATCCCGCATCCACAAGATAATACTTCCATACACCAGAATCATCACAAACTATAAGTCATGTAATTATTTTAAAATATTTATGTAAAATCTTTAGTTAAAAAATATTTACCAGTTGGAATACAAAGATTGTCCTTTCTAAACAATGCATTTTTCAAAACTTTGGAATTGGTCGTAGAACCCTCCCAACCCGGAAGTGCATATATGAACAACATGTTGGTATCACAAACCCCCAACATGTTGGTGGTTATTATTCCTTTCCCATTGAGATAGGAAGGTTGCTTCTCGAATGCAACTCTTAGAGGAATGTGAGTTCCATCAAGTGCACCAAGATAGCTCTAGTTAAACAAAAGAAAAGTTACCACTCATAAAAAACAAATACAAGTGTGTATATATTAGTAATACTTTAATAAATATATATACCTCAAACCACTTCCATCTCATGACATCAATCCCATTGAGAGTGCACTCATGTAGTTTAATATATTCTTTGCTCACTCTCATAAAGGCACAACGGACTGCTTGAAACTGTGTACTTATTGTCGCCTGAGACCTATGATAATGAAACCTTACTACTCGGTACTTGAGATTGTGAGCTAGGATGTGCAAGAACATTGCAACAACTTCTTCAACTACAACATGCTTTGGGGGAACTAAACCCCCAATACATGTCAATACTTCACATAACCTATGGAATCCACTTTTGCTCACCCACATTTGTTCAACACAGTCATCATCTGTACCATTATATAATCTATTCAAGTAACACATCCTTATGTCATCCCAATCAGCAGGAGGATCTCTCACCATGAAACTATCATGTTACTATCCTGCCACAGTGGTCACACTCATGGTAACAACACGAACAATGACTTTATTTCTCTCCTCTTCATTCTCTTTCTCCTCATCCTCGTCCATCATTATCTTTCTACGAAGACGCTCTAATAACTCACCCATTCCATGTGAATCCATATCAAACACTATATAAGACCATATATGATATTTAGTATTAAATGAGATAAAACAACTATCAAACATGAAAATAGATCATACATGATATTTAATATTAAATGAGACAAAACAACTATTATACCTAAATATTGATCATACATGAAAATAGATCATACACATTAAAAGAGATCATACATGATATTTGGAACTAATTCATGAGAGAATGCCACATACCAACATTGCATTATAACATTTCTAACACAAAATATCTAGAGGTGCAAGTGAATCATGCCAATAAGTCAATGGCTTGTCACAAGTACTCTTGTTGCTTCCCTCAAAGCAAAGTTCATAGAGTCTGAAGAGGCTGTAGAAGAATCTAGCTATCTCCCTTTGGTATTTGTACAAGAGCAACCAAGTGACAAACCAAGTGCTAGAAGAAAGTAACAAAGAAAAGGGTAGGGAAAAATAAAATCAGACTAATTAAGTTATAACAAGCCAACATTATAGTAAGAAATAGCAATTACCAAGAAACAAATGACAAATAACAAATAACAACGTCATACCTAGCACAAGCCAAGTCACAACCACTCACGTTGACACCCTCAAAGACCAATATAGAGTTTGAAGAGGATGCAGTAGGTTAGCAATAATAAATGGTCACTGAAAACCATGTGCAAGTAGAAGTAGATAATCAGAGTGTGCAATTTAAATCAAACTGAATAAACCACATTCTCCTCTCACTCCATTGTCCAGCTAACTAAACCACCAACTCCATTCTTCAACAGTCATTGCTCTCCTCACTAAACCACACACTTCCCTGCTATATAAACCACTCATTGTGCATCCAATTGTCACCCCAACCACCACCATAATTGTGAGAACCCGTTACACTAAATGAGATTACTCAAAACATAAAACACAATCAATCGCTAATTAATCACATACCCAAAAATATGGGTAAATTAAAACCGATTTCAACATCAACACCCACTCAAAAACAGTTGCATAAGAGCCCAACATCTTTCTTGTATCCATACTATGCTAAGAATTTGATACAAATTGTTCTATCGTCTTAGCCACAACATATATATACAGGAGAACAATAATCATATATGCCACACAAATAAGCATTAATATGCTAACAAAAGTCTGATTTATTTGAAACACCATATACAAACTTTTCCTGTCCGGACCTGAGAGTACAAGGACGACTCTAGGACACACTAGACATCTAATCAACTTTCTCAAAGATTCATTAATATAGCTCCTCTTTGCTGCCACATGTTTGTTTTTTTCACTTCTAATTACCTAAAAAATGTGGCAAACCACAAGGTTGAGACCCATGTCCCAATAAGAGATATAACCTCCAATAATGTTTATTGATTATAACATTTTTAAGTAATTAAATAGTTAAGTAGTTTAATCAGATATAACAAATAAGATCAACAGTACTGATGATTAAAAATACATAAAGGAGCAGATAATAACTATCATCATTAGCCAGACTATCATTCTTTATCTTGTTGCCAATATAAGCAACTCAGTAGCATATGCATATCAAGCATCATGAGCAATTCTAGTAACATAAAATATCTAAAAACATGAGCATGTCTAATTTGTTAAACAAATCAACATCATAAGAAGAACTAACAACATAAGCACAACTATTTGGATAAGCATCATTAGCAGTATATGCATCTCTAGTCAAAAGGCATGGCTAGCAATATTAAACATAGCTAGTAGAACAATCTTAACCATTTGTGTCAGTATATTAAACATAGTCCGTCCTTGGTACAGGTCACGTCACTAGTGAAAGGAGGTGGGTACGCATACCCTACCATCTGAGGTACAACCGTAGTTGTCCTCCAGTCTTGTCACATATATAATCACCGAGACACGACCGCAGTCGTTCTCAATCACATCAGATGTATGAGACATGACCATAGCCAACCTCCACAATCTGCATTGTGGATGACAAGGATATATCCTCAACTTGCCACCCACACATACTCAACAATATGCGCTCTGAGTTTCCCTTAAGAATACTCATTTCACCATCTAGAATATTCTGACACTCAGATGGATCTATGACACAGGGCACTACATGATTCGAGTATCACTTGATTAGTTATGTCAATTGGGTGAATTAAGGCTGCATCAAACAACTGGACATACAAACCCTAATTCACTTCTAACAAGCACATAAATATCACAACTTCAAAAGATATAAAACGTGTGAAACATAATTTCTCATCTCATCATCACAGGGTACTATTCACTTGCCATTCATGAGACCACACTAGTCATCATACTATCACAAGATATAAATCCTTTTCAGAATATCACAGGGTATCAACCCTTATCAACACAATAGGATTACACGTCATTCAGGGCTCAACCATGCCCAAAGGTCATTAAGACCATCATACTATCACAGGATATAAAATCCTTTTCATAATATCATAGGATATCAAACCTTATCAACATAAGAGGATTACACCTCATTTAGGGCTCAACCATTCCCAAAGGTCATTAAGACCATCAAACTGTTCCCTGCAAGATTATCATTATCTTTTCATGCCTTATAACAAGGCTCAACAACATCAATTACATATAATACACCAGATCAACACAATATTGCATTAATGAGCTAGGAGATATTCATAAACAATCATTGTAAGGTTATATTAACATTAAGAACAATCATTTATTACATCAACATTCAAGGAATCTAGATGATAAACCCTCATCATATTCATAATGCACATGTTTAGCATAATAAAGTATCAACCATGCGGCTCTGATAACCACCAATTAACACATTAGCGTTATGATCATGTTAAGGAGGTTATTCCACCATCATCCCATCATATAAGAATGTTAAACATGAATACTCATATTTATCTATTTGCATTAGAGTTAGGTTCAACATGATAAATTATATCAATGTTACTAATCAGCACTTATACCCAAACCCTAACTCACGACATCCCCATTGGATCATGGATGCATACGGTGAAGCATCACCATCACATTCCATACTATTCTCAAGTATGAACCCACACATAAATCAAGGTGTAACCATCAGGTTATAGCATACTAAGGTTTCAACAACAATAAGAGAGTACTCCATGATTGTATTAGTCATTTAAGGACTATTTATACCCAATTACCATCATTTAATTATATTAAAGCTAGGTATAACAAGCTATACCTCATTAGGTTTACATATCAACACAATATAGTTATCATCCCTTCTATTCATATGAGTGAATAGTTAATACTACCTTATTAATGGTAACCGTCCATTTGTTCCATCATCATTCAACCCATATCACCATACTACAATGTCACCCAGAACCATTGGATGTTTAAAAGGAAAGACCATTGGTTTTTTACATAAGTAAACACCTTGGATAAACCACATATCAAGTCCTTGATTTTTTCTCTAGAAAGAGTCAACATTTAACCCCAGACATCCTTTTATTAACAACACAAAAAGTTCCATTGAGAGTAGGGTAAAACCCACAATTGACTGTTCATTTGAAATAAGCCATCAATTGTTAACAAGTAAGCTCCTTAAGTTGATCATATAAAGGAAACCATGTAAATCACATTATTAGGACCAACATATTACATTAGCCATCATTCCACTTTCTTGGAGGAATAAACATTAGATCTTGACCATTGGGTCAAGTTCATATGTTAAAACCATCAATTACAGTATAGGTCCAACCATTGCATCAAGTGACCCAAGAAACCATTTGTCTAAGGCTTAATTGATGCTACAACTACAATGCTTAACTCACCATAGGTTGTAGAGACCTGATATACCATCATTAGTGATCATTAAATCACCATAGGTTGTTAGATCAACACTATATTCATTAATCAACATCAAATATTAAGCCAATGTCATCCTTGATTGATAACATCAGTAGGGTACTTAATGATTGATCATTAAACTTCTAATTGGTCCAAAACCTGACCTAAGGGGGTGAACATAGGTTGTCACCATCATCTCACACCTTTGATATTGACCATTAGTTATCATGAAGACAATACCATAGGGTTTTTGCAATGGTACAATCATCGGGTCATGGGTTTATAGAAGAAATCAGCTTTAAGCCCTAAAATTAACCATTGGTTGATAGGTGCTTAACACCATAGGTTGTCAAACCAACCTCATACAAGTCATATTATACCTTAGGAATAATTTACACATGATCACAGGTTCATATATAACTTAAATAAGAACAGGGAACATTATAAAAATCGAAATCCAAGTCAAGCATAGCTTTTTAGTGCATAAATCATCATTTTCAAGCAAAAACGTGATCTAGAAAGCTTATGATAAGCAATAAATGTGGAGCAAGTTATAAAAATTGCCTATAATGAGAATATGAAACCCCACATAGAAGAAATATCGAGTAGGTAGGGTAGAAAATCCAAGCATAAGCTATGAACTCGTCCATCTAGCACCTTTCTTCATCAAATGAGCAAACCCTAAGCATAAGGAGCAAGAAAGGTAGGGTTTTAGAGCTTTAGAGCAATTTCTACCATGGAACAGAAAAGTTCCGACCTGGAGGAAGGTCTAAGTAAGTAGAAGAGCAAAAGAAATGGAAAAGGAAGGAAGAAAATAACTTGCCTTGGTCGAAATCCTTAGAAGATGACCTTGGAAACCCTAGGTAGGGCTAAATGGAGCTCTAGGAGACCTTCTTCACCAAAAAGAGGTTGTCCTCTATGTTAGAGCACTTGGTTCCATAGAAAAACAGAGTGGAGTTGTTGCTATAGGTTAGAGGAAAGATAAAGCAAGCAAAGTTTCGTACTTGGGCAAGGAAGAGGTAAATATAGCCCATGGATAAGGATGGAAGCAAGCATGAGGTGTAAAAGTAGCTTCCCCATGTGTCTATGGCCTTAAACTATTAAGAATATACAAGCACACACACACAAGCAGCTCCCCCACCGTCCTTATAGACCTGCTTAGCTTTCCTTTGTCGAATTTCCCAGCCAATCACATAATTCATTAGTTGATAGCTACTAAAGGTAGCTCATCCGTGAAGGGTAACCCCTAAAATACCCTTAGAGAAAACACCTTCAAACCAAGGATTAAATAGGTTCCCCATGGCTCAAAAAGCACAAGAATGATGATAGAATACTCAAGGAACATAATTCAAGTGATAAATTGCAAATAAAACCTCTCAATTGGGTAAATTGTAGAAAAGTCCAAAATGTGCATAAAATTGCATAACTTGATCAAACAGTGTCCAAATTGGCCAAAATTTGAAAATTAAGCTTGTATTATGATTTAAAAGAATATCACAAGGTTATATTAGGGTTATAAGCATTCAATTATGGTAATTAAGCTTATTCAACTCATTAAGCAAGTTCAGGGGCCTTACAACTATAAACCCCTAATTGGGATTTTGCCCTCAACATTTGAGGTAAATAAAGATGGGTACTTCCTTTGCACCTCATACTATTACCTTCACATGGTTACTTGCATATCATGGTGATGTCACATCATTCATACATATATCCTCTTGGGTCAGCACAAAAACCCCCACCTAAGAAGACATTGACACTAGAACACTTGTCAGTTCTTTTTCAGCATCAAAAGAAATGTTGACGTTTGTACCTGTCATTCCATACAAGGAAACATCATTCCTAGTCAACCTTGTTAGAGGTGAAACAACAAAACTATCTTCACCTTACTAGGATTTACACAACCTACTTAGAATACATATCATGATCCCTTAAAGAAATTTAATCAACCCCATCTCACTCTTGTTCAACTTATCTCATAGCTATTGCTGCTTCGGAAACCCTAGGTTTTTGAAGAAATATTCATCATATTTTTTACCATATTTGAAATACTTTGACATGTCATCATTCAAAGATAGATATAACTTGTATGACAGGACTGGAACACTTTTTTCCTCCTATTCATACATTCTATTTGTACATTGGTTAGTCTAAAGGACATAACTCTAAACTCATCATGGTCATGTGAATTATGTCATCCAATCTAACTCTTATGCATTGATATTTGATCATAGGTTTATCTTAAAGGAACACGATATCACATATCTATTAACCAACAAACTATCTATCCTTGATAGTGGTCCTTCCCAACTATCACTGAACCATACACAACATTATAGAATCACTTTTGTTTTTCCTTCCAAACAACATTTAGAGGGTCATCATAAACTCTCTCTCCCTCTCTCTCTATGGAAGTAGAATACTTGGAATGTTCATTTAATTAACATCTCCAATCTTCACATATTTCTCATATTATTAATACATCTTGGATACTAGGATTCATTACCTTGGTATCCACCTCATGTGCTATAAGCAACTCACATCCTTATATCATCTAATTTTACCAACATAAAAAATATCAAGACATATAAGAGGAGTCTTCCTAATTATTGGAAGGCTCAAAAGAAAAATCATCACAAACTTTATGAACTTGGAACCATAGTCCAAGCAACCTTATGCTATAATAAGCTATCCACCCCCATGTTTACAACGAATCCCCACATACCAAGTGGCAATGATCTACTTGAAAGTTGTGCCCTAGAAAGGAAAGACACAAAGGGAAACATACTTCCCACATCATAGCAGCATTGTTCAGAGGTCACTAGCAAAAAGGTAACCGATTCTATTTTCATTATGCATATTACAACTTCTTATGTATCATTTTACCTTTTTTCATTTTTTGTTCCTTACATTAGCATAGGAATCATCATGATTAGCATATCTCATTAATCCTTCCTTGATGACTATTTATCATACTTGGGTATGTTCTCTTATTTTATTATGTTTTTCAACCACTTATCAATAGGTAAATCGTCATATTCCACATTTTATTCATTAAACATGGATCATATGCCTTAATTTCTTTCAAACACCATGCTTATTTAATATTAACACTTTCTTACACGCATAGGTTGGTCTGAGATTAACTCAGGATCCACCTTATTCCTTTGTCATTTTTCTCATTTATCTTCTCATTTTATACTTATCATTGGAGTTCTTTCCATCTTGTGTTGATTTCATACGTTGAATCACTTTATAAGCATAGATTTGTTTTTCTTTTACTTTATTATCTTCTTGAATCACATCTTCAAGAACTCCTCTTTTCCTTATTTGTATTTTGATTTTGATTTCATGGTGTTGTATCTTTTTCTTATATTTACCAAACGTTCAAGTTTTGATAGATAATGATGTAATTCTCATCTTCTTTAAGGTAGGATTGAGATATTCAGACCATGATTTCTTATTTGTTATGCTCTTTAGATTGTCTCAAAATGACTACTTGATCAGGGTAATCAGAAAGATAACAATCTAAGAGTTCCATACTTACCTTTTCTTCAATAATTGAATACCTGGCCAGGGCAACCAAATACTGAGATTAGGCAGTATGCACCATATTTTTATGCCATATTCATAACTTATACATCATCTTAGTCCTAAGTCCTAGTGTATCTGTAGACTCAGTGAACCTAAAGCTCTGATACCAACTTGTTAGAACATGTTACACTAAATGAGATTACTCAACATAAAACACAATCAATCACTAATTAATCACATACCCAAAAATATGGGTAAATTAAAACCGATGTCAACATCAACACCCACTCAAAAACATTTGCATAAGAGCCCAACATCTTTCTTGTATCCATATTATGACAAGAATTTGATACAAATTGTTCTATCATCTTAGCCACAACATATATATACCGGAGAACGATAATCATATATGCCACACAAACAAGCATTAATATGCAAACAAAAGTCTGATTTATTTGAAACACCATATACAAACTTTTCCTTCCTGGACCTGAGAGTACAAGGACGACTCTAGGACACGCTAGACATCTAATCAACTTTCTCAAAGATTCATTACTATAGCTCCTCTTTGCTGCCACATGTTTGTTTTTTTCACCTCTGATTACCTAAAAAAATGTGGCGAACCACAAGGGTGAGGCCCATGTCCCAACAAGAGTTATAACCTCCAATAATGTTTATTGATTATAACATTTTTAAGTAATTAAATAGTTAAGTAGTTTAATCAGATATAACAAATAAGATCAACAGTATTGATGATTAACAAAATACATAAACGAGCAGATAATAACTATCATCATTAGCCAGACTATCATTCTTTATCTTGTTGCCAATATAAGCAATTTAGTAGCATATCCATATCTAGCATCATGAGCAAGTCTAGTAACATAGAATTTCTAACAACATGAGCATGTCTAATTGGTTGAACATATCAACATCATAAGAAGAACTAACAACATAAGCACAATTATCTAGATAAGCATGATTAGCAATATATGCATCTCTAGTTACAAAGGCATGGCTAGCAATATTAAACATAGCTAGTAGAACCATCTTAACCATTCATGTCAGTATATTTGACAACATAAGTATGTTTACAACATGAGCATAACTACAATATAAGCAAAACTATTATCTCTTATTGTACTATACATGATCTCAGTGAAAAGAAAGCAAACAAGGGTTTTCATCCAATATGAAGCATTGTGTATAAACCTAAACATATATGCTACACGGCTATCTTACATCTTTTATTGTGCCATGAGAAAATTGAGGATACTACTAAAAATCCAACTGACCACTGCTAAGTCGAAATCTGTGCCATACAAGATCTAGGAAGAGTCAGACTCCTAAGATCTTCTTCACCCCAAGTCATACAGGCCTGCCACAGCGACACATAAGGTCAAGATGCTAACAGCCTAGTCTGTCTTTGGTACAGGTCACAAAACTAGTAAAAGGAGGTGGGTACGCATACCCTACCATCTAAGGTACAACCGCAGTTGTCCTCTAATCATGTCACATATATAATCACCAAGACACGACCACAACCATTCTCAATCACATCAGATGTATGAGGCATGACTGTAGCCAACCTCCACAATCTGCATTGTGGATGATAAGGATATATCCTCAACTTGCCACCTCTACATACTCAACAGTATGTGCTCCGAGATTCCCTTAGGAATACTCATTTCACCATCTGGCAAATTCTGACACTCAGATGGATATATGGCATAGGGCATTACATGATTAGAGTTTCACTTGATTAGTTATGCCAATTGGGTGAATTAAGGTTGCATCAAATAAGTGGACATACAAACCCTAATTCACTTCTAACAAGTACATAAATATCACAACTTCAAAAGATATAAAATGTGTGAAACATAATTTCTCATCTCATCATCACATGTTACTATTCACCTGCCATTCATGAGACCACACTAGTCATCATACTATCACAATATATAAATCATTTTCACAATATCACAGGGTATCAACCCTTATCAACACAAGAGGATTACACCTCATTTAGGGCTCAACCATGCCCAAAGGTCATTAAGACCATCATACTATCACATGATATAAAATCCTTTTCACAATATCACAGGGTAACAACCCTTATCAACACAAGAGGATTACACCTCATTTAGGTCCCAACCATGCCCAAAGGTCATCAAGACCATCATATTATTCCCTGCAAGATCATCATTATCTTTCCATGCCTTATAACAAGGCTCAACAACATCACTTACATGTAATAAACCAGATCAACACAATATTGTATTAATGAGCTAGGAGATATTAATAAACAATCATAGCAAGGTTATATTAACATTAAGAACATTCCTTTATTACATCAACATGCAAGGAATCTAGATATGATTAACCCTCATCATATTCATAATGCACATGTTTAGCATAAGAAAGTATCAACCATGTGGCTATGATAACCACCAATTAACACATTAGGGTTATGATCATGTTATCTTCCACCATCATTCCATCATATAAGTATGTTAAACATGAATACTCATATTTATCTATTTGCATTAGAGTTAGGTTCAACATGATAAATTATATTAATGTTACTAATCAGCACTTATACCCAAACCCTAACTCAACATACCCATTGGATCATGGATGCATAAGGTGAAGCATAACCATCACATTCCATACTATTCTCAAGTATGAAACCACACATAAATCAAGGTGTAACCATTGGGTTATGGCATACTAAGGTTTCAACAACAATAAGAGAGTACTCCATGATTGTATTAGTCATTCAAGGACTATTCATACCCAATTACCGTCATTTAATTAAATTAAAGCTAGGTATAACAAGCTATACCTCATTAGGGTTACATATCAACACAATATGGTTATCATCCCTTCTATTCATATGAGTGAATAGGTAATACTATCTTATTAAGGGTAAACCTCCATATGTTCCATCATCATTAAACCCATATCACCGTACCACAATGTCACCCGGAACCATTGGATGTTTAAAAAGAAAGACCATTGGTTGTTTACATAAGTAAACACCTTAGATAAACCACCTATGAAGTCATTGATTTGTGCTCTAGAAAGAGTCTTCATTTAACCCTAGACATCCCTTGATTAACAACACAAAAAGTTCCATTGAGAGTAGGGTAAAACCCAAAATTGAATGTTCATTTAAAACAAGCCATCCATTATCAACAAGTAAGATCCTTAAGTTGATCATATAAAGGAAACCATCTAAATCACATTATTAGGACCAACATATTACATTTGTCATCATTCCACTTTCTTGGAGGAATAAACATTAGATCTTGACCATTGGGTCAAGTTCATATGTTAAAACCATCAATTACAGTATAGGTCCGACCATTGCATCAAGTGACCTAAGAAACCATTGATCTAAGGCTTAATCGATGCTACAACTACAATGATCAACTCACCATAGGTTGTAGAGACCTGATCCACCATCCTTAATTAGTGATCATTAAATCACCATAGGTGGTTAGATCAACATTATATTCATTATTCAACATCAAATATTAAGCTAATGTCATCATTGATTGATAATATCAGTAGGGTACTTAATGATTGATCATTAAACTTCTAATTGGTCCAAAACCTGACCTAAGGGGTGACCATAGGTTGTCACTGTGATGCCCCAATCCCCTTGCCATCTCTAATGACCCCAGAGACTGGGGAGTCACCCTCGGTAAACCACCCTTAACTTTTTCTTTTCTTAATCACTTAAAATTAACTTAAAGGGAAAACCTAATATCTTGAATAACATCAGATCGTAATAAAACTGTGGAAACAACTTACCATTTACATTACTAGGAAGATAAAACAAACTTACACGACATATTACATTTTTCCACACGGAATATAAAGCACAACAAATAACTTTAAAACTAAACTACTTATTATATTGCATTCTCTCACTACCACACCACATGCCCAAGGACCGAGGGGAAAGGACTAAGAGACCTATATGTAACTATGAACGACCTTCTAAGAACTTGGGTGATACCATCCTTCAGCTTCCTCATGCTGACATTGACCTAAAAAAATGTTTCAGTAGGTTGGTGAGCTAGTGCCTCAATGAATAAAATTTCACCCAACCATCGCAGATAACTCATTTTATGTTTATTAATTGGAATAAAATACTAGATAATACTATACTGAGAAGATATAAACAATATAATTGAAATGACAGGAGGTGTCAACAATTCATTATGATAATAATTGCTACAGAGCTATAGAGACAATTAATTAACAGAAAATACTAAAATTTCATTTAAAGGACAATTGCTGCGAAACTAACTCAAATCTTTCTTAACTCTTTAACTTATAAGAAACTTTGTGAACCTATATAAACATTTTTTATCTTATGCCCTGATCATATGCAGTGTACTCTACATATGAAAACTCATAGCAAAGTACGATCCCACCATACAAGACTTAGCCGACACCCCAAGATAGCTAAGTCTGGATACTCTCCTGGTCTGCAACAGGAAAATTGGCTCTCTGGCCTCAACACTCCTATGATGTCGTAAACTGGACTCCTCCTCTAACCTGAGCACATAGGCGGAGAGTCTGAGATGCTCTGCGGGCCTCATCTTGGTATGCACTATGGGTACCTCTGGGTTACCACTGGGATCTCCAATTCATGTTGGGTAACATATCTTCTCTTAGGAGACTTCCTCAAGGGCTTCGTCTCCCTACACGCTCTGTGGGTGCATTCTGACCCTCGTATACTAGACGCATCGCCAGGGTAGGTCGTTTCATCCCTAAGGCGTAGACCTCTCATAGGGATTCTATAGTGTCAGGGCCCTTAAATCTATTATTTCATTAATCTTGGAAGACTCTTACTAGATTGTACATTTCTCGTACTTATACTCGACTCTGGTATCTCTATGGTACCGTGTCTATTTACTTGAACTTTACAACACGACATGAATATCATTCTAAATTTGACATAGTAGTTTATTTAAACCAATGAAAAATACTAAATAATCCACATGTTGTATTTGCAGGCAGATTAAAATAAATAGAATACTTGTCAACTTGGCACATACATACTGAAATCATGCAATTAAACATCTTAATATACCAATAAGGGTTGATTACTCAACATATGAGAAATCATCTGTAGCACCTATAAATTATCTGAAATTCCCAGAAAAATGTGCACATCAACCCTAATCCTGAGTTGTGCATCACTTAACCCAATTAAGAGTTAATTACTTATCATGACAAGAATTATTGATAATAACTGAGAATTTCTTATGATATCCTTAAAAAACATGTCAATTTGTATAATTATTAATAAACTCACATTAAATATGACTGTGAGTGTGCAGCTAGGTTTCTATTGAACCCTTTCATGTAATTGGCATTTCTTTGAAATTGAGCATCTATTAACTTACTAAAAATGTACAGCCTAGGTTTATACCCAAAATGTATCGTTACCAATCATGAGCTACTGATTCCAATTTTAAACTGAGCAGATTAGGTTTTAATAAATCATGCAGTTCCAATAATCCAAATCACACATATCAATTAACTAATTAGCATTGTGCAACGTTAGTAAATAAAATGTGCAATTTGGAAATCGAGCGACACCGGCACTGCTCGGCACCTGGGTAAACGCTATTACCCACAAATAACATTGATTCAACCAAAAACACCCGATTATTTGAGTTAAACATGCTTGGTGAGTGAAATTATACTCACAGTGGTCCAAGACGACTGAGATCGACTTGAAATGTGTCCAGAGGCTAGTTTTCGGACATCAGCAGGCCTTCTTCAACCTTGGTACAACACTGGTTCAAACGTAGAGCACACATAGTTTCTTGATTTGGGCGTCGATCAACGTTGCTTCATGCTTGGACCTCAAAGATGAGCTAACGCTGTCGTTCCTTGGTGTTGTCTCAAGCCCAAGGTGGCACATAGCCACGGCTATTGATGTTGCTTCTTGGACATTCTGGGGTGCATCCCCTGCTACTTGGGCACTGCTCCTTGGTGGTTGGGCGCCGCTTCTTGGTGCTTGAGGTGAGGAAGAAAGTCGGCGACGCGCTGCTGGCCAGTGGCTGACGCTAAGGGGCCAAGAACACCTGCTCCTCTTTCCAATTGTGGCTGACCAACCGACTGCTACTGGGCATTGCACCCACTACTAGTCGGCTGCCCAAGCAAGTGGCAAGGTTGAGGATGGAGGGGGGAAAGGTAGAGGAGGAAGGGGTGTCGCTGAAGCGGCCCCTCTCGAGCCCCAATGGCCTTCGTTGCTGCTGCTACTTGGCTACTAACACAGCTCTTGCAGGTCGGCCACCCCTGTGGGATGGGTGGTGCTAGGGCATGAAGAAAAGAGGAAAAGGATGGAGGAATAAGAGGAAGATAATGGTGGAGGTTGGGCGCTGCTGAACCGTAGCTTTTAAGCCCTAAATTGACCGCTCACACCACCACCCTAGTTGTTGGTCAGTCGAGTAGCTAGGCACTTCTAGAAGGCTCTGGGCACCACTCAAGAGTATTGGGAAGATGAGAATGGGATAAGGTAGAAAGGGGAAATGGAAAGAAATGGCTAATTACTGGAAAATTGCATCCAAGCTCAAAGAAACATAAAAACGTCATAACTATTGACTCGAATGTCCGATTTGCATGATTTCTTTTGTAAAATTCCAAACATGAGATCCACTACGACATCAATGCATAAAAACATGATAATTAGACTGTAATACTAGATCCAAGCACTAATTGTATATGTGAGTACTTAACTCAACTAAATCAACTTAATGATGTACTAAGTGTTGTGCTTACTAGTTAATCATGGAGTGGGCCATAACAGTCACCATCATCTGACACCTTTGATCTTGACCATTATTTATCATGAATACAACACCATAGGGTTGTTGTGATGGTACCATCATAGGGTCATGGGCTTATAGAAGAAATTAGCTTTAAACCCTAAAATTGACCATTGGTTGCTAGGTGCTTAGCACCATAGGTTGTCAAACCAACTTGATCCAAGTCATATTATACCTTAGGAATAATGCAAACATGATCACAGGTTCATCTAGAACTGAAATCAGAATAGGGAACATTATAAAAATTGAAATCCAAGTCAAGCATAGCTTTTTAGTGCATAATCATCATTTTCAAGCAAGAACATGATCTAGAAAGCTTATGATAAGTAATAAACGTGGAGCAAGTTATAAAACTTGACTCTAATTAGAAGATGAAACCCCCACACAGAAGAAATATCGAGCAGTTAGGGTAGAAAATCCGAGCATAAGCTATGAACTCATCCATCTAGCACCTTTCTTCATCAAATGAGCAAACCCTAAGCATAAGGAGCAAGAAAGGTAGGGTTTTAGAGCTTTAGAGTAAACTTTACCATGGAACATTAAGGTTTCGACCTGGAGGAAGGTCTAAGGAAGGATAAGAGCAAGAGAAATGGAGGAGGGAAGAAAATAACTTTCCTTGGTCAAAATCCCTAGAAGATGACCTTGGAAACTCTAGGTAGGGCTAAATGGAGCTCTAGGTGACCTTCTCCAAAAAGAGGTTGTCTTCTACCTTAGAGAACTTGGTTCCACAGAAAAACAGACTGGATTCGTTGCTCTAGGTTAGAGGAAAGATAAATAAAGAAAAGTTTCATACTTGGGCAAGGAAGAGGTAAATATAGTCCATGGATAAGGATGGGAGCAAGCATGAGGTGTAAAAGTAGCTTCCCCATGTGTCTATGGCCTTAAACTATTAAGAATATACAAGCACACACACAAGAAGCTCCCCCACCATCCTTATAGACCTTCTTATCTTTCCTTTTTCGAATTTCCCAGCCAATCACATAATTCATTAGTTGATAGCTACTAAAGGTAGCTCATCCGTGAAGGGGTAAACCCTAAAATACCCTTAGAGAAAACACCTTTAAACTAAGGATTAAATAGGTGCCCCATGGATCAAAAAGATCAATAATGATGAGAGAATATCCAAGGAACATAATGCAAGTGATAAATTGCAAATAAACCTCTCAATTGGGTAAATTATAGAAAAGTCCAAAATGTGCATAAAATTGCATAACTTGATCAAACAGTGTCCAAATTGGACCAAATTTGAAAATTAAGATTGTATTATGATTTCAAAGCATATCACAAGGTTAGATTAGGGTTATAAGCATTCAATTATGGTAATTAAGCTTATTCAACTCGTTAAGCAAGTTCAGGGGCCTTATAATAATCAAGCTCATGGGTTATGCTAAAAGTAGTGCTCCATTCAATATAAAATTCATTTGTGTTAATGGGAAACTACCTGAGATCATAACTGTGAAATAAGATCTAGTATAGAGAAAATGCAGTAATGTGAGTTGTACATAGAGAGTACCAATTTCAAATAACAACATGGTCGATGAGATACTAAAGAAAAAAGAGATACAAAAGTAATTTGACATTTCTAGGGATCCATCTAGACACCAACAACACCACTCCAATGCTTGGGGAGAAATCCATCCTCATTATCAATCCCTTGCTCATGCCAAACTCGACGGTAGCATGCAGATGAGATACAAAAATTAGAAGATGATGAATCAATTGCACTTGCAGCCAGCCATCAGCGACACTGGGAGATGGGCTTCTAGAGGGCAGGCATCAAATCCACATGATGATAATCTGGTAGCCCAGAAAGTAGCGCAATGCACTATAGAAAAAGGTGAATTGGCTACAATTATGCTAACTACATATATTGTATTTATAACTAAAATTACTTATCTTTACAAATTATAAAAATATAAATAAAATGAATGTAGTTAATTGTAATAACTACAAACTTCCCTACATATCCAAATTGATTACATAAAAATCCTCATATCAATGCCTCGCATCCCTCTCCCCCATACAAATAACAAACATATCCAAAATTTCAATTTCCCTCGTGCTACTCCCTCCTTGCCCAATTGGTGCAGTTTCAAAGTGCACTTGCAACTATACTCCCTCAGTCCCTCTCCTGCATCGCCTCCCCTACAAATCCATGGCTCTCCATAATAGCCACCCCATCCATCGTGTGCTAGCTCTCCCTCTCGCTATCTTCCCCTCCCCCTACAGTCCCCTATCCAATCACCTTCTCTCCCTCTCACCTCACTTTCCTTGCGCAACACCCCTGGCGTCCTCCTCTTTGCTAGCACCTGATCTCACGGACTGCCAGCGGAGGTGATGGAAGGACGCAGTCCCCAAGGAAACACCAAAGTGGGAGAGGGGGCGAGGATCTTGGCTGAAGCACAATTGCTCAAGTGTAGGGTATGGCCTTGTGGACTGCCTGAGGAGGCACTAGAAGGAAGGAGCACTCAAGGAGAGAAAAATGGAGGGGTGAGGATTTTGGCTGAAACCCAACTCCCCCAGTACAGCATCTGGGTTCCCTGATTTAGTGATTGTTCTTCTCCCACTCACACTGAGGTCACGATTTATGTTTCCTAATACTATTTTGTGCCTCTTCTACCTCCTAGTGCATTCTTATGGATGGTATGTGCCATTAAAGCCATTAACTCACCTAGTCTAATTCTACAGTTTCACACATTTACATGTTTTCATATTAATTGATTTCCTTGATGGTTTAAGGTGATCCTTATTACTTCACATAAAAAATGTAGGAACCTATCTGCCAACTTGTTTGAGTTAACTTCTATCCTCATGTCTGGTTCTCTAGTTGTACAATAATTAGATTTTGTTACTAGAGTATGTCTTAACTATATGTCATGTGGAAGGTTCTCAAAGTCCATGACACTTAACTATCTTGGCCATTGTTTGGTAATGCATTTTCTTGTTTGCTTGCTATTACAGGTTCTTCAAGCAACTGTTCCTCATCTATTTGGTCTAATAGATGGCTACTAGGCTCTTGTGGACAATTACTACCATATACAGGCCCATGGTCATTGCTAGCATAGGAAGGGATCCAATTGTCCTCATCTTCTTCATCTTAGGTGGATTCATCCTACAATATAATATTCCTTTCATCATTAGCCACTTTTTATGCAAGGAACCGAGTCTGCTGCCTCGTGCAATCTCCTATTGTCAAAGGATCCATGTAATGTATCTCTTTTGCGGTAAGTGACCTCTTTTACTTCCATATCGCGCTCACACTATCAAGATTCTTCAATGAAAGAAGTGGTCACAAATCTAAATTTCTTGGCAGACTGTCTAAATATTTCATAGATAAGATTTTTACATATTGCCAAGTAGAATGAAGTAAATCTCGACAATTTTGATTTAAATTCATGTTCTATTGGCATATTATATAACTCGATGTTGTCAGTTCCTTCTACATTAGTCATAGTACATGTGTGCTTGAGATCATTGAGCACTCAATCTGATGTATAGATGTGCAAAGGTTGAAATCATCGGACATTCTATTACAATGTTTATGCAAATTTCTTTTCTTGACTTCATGTAGCTAGCCCATCACTGTATGATGGCATTTCCTCTAATCATCTAGGAGCACTAATTACATCTCAAGATGCAATTTCTGTATTATGGCACAACACCCTCTATCAGATATGTTATCTTGCAATATTTGTCAGGTGCATATGGAATCTTTGTTTCATTGTATATATTAGTTCTACTGTAGAACCAATTTTTGCAAATTTTCTTCTGTATAACCTCTCATGAGACGATTGTTATTTCCTTTTACAATTAAAATATATGTGGCTTTGGTCTAATTGAGTCAGACTATACATTCAACACTTGATTGTTTGACACTATCTTACACTAGACTAAGATCTATATGGACATACAAAGTCCATTGCTGTGTAAAACATTTCCTTCCTATTAGCAGTCATTAATCTCATCCTATTTGACATTTATTATTAACAACTCCCCTTGATGATCTTTCTATAGATATTGTGAGTTTTCTCTTCATATAAATTGATCACCATTAATGTTTTGGCTTTATCATCTCACAAGAGATGCATGTCATTTTATACAGTTAGTAATTTTAGGACCATCTCATAGTTGAACATGACCCACTATTAATATCTTGATTTTGGAAACTTCATTATTAATTTCTTTGCTTTTTTTATATATTCCTATTCATTTAGCTTAATTCCTTGTATTAAAGTGTCTTACATAGAATCTTTGAATAATGAACCGTATGTATTCTACCCATATAAAATTATGTGTACATATACTCTATCATGGTACTACCATTTATGGACATACATGTTTAGTCTTTTTAAATTCAATCGATGGCTAGAACAAACTTTCTATTTCATCTTTATTAATTAGCTTGTTGCTTGAACTACTAAAACTAGGATTAGGGTTTGTAGATGAGAAAGTTAGATGATCATCCTGGTGATAAATTATTTTGAAAATGTTCGGTACCACCTTAACATCCTCCTTTAAGGGGTGTACACTATCATGCACATGCCTCAGTGAGATTTTTGGAAATACGCACTATCAATCTCTAATGGACTCATTCTCCACTTACTTCATAGTAACTGTATCTATCCTTCCATTGTGACTACCATCATCAAACATGTATAAACGAATTTTAAGGTAGAAACCAAGGTACATGACATCAACTTCATCTCGACTTTAAAATTTGGAGAAACACTGATGAAATTATGGGTAAGTTTTGTATGCAAACTTTGATGAAATATCAATCTCTTGTTTTTTAAGAATAAAATATTATTTAGCATCCCCTCCTTGTGCAGGAGAAAGAAACTTCCCCTTCTGGGGTTACTACATGTACTTTAAGCATTCTCTTTATCACATTCATAATGTTGGATGAAGTCAGCATTCAAACTGGGTAATTGTTTTGGGGTCTGTTTGTGAGCCCATTTGGTGAAGCTGTCAACAAGCTCATTCCCTTCTCATCTGAAACACACCAAGTTGGTGTCATGTGAAATAGCAAAGTCCCTAAAATCATTTTATAAAGAGCACAATCATTTGCAGGGCACTCGTTCATCTTCATAGATGTACTTGCAAACAAAAGAATATGTCTCAATGGAGCAGCTTGGCATGGAATTTATGTCTGAAAAGGTGATCCCTATCAAGATTTCAAGAAATTAACCTACTAGAGGATCGTTCCCAGCCTTCCAGGGTGTTTCACAACTAACCATGCAATCCAGCTACCAGCTATGTTCTAGTGACCATGCACGTAATTATTTGTTGTCATAATATTAACTAAATTCTATATTAATATGATGTATATCTAATTTATTACTTAGCCGCACTTGTTGTATACATAGTTAAAGATGAAGCAATAAGTTGACTATATTATGATTATCTATTTTCTCAATGGCATTTACTATATAATTGTTGATTTTATATTTCTTTGATTCTTGTGACTAAAAATTTATCATGTTTTTGCTAGAATAACAGAAAGAGGAGACCTCCATGTTGCCTTAGTGCCACACAGACCCTAGGGTGTTATGCAAGGAGATAAATCAAGGATTCCAAAAAAAATTCAAATCTTAGTCACTTAATAAGAAGCACTTCAGGTAAACTAGCATACCATCCCTTCCTCTTGTCATTTATCATTTTTAGTTGTAATATTAATGGCATGTTTCAATTTTATTACTTGAATAAGTATTATAATTTCATTTACTTGCATTTCATATTTGTGATTTATGAATATGCTCTTATAATTAATCAACTAATTGTATTACTTGAGAAAAAGTGTAGATGTACCCTATTGTTAGTCCAAAAACCATGTCCCTCAACCATGTGAAGTGCTTCTTGTCAAAATTCGATATACATATTACAAATTAAACCAATGTAGTAGTAAAATGACCTATTGACTCTATTTATATAGTTCAAAATGTGCTTTGTTATAGCCTTAGGATAAAATGCACCCTGTTAGACTTAGTTTCTCTCTTAGTTGACAATTACTGGAAACCTTAATAGTGAGTTAAAGACATTCTAACAATAGTTCAGGGAATGCAAGAGTAAAGATTTTAATAATTAGGTTTGGGAAGAGCACTACTGAATTAGTAAATAAATGTTTATAAATGCACTCTTTGTACTTTGTTTTACCGGTTCTTCTTGTTTTCTCACTTATGGTTATAATCTGAAAAGTGATAGCATGTGCTTTAACATGGAATTTCAAAGATCTATATGCAGATTTGCACTCTTACTATTACAAACAAAGATGGATTAACACTTATGTTGGTTCTTAAGAAATGAATGTGTGTATATATGTTGAACCATTTATTTGTGTCTTATGGATGGTGATTGGTGAATGTTTTGATTTTAGCTTTTGAATCTAAAAGATGTTACAACTCTCATATATAGTGAATTTAATAAGAAAACATTCAACAAATACTTATATCCATCAAATTCTATTCACTTCAACACTGAGGTATGATTGTCTTGAGTTATATTTATTTATTATAGACCATTTAATTTTCCTGATGCAAATTTTAGAATATTACTAGGACGAATGGCTTATCATGTAACAAACCACAATATAGTAATTCCATCTGATAATACTAGAGTTTCATATAATAGAAGGTCAAATATGTAGCATGGTATGTTGACATTTTCCGAGCTGGCTAACTACAAAATATTTTTTCTTTGTGCTATGTCATGGACTTCAAAATTTTATAGTTAAATCATCCTTATCTATCTTAAACATTATCTTTTGGGTTCACTTCTTTGCCTTTTGATTCCTTTTGACTTGATAATGTTATTCTGCTTATTTTCTAGCACCAAAACTTATGTTCTTGTGATCTCACTTATGATCATATGTATTGTTTCATCCTCTCATCTATCTAGGGTGTCAATTGTCAAAATTAAGGTTCTGGTTGGTTTTGAGATAGACAATGCTTCAAATCCCATACAATTTCTCAACGAACCTGACATGATCATTTGTATGGCCACTTACCAGTGATACTTATCTTGAACTAAATCATTATTATGTATGAAATTGATGTCCATTTTAACTGTGATTGATCCTAAAGGGACGTGGCTAGTGGACCAGGAGTTACCTGAAGATAAAAAAAATTAAATTACATAAGTATTGGATACCCTAAGAGGGTTTTCTATGTAGTTCCTCCTGGGTCAAACCATGTTGTATATAAAGAGTCACACAAACTTAAACTGACTAGTATGTATCATGGGTCTCATTTCTTGTCTCTCTTTGTAGAATAATGTTCCCTCAAAAATAAAATCATATGGGCCTTCTCTAGTTGTAAGAGAATATCCTAGATCTGTCTCAATATTTACATAAATTGTGACCAGCCTATTCAAATTCTTTATGATACAATGTGTGGATAAGAAAATGGTAGAAATATCAGCCATGATTATACACACTTAGAAATATTAAACAAGTTAGCACCATGGAAATATTCTAAGAGAGAGATGATCTTTTAAACTTCAAAAACCTTAGCGGCCTTCTCACCCTCCTATATAGCCATCACTCTCACTTACTGTTTCAGCTAGACTATTCATGCTCATAGCCGTAAGTTGATTAAAACAACCCAAGTATTATATAATCCAAGCAAAGTTTGAAGTTTTAAAAATACAAGGATAGAACTTCTAACAGAGGTCCTGACTAAAACTGCATGTGAAACTCAACGTGCTAATCCACATACTTTACAGTAAATTTTAGTAACTGACTGATGTGTTTTCAAAACCTATATAAATCGATCACAACAACATATTAGAGTCTATAACAATATAATGAAAAGCCTATATAAGCTAATTAAACAGATGAGCTTACTAAAAACTATGAAGTCAGGCAGGGGCTCCACTAGATCCATATTTCTATGTGCCAGGGATGCAGGGCTTGGCTGCCATTGTTGATTATAAAGTGGTTGATGGCAATTTAAGGCCAATCAAAGCTTCCAAAATGCACCCCATCTCTCATTTCTGATGACTTAAAGCTTTTCCTTGAAGAAAAAGTTCATAATGTGAAGCATTTAGCCAAAATACCTCTCCAGTTCAGTAGTATTTATGGTCCTAATGTTAAGCTTGAAAAAAGTTTCATAAAATTGGTATGTTTGCTGCTCTTGGTGCATTATTTTTAGAAGAGACATTGAAAATGTGAATCACTTATTATTTGATTGTGTATTTTTAAAAGAGTAGGGGGAGTATGTTCTTTCAAATAGGGGGTGTTAATATATATGTGTTGTTATTACTGTTCTATTATTTTACATTATATTTGGACCTCTCTGTAATTTTTCCATTATTATAAATATAAGGGTACACACATTGTGTAACCCTAAGCTCTCCAATTCTTATGTTGTTTCTCATGGTACCAAAGCAGTCCTAGATATAACTGCCACTCTTCCCTCCCTCCCTTCTCTCTCCTCTCACCCCCATGCGAACCCACCGCCGCACAGCCCCCCCCCCCCGCCTGCCACCGGCTCTTTCGGTAGTGATGCACGCCCCGTGCGCCGCCAACAGGTCATCGGGCGGCAGCCGCAGCGCACCCCAGTGTGGGCTGCTTCCTGTGCCGCCGCGGCAGGCGCACCACCGGGTGGCCCCGCCACTTTCGAGCAGCCCCGCTGCCGGGGAAGCTTGCTTCCAGGGATGTTAGCCGCCTAGACGACCCATTTGTGGGTCTGTGGCTTGATTCAGGACTAAGGGACAACCTTGACACTTGATTCTACCTACCCGTGTAGGTCGTTGAGCCACCGAGTTTCCTGTTGCGCCCTGGCGTAGCCCCTATGTGAGAGGTTCCTTCCTTTGGTAAATTTGTGCCTACTACTGCCTACCTGACAATGTAGGCAGCCTACTACTGCCTGTACATGCCTGTTATGACCGACTCGCGAAAACAAGATTAACTAATGCATAAGCGAAATATTAGCAGCGGATTACTAAAAATCACTAAAAATTAAAACTTTTTGCAAAGAGATCCAACATAGGAAAACTCTTTCATTAAGAACCATTGTATAACATTTACATTCTGGTTCAAAAGTACATAACGTGTACCATCTCTTCTCGAGGATTACAACATAAGCTGCCCTAGTAACATTATATACAGAAAGCATAAGAAACCTTGAGGCATCAAGCCAAAATCTCATATCGCTTCATTAAAAACACTAACTATAAACTCCGAGGACCTAAGAGTACAGAGACGACACATAGGACTACTATCTATAACTTGACAGCCAGTGCCTCCACCTGAGACATTACTGCTATCCTTGATGCTGATGTTGATCTTTCTCTGTTATAGTGTTTCTGCTTCTTTGTCTGCGTCCACCTAAAAACATTGCATCCCACAGGGGTGAGACAATTGTAAATTGCCCCAGCGGGAGATATAACTCTCCGCCAAAACATTTTTATAGCAGTTTATTATAATGAAACTGGGCAGGAGTTCTTATATATTAACAACAATATTAATCATTGAATGAACATAGTAAAGTAATATCCTTTCTTAAGGAGAGCACTGTATCTACTCATGGTAGATTCATATTTCATGCATCTTCTTGCAATGAATATAAAGAGATATGAATAACATTTATCAACTGAAAATGCATAAAAGAAATGTAACATCAACCAATGAAATTTCCGTATTCAATCCTTAAGCAAATATGTTATACGGCTGATTACATTTTACAATCACATTTATGCCCTGAGGAGATGAGGTATACCACTCATGCTCCAACCGACCATTGCGAAGTCGAAATCGGTACCATACAAGGTCAATGGTAGAGCCGGCTACCAACACCTCCCATATCTCGGTCAGTGCGAGATTACATGCAGGACATCTTGTGTCTCTACTATATAGCTTTCCAGGGTATACTGGAAACTTTGCTATTAGAGTTACAGTGGCATGTTGTACTCTCTTCATGATCGTGAGATCTCATGTTTATCTCCATCGATCCGACATTAACATTATTGGGAGATGTGTACTACATCTGTCCCAATCATCGGGGGATTCATGATACATCCATCCCGGTACAAGTAATGAAGGATTGGGAGGTTTGTTGTTTACCTTTCATCAATTCCCTCATTAGGACGTCAGGATACAGTCGCCCATTGCCCCCACATATTCAAAATATGCATTCCGGGTTTTGCCGTAGAGCACCCATTTCACCATCACCTATTGCTGACGATGATGGATCAATGGTCAGGGAACTACATGATATGATTTCACTTGATTAATTAAGTACATTATCATATTCTTTTAGCATCAGTCAAGTTCTCAAACATAACTTATTCAGACAAATGCCATTAAGAAACAAGTACTATTTTCATCAATCACTTGTCAGACTTTATAAGACATTGGGATCTCAGTCCCTCATTTCATTTCTTTGAAAGTTCACTTCCCTCAGCAGCATCATTATCATACTTATCAACTTTGGGTATTCATACCCTCAATTCATCACTATCACTGTTACCATTTGTTAGGTAACTATTACCTCTGGGTCCTCAGACCGAGGTATGCATAATACTTGTTACACAAGTATCTCACATGGCTCTCAAATCCTATTAAATGTTTTGCCACCTTTCACTAGGCAACAACTTACTCATAGAACTCATAAGATTCATGCACATTTTGTTACTTTTACTAAGCAACAACAACATTAGGCACATAAGGCCATACAACATGTTAATTATATGAAAGTCATAGCTCATATCTGGCTATGTTCATCATCTCATGATGTCTACATGGTTAATAGACATGATAACAGTCATGTAAGTCATTTGACACATCATATGAAACATTAGTAACACCACCATCCTTTATCAGGATTAGGGTTATCTATCAATTAGGGTTTTTCATTCTCTTTACCCAAAATTAGGGTTAGGGTTTCCCATCATGCTTTAATTAGAGTTTCATGCTCACATTATTAGTTCAACCCTAATGTATTGCTCCACACCTCTAGGAGTATTTAAAGATATCATAAGTATTTTCTTATGATCACTATTATCATCATATATCATTAATGATCATCAATTCAAGGCATGAGTTCATTTCTCATCCTTGTCATGGTATGATTACATCATACTCATTGATTAGATTACCCCATTCTCAAGGTATATTGGTCAACATTTATCAAAGTACATTGATTTCATTACATCTTTATTGTAACGATTGCATATCACACATTTCATGTGTTTCTTGACCAAGAGTATTGAATTAGAGGTTAATCAAGATAATTCTACAATGAAATGCAGGATGTGATATCTATCATATCTGAATGTACCACTTTCTTTTCATTTCCATCTTCTTAAGTTAATCAACTAACTTTGTATTAAGGTATTTCCTTCTTAATACTTTATCCACTAACTTGTTACTTTCATCAAATGGTGCATGGGTCACACATTAGAATTGTCCAGTTGTCTTTAATGATATGGACTTATCCAACTGATAGACATTGTTGATATAAGATAAACCATTATCAACAATTTTAGGTATTTCAACTCTTAGGATGTTATCCACATCATTATTTAGTATAGCATACATCATTCTTAAAAGTTTCATGTCCTCATCATTGTAAGGTGTATAGGCTATTACTCATGTATAGAAATGGTTGTAAAAGGATCTAGGCATTATATTGTCTCTTAAATCCTTATTCATTAAAATCACCACCTTATCATTCACATAATTCATCAACCCTATCCTTCATGTCTATCACATATTCATCTTATTTAATTATTTTAGCCACACCTCTCTTTGGTGTACTGGCTAATAAACCATCTCTAGGGTTTCATATATCATCACATGACATCACCCTGAATTGAGTCTTACACCATATCATATTATCATGGTTCCACATAACATCACTTAAAACTAGGGTTTCATATTCAATAAACCATAATTAGGCTTACTATTCATCCCAATTGGGGTTTCTCATGACATCACCCCCAATTAGGGTCTCTCATGTCATCACCCTCTTTTAGGGTTTCTTATTCCATAACCCACAATTAGGGTTTTCTATTCACATCACATCACCCTAGATTAGGTTTACTATTCATATCACATCACCCTAGATTAGGGTTTACTATTCACCCCAAGTAGGAGTGATCATCAAAGTACCCTGAATTAGGGTTTATCATACCATCACTATGAATTAAGATCATACCATCATCATGTAGTAAGATTACTTCCATTAACATCCTCAGTTAGGGTTATGATTCATTAACCCTCATAATTAGGGTTTCATGATCTCACTATGAAGGATCATACCTAATTAGACATTTATTCATATAGGAAGTCTACTACTTGATTATCAATCATGTAGGAAATCTTCTCTTTCATCTTCTACAAGATGATGTTTGCTTCAGCCTTGATTAAGCTAAGTCAACTCAATCTTGAAGAAGAATTGACATCATGGGTTATGTTATTGTCACCATGATCATTAGGGCTTAGCTACTTGAAGGGTACTAATCACCCTATCTCATTAAAAAGTACCATTATTATAAACACCATTGATTTACATCATGTAATTGACCACTTAAACCGTTGACCTTTATTCACTTTAAGTTTTCATACAATTTGATTAATTACTTTCCAAATGATCTTGGTCACTTAGACCTCAAATGGTCTTGACCAATTAGACCTCAAACAGTCTTGGTTGAATACTCAAAACCATTTAGAAAAGTAGGTGGTGAAGATCGTTTGCCAAAGTTGACTTTTTGAAACCACATGCACCTAAACGGTTTGGGATCGTTTGGTCCCAAACGGTCTTGAGACTGTTTGGTCCCAAACGTTCTCAAGACCGTTTGAGCCCAAACCTCCTCAAAACTGCAAGGACCAAAAAGAGTCTCAACCACTCCAATTAAATTAGGGTTTCTAATGTTGAATCCTTCAACCATTGAATTCATGTAAGCAATCATCAATTGGACCTATCACCATACTTCAATTAAGTTAAATAGGTCAACCTTCAACTGATTTGACCCTCAATTGACCCTCAATTGATCATCAATTAGGGTTTGTGTAAAGACCCAAAAGTCTCTACTAAAAACATGATAAACAAAAACACCAAAAGTATGGCAGCGGAAGAATTAAATCTTGACATTATTCAAAATGTATAAAGAGTACATTATAAAATTTCCCCAAATGGGAGTACAACTTTATACAAGCAACTACAAGGATCTAGGTAGAGGAAGACTTAGACTAATGCAACATTGTCTCCAAACTAAACAACTATATAACATAAAAGCAAGCATGATCACTCAAGCTATACATTCCATTCTTCTAATCCTATTCCTTAGCTTTAGGTTCACCAAGCTTCCATGCGCACTCTGATCCCTAACCTGGATGGTTGGGGTCATCCAGCAAGAGAAAGATAAAAGGTATGTGTTAATAAAAAGGAATAGGACAAATAATAATAAAAAGCTTTGCAATATAAAAGATTCTCCACAAGAAGTGATTTCATAGGAAATGAGACAAATATATGAATATGAGAGAGAGAAACTGCCACATTTAAAATATCAACAATTATCACATTTGCATGAATATAAATTATGACACAACGTCCTATCAATGTAGGGTGAGGCACCTACCGGACCTCACCAATGGCAGGGGGACTAAAACCCCAGTGCCTAAAAAGTGGCAGGGGGAATAAAACCCCAGTGCCTAATATATAAAATGGCAGGGGGACTAAAACCCCAGTGCCCGGCAGGAGGACTAAAACCTCAGTGCCCTGTGGGTGGTTTGTACTCATGTACACTACATTGTCAATTGGCCAATAACTATATCATGCATAAATATTCACTTGGCAGCATAGTGAAAAGTATATAACAAGATTCAACAAGCATTGGGAATAAAACCCAAATAAATAATCTCAATCAACAAGCCATCATAGGCAACATCATTATACAAGTACTTCAAGAGATGAGCCAACATAGGCAATCAACAAGATTACAATTAAAAGAGCCACAAAGGCATCCACAATATTTATAAGATTGCCAAGTATTTCAAAAGATGAGTCAATAACAAGATTAAATCATTTCCAAGTAAGGGAGGCAACATATGAAGAAGAAGGATTCACATGATTCCAATGATTAAGCCACAATGGCCTAAGCTAAGTAAAGAGACAATAAATGTAAATAGAAGGAATACAAGGCTAGCACAAATAATTATAGTGGGGTTGTAAAAGATCCCAACTGAGGAATAGGTAGTTTGCACAATTACAATAGGATCCACATACATAAAATAGGCTTCACATATTCAAATAGGGGCACATACAAAATAGGGCTCACATACATAGGAATCGCATACCTTAGATATACCATTACCATCATATCCATCAAACAGATAGCAAACCATCCATATAATATCCTAGTTATAAACATAACACATGTATTAATATATATAAACACATAAAGCATAGAAAAACCCTAATTTACAAAACTACGATTTAGAGTTCAAAACCAAGTCCAAAGGATTACTCATAATCTCCTGATTAAGAAAACATATCTTATTATAGAAAACAGAGTTAAAATGAATTAATTATGTATTTTAAAACAATTACATATTAAAAATGCCATTCAAAGCAGTCTTCGGAAAACCATTGAGAATCAGGTCTCAAAAACCACAAAATCAAATTCTACATCAAAAATCCTTTCCATCGACTATTTATTCATATTTTTCTGACAAAGGATCGATTTACTATGGATTAAGTAAATCCGACCAATCAGAAATTAAGAAAACTATAGTGTGACAGATATTTAAATAAAAATGCAACTTGATGTAAATATTAGAGGAAAGGACCAGACTGCCCTTGCTTGTTAAAACAAACCAATTGAAACGATGAGGGAATAACGGTCATTGCACGAATCTATTGCTTTGCAAGCGAGAAGCAAAACCTGGGGTGAACAGACGGAAATACCCCTGCGATCAAAAAGCTAACGATGTAATCAGCGAGGGACTCCAGGGTCATCTCACCTCCAGGTATGTTGCTGCTTCGAGCCATGGCTCGAGCAGCACGCTGGAATCGTGACAACCTGGTCCCGATGGCCACTGAGGCACTGCTGTTGCCACCGGAGATCGGGGACGAATTCCCCAGAGTCTCGTGGTCACAAAGGTTCACAAGAAGTGATGTCGCGAGCTCAAGAGCAGAGAAAACAGGTCGCGACATGGCCGGAAACAGGGGAGGAGGACACGAAGCCAAAACCATCGAAAAACCCGAAGGAAGCTTCGATTGAAGACTCCTACATCATCGCGGAGACAAGGCGAATCGAACGGCGGCGGTATTGAGGTCGGAGGAGCACCAGAACCCGAAAAGGCATGGCGCCGGCGGAGCTTGCCGGAGCTCTATAGGACCCATCGATCAGAGCCATCGCGAGACAAACGAGGAGTTGGAAGACGTAGAGGGTAGGTCGGTGATGCTTACTACTCAAGTAATTGTAGTGAGGTGGCCGGAGGGGCGAGCAGCAGTCCGAGATCGCCGGAGAAGAAGAACGGAGTAGGTCAGGGTGGCTCGGGCATGGAGAGGTGAAATTGATGGAGGAGGAAGAAAAGTGGAGGCATAAGGGTGCTCGACGACCCTTTAAATAGGTCGGAGACAAACCCTAGGCTCTACTGTGCCTTGCGGAGGAGAAGAGGAAAAGAGGTGAGTTGGGCGTTTCGCGAAAACGGTGAGGTAGGCTACGATTTAGGGTTCGTCAGAGGCGTCTTGACGAGACGAAACCAATGCAAAAGAAATCACGAAAAACGGTGAAGAATGGAGAGAGAGAGACGCGGAGAAACCTAGCTGTCGGGTCTGCTCCAGTCTCGCGAAACGGCTGGAGGAAGGAGACGGGTTCGCAACCGTTGGATCGAGCGGGGAACAACTCTGACCGTCGGATGGCGGGTCCACGGTGAACCGGGCGCGTGACAGCCAAAATAAACGGAACTATAACGTTCACATCAAATTAATGAAATAAACGTAATAACACTATATTAAAAGCTAATAAAAAGGATTTGAGGGGTCAAATCAACTCCAAACAACACCAAAATTTAACCATAGGCTCATAATAACATATAGAACGATGCTATATAATTAAAATCTCGTTTAAAGCATAACAAGGCCATTAATAAATACATAGCTCATAAAAGAGTATAATAATATATTAAAAATCAAGGAATTATATGAAAAAGCTATTAATAAGAAACATGTGAGTAAATTCGACATATAAAACGTATTAGGGTACAAATACTCATTACTTAACAAAATAACATATTATTATGAACTAAAATCATATTTCGAGGAGAGAGAAACAATAAAGGTTAATATACACATATATGAACTCAAATACATATTATTAATAATATATTTATCCAAAAAGCTCCAAATAAATATAATCTGCTATATTATCCCATTAAAGACCAAATTACAACATTAACCCTAACTTATCTCCTAATGTGGGTTATTTGTGCAAACACCCCTCAATTATCATAAAAGAGGGTAAATAGTGATTTCAACATCAAATTGTGCTCAAAATGCACAAGGAGCCCAAAAATGATTATAAAACAAGGGAAATTTATGGAAAAGGTCCAAATGGACTAAAAGGCAAAGAAAAGCTCAAGAATGGGTAAATTGCAGGGAAGACCCTGAGATTCAGTATGTTACAGCACACCACCCCTTAAAGAGGATTTCGTCCCCGAAATCACAACAAGAGAAAAGAGAGGGTGAGTGTGTAACATCCCAACCATAAACAACTAGGTTATAACCCTTAATCTAGGGTACCACATAAATCTACATAAGTCAGGTGTTACTAAGGTTTCCACAAAACCTATAGCCTTATATCAAACTCAACATAACCAACATCTTGATGCATAAACTCTATCATGAAAAGGCAGCATATCTATTATACTAACACTTGTGCCATATTTTATTACAAAACAATTATATCTCAACTGTATATCATGGGTATCTCCCTCATTAAGGGTTTTAAGCACAATTAGGGTTTACTAAGCCATTACAACCTATATTAAACCAATCCCAACAACAACTAATGTATTAGGTTAAAAACTTAAATAACTCAACATTATTACCCAACAACTACATCATGTGGAATTATGCCATCTAATATCATCCAACCCATTATTACCCTAATAACAGGTCTAAGGGTATATGGCTTATCTCCAAGGAACATATGGTCACAACATCTAACATACTCATATCCATGACATCACTAATCATATTCTCTCACAATACTAATTACTATGAATTAACCTCACATTATATGAATCTAATTACTCATCATCTCATTACTGATTTTATCCATAAACCAATAAGATGACCAATGAGATGTATTTTAGTCAACGAGGTGTTATGCCTAACATGTGTGGATAATTAGGTCACAACTATGATTAAGTGATTTACATGTATTAAGGCATACTATGTGATGACACCCAATGTCACTAATGTGTCAAGAAAGGCATGAAGGGTATATATATACATATGTTGTCAAGGCTAGATGATTACATATTAAGGTTTAGGTCAACATGACCCTAACATGATAAAGCATCCTATGGGTGCATTCTACCATACACATTTTATCATTAGGGTGACCAAACCCAAGCTATGTGTATCCACATATGAACAATTAATGATTAGGTGCAACAAGAGTATATTAGGGTTCAAGCATAAGGATTACATGACTTATCCATTAGTTATAAAACAAGATGAATTACAATTATATTAGGTTTATTAAACTCTAAACACATAAGCTCTCTATTCCCATGTCTAAGGAGTTAAGGTTACTTGATTTCAAGGCATTGAGGGACTCCAACCCCCTAAAGAGGATTTCGTCCTCGAAATCAAGAACTCCAAAACCTAACAAGGTACTAACACTACCTTTTCACTCAAAGGGTTGACTAAGTCAAACTATTTTAAGGGTATAAGATCCAACATAAAAGCCTTACTAAACTCTATCTTCCAACTCAAGGTGTAACATAGGGCACACTAAACCCTAACATGGAAATCTAAGGCTCATATAAGATACTAGATGATTTTTGTTTGAGAAAAGAAATCAAATCATCATATAAAGGATTCTAAGGTTATTCAACAATAAGGCAATATGTCTAAAGGTAGACTATTTCGAGCTGTCCGTTTCAGATCAGGCCAGGCCAGGTCATATGAGCTCAGGAGTCCTCGTGACCAAACTAGTGGGGCGGAGGAAAATATTGCCAGCCCCTAAGCTCTGACCCTTTCTAGACACCATCACTTCAACTTCTTGCTCTAATAGCTACTCAATAAACAATTCACCAAAAAGTTGACAAATTTTATTTCTAATAAGAAATTATTATGATCCTAAATCAAACATTCTTTATAGGTCAACTCCAAGGTGAAAGACTAACTAAAGGGAAACTATATAAGATAAGGGTTCTATCTAGGAGACAATTTTGAACTAGTCAAGAATCCGACTACCTTGATGCTCTGATACCATGCTGTAAAGACCCAAAAGTCTCTACTAAAAACATGATAAACAAAAACACCAAAAGTATGGCAGCGGAAGAATTAAATCTTGACATTATTCAAAATGTATAAAGAGTACATTATAAAATTTCCCCAAATGGGAGTACAACTTTATACAAGCAACTACAAGGATCTAGGTAGAGGAAGACTTAGACTAATGCAACATTGTCTCCAAACTAAACAACTATATAACATAAAAGCAAGCATGATCACTCAAGCTATACATTCCATTCTTCTAATCCTATTCCTTAGCTTTAGGTTCACCAAGCTTCCATGCGCACTCTGATCCCTAACCTGGATGGTTGGGGTCATCCAGCAAGAGAAAGATAAAAGGTATGTGTTAATAAAAAGGAATAGGACAAATAATAATAAAAAGCTTTGCAATATAAAAGATTCTCCACAAGAAGTGATTTCATAGGAAATGAGACAAATATATGAATATGAGAGAGAGAAACTGCCACATTTAAAATATCAACAATTATCACATTTGCATGAATATAAATTATGACACAACGTCCTATCAATGTAGGGTGAGGCACCTACCGGACCTCACCAATGGCAGGGGGACTAAAACCCCAGTGCCTAAAAAGTGGCAGGGGGAATAAAACCCCAGTGCCTAATATATAAAATGGCAGGGGGACTAAAACCCCAGTGCCCGGCAGGAGGACTAAAACCTCAGTGCCCTGTGGGTGGTTTGTACTCATGTACACTACATTGTCAATTGGCCAATAACTATATCATGCATAAATATTCACTTGGCAGCATAGTGAAAAGTATATAACAAGATTCAACAAGCATTGGGAATAAAACCCAAATAAATAATCTCAATCAACAAGCCATCATAGGCAACATCATTATACAAGTACTTCAAGAGATGAGCCAACATAGGCAATCAACAAGATTACAATTAAAAGAGCCACAAAGGCATCCACAATATTTATAAGATTGCCAAGTATTTCAAAAGATGAGTCAATAACAAGATTAAATCATTTCCAAGTAAGGGAGGCAACATATGAAGAAGAAGGATTCACATGATTCCAATGATTAAGCCACAATGGCCTAAGCTAAGTAAAGAGACAATAAATGTAAATAGAAGGAATACAAGGCTAGCACAAATAATTATAGTGGGGTTGTAAAAGATCCCAACTGAGGAATAGGTAGTTTGCACAATTACAATAGGATCCACATACATAAAATAGGCTTCACATATTCAAATAGGGGCACATACAAAATAGGGCTCACATACATAGGAATCACATACCTTAGATATACCATTACCATCATATCCATCAAACAGATAGCAAACCATCCATATAATATCCTAGTTATAAACATAACACATGTATTAATATATATAAACACATAAAGCATAGAAAAACCCTAATTTACAAAACTACGATTTAGAGTTCAAAACCAAGTCCAAAGGATTACTCATAATCTCCTGATTAAGAAAACATATCTTATTATAGAAAACAGAGTTAAAATGAATTAATTATGTATTTTAAAACAATTACATATTAAAAATGCCATTCAAAGCAGTCTTCGGAAAACCATTGAGAATCAGGTCTCAAAAACCACAAAATCAAATTCTACATCAAAAATCCTTTCCATCGACTATTTATTCATATTTTTCTGACAAAGGATCGATTTACTATGGATTAAGTAAATCCGACCAATCAGAAATTAAGAAAACTATAGTGTGACAGATATTTAAATAAAAATGCAACTTGATGTAAATATTAGAGGAAAGGACCAGACTGCCCTTGCTTGTTAAAACAAACCAATTGAAACGATGAGGGCATAACGGTCATTGCACGAATCTATTGCTTTGCAAGCGAGAAGCAAAACCTGGGGTGAACAGACGGAAATACCCCTGCGATCAAAAAGCTAACGATGTAATCAGCGAGGGACTCCAGGGTCATCTCACCTCCAGGTATGTTGCTGCTTCGAGCCATGGCTCGAGCAGCACGCTGGAATCGTGACAACCTGGTCCCGATGGCCACTGAGGCACTGTTGTTGCCACCGGAGATCGGGGACGAATTCCCCAGAGTCTCGCGGTCACAAAGGTTCACAAGAAGTGATGTCGCGAGCTCAAGAGCAGAGAAAACAGGTCGCGACATGGCCGGAAACAGGGGAGGAGGACACGAAGCCAAAACCATCGAAAAACCCGAAGGAAGCTTCGATTGAAGACTCCTACATCATCGCGGAGACAAGGCGAATCGAACGGCGGCGGTATTGAGGTCGGAGGAGCACCAGAACCCGAAAAGGCATGGCGCCGGCGGAGCTTGCCGGAGCTCTATAGGACCCATCGATCAGAGCCATCGCGAGACAAACGAGGAGTTGGAAGACGTAGAGGGTAGGTCGGTGATGCTTACTACTCAAGTAATTGTAGTGAGGTGGCCGGAGGGGCGAGCAGCAGTCCGAGATCGCCGGAGAAGAAGAACGGAGTAGGTCAGGGTGGCTCGGGCATGGAGAGGTGAAATTGATGGAGGAGGAAGAAAAGTGGAGGCATAAGGGTGCTCGACGACCCTTTAAATAGGTCGGAGACAAACCCTAGGCTCTACTGTGCCTTGCGGAGGAGAAGAGGAAAAGAGGTGAGTTGGGCGTTTCGCGAAAACGGTGAGGTAGGCTACGATTTAGGGTTCGTCAGAGGCGTCTTGACGAGACGAAACCAATGCAAAAGAAATCACGAAAAACGGTGAAGAATGGAGAGAGAGAGACGCGGAGAAACCTAGCTGTCGGGTCTGCTCCAGTCTCGCGAAACGGCTGGAGGAAGGAGACGGGTTCGCAACCGTTGGATCGAGCGGGGAACAACTCTGACCGTCGGATGGCGGGTCCACGGTGAACCGGGCGCGTGACAGCCAAAATAAACGGAACTATAACGTTCACATCAAATTAATGAAATAAACGTAATAACACTATATTAAAAGCTAATAAAAAGGATTTGAGGGGTCAAATCAACTCCAAACAACACCAAAATTTAACCATAGGCTCATAATAACATATAGAACGATGCTATATAATTAAAATCTCGTTTAAAGCATAACAAGGCCATTAATAAATACATAGCTCATAAAAGAGTATAATAATATATTAAAAATCAAGGAATTATATGAAAAAGCTATTAATAAGAAACATGTGAGTAAATTCGACATATAAAACGTATTAGGGTACAAATACTCATTACTTAACAAAATAACATATTATTATGAACTAAAATCATATTTCGAGGAGAGAGAAACAATAAAGGTTAATATACACATATATGAACTCAAATACATATTATTAATAATATATTTATCCAAAAAGCTCCAAATAAATATAATCTGCTATATTATCCCATTAAAGACCAAATTACAACATTAACCCTAACTTATCTCCTAATGTGGGTTATTTGTGCAAACACCCCTCAATTATCATAAAAGAGGGTAAATAGTGATTTCAACATCAAATTGTGCTCAAAATGCACAAGGAGCCCAAAAATGATTATAAAACAAGGGAAATTTATGGAAAAGGTCCAAATGGACTAAAAGGCAAAGAAAAGCTCAAGAATGGGTAAATTGCAGGGAAGACCCTGAGATTCAGTATGTTACAGTTTGAATCAATTGGATTAGGGTTTGGAATCATTGATCCTTCAACATTAATCAATGTGAGATTGGTTACTTTGAAACCATTGAGCCTTCATCCAAATTGGGCATGACCTGACCCCAACCGGTCTTGAGGTCGTTTGGATGACCACCAAACGGTCTTGAGATGGTTTTCCCATGTCAACATAAAAATCCAAGTCAATCAATCAAGGTTTAGATCATTGGATTGATCACTAAATCAGCATTTGATTGCACTTCAACTTAGTACCTTTAGATCTTCAAACACCTAACCATACTTGTCCCTAGACCTCCAAACGGTCTTGAGTGACCACAAAACGGTCTTGAGACCGTTTGGGTGACCTCCAAACGGTCTTGATACCGTTTTCCCATCATATCATCAAAATCCATGACATCCAGTTAGGGTTTGGGTCATTGGATTGATTAACAAATCAACACTCAATTGTATTTCAATTTGGTATCTTTGGACCTTCAAACACTTGGCCATACTTAAACCTAGACCTCCAAATGGTCTTGGGTGACCCCCAAACGGTCTTGAGACCGCTTGGGTGATTCCCAAATGGTTTTGAAACCGTTTGGGTCAATCAACCCAAAACATCAACTTATTCAATTGCAAAATCAGCACTTAGCCGATTAGGGTTTATACCATATGTTTGGATCTTCAACTCATGAACCAATTGGAGTTAATCAATAATAATTTATGGGTCTTTAACCTAGATCATTATGAACAAATCCTCAAATGGTCAACTCTGGTCAACATCACCAAACGGTCTTAAACCGTTTGCTTCTATGCGGTTTAGTGAAACTGTTTCATTCCAAACGGTTTGAAACTGCTTGCTCCCAAACGGTTTGTGAAACCGTTTGGACATCTGATTGAAACCGTTTGGTCTAGATATTTGGGGAGGTGTGTTATTATGATGATGTCATCTTCATAAAGCTCTAGAACCACGAAACCTGCTGTGATTTCCATGGAAATTGCATCAATCAACCAAATCAATATTTGTAAATAGAGAAATGATCATTATTTGATGGGGGATTGAATGCAATAACAAAGTTAGGGTTTCAAGTTATAAAATCCGCCTCCAATTGATCTCCAAATCTCACGCCAACAATGGTGGATGAAGCTTTTGAAACTCCCCTTAGGCTCGTCCTCAAGCTTTTGGTTGAAAAGTTTGGCTAGGGTTGAAGAGGAGATCGAATTAAGAAGAAATCCATAATTTAGTTTTCAATTTCCACCATGAAATCAAGAAGAACGAAGGTCAAGGACTTACAAACAGGTTTGGGGTCGTTCTCTTCTTGCTCCCAAGCTCCCAAGGTCGTTTTCCAAGCAAGGTGTGGAAGTAAATCCGAAATTCCTTTTCATTCTATGGATAAATGAGCTTATATGTGAATTTTATTTTAAAAATTCAATTAGGAGAGAGAAAGTAGGAATTATCCCCTCAATTCCCTTGCCACTTGACCCCTCTCCTTCCTTAGATACGAGTCTATCCTCTTGTCCTCTTATTCCCTTCAATTATCCACATTTTAAAGAAAAGCAAAATAAGCACCTTAACCCTTTTTATATTAATATCCATGACTTAGTGTATATTTCTTTTCCTTATAATAAGGTGAGTGGAAATTCCACCTCCTTGAGATATTTCGTGGCTCTTGCAAAGAACAAAGACGACCAAACATATCTTAACTCAACCATTTTAAATTTTGGTTGAAAGCCCTTTAATTAATACATTCATTTTTGCCCTAAATTGAATTAGGGTTTCAATTAGGATTAAATCTTGATTATTTTAATATCAAGATTCTCTCTCCTCCAACTTAATTCAAATGAGGCACCCCTCTCATTTTCTTTGCTTTACATGATTCCAAGAAGCATTAGGGACCATATTGATGTGGTAATTTTCATATTGAACCTTAGGTTTTGGGTAAATTGCACTTTACACCAAAACTAGGTTTTAATACACAAACATTGTCCAACAAGCTCTATCTTGGTGTCCAAGCTTGTAGAAACCATACTACTACATCATATTCACTATTATGATGTCTAAACATCATAGGAACCTATTATTATGTAACATTTACAAGTTAGCCCCTTAACTTGGGTAATTTACACTTTAGTCCCAAATAAGCAAACATTGCTTCAACATTGTTCAAACATGACCAAAATTGAAACATAAGTTCCTCATGAGGCCTAATTACTTTTCACAAGATAATATAAAAATTATAATCATCTTTCTTAATCAAAATACCTAGGGTTAAAGCATAACCCAGGTCAGGGATGTTACAAATTATCCACCCCTTATAAGGATTTCGTCCTCGAAATCCCTAGATAAAGAAAAACAAATATTATTCATGCATCATATCATCATGTCATCACATAACATTTCATTATTATGGGGACATCATAGAGTTTTGATCAATACAAAGTTATTCCATACAAGTTTATCATGGAATGATTCACATGGAGCATATACTCCCATGTTCCTTAGTTCAGTATTTCTCTTTCAAGATCACAATTATATTTTGTCATCTACTTGAGACTATAAGTCTTTTCATACTGTGATTGTGTCATCTCACCTGATAACACCATACTAACTTTCCTTATACTAGCACTAACTATCTCATTAGTTGTACATTCTCTTATCATAAGGAAAGGTTACTTATCAATTGAGAACTTATCTCAAAGATATCATTAATTGTTATGTTTGTGCAAAGCATAAACCCCTAACATGTGAGGTTCATAATATTTTGCATGATCAATCTGATTTCATATTTGACCATTCCAGGTAATCAACATAGATCATCTGATATTTCTTTAGATACCAGGATCCCTTACCTTGGTATCTATTACATGTGTTAAAAACACATCACATCTTTATCTTCCTTTCCTCTTGGGACATCACTTGTTACATATATCTTTTCCTTGAAACCAAGGTCCAAGGTAAACCAATACTTTTCTAAGTATCCATCATCATGAACATTTTTATCTTATACACATCAAGTGTCCTAAGACCCACTTGATTGCCATGTCCCTGAAAGGAAAGATAACAAGGATTCATATTCCTCTTATTATTTCATGTATTTTCAACTATTCATGAAATATTTACTCTTTATATCATCCTAGGTTCCTTGACCTAGCATAGGAATCTTATAAGGATGATTACATATCATTATCCCTTTAGCATGTTTACGATCATCTCATGATCTCATCATATTTTCCATTTCTACATTATGGTAAGGATTTTTATGATACTTACAACTTTATTAGATGAGATTCATCTCCCTTATTCTCATTCTTATCTTATGAGGATTATACTTTTATTTCCTCATACAAACATGCTCATCTAAGGTTATCTCAGATTTCTCTTTCTTATACTTAGGATAGGACACATTTATTTATTCCATATTTCTTATTTCATGATACTCATTAGATTGTATCAAAATGACTACTTGATCAGAGCAATCAAAAAGATTACAATCTAAGAGTTTCCATACTCACTTTATCATCAATAGTTGTATACCTGGCCAGGGTATATAAATACTGAGATAAGGTAATATGCACTTGTATACTATCATATTTATTCTTCTTCATATTATCACAAGTATAAGATTTAACATTACTATATTTTATCCCGACATCTCTTCAATACCTCCTCTTTTTCTTATAGAGGTAAGAACAACATAAAACATCTATAATTTTTATTATGCAAAATATAAATCCTCATAGGACTAATCAAGGAAAGTTCAATCAATTACCTTCTCAAATTAACTCAGGAAACCATAAAAAGACATATAAGAATGACATTATTTTGTCTAACCTGTCATGATTTATGGATTATTCACTACCTCAGGCTGATTCTGCTTCAGAGGTTGATTCACCATAACATTTATGGCTGAGCAATTTCTTGCCAGATGTCCTACCGGTCTACATAGGTAGAAAATTATGGGTGTCAGGTATGGTCTAGAGGGTTCTTTACCCTTTCTAGATGACCATTGCCTTGGTGCACTAGGTCATGGTTGTACTGGTGATACCAAAGTCTTTCCCTTTTTGGAACTACTAGGCCTCTGTTCCTAGATTTGGATAGGCCTTTTCTCAATCATCATCTTGTTTTTATTTTCTGGGCAAAACCTTCTGATATGTCCAGGTTCCCTGCACTTGTGGCAGATCCTGATTTCAAGTTGTATTCTATTCCCTACATCACTATATACTGATTCAACAGGTTGAGGTTGAGCACAAACTTGTTCTAAGTCCAGAACTTCCTTATTTCCCATTGCTTCAACCTGCTATTGTGGATTACATATCCTATTGATGTCCAAAACATCATCATTGGGGGCTGGTAATCTAGGTTGTATTGCTAGTGCTCGATCCACTAAATACATCATGGTTTCCCTGAGTTCCCCAACAGTGATACCTAGGGAAGGATTTCTTATCACAGCTGGATTAGATAGGGGATTCTCAAGCAATTGTCCCTCTCTTGCCTGTTCCCCTGCACCTCTTCTTAGTGCAGCATTGCTGCTTTCTGCAGCAAACTCCTCATGCGACCCAGTCATCTTCAAGTTCTTCTCCTCCTATATGAGCAGAAGACACTATCAGATACACTGGAAGACACTAGAAAATACTCTACTACCTTAGTCCTATGTCTCTGTAGACTCAGTGAACCTAGAGCTCTGATACCACAATTGTTACGACCGACTCGTGAAAACAAGATTAACTAATGCGGAAGCGAATTATTAGCAGTGGATTACTGAAAATCACTAAAAATTAAAACTTTTTGCAAAGAGATCCAACATAGGAAAACTCTTTCATTAAGAACCATTGTATAACATTTACATTCTGGTTCAAAAGTACATAACTTGTATCGTCTCTTCTCGAGGATTACAACATAAGCTGCCCTAGTAACATTATATACAGACAGCATAAGAAACCTCAAGGCATCAAGCCAAAATCTCAGATCGCTTCATTAAAAACACTAACTATAAACTCTGAGGACCTGAGAGTACAGAGACGACACATAGGACTACTATCTATAACTTGACAGCCAATGCCTCCACCTGAGACATTACTTTTGTCCTTGATGCTGATGTTGATCTTTCTCTGTTATAGTGTTTCTGCTTCTTCGTATGCACCCACCTAACAACATTGGATCCCACGGGATTGAGACAATTGTAAATTGCCCCAGCGGGAGATATAACTCTCTGCCAAAACATTGTTATAGCAGTTTATTATAATGAAACTGAACAGGAGTTCTTATATATTAACAACAATATTAATCATTGAATGAACAGAGTAAAGTAATATCCTTTCTTAAGGAGAGCACTATATCTACTCATGGTAAATTCATATTTCATGCATCTGCTTGCAATGAATATAAAGAGATATGAATAACATTTATCAACTAAAAATGCATAAAAGAAATGTAACATCAGCCAATGAATTTTCCGTATTCAATCCTTAAGCAAATATGCTATACGGCTGATTACATTTTACAATCACATTTATGCCCTGAGGAGATGAGGTATACCGCTCATGCTCCAACCGACCATTGCGAAGTTGAAATTGGTACCATATAAGGTCAATGGTAGAGCCGGCTACCAAGACCTCCCATATCTCGGTTAGTGTGAGATTACATGCAGGACATCTTGTGTCTGTACTATATAGCTTTCCAGGGTATACTGGAAACTTCGCTATTAGAGTTACAGTGGCATGTTGTACTCTCTTCGCGATCGTGATATCTCATGTTTATCTCCATCGATCCGGCATTAACATTATTGGGAGATGTGTATTGCATCTATCCCAATCATCGAGGGATTCATGATACATCCATCTTGGTATAAGTAATGAAGGATTGAGAGGTTTGTTGTTTACCTTTCATCAATTACCTCATTAGGACGTCAGGATACAGTCGCCCATTACCCCCACATATTCAAAATATGCATTCTGGGTTTTTCCGCAGAGCACCCGTTTTACCATCACCTATTGTTGACGATGATGGATCAATGGTCAGGGTACTACATGATATGATTTCACTTGATTAATTAAGTACATTATCATATTCTTTTAGCATCAGTCAAGTTCTCAAACATAACTTATTCAGACAAATGCCATTAAGAAACAAGTACTATTTTCATCAATCACTTGTCAGTCTTTATAAGACATTGGGATCTCAGTCCCTCATTTCATTTCTTTGAAAGTTCACTTCCCTCAGCAGTTGGTTATTCATACCCTCAATTCATCACTATCATTGTTACCATTTGTTAGGTAACTATTACCTCTGGGTCCTCAGACCGAGGTATGCATAATACTTGTTACACAAGTATCTCACATGGCTCTCAAAGCCTATTAAATGTTTTGCCACCTTTCACTAGGCAACAACTTACTCATAGAACTCATAAGGTTCATGCACATTTTTTTACTTTTACTAAGAAACAACAACATTAGGCACATAAGGCCATACAACATGTTAATTATATGAAAGTCATAGCTCATATCTGGCTATGTTCATCATCTCATGATGTCTACATGGTTAATAGACATGATAACAGTCATGTAAGTCATTTGACACATCATATGAAACATTAGTAACACCACCATCCTTTATCAGGATTAAGGTTATCTAAAATTAGGGTTTTTCATTCCCTTTACCCAAAATTAGGGTTAGGGTTTCCCATCATGCTTTAATTAGGGTTTCATGCTCACATTATTAGTTCAACCCTAATGTATTGCTCCACACCTCTGGGAGTATTTAAAGATATCATAAGTATTTGCTTATGATCACTATTCTCATCATATATCATTAATGATCATCAATTTAAGGCATGAGTTCATTTCGCATCCTTGTCATGGTATGATTACATCATACTCATTGATTAGCTTACCCCATTCTCAAGGTATATTGGTCAACATTTATCAAAGTACATTAAGTTCATTACATATTTATTGTAACGATTGCATATCACACATTTCATGTGTTTCTTGACCAAGAGTATTGGATTAGAGGTTAATCAAGATAATTCTACAATGAAATGTAGGATGTGATATCTATCATATCTGAATGTATCACTTTCTTTTCATTTCCATCTTCTTAAGTTAATCAAGTATCTTTGTATTAAGGTATTTCCTTCTTAATACTTTATCCACTAACTTGTTACTTTCATCATATGGTGCATGGGTCACACATTAGAATTGTCCAATTGTCTTTAATGATATGGACTTATCCAACTGATAGACATTGTTGATATAAGATAAACCATTATCAACTATTTTAGGTATTTCAACTCTTAGGATGTTATCCACATCATTATTTAGTATAGCATACATCATTCCTAAAAGTTTCATGTCCTCATCATTGTAAGGTGTATATGCTATTACTCATGTATAGAAATGGTTGTACAAGGATATAGGCATCATCTTGTCTCTTAGATCCTTATTCATTAAAATCACCACCTTATCATTCACATAGTTCATCAACCCTATCCTTCATGTCTATAACATATTCATCTTATTTAATTATTTTAGCCACACCTCTATTTGGTGTACTGGCTAATAAACCATCTCTAGGGTTTCATATATCATCACATGACATCTCCTTGAATTGAGTCTTACACCATATCATATTATTAGGGTTCCACATAACATCACTTAAAACTAGGGTTTCATATTCAATAAACCATAATTAGGGTTATTGTTCATCCCAATTGGGGTTTCTCATGATATCACCCCCAATTAGGGTCTCTCATGTCATCACTCTCCTTTAGGGTTTCTTATTCCATAACCCACAATTAGGGTTTTCTATTCACATCACATCACCCTAGATTAGGGTTTACTATTCATATCACATCACCCTAGACTAGGGTTTACTATTCACCCCAAGTAGGAGTGATCATCAAAGTACCCTGAATTAGGGTTTATCATACAATCACTATGAATTAAGATCATACCATCATCATGTAGTAAGATTACTTCCATTAACATCCTCAGTTAGGGTTATGATTCATTAACCCTCATAATTAGGGTTTCATGATCTCACTATGAAGGATCATACCCTAATTAGACATTTATTCATATAGGAAGTCTACTACTTGATTATCAATCATGTAGGAAATCTTCTCTTTCATCTTCTACAAGATGATGTTTGCTTCAGCCTTGATTAAGCTAAGTCAACTCAATCTTGAAGAAGCAGTGACATCATGGGTTATGTTATTGTCACCATGATCATTAGGGCTTAGATACTTGAAGGATACAAATCACCCCACTTCATTAAGGTACCATTATTATAAACACCATTGATTTACATCATGTAATTGACCACTTAAACCATTGACCTTTATTCACTTTAAGTGTTCATACAATTTGATTAATTACTTTCCAAATGATCTTGGTCATTTAGACCTCAAATGGTCTTGACCAATTAGACCTCAAACGGTCTTGGTTGAATACTCAAAACCGTTTAGAAAAGTAGGTGGTGAAGACCGTTTGCCAAAGTTGACTTTTTGAAACTGCATGCACCTAAACGGTTTGGGATCGTTTGGTCCCAAACGTTCTTGAGACCGTTTGGACTCAAAGGATCTTGAGACCGTTTGGTCCAAACCTCCTCAAAACCGCAAGGACCAAAAAGGGTCTCAACCACTCCAACTAAATTAGGGTTTCCAATGTTGAATCCTTCAACCATTGAATTCATGTAAGCAATCATCAATTGGACCTATCACCATACTTCAATTAAGTTAAATAAACCTTCAACTGATGTGACCCTCAATTGACCCTCAATTGATCATCGATTAGGGTTTGAATCAATTGGATTAGGGTTTGGAATCGTTGATCCTTCAACATTAATCAATGTGAGATTAGTTACTTTGAAACCATTGAGCCTTCATCCAAATTGGGCATGACCTGACCCCAAACGGTCTTGATGTCGTTTGGATGACCTCCAAACGGTCTTGAGACCGTTTGCCCATGTCAATATCAAAATCCAAGTCAATCAATCAAGGTTTAGATCATTGGATTGATCACCAAATCAGCATTTGATTGCACTTCAACTTAGTAACTTTAGATCTTCAAACACCTAACCATACTTGTCCCTAGACCTCCAAACGGTCTTGAGTGACCACCAAACGGTCTTGACACCATTTGGGTGACTTCCAAATGGTATTGAGACCGTTTTCCCATCATATCATCAAAATCCATGACATCCAGTTAGGGTTTGGGTCATTGGATTGATTAACAAATCAGCACTCAATTGTATTTCAATTTGGTATCTTTGGACCTTCAAACACTTTGCCATACTTAACCCTAGACCTCCAAACGGTCTTGGGTGACCCCCAAACGGTCTTGAGACCGTTTGGGTGATTCACAAACGGTTTTGAAACCGTTTGGGTCAATCAACCCAAAACATCAACTTATTCAATTGCAAAATCAGCACTTAGCCGATTAGGGTTTATACCATATGTTTGGATCTTCAACTCATGAACCAATTGGAGTTAATCAATAATAATTGATGGGTCTTTAACCTAGATCATTATGAACAAATCCTCAAACGTTCAACTTTGGTCAACATCACCAAATGGTCTTAAATCGTTTGCTTCTATGCGGTTTAGTGAAACTATTTCATTCCAAACGGTTTGTGAAACCGTTTGGACATTTGATTGAAACTATTTGGTCTAGATATTTGGGGAGTTGTGTGCTTATGATTATGTCATCATAATCAAGCTCTAGACCCACAAAACCTGCTGTGATTTCCATGGAAATTACATCAATCAACCAAATCAATATTTGTAAATAGAGAAATGATCATTATTTGATGGGGAATTGAATGCAATAACAAAGTTAGGGTTTCAAGTTATAAAACCCACCTCCAATTGAGATACAAAGCTCCAATCTCACGCCAACAATGGTGGATGAAGCTTTTGCAACTCCCCTTACGATCGTCCTCAAGCTTTTGGTTGAAAAGTTTGGCTAGGGTTGAAGAGGAGATCGAATTAAGAAGAAATCCATAATATTTTTTCGATTTCCACCATCGAATCAAGGAGAACGAAGGTCAAGGACTTACCAACACGTTCTCTTCTTTCTCCCAAGCTCCCAAGGTCGTTTTCCAGGCAAGGGGTGGAAGTAAATCTGAAATTCCCTTTCATTCTATGGATAAATGAGCTTATATGTGAATTTTATTAAAAAATTCAATTAGGAGAGAGAAAGTAGGAATTATCCCCTCAATTCCCTTTCCACTTGACCCCTCTCCTTCCTTAGAGACGAGTCTATCCTCTTTGCCTCTTATTCCTTTCAATTATCCACATTTTAAAGAAAAGCAAAATAAGCACCTTAACCCTTTTTATATCAATATCCATGACTTAGTGGATATTTCTTTTCCTTATAATAAGGTGAGTGGAAATTTCACCTCGTTGAGATATTCCGTGGCTCTTGAAAAGCACAAAGACGACCACACATATCTGAACTCAACCATTTTAAATTTTGGTTGAAAGCCCTTTAATTAATACATTCATTTTTGCCCTAAATTGAATTAGGGTTTCAATTAGGATTAAATCTTGATTATTTTAATATCAAGATTCTCTCTCCTCCAACTTAATTCAAATGAGGCACCCCTCTCATTTTATTTGCTTTAAATGATGCCAAGAAACATTAGGAGCCTTATTGAATTGGTAATTTGCATATCGAACCTTAGGTTTTGGGTAAATTGCACTTTACACCAAAACTAGGTTTTAATACACAAACATTGTCCAACAAGCTCTATCTTGGTGTCCAAGCTTGTAGAAACCATACTACTACATCATATTCACTATTATGATGTCTCAAAATCAGAGGAACATATTATTATGTAACATTTACAAGTTAGCCCCTTAACTTGGGAAATTTACACTTTAGTCCAAAATAAGCAAACATTGCTTCAACATTGTTCAAACAGGACCAAAATTGAAACATAAGTTCCTCATGAGGCCTAGTTACTTTTCACAAGATAATATTAAAATTATAATCATCTTTCTTAATCAAAACACCTAGGGTTAAAGCATAACCCAATTCAGGGATTTTACAATGCCTGCCTTATTGTGTAGTTGTGCTTCTGGGACTCCATCTTCTACTACCTCATGGCGACCTCCGGTGATGATTTGCTCCATAAAGTGACGACTATAAAACTTGATGGGAACAACTACCAGTACTGGGAATGTTCCATGGTGATTTATGTAAAATCCCAAGGAAAATACTCACATCTGACACATGATGCTTCAGAACAACCTACTGCGAATGTTGACTCCAAAGATGTGAAGGCCTACGATGACTGGGTCTGGGATGACTCGACGGTGATGACATGGATTCTCAACAGCAGTGAGCTGAAAATTAGTGTCACCTTGCTCTATCTACCTACGGAGAAGCAGATGTGGGATTAGCTCACCAGTACCTATTCGCATAGCCAGAACCCCAAGAAGGTGTTTGACATCACCAAGTAGCTTGGACGTCTTCACTTCACGGGGTCGGATATTGCAGACTACTTCTCTACCTTTACTGGACTGTGGGGGGATCTGGAGACCTACCACCCACTGTCTACTGATCTGGCCACCATGCAGCATCAGCGTCAGGAGTTGCAGTTGGTCCAGTTCCTGTGTGGTTTACCAGAGTCCTACATTGGTGTTGTTGACCAGATCCTTACTAATGACCCACTTCCATCACTGCAGAGTGCCTTTCAGAGACTGCAGTGCCTGCCTTCTTCCTCATCTTCATTGCCCACTGACTATGGAGACTCCACTGCTCTTGTTGCCATGTCTGGTAGTGGCCGTGGTCATGGTCATGGCCGGTTTTCTGACATCCATCCCCCTCTTGGTGCAGGGCATGGGCGAGCCTCTTCTGAACATGGAGCTCTTGTTGTTGTGTCTTCTACAGTTGCACGTCCTCAGACAGGACATCGCTTTTGCACTTTCTATGGTCGGTCGAACCATATAGAAAAAAATACTGGGAAAAGTATGGTAAACCGGCGTGGGCCAATGCGGCCACTTATACTACTTCTACTTCTGAGATAGCTACCCATCCTACTAAGTTTGATACCTCGGGTACTACTACTGCTGACTACATTCACACTGAAGTGGAACGCATGTTGCTTGAGCGTACTGGATCCTCTTCTATTGCTACGACCAGTGGACCCATGTTGTGACTTACTCTAGTTGTGACACTGCCTTCCTCAGTACTCCATCCTCTAGTGCTGGTAATACAAAATGGGTTATAGATTCGGGCGCATTGTCTCATATTTCTAGGAATCGATCTTTATTCAGAAATCTATCTAGACCAGTTACTAATTCCTCTGTTATGCTTGATGATTGCTCCAAGTCTGCAGTTTCTAGAGTTGGAGACATTGTTTCTGAGTTTCTTTTGAAATCTGCTTTATATGTGCCTCGTTTTCCACTAAATTTATTATCTGTTAGCAAAATATTGCGGAGCCTGAACTGTGGTCTGACATTCATACCTGGTTCGTGTGTTTTTTAGGACCTTCTCAGAAGGATGAAAATTGGTGGGGGCATGAAGGATCTGATGGCTTATATTATCTGGATGATCTTCCAAAAGCGGACAAGGTTACTATGGCTTTTGCTTTGTCTACTTCAGTTTCAGCATTATAGTGGCACTACAGACTTGGGCACCCATCTTCTGAGAAACTACGACATATTGTATCTAGTGTTGGCACACATATGCTTCAGTGCGAGTCATGTCAGTTAGGGAAATAGACTAGGGTTTTTTATCCTAAACATTCTCAGATTAGTAGTAAATCTTGTTCATGTTGATGTATGGGGTCCATGTCATGTCCTGAGTCTGTCAGGAAACAAATATTTTATATTGTTGATTGATGATTTCTCTCGGGCCACTTGGTTATTTCTGATGAAAAGTCAATCTGAAGTGTTGTCCACTATTAAATTCTTTTTTTGTTGAGGTGCAAACACAGTATGCTATGCATGTTAAAGTTTTTAGAACTGATAATGCACTTGAGTTTGTTAAGAAAGATGTTGAATTGTTTTGTAAATCTATTGGCACTATACATCATACTTCTTGTGATATACACCCCAGCAAAATGGAGTTGCTGAAAGGAAGAATAGACACTTGTTAGAGGTTGCTAGAACTATTATGCTGCATTCTAATGTACCTCGGTTATTTTGGCCTGAAGCTATTTTGACTGCCTGCTTTTTAATAAATTGGATGCCTTCTTCCATGATTGGAAATAAAGTACATATACAAGTTCTGCAACCTGACACACCTTTGTTTTCTATACCACCTTGGATTTTTGGTTGTACATGTTTTGTGAGATTGCTTGGTCCTACTTATGATAAACTATCTCTACATGCTGAAAAATGTATTTTCTTGGGGTATTCTCGTACACAGGAAGGGTATAGGTGTTATAGCCCTAGTGCAAAAAGATGGTTTACAAGCAATGATGTTGTCTTTTTTGAGGATACACCCTACTACTCTACTAAAGGAGATAGTTTGTAGTCTGATATCATTGCTTATCCACTGCCTATTACTAGTGATTGTATTTCTGATATTTCTAATACATCTACTCCTGAGCATATGGTACCTCCTATTATTGTTTATCAATGCAGGAACAGAACTCAGCCTGAATAAGAACCCCCCCCATCCACACCAATCTTCTCCTCTAGAAGGTTCTGCCACACCTGAGGTAATTTCTGATCTTGATGTACCTATTGCTCTTAGAAAAGGGTACTCATTCCTGCACTACTCACAATATTTCTAACCATGTATCAACTACACATTTGAGTGTTCATGCTAGCAATTTTGTTTCTGCTTTATCTAGATGTTTCTATTCCAAAAATTGTACATGATGACTTGCAAAGTACCACTTGGACTACTGCTATGAAGGAGGAGATGCTTGCACTTGCTAATAGACACACTTGGGAGTTGGTGGATCCACCTCCTCAGTGTAAGCATGTAGGCTGCAGATGGGTTTATGTTGTGAAATATCAACCTGATGATACTATAGAACATTTGAAGGCACACTTGGTTGCTAAAGGGTATACACAGACTTATGGTATTGATTACTTTGAAACCTTTTATCCTGTTGCCCGTCTTAATTCTGTCAGAGTTCTAGTATCTGCTGTCGTTAATCTTGACTGGCCCCTACTACAATTAGATGTTAAAAATGCCTTCTTGTATGGTGATTTGCAAGAGGAAGTCTATATGGAGCAACCTCCTGGTTTTGTTCCTCAGGGGGAGTCATATAAAGTCTGTAGGCTGAAGAAATCTATTTATAGACTCAAACAGATTCCTCGTGCCTGGTTATATAAGTTGAGAAAATTTTTGATTACCTTTGGTTTTCTGAGATCTCAGGTGGATCATTCTGTCTTTACTAAGAAGAATTCTTCTGGTATTGCGATATTGATTGTGTATGTTGATGATATCATACTTTCTGGCAGTGATTCTATTGTTATTCAGGCCACAAAAGCCCATCTCTGCAAGCACTTTTCCACTAAAGATTTGAGGAAACTACGGTATTTTCTGGGCACAGAGGTATCTAGAACTTCTAATGCTCTTATTTTATCTCAGAGAAAAAATGTTTTGGATCTTTTACAGGAAACTGGAATGCTTGGGGCTAGACCAGCTGATACTCCTCTAGACTCCAATTTCAATTGGGATGATGATTCTTCTCCACGTTTTGCTGATAACAAAAAATACATGAGGTTGATTGGCAAAATGATATATCTGACTGTGACTAGAGATGACATATCTATTGTTGTGGGTCTTCTTAGCAGATACTTAGACAAACCCAGACAGTGTCATTGGGATTCTCTATGTAATATTCTGCGGTATTTGAAAAAGTCACCTGGCAAGGGCCTTCATTACAGGAAGAATGAGCATTGTTCTCTAGAAGGATGTTTTGATTCTGACTATGCAGGGAGCAAGATTGACAGGAAATCCACTTATGGCTATTGCACCTATGTAGCAGGTAATCTAGTCACATGGAGAAGCAAGAAACAAAATGTGGTTGCCAGATCTAGTGTTGAAGCTTATAGGGCCATACTGCCTGTGAGCTCCTATGGGTGCGCTCTCTTCTGAAAGACTTCGGTGTTGAGTCTTCTTCTGCTATACCTATACACTGTGATAATAAAGCTGCTATTTTTATTGCTAAAAATCCTATCTATCATGAGTGCACCAAGCATATTGAGGTCGACTGTCACTTCATCCAGGAATCTATTCTTTCTGGCAAGATCTGCACTCCTTTCACTCACTATGAAGACCAGGTTGTTGATATATTCACCAAGCTTCTGGCGAAAAATTACTTCTGCTCTCTGGTGGACAAGTTGGGCATGATTGACATCTATGCTCCAACTTGAGGGGGAGTGTTAATATATGTGTTGTTATTATTGTTCTATTATTTTACATTATATTTAGACCTCTCTATAATTGTTCCATTATTATAAATATAAGGGTACACACATTGTGTAACCCTAGGCTCTCCAATTCTTGTCTTGTTTCTCAAAAAGAAAAAGATCACTGACTCACAGTTTATAATATAGTTGAATGTTGACCATTTCTCTAAGTACATCTGAAAATTTTTTAAAAGATAACACATGTACACTATATATCCTTCAGGATTTCCCACGACTTATATATACATTTTTAAACTTCCGTCGTGTTCATATTTTATTTTTTTGGATATTTCCATACCCATTTCCATGCCCATGCCCATGCCAAGAACTATCTATATTTCATGATATACATATGATCAACTTCCTTGAATAATTTAGTGGCTTTATTTGTGGAAACTAATTGCCCATGTATTCCATCTGGTGTGATGCTTTATTGAGCAACATATCATATTTTCTGTGAGGGTTTAACAATCAGTGCCATATTGATCCTTGGTTATGATAGCACAACTGCCTGAAGATTTGGTTGACTCTAGATAAACTTATGGTTGTCATTAATTTACAGTAATATCCTAAGAATGACACTGTTAGACGATTTTATTACTCATTTTCTGTTAATGGAATCCATTAACTACAACGCAAGATTCATGTTGTTCTCATCCTCCAACTGACGTAGTTTTGCTTATTGACTGGTCAATGGTGACTAAAGTCCTTTTCATCTTATCACCATATTCATGCTCGAATGTCTTTGGCACTAATGAAAGGTGGTGACAATATTTATCATGAATAGTTGGTGTATTAATAGCTTGATGGGAAGTATTTGGCTATCATACACAAGTTTGATTGGGCAAATGAGAGCAAACCATATTGGTTAAGCTACAGTGTTGCCATATTGGATGTTGAAGCCTCCACTAACTATGGTTTCTTTGTACTGAATTGTTGGCAACTATAGTTCCTTAATCGTTGGTAGAGAAATGAAAGCTTCATAGATGGTGTTTGAAGGCTCAAGCTGTGTTTCCGCCACTACAATGTTGACCCTTGTAATCAATCATCATGTATTAGGTTACAAAACCACCATTACGATTTGATATATATGGATCTAAGAAATACAAGGGGAAGTGCATTGAAGTTTTAATTTAGACTTTAAACCATAGTTGTCGGGGATATATGACAACAATGACTAACATATGCATATAGATATATATGTCATGCAATTTTCATAAGGGACAACTGGTACATACTAATTTGGGTATGGAAGTAACACACATGAAATTCTGCACCATACCCTTAAAAAGGGCATCACAATGGGGGTTGGTGTAGTAGAATTGAAGTCTAATTCATCTCTTTTTTAAGGGGTACACGGAAATTAGGCTATGTAAAAAAATTATTCAATTGCATGATTGAATTCACATGTACTTTGCCTATTCATGTGCATCACGAAAGTTGTATTCATTTTCTAGTATGTGTGCCTCAAATTCTAGTAGTGGAAAAGACCATAGTCATGTGCCTCTAGCACTACATGAAATACAAGAAGAAAAAATATAAGGATAAAATTGATGTGGACTCTCACATCCTAACATGATTTGGGGCTCAATTAAGATGAGACTATGGACTTCCATTACAAGACTGAGTGCACTATTTTTTTGTCTCCAACTCAAGTGTCATCTATCAGATTTAGCTTCCATGGATGGTGGCACCCCGTGTGTGGATGAGTCATTGGTTATTGCATCCTAATAGTGTAGAATAAAGGTGGTGTTCTATTTTTAGTTAGGGTTGCCATGCTGCAGATTGTGAGGTCATTTATATCAGTTATGGTCATAATGCTTCTAACTGTGATGGTAAATCATTGAGGAATTATTTGATACAATAAGTAACCACTGTATCATTATCAAGACTCCTTTGATACAACAACTATGAGCTAACTTGTGTATCATTCATACTAACTCTGTTTAATGTGTTAATACTGGTGCATGTAATAACTGCTAAAGTATTGATGTGCATCACCAATTCCAAACAAAAAATTGCAATCAAACAACTCGGTTGTAGACTCTAGGTCCATGCATGTGGTGAAACTAATTAAACTCAGCAGTGAGAAAAGAATAGAGTAGAATCTAGATAAGTAGATACTTTCCCAATAAGTATATATGTAAGGTTTACTATTACAACTACTTAATCAATCAGATCCCACAAACTAATAATTATACATAAGCATTATCATCAATTTAACAGTTCAACAAGGATCCCATATATTTAAGTCAAAATTCATAATAAGGATCACTTGTAAGAAGTGTAATGTCTAGCAGTAGCACTGGCAGCATCTGATCCATTATCTATGTCTTTGAGTTGCTCTAGGTACTACTGCTCAATTTTTTGGTGCAAACACCTCGATTAGTTTTATGTCAATCTATTTCCAGAATATCCATCCCCACCATTCAGCTCCACTGTAAATGTTTATCCCACTACTAACGGTGGGTCATCTTATAGTTATTACATTCAATTTGTTTAAGATTTTGGGTGGATAATTGATTTTATAAGAAGTCGGGTTCCATATCATCAACAATTCAGGTTAAGTTCTTAACAAATAACCTGGATTAACTAAAATCCTTAGTAACATCCTAGTGCTTCTCTTAGATTAGTAATTCTTTTAAGGGATGTTGTTTGGATGGATGAAATTTTTTTAATGAGTTCATTTTCTTTTTCTTTCGTGCATAATCTTCATTTGATTATATTTGACATACATATGAGTAATAATCTATAAATGTTTTATGACTAGGTCTATGTTCTAGTTGCATCATCCTAACTGGATGAGGTTGTTGGATCCTCAATGACCATTGTATGTTTCCTTGATAGCCTCTTTGGTGCTTTTTCTTAAATCATGACATTTATTAATGATCCAGAGGCTATACCTTAGCTACAGTGGCTATGACTTCTCCTAGACTTGATGCAATACAAATTGTGAATCTATGCTTCTTTGTGGCCTCAATTTGCCCACTCATTAGAAGGGTCCCTGAAACAGGTGAACTACCTTCCACTATTGTTAGGTTATGCAAAACATGAGTTTTTTGTTTTATGACCTTTTCAAGATAAGCTAGTTTTAATACATATAGTCCACACTATATTTGATTCATGGATATTATAATATCATGTAATTGGATGATCACTAAAGAATGGATAAAATATAAATGAATATGATGAATATTGGTTGAACAAGGGTCCGAGCATTTTGAGGGACATAGAAACTCTTGCAGTCATCCAACAAGGGTTCAGTCTGGAAAAAGTATGTGGTGCAAATAATTTTTATTTTTTCAATTTGTTGAGTCTATTCAGCAATAGCTAATTGACCATCATATGATGTTTGATATTTCTTGTGAAAAGTTATGTGATATAGTTTTTTAGTTTCTTGTGCCAATTCGGGACATTCACCACCAGTAGTCCATGTGCATGATCCATGGTTCATAACTAGAACTAAAACCTTAAACACAGATCATACCATGTCATATTTGGACCCAACCACCTCTATTGTGCATCTACCATCCACGCATTAGATACTTCTCTTGATGAATTAATGATAAAACCAAGGTGGTACCATGTGCCTTGCTTTAAAACCATTTTCAATGTTCCCAAATTGGTGAAATATCAGCCTCAACCAAGGTGATACCTCAATAGTGCTACAACACTAGGTTTTACTGATTCATAGTACTCAAAATATCTCCTCAGTGCCTTTTTTCTCCAGGATTCTCTACTGTTGTTGGAGTACAAGGTATACTTTTCAAGTATCTCCACATGGATGTTCAACTTTCACATGTCTGCACAATACTTTGTAAATTCAACATAGGAGCAAACGTCTTGCCTATTCATATTCAGATGATTTCTTGTACTTTCTACTTTGGTTCAACCCTTGACTTATCCTATATAAAGGGGCAAAGATGGTTCTGCAACATGGAATTTATCATACAAAGGCCAACTGGAAAGACCTGAACCGATCTCGACTTTCATATATACCTTCTTGAACTGATCTGTCACACCCCGATCTCACACTAACCATTAATCACGAGATTAGGGCGCGACGGAGGGATTATCACATAAACAAATCGTTGAAAACTTTTTCTTTTTAAAACCTCGTAATGATATCCGGATTATTGTTGTAAACTAAAACACAATAAACTATTGCGGAAGCATTTCAATTAACCTGGCTAAAGAACATAAACAAAGTTTACAACATGTAACATTGTTTAACAGAAAGTAAACATAACAGTTAATTTACATCTTTATACACATTCTCTCTCACCCACACCTTGTCCCAAGGACCGAGGGGAAAGGACTAAGAGACCTCTAACTAAACTAACTACAAACCTTATATAGACTAGGCGTTAGGATGAAACGACCCTTCCGATTCCTGATGCTGATGCTGACCTGAAAATGTTTTGCGTAGAGGTATGAGCCTACTCGCTCAGTGAATAACATCTCACTTAGCTATCACTAATCAACTCGTCAGGTTTATAAACTGAAATTAAACATATATACAGTTCAAACAGGACAGTTCTATTGACATAGCAGATATACAGATAATAATCACATTTCTATGCATCAACAGGTATTTCAGGTAAATGAACAGATATATAAATTTACTGTGATCCTATATGATTACTTATTTATTTTTATTATTATGCCCTAAATATATGCAGTGTACTCTGCATATAAAGATTCGTAGCAAGTTCATGCCACGATCCCACCGTACAAGACTTAGCGACACACCCGGGAAATGCTAAGTCTGACTGTTGTCCTGGTCTGCGTCAGGACTCTCAGGCTCACACAGCCTCACTGCACTCTCAAAAGAGTGTACTCTAGACTCCTCCTCTAACCTGAGCACACAGGCGGAGAGTCTGGGTTACCACTGTGACACACACACAGATTATTGTTGAATAACCCCTATTTACTTCCAGTGCCACCGTGACACACGCACGGATTATTGTTGAACATTGCCTCTCTGTCCTCGTGCCACCGTGACACACGCACGGATTATTGTTAAACACGAGTCACCGACCATCTAGACACACGCTAGGTAGGTCGTTTCACCCCAAGGTGCAGACCTCACGAGGGGTTCTACGGTGTTAGAGTACCTATGTCTATTAATTAGTTAACAGATATACAGTTTAACAGAAATATCACATTACGACTGTAAAACATGGAATTTCCTCTTTTTCATCATTCATATCATGCATTTCAAGTTCCAATGAACTTAACATACTTTAATGTACATACTACACTGTTTAAGAGTCATATCAACTGATACTGAAGCAATTAAGCATTTAAAATGAGTTTAATAATGATTTCTAAATGAACTGCCACTCACCCACTTCGGTGTGTTCGTATACACCGAAAAACGTCCACAACCACGCCTAATTCTGCCCTTTACAGCAGCGTGCACGCCGTGCACCTAGACTGCACGCCGTGCACCTTCAGTGTACTTCTGTTCTACTTTTCTGCACCTTTGCACGCCGTGCAAACTGAATTGCACGCCGTGCAAACTGATTTGCACGCCGTGCACCTGGGCTGAAACTCGTTCCGCTATCTGTAACTTTGCACGCCGTGCAACTTAAATTTGCACGCCGTGCAACCTGCGCAGAGACGGAAATTGCAGAATTAAAAGAGGAGCTCGGGGTCGATTTACTGCAAATCTCCGCACGAAATACCTTGGGAACTTCAAGACGACCTAGCAGCAACCCGTAGACGTTGCTTTTCACGCCTTTGGCCGCTCCTAGCACCTTCTTGGCCGGCGCCTACCTTGGCCGGGCAGCAAGAACAAAGAAGGAAGGGGGAAGAAGTTGGAGAAGATGACGCAGCTGGTTGATTTGGCTGGAGAAGATGAAGAATCGAAGAAGAACGGAGAAGGAGGGGCTTGGTTGCCTAGCTTCTCCTCTAGCTCGCTCTCTCCCTCTCCCTTCTCTCTGTTTTTCTCAGGCGGCAACCAAAGGAATGAACGATACGTTCATTCCAAGGTCGGTTAACAGAACTAATAAAGGAAAACTATAGAAAAGGATAAGGAAGGGCGCCCAGGGGGCCGGATGTAAATTGCCCAAAAACTTTCCGAAATTACACATAGGTCCATGCACACTAAAAAGCTTATATCTTTTTACTCGTAGGTCGGTTTCGCATGATTTCTTCGGCAACAGATTAAGCACAAACTTGCCCTCAATCTCAGGACAAGAAAACAAGCTAAGAATACATTAACACTAGCTCAAAGCTCAAAACACTATTAACCAAAGCAAGTACTTATCTTAACATAATTAGTTCAATTATGCACTAACCAAGGTACTTACTGTTAAAACGAAATGTGGGTCATAACAATCTCCCTCCCTTATAAGAATTTCGTCCCAAAATTCCTAAAAGAGAAAAGGAAACTTGTTATGCATTTCAGATTCAAGTTCCCACGTAGCTTCCTCTATATTGTGATTCCTCCACAAAACCTTCACTAAAGATAACTCACGGTTCTTAAGCTTCTTGATTCAGTGATCAACTATCTGTACTGGTCCTTCCACATAGGACACATCTGTCCTAAGTTGTGCCACATCTAGATCTAATATTTTCTCTGTACCGGGGTGACACTTCTTCAGCATAGACACATGAAACACATCATGAAGATTTGCCAACTCAGACGGAAAATCCAACTTGTAAGCTACAGGTCCAATTCTCTCAACAATAGGATATGGGCCCATTTACCTAGGGGTCAACTTACCCCTCTTGCCAAACCTTAACACTCCCTTCCACGGTGAAATCTTCAGATAAACCTCGTCACCAACCTCAAACTCAAGAGGTGGACGTCGTCTCTCTGCATAACTTTTCTGCCTGTCCTGAGCAGCTTTCAACTGTTCCCTGATCACAGATATCTTCTCTGTAGTTATATCAACTATCTCAGGTCCAAGAATTTCCTTCTCACCAACCTCATACCAACAAACTGGTGATCTACACTTCCTGCCATATAGAGCTTCATATGGGGCCATTCCAAGACTAGAATGGTAGCTGTTGTTATATGCAAACTCCATCAGGCTTAAGTGTTCTTCCCAGTTACCTCTGAACTGCAGAACGCATGCTCTCAGCATGTATTCAAGAGTCTGAATGGTCCTCTCAGATTGACCATCTGTCTGCGGGTGAAACGCTGTACTGAACCTCAGCTTTGTGCCCAACGCACGATGTAACTGATTCCAGAATCTAGATGTAAACTTAGGATCTCTGTCAGAAATAATGGAAACTGGAATCCCATGTAATCTGATTACCTCGTCCACATATATCTTGGCCAGCTTCGAAACATCAAAGGTTGACTTGACAGGAAGAAAGTGAGCAGACTTAGTTAGTCTATCCACAATCACCCAAATCGAGTCCGAACCTCTAGACGTCCTAGGTAATCCTACCACAAAATCCATCGTGATGTGTTCCCATTTCCATTCAGGTATAGGAAGCGACTGTAAAGTACCAGTAGGTTTTTGGTGCTCACCTTTAACCTGCTGACACACTCCACATCTAGTTACGTACTCAGCCACATCTCTTTTCATACCAGACCACCAGTACAGCTCTCTGAGATTCTTGTACATTTTCGTGTTACCATGATGCATAGCATACATAGAAGCATGCACTTCTTCAAGAATTTGCTCTTTCAGCTCACTGTTCCCAGGTACACACAACCTGTCATGAAGATACAACACACCATCGTCAGAGAACCTGAATTCTGACCTTTTACCTTCCGACATATCATGCATAATCTGCCTCAACTCATCATCATTCTGTTGCAATTCCTTAATCTGATCATAGAAAGTAGGTTTAACCTGCATTTGAGCAATCAACCCACTCTGTCCAGTCACATTCAAGTCTAAGTTCAACTTTCACATATCTACAAGCAAGTCTCTCTTGAAACATGCCATAGAAAATGCATCTGCAGTTGAACTTGACTTTCTACTCAAGGCATCTGCTACAACATTAGTTTTACCAGGATGGTAATCGATTGTCACATCATAATCTTTAATCAGCTCAAGCCATATGTGCTGTCTCAGATTCAAATCTTTTTGAGTGAAGATATACTTCAAGCTCTTATGGTCTGTAAACACCTGACATGTCTCACCATACAGGTAGTGACGCCATGTCTTAAGAGCATGAACTATAGCAGCTAACTCCAGATCATGAGTAGGGTAGTTCTCTTCGTTCTTCTTAAGCTGTCTAGATGCATAAGCCACAACTTTGCTTTCCTGCATCAGCACACAGCCCAAACCTCTCCTGGAAGCATCGCAGAATACTGTATAACCCTTTTCTTCTTCTGGCAAAACCAACACTGGTGCTGAAGTCAACTTCCTCTTCAAGATCTGAAAACTTTTCTCACAGTTATCAGACCAAACAAACGGTGCATTCTTCCTCGTCAAGCGTGTCAAGGGTGATGCTAACACACTGAAGTTCTTTATAAACCTTCTGTAATAGCCTGCTAATCCCAAGAAACTTCTAATCTCAGTAGGAGTCTTAGGCTGTTCCCACTGAAGCACAGAATCAACTTTCTTAGGATCAACACTAACTCCATCTCTCGAGATAACATGTCCAAGAAATGCTACCTCAGCCAACCAGAACTCACACTTGCTAAACTTAGCATACAACTGATGTTGCCTCAACAGCTGCAACACTACTCTCAGGTGTTGCTCATGTTGTCCATCATCTCTGGAGTAGATCAGAATATCATCTATAAAGACTACAATAAACTGATCTAGGAACGGTTTGAAAATCTGATTCATCATATCCATAAAGGCTGCTGGGGCATTGGTCAGCCCAAACGACATGACCAGAAACTCATAATGTCCATACCTGGTTCTGAAAGATATCTTGGGAATATCAGAAGCCTTTATTCTGAGCTGATGATATCCAGATCTCAAATCGATTTTAGAGAAGATCGTCGCTCCACGCAACTGATCAAACAGATCATCTATTCTCAGTAAAGGATACTTGTTCTTAATAGTGATCTTGTTTAGTTGCCTGTAATCTATACAGAGACGCATGGTGCCATCCTTTTTCTTAACAAATAGGACTGGATCACCCCACGGCGAAGAACTGGGTCTGATGAAACCCTTATCCAGCAACTCCTACAGCTGCACCTTGAGTTCCTTCAACTCTGCAGGTGCCATTCTATAAGCTGGCAGTGCTACTGGATGACTACCTGAATATACCTGAATCTCGAAATCAATGTCTCTGACAGGAGGTAAGCCTGGTAACTCTTCTGGAAAAACATCAGAAAACTCACGAACCATAGGCACATCATAAACACTGGCGGTGCTCTTCTCTGCTCTGGTGTCAACCACATGAGCAAGGAACGCTTCACATCCTTTCTGTAACATCTTATCAGCTACAGCAGCTGATATTATGCACGTAGGCAGAACTTTCCTGTCTCCAGTAAAGACACAAGAAAATTCCCCTAGTTGAAAGGTAGCTTCCTTTTTCCAAGGACTGAGGGGAAAGGACTAAGAGACCTCTAACTAAACTAACTACAAACCTTATATAGACTAGGCGTTAGGATGAAACGACCCTTCCGATTCCTGATGCTGATGCTGACCTGAAAATGTTTTGAGTAGAGGTATGAGCCTACTCGCTCAGTGAATAACATCTCACTTAGCTATCACTAATCAACTCGTCAGGTTTATAAACTGAAATTAAACATATATACAGTTCAAACAGGGCAGTTCTATTGACATAGCAGATATACAGATAATAATCACATTTCTATGCATCAACAGGTATTTCAGGTAAATGAACAGATATATAAATTTACTGTGATCCTATATGATTACTTATTTATTTTTATTATTATGCCCTAAATATATGCAGTGTACTCTGCATATAAAGATTCGTAGCAAGTTCATGCCACGATCCCACCGTACAAGACTTCGCGACACACCCAGGAAATGCTAAGTCTGATTGCTGTCCTGGTCTGCGTCAGGACTCTCAGGCTCACACGGCCTCACTGCACTCTCAAAAGAGTGTACTCTAGACTCCTCCTCTAAACTGAGCACACAGGCGGAGAGTCTGGGTTACCACTGTGACACACGCACAAATTATTGTTGAATAACCCATATTTACTTCCAGTGCCACCGTGACACACGCACGGATTATTGTTGAACACTGCCTCTCTGTCCTCGTGCCACCGTGACACATGCACGGATTATTGTTAAACACGAGTCACCGACCATCTAGACACACGCTAGGTAGGTCGTTTCACCCCAAGGTGCAGACCTCACGAGGGGTTCTACGGTGTTAGGGCACCTATGTCTATTAATTAGTTAACAGATATACAGTTTAACAGAAATATCACATTACGACTGTAAAACATGGAATTTCCTCTTTTTCATCATTCATATCATGCATTTCAAGTTCCAATGAACTTAACATACTTTAATGTACATACTACACTGTTTAAGAGCCATATCAACTGATACTGAAGCAATTAAGCATTTAAAATGAGTTTAATAATGATTTCTAAATGAACTGCCACTCACCCACTTCGGTGTGTTCGTATACACCGAAAAACGTCCACAACCACGCCTAATTCTACCCTTTACAGTAGCGTGCACGCCGTGCACCTAGACTGCACGCCGTGCACCTAGACTGCACGCCGTGCACCTTCAGTGCACTTCTGTTCTACTTTTCTGCACCTTTGCACGCCGTGCAAACTGATTTGCACGCCGTGCAAACTGAATTGCACGCCGTGCAAACTGATTTGCACGCCGTGCACCTGGGCTGAAACTCGTTCCGCTATCTGTAACTTTACACGCCGTGCAACTTAAATTTGCACGCCGTGCACCCTGCGCAGAGACGGAAATTGCAGAATTAAAAGAGAAGCTCGGGGTCGATTTACGGCAAATCTCCGCACAAAATACCTTGGGAACTTCAAGATGACCTAGCAGCAACCCGTAGACGTTGCTTTTCACGCCTTTGTCCGCTCCTAGCACCTTCTTGGCCGGCGCCTACCTTGGTCGGGCAGCAAGAACAAAGAAGGAAGGGGGAAGAAGTTGGAGAAGATGACGCAGCTGGTTGATTTGGCTGGAGAAGATGAAGAATCGAAGAAGAACGAAGAAGGAGGGGCTTGGTTGCCTAGCTTCTCCTCTAGCTCGCTCTCTCCCTCTCCCTTCTCTCTGTTTTTCTCAGGCGGCAACCAAAGGAATGAACGATACGTTCATTCCAAGGTTGGTTAACAGAACTAATAAAGGAAAACTATAGAAAAGGATAAGGAAGGGCGCCCAGGGGGCCGGATGTAAATTGCCCAAAAACTTTCTGAAATTACACATAGGTCCTTGCACACTAAAAAGCTTATATCTTTTTACTCGTAGGTCGGTTTCGCATGATTTCTTCGGCAACAGATTAAGCACAAACTTGCCCTCAATCTCAGGACAAGAAAACAAGCTAAGAATACATTAACACTAGCTCAAAGCTCAAAACACTATTAACCAAAGTAAGTACTTATCTTAACATAATTAGTTCAATTATGCACTAACCAAGGTACTTACTGTTAAAACGAAATGTGGGTCATAACACGATCAATGCAGTTTGAATAGAGATAACTTATTCCACATATGTAAGCAAGATAACCCCTATCATCACAGTGATTTGCATGCAAGTATATCAATCCTAACACCATAAGAAACAACACCAAACCCCCACATCCACTGGGTTCATCATCGACATCTATTGTTGCTTCTTACATGTACCAAGCTCAACCACAGTTGAGTCACAGTCTCACAGACAATCCAACTTTTACAATTGTAAATATAACTGTCCACTTCAATGATCCACCGTCATTGTGTCATTGGAGTCTACATTTCTACAAATATCTCCTAGTGTGCTTAGCTAGTACAACTCTATTGTTTTTCATGGTCAGAGGGTTTAAGTGATATCTTTGTATCCTTCATAATGGCATTTTTGTAAGTTCTAGGTCATATGTGGTTGGATCCATTTAAAAGTGTGGGTATGTATAAGATTCAATTTGGAACATACTGAAAACATAACCTCACAAAAACTTTTTTAACAAAACAGATAATTGTCCCATTCATGTATAAAATCTATTTCTGATTAAATAATGTACCTAGAATTCTCATTTTGAAATGTCTTTTCATGTTTATGAAGGCAACATCCTTCCCATTTCAAATTGTAGCATACTAAAGTCTAGATTTATTCTTGGTTGAATTATATTTTAGCTGGTCGAATAGACTAAATTGAATGGAGAATTTCTTCCGCCTCCTTATTGATTGCAAGTTTCCCCTTTCCATCTGTTTCAATGGCCTAATATGATTTCTAAAACTGGCTGTGAGTTTTCCCTATACCATCCATTTTAATGCCACCTTGGCCCTTGTGCTTATTCGGTAAGAGTTCACTCTGACTCCTTTGAGAATGCAATTCTATTGCATTCAATTAACTACCTATCTTAGTACTGCCTATTTTAGTTGGACATGTATGTTGCAGTATGGGAATCCCAAAACAAACAAAATCTAGTGATGAGGAGAAAAGAGATGCTTTGTGGGTTGAGATGCTTGTTTAAAATTGTCCAGGTCCATGGTGGAGAGTGGGACTGCTAAAGCACAATCACGAACCTAATTTGTTAATATTGTTTCTCTCCTTCCTTGGGATGGGAAATCAACCTTGTTGTGTCACTTTTAGCCACCCCCACCTACACAATCCAATAGTCACAAAATATGTATTTTTCTTCCTCTCTCACCACTAAGACCAACATCCCACCACTATTTTACACATCCCATCTCATCCAACTAACATTGTTGTGCCACCTCTACAATAGCTTGTCATTCACCCAATAACCACAACACCGATGCATTGTGCAACAACACAAGCATCATTGCAACCACACCGGCAGCTAACGATCTTCACAGGTTACCCACCATATCTGTAGGACACTTATTGCATTGCAATAAGTTTGTTCCACAAATCATTGAAGTCATCTTTAAGACCACTTGTATATTTTTATAGATCTACATAAGCATGTTTTGCAGCTTCCAGAGAATTCTCATACAAGAAAAGATACCCCTTACTTTCTATCATGTAAAGTAGGTTTTGCCTTTTGTAAAGCAAAAGTTGAATATCTTTTTGTCCAACATTAGGTTAGAATACTATCTATCCATTACTAACAGTCCAAAGCAGATGTTCAAATGCTCACAACTGATTTTTAGACCATCAATAGTCTATGTAATCATTAAAAAAATATAAATTTTCTATCATCTTGCATGTTACACAAGTGCCAGTTGGGTAAAAACCAAATTTCTACACTTTTTGTTTTCTGAAGATAGTATGTGCATGCTTTACTTATTATTTTCTACCAATGCAAGAAACCTAACTCGTAACTAAAAGAGATACTTCCGTTTAAATTCACATGGTTTAATGAGTTACATTCATTTCAAGAGCTTTTGGTTAAACAAAAGAAGAGCATTGTTATCTCTCTACACATCTTTTGATTTTTTTTCAAAAGAATTATAGTCGTACATGATAGTTAATGACTTTCTTAATGTAGGAGCTAATTTAAAAAAGAAATTCCCTAAAACTATACAAAATTAATAGAAGAAGGGGTTTGTTTCTATAGTTGATCCTTCTTCTCTTCCCACTTTTATGAAATATTATGATACCATTGCACGTTGCTACTACTGCTGCAATAAAAGATAGATTGGTGGTAAGCCTATGGTTGAGATGATTTATTTTCTTAAATTAGTTATTTATGCATATGTTGGGAACTATCTTGTTACCATTGTTGGTCGGGATATGACTTTTATCATATCAAATGATGGACCCTACTTGGATTTTTGCACCTGTAACTGTGTGTGTACTCCACAGCTTGAGAGAGGTTTAATAATTTCCACAGCAAATGCATATTACATTTTTAATTCTGCTCTGAGTTTCAACTATTAGTTAACTCAATTTAAAATGGGTCAAAACAAAGCACATTTGAATTTGAATATCCCCATATCGATGTTGTGTTCTCAGTTCCCAACTGCATAATCTCCTTAAAGTTGAATTCAGTTACTGTTATGTTTATATATGCTCCATGTACTGCATGCATATTTGTCGTTTTGTTTATGTACTTGGCTTTCTCAAAGCTCCCAACCAGCTAAATATCAATGATGAGGCCACCAAGATGAAGAGGTCGTTTTTGAGGTAGAAGTGATGTCATTGCGGGAGAGGCCGTGTTCAGGGTAGTCCCGATGGTAGATGTAAGGTCAGGTTGGATATCGGGGTAGTAGCTGGGGCTGAGGGAAGATGAGAGGAGAAATAGTAAGGGGAGGATGTGGGGAAGTAGAAGAAGAGGCATGGGAGGATGTGGTGCTTAGATATTATCATTCAGATTAAGGTAACACAGAAGATATTTGTTGTGAATATGCCACATGTTATGAGTTCATAATTTCTGATTCACTCAGATGCTTTTGGTTATCCTTCTATTTTCACTCATATGCTTTTGGCGCATGCAGTGATATCTGTCAAGCCACTAAAATTGCACAATATATGGTATGGATTTCTGGATGGTCAGATATTCTTATGTTTGTATATTGGTGTATGTACTAAATTATTTTGTTCATTAAATCAATTTTGTTAGGTTTCAAATTGTAGGATGAGTGACACAATTGACCCACTGCAAATCAAAGAAAGGCCAAGTTCAGATCTGCAATTTCTTTTTCTTCCAACTATGAATATTAAATCTATAAGTCTTTCTGTAATATGTTAAGAGAAGGCCTTTTACATATAAAAATGAATATGACAAAGTACTATTATGGTTGTACATCTGGTATAATTTAGAACTAATAATGTTATTGGTTGTACTTTCAAATGGTCTAAATGAATGACCTTATTGTGCAGGTTATAGAATGAAAATTCTAGACATGGCAAGCCTCAATGGTGCAAGTGAACTATCTTACAACTCTCCCATACAATGCTTGGGCTGCAACAAAACATGGATGAGCTGCCTAGATACTTCTCGTCTCTTCAAGGTACTAATTCTGTCATCTTATTCTCATAGCAACCTTCATTTATGCCATGTATGAATGCTTATATATCTTTATTAAACTATTTGGATGATCTTTACCTTATTTTTAATGCCTCCCCATTTGTAAAACCTTATTTTTAGGATTAAGAGAAGTACAAGCTTCACCATCGTAGCAACTTCCATTACTTGAATTAGAGATTGAGCTTAACAACATCAAGAATTCAGATAGGAGTATAAGAAGTATCTAAGACAGCCACGACACAACAGGTGCTCTCCTCTGAAGCATGATGATGCATCTCCATTTGAAGCCCAGACCCACCCAATCACAACTGCAACAACATCCACAGACGCAACAATGTATCATGATATGTTGCAATTTGATATGGCTCTTTGCTACTATGAGAAGGTTGCATTTCATAGACCTGTGTATATATTTGAACAGCCACTGTCAGCATCTGCAAACATAGCAACCAACTTCATAGGAACGATATTCCTTCTATCTCTGCTTAGAAGGTTCTTTTCATATTCTTATCTCGGGTGCTTTTGGACGATGTTGGCCAAACAAGAGCTCGAACAAAAGAAGAAGACAATAAGGATGTTAAAACTGGTCGAGAAAGACAACTCTTTCGCAAAGATGTTAGTAGACCACTGAATCATTGATATATGTATATAGTTTTCTTTGTACACATTGTGTAATAGGGGCAAGGTATACGTCCTCCCCATGTACATTCGACGTTTCATTATAAATGAAAGTAAGATTGTTGGCATAATGAGCATAACTTGCTCTAAATACTACAATTTTATTACTAAAAGAGCTTGTGTACTAACAAATTACACTATATATATATATATATATGAATATATAGTCGAGCTAAGCATATATGTATGTGTACTAAATGGCACTACATATGTAGCTAGATGCATAATCAACTACATATATATGCATATAGTAACTACTACCTTTCCCTACACACTAAATACATATAAAATGTATTAACTTCATGTTTTTGGTACATACTGAATATATATGAAATTGTAGTCATACATTTATCTATCATTATACTTATATTTAAATATGTAAGGACAATATCTAGCTATGCTTACAGATACATATGAATTTGTAGCGAATGGATTATCTAACTACATATTTGAAAAATATAGTTAAAGGCTTTAACTATACGAGCATATACTACAACTTGTATGTGTAAAGAAATATGTAGTTAAATCCTTTAGCTACAAAATATGGGGTTTTCGCTACATTTTTTAATAGTTGAAGACCCTTTTTTTTGTAGTGACGTCAGGCGATGGATCGAAGCTGGGTAGAGGTGAGGGGAGATGTAGAGGAGACGGGAGGAGACATATGTGAATGTGAGAAATGAGTGTTGCATTGCTGAGATGATGCCCTGGGACTGTCAAACTGGCATTGTTGTTCGTCCAAATCTAAGAGCAAGCGAACAAGGGTTATGCAGAGTGAGAGGGTAACAAGGAAGAGGACGAGATCCAAATCGAAGATCTAGCTCTTAGATAAGCTAAAAGGGGCGAAATAAAAAACCCTAGAGGAGGATGTAAAAGGTGTATGAGGAATAAGAAGAGCAAGGCAGAAGGAGAAGAAACATGGTAGAAAATTTATCTCCTCAATAGGGAAACAAGGGAGGAGATGTTTCATCATCGTTTAGTGCAAGTCGTGTGAACCACCAAGCGCCGCCGTCAAACATAAGTGTCGATCTAGAGTGCCTAACCACTAGTGAGCACAAAGCCTTTGACCTTGAGCACGAGCGATGGAGCGAGGAAGTGAGTCTTTGCTGGAGGAGGAGATGATGGTAAAACGATGACATGAATGAGATTTGGGGATACAAGAAGATGGGTTAAAACCCTAGTCCAGAGTGGACGGGGCACAAGGAAGGAGAAGAGGCATCAGTGGGGAGAGGAGAGGGACCTTGCGAGAGTCGGGGAGTTGGGGGGGTTCGAGGGGAGTCGGGGGAAATCGGGGGGGGGGGGGGGGGGGGGGAGGGGGAACCCTCACCTCTGTGATTGCAAATCTCGCAAAAAGTGGCGTGTTTTGAGAAGTTTGCAGAATGCGAGTGGGTGAGAATGTCGTGTTCCGACCGCAGATTTTATAAAATCATGTATAACTAGCCAAACAATGTAATTATAAATACATCAGTTGAAATCCCTAAACCAATTACAATACCGCCCCGAAAGACACCGCCGAACAACCCCTACATTTTTTGTGAAATTCATTTCCCTTTCGACTGGTAGAACCGTGTTTTCATGCCAGCTACATACACTTTGCCATGTACTGCCTACCCTTGTCCAAGCAGCATTCCACATTGGCACACTCATCCAGTGGCGTAGCCACATGGAGGCACTAGTGGGGACGGGTCCAACTTGTGTTTGTCAAAATATACATTGATCAAAGTATTTTTAATATAGAGTTTAGAGAAAATACATGTAATATTGTGTTTGGTGCCCTACCCATTCATCTGTAGCAACAAGGTGCCCACCCTATAGCTAAGTTCTGCCTCTGCCACTGCACTCAGCCAAGCTGGTAGGGTATTAACTCAGGCTACACTCTTGGGCCCTAGGATTTGTTGTTCCTAACTTAATAAGGAGCAGGCATCACCTTGTGTTAGATATTGCCATCTGTTATATGAATAAAATCCCAGCCCTACCATTCAATGGCTAGGGACACATATATGTTGATGGGTGAAGGAGTAGGCTTCTCCTACTAAAATAAGGAACAATAAATCCAAACTCCGCTCTTGGCGACTCCATGTTGGAAGATATAACCAACCATGGATCGGAGCAGTTGCTGGGAGCGGACGGTCCGACAAGCGGCAAAGAGAGTGTGATTCCTTGGGCAGGAAGAAAGCAGGAAGAAGGAAACTTGCGTTCAGTTTACAACTACCTTTTCAATCACCTTGTTTGGTAAACATGTATTCCAAGTGCAACATTTGTCTTAATCTCATCATTGATATACTTAATTATGTCAAGATATATAAACGGACCCTTATTTAATGGACATAAAACATGGTCATCCGATATAAAACAAACCCATTCAATATAATTATATGGAAAATTTACATTCTAGTCCTTTTCCATATGGATATTTCAATCTAACACCACCTCACTCAGCCACTTTGCACAACTACTAATCATACACAATCATAACACATGATATTGATATCAATATATAATATAATAAAAGCCAACTGATTGTCTCCTGTCTCAACATACACATTCATAACCATTTTGTGTCTAAAACTTACACTCATACAACATAAACGAGATAACATTCACTACATAAACCAGATCACATACAAAATGATCATGTATTTAATTCAACATAAAATCAGAAAAACATGACCACATCTCAAACGGACCCTAAAAAGACATCATCTCAATTCCTCATTTTAATCGGGTTGCCCTCTTGTGGAAGATAGTTACTCCTCTGTGCACATATCTTGTTCAGCTTTCATGTACCTAGACAAACAAATGAGAAGATATATCTTTTGGTCAACAATGTATGTAGTAAATACAATGTATGCAATAAAGACAAAAGTTGTACAAGCAGCTAAATGATAAAGAAAAAGAAGTCTGACAGGATCAATTTCATCAAATTATAGCTTCTGTCTACAACTACTAGTTTTTATCATTTTATGCCACATCAACACCCCTACCTCCACATCAACACCCCTACCTCCACATCAACATCCCCAACATCAATAGAATGTAACAACTCCTCACCCAACCATCACCAATCATAAATCCCTCTTCATCATCAGTCACCAAGCACCCATTACATACCCAATCACCCATGTCTACGATCCATTCCTCCACACACCCAATCACCCATTACAGAACCCCTACCTCCATACTATCACCCCCAACATCAGTAGAACCTAACAACTCCTCACCCAACCATCACCTATAATTACCAATCACCAATCCCTCTTCATCACCAATCACCAAGTACCCATTACAAACCAGTAGTAACCCAACCACCAGCAGCCAACAACACCATATATCACAACCAACCAACAACACCACTACCATCCACCAACCACCACCAACACCATAATCAACACCACCACCGAGCAACATTCTACTCTTCCTCCCATCACCTAGCAACCACTTACACATCTACTACTTTCCTCTCTTACCAATCATTACCTATCATCACCAACCACCAATCCCCCGTCATCACCAATCACTCATTACATACCCAATCACCTTTGCCTGTGATCCTTACATCCTCAACAGCCTACCTAGCCAACCACAACCATTGCACACAACCACCACCCACTATTGTTGCATCAGTTGTGGCTAGCTCCACCACCATCTCCACATCACTCCAGTGGAGCAACAACCATTATCACCAAATCCAGATATACAAACACATGATTCCACTACCACCCACCAATCCACATAAATGAGTATCTAATACAACGACATAAACAAAATTAATCATAGAAGTATACCAAAACAATTGGCTTAGAACAAACCAATAATAAACAAGATTAATCAAAAGATCAACATTGTAGTAAATAGACCATCATATATAGATGTGCAAGTAAATCATACCTAGAACAAGAGGTTGAACAAGTGAAAGTAAATCATACCTACAAAGTTTACCAATTACTGGTCAGTGAAAACATGGTGAAAAGTATTTCAAAGAGTATCTAATACAAGTAGTAATAGCAGATACCAGTACAAGTCGTAATAGTAGATACCAATTATTTCAGAGAAGGAATAACAACCAGCACAAGCAGCAATACTATAGAAGAAAAAATGGGAGCAGATAAGAAACATACCTATATTAACATATGAATCATCTCTTTCTTTCTCTCCATAGAAAGATACTTTAATAGAGAGAACTGCTTCTCATTTTCCACATACCACAAGAATGCTTTCATCTTCTGGGAATCATCAAGTCCATCAACAGTAAACACTTCCTCATATACAGCCTTTGTGTCAACACCCTTTGGAGCCGATAAGACCTTCATATTGTCAACAAAACTAGAAGCCATCTTATCCACAACAACAACAATTCAAGTTCCACCTCCCTTCTTCCTTGAGGGTGTACGTTCAGCAGTAGATGGCTTCTTTATTTTTTCAATTGAGCTAGTGGCAATTGTATCCTCATCCTTGCTTGTTATATTCGTCTCATCTACCAACTCCAAGTCCATCACCTCATTCGCTTTAGCAACCATTTCTGCACCTTCCTCGATGGCTCTATCCTTTGCACATAAGTCCACAATGTCATCCCAGTTTGGAATGACCTTCCAACAATATCTCTTGGCATCCTCATGTGACTATAAAATAATGTTATGTTAATAAATGCAATGTAGTTTGAGTTTAGATGGTGAAAGGTTGAAAAGATAAAGACAAAATATACCTTGACGCACCCATTCCAAGCATCCTCATTATCCACACTGACCATTTATTTTGTGTCATCCCAATCAAATCTGTTTTGTGAAAGAATATAACTCACGGATGAATATATCTTCTTCCATGTTCTCACACAATTTCTCACATTATTGATTGTGAGTTCAGTGTGAAATGTGCTATTAATTGACATTGCAGCTATATTTAGGACAACTATTTTCCATCCATTATCTCCCTTACGACCTAGACTCCGTTGATCTCTTAGGATGTTAGCTAAAGTCCTTTCTTTAATAAGTCCCAATGGAAGTAGTCGTTTGTGATGTAGTCTTTTTCTTCCCGTTTTTTGGAAGCCATTCCAAAACTCTATACAATATACACAATAAGACAAAACATAACTCGTGAACTATAAATGCAATCTAGTACATTTGAAAAGCTTACACCATGAAATACATGAGTTCTAGTACATATGAGTTCTAATACATTTGAATAGATAAAACATGACCTAAAAATAAGTTCTAGTACATATAAAAATATAAAACATGAACTACAAATAAGTTCTAGTACATATGAAAAGATAAAACATCAAACAACCCCTCTTTGTAGATAGTCTTAAAACTTGCCTTGTGCTAAAGCATCTCAAAATCATGTCCACTGACTAGTCACCTCTACATGTGTAATTATCTCATCAGCAGGTGTTTGTCCCATGATCTCCATGTCCACTTCATCAAGAATTCTTCTATGTTGGGCTTCTAATACATGATCATCTTGTTTCTCAAGTAGGATATAGTTTTGTATCATAGAATAACTATTTATTATCCTCACTTGTGTCTTGAGGTCGAAAAAGGAGCTTGTCCTTAAAACACTCAATCTACTCTATAGCAGTCCAAAGGCTCTCTCGATTACGTTTCTAGCACTAGAGTGGCGGAGATTAAATAGATCCTTATAATTTTGTGACCTATTCCCCACCCAATCATTTAGGTGATACCTTGTTCCTCGATATGGTGCAAGGAACCCTGTACCATTCGTGTATCCCACATCCATAAGATAATACTTCCCTACACCAGAATCATCACAAAATATAAGTCATGTAATTATTGTAAAATATTTATGTAAAATCTTTAGTTAAAAATATTTACCAGTTGGAATACAAAAAATGTCTTTTCTAAACAATGCATTTTTTAAAACTTTAGAATTGGTTGTAGAACCCTCCCAACCCGGAAGTGCATATATGAACAACATGTTAGGATCACAAACCCCCAACATGTTGGTGGTTATTGTTCCTTTCCTATTGAGATGGGAAGGTTGCTTCTCAAATGGAACTCTCAGAGTAATGTGAGTTCCATCAAGTGCACCAAGATAGTTCTAGTTTAAAAAAAAAACATTACCACTCATAAAAAACAAATACAAGTGTGTATATATTAGTAATACTTTAATAAATATATATACCTTAAACCACTTCCATCTCATCACATCAATCCCATTGAGAGTGCACTCATGTAGTTTAATATATTCTTTGCTCACTCTCATAAAGGCACAAAGTACTGCTTGAAACCGTCTACTTATTATCTCCTGAGACCTATGATAATGAAACCTTACTACTCGATACTTGAGATTGTGAGCTAGGATGTGCAAAAACATTGCAATAACTTCTTCAACTACAACATGCTTTGTGGGAACTAAACCCCCAATACCTGTCAATACTTCACATAACCTATGGAATCCGCTTTTGCTCACCCGTAATTGTTCAACACAGTCATCATATGTACCATTATATAATGTATTCAAGTAACACATCCTAATCAGTAGGATAATCTCTCACCATGAAACTATCACATTACCATGCTGCCACAGTGGTCACACTCATGGTAATAACACCAATAATTACTTTATTTCTCTCCTCTTCATTCTCTTTCTCCTCTTCCTCATCCATCATTATCTTTCTACGAAGACGCTCTAATAACTAACTCATTCCATGTGAATCCATATCAAACACTATATAAGACAATATATGATATTTAGTATTAAATAAGACAAAACAACCATCAAACATGAAAATAGATCATACATGATATTCAATAATAAATGAGACAAAACAACTATCATACATGATATTTGGAACTAATTCATGAGAGCATACCACATACCAACATTGCATTATAACATTTATAGCACAAAATATCTAGAGGTGCAAGTGAATCATACCAGTAAGTCAAGGGCTTGTCACAAGCACTCTTGTTGCTTCCCTCAAAGCCTAGTTCATAGAGTGTGAAGAGGCTGCAAAAGAATCTAGCTATCTCCCTTTGGTATATGTACATGAGCAACCAAGTTACTAACCAAGTGCTGGAAGAAAGTAACAAAGAAAAGGGTAGGGAAAAAGAAAATCATACTAATCAAGTTATAACAAGCCAACATTATAGTAAGAAATAGCAATTAGCAAGAAACAAATGACAAATAACAAATAACAACGTCATACCTAGACACAAGCCAAGTCATAGCCACTCATGTTGATGCCCTCAAAGACCAAATTGTAGAGTTTGAAGAGGATGCAGTAGGTTAGAAATAATAAATGGTCAGCGAAAACCATGTGCAAGTAGAAGTAGCTAATCAGAGTGTGCAATTTATATCAAACTGAATAAACCACATTCTCCTCTCGCTCCACTGTCCTGCTAACTAAACCACCAGCTCCACTCTTCAACAGTCATTGCGCTCTTGACTAAACCTCACACTTCCCTGCTATCTAAACTACTCATTGTGCATCCAATTGTCACACTTCCCTGCTATCTAAACTACTCATGGGTTATGCCAAAAGTAGTATAAAATTCATTTGCGTTAAAAGGGAAACAACATGAGATCATAACTGTGAAATAAGCTCTAGTACAGAGAAAATGTAGTAATGCAGTGACGAGATCCAAATCATAACTGTGAAAACTTACGGGACGCTCACACCCACGCGTGAGTGGTTTCACGCGCTGGGAAACCAGCCACAGCCAGCAGGAAACAGCCACCACATGGCGGACTATCATTGGTCCGATTTCTTGCAATTCTGCAATATGCCAATAAATTTATTTCGCTCATAACTTTTGAACTGTAATGAATTTTTTAACGAAACAAAAACCATTGGTTTCACTACAAAAAATACAATCTAACCAACCTAATATTAACATATTTTTGAGATAAAAAAATAAAAAAATGATATATATGTAGGTAATTGACAACCAACTACGGTGCTCATAACCATAAATGGTTATTAACACCCAAAAATGGTAAATTGACGTCTAAATGACTACATCTAACAAGCCCAATATTGACATATTTTTGAGAAAAAATATATAAAAATAATGAATATATGTTAATTGACAACCAATTATGGTGCCCATAAATAGTTATTGACACCCAAAAATGATTAGTCAATGCACAAAATAGTTCGTTGACACCCAGAAGTATAAAGATGACACCCAAATAAGATAATTGACGCCCAAAATAGTTCATTGACACCCAAAAGTTAAAAATGACGCCTAAATAAGGTAATTGACGCCCAACATGTCCATAAATGGCTAATGACACCCATAAATGGCCAATGACACCCAAATATAGTTATTTGACGCCTAAAATGGTTCACTGACACCTAAAATAATAATGACGCCAACAAATGGCTAATGACACCTATAAATGGCTAATGACACCCAAATATGGTTATTTGACGTCTAAAATGGTTATTTTACACCTAAAATTATAACGACACCCACAAATAGCTAATGACACCCATAAATGGCTAATGACACCATGCCTAAAATAGTTCACTAACACCTAAAATTATAACGACACCCATAAATGGCTAATGACACCCATTAATGTCTAATGACACCCAAATATGACGCCCAAAATGGTTCATTGATACCCAGAAGTTTAAAATGACACTCAAATAAGGTATTGACACCCAAAACAACATAACGACACCTAAATAATCTGTTTGACACCTAAGACCACTTAATGACACCCAAAATGGTTAATTGACACCCAACAATGTAAATATGACGCCCAAATAAGATAATTGACGTCCAAAATGGCTTATTGATAACACCAAATTTTGTGATATTTTAGACTATTTTTCTGTTATCAAAACTGCCATTTTTAGCTATTTTCCTCTCTTTTATATGCACTTTCGCAATAATTGGCCAAGCAATTCTCTTAATCCAATTTTCCTATCTTTTGCAGAGTTTTCCTTGTTTTTGGGCAATAAGGCCGCTCCGGCCCATGAATAAGTCCAATCCTGTCTCGGCCTCCCTGACGCCCGATACAACCCCTACCCGACAGGGGTTGGACGACACAAAGACGCTCGACAAAGAGGCGCCGCACAAGAAGAAGCTGACGGACGACACGCCTTCTACCCGACAGGGAGCCCGGCTCGCCCCGACAACCCAGCTTGTCGGGTGACACAGCCACCCACCGGCAGGCGCGCCGCCCGTCACGTGACCGATAGCATACGCCTCCGTGCCGAGCTATATCTCCTCCTGGCCAGCTGACTATAAATAGCAGCTACAGGGATCCGAAAAGTCAACTTGGTCAGTTCGGAATTCGGAGTTTTAGAATTCAGACAGTTGGGAGTTGAGCCATCTTCTGAGGAGACTATGAGAGCATATGTGTCGTGCCCCAGTGCTTGTCTCGGGAGACACTAGGTGAGCTTCTCCTCATCCCGAGAGGGAGGGGACAGTTCACTTAGGACCGTCCCGGGCGACACTGCGGGCCGATATCGGCCGACGTGGATGAGCGACACAAGTGCCCGACAACAACCATGCGTAGCTCTTAGCCCGACACGATATCAACCCGATACGCTTAGCTTGTCGAGTGTGCCGCCTGACATGAGCGTATCGGCTAGGGCCCTTGAGCGATATGGTCGACAGTCGGTGCATGCCACCCGAGAGGGTGTGCTGCCCGACACCTCTATATCGGGCTAGGCCTCTGACCGATATCGGGCAGGAGAGCTACAGCACCATGTCGTCCTTCTACATCAAGGAGGCGACACCTATCTTTACTTTCTGTCATTTAATTCCTTACTTACGCATTGTAACTAAGACCCTTTATTTGTCTATGGAAATAGAAGATGCTTAATTACTTGTTGCTCTATGCTTGGTGCACTATGTTGGATGACTTCTATGTTTGATATCTGAACTCTAGCTTGCATGTTTTGGATCGCGTTTTGCTTAGCTAACGAATCGTGTTTCCTGTCGCAACAACTTCGAGAGTTGTGTTGTGGCTCTAGTGTTTGGTCCGATTCTGGAGTACGAGAGTGCCTGGAACGGAGTTTCTTTAGTGACCTTTCCACTCTAATTTTAGTCCAGTGACCTCGAGAGGGGCGCTGATGCCTTGTTAGAGGTACCCGCTTCGAGAGGAAGGGTACAGGACTGGTTCTACCGCTGCTTGTTTTACCGCAGTTATATCCTTCGTACCTCGCTTTAGCCCGAGCAGTATCTTTCTGTTTCTGTTGCCTGAAAACCCCTAAAAACCGCTAAATGATTAAAATCTAAAATCTCTCTTGTAGATCCACTTGGAGATAGTTTTCTTTGTTTTATTTGTGACATCTTATTGCTCCCCTTCTTGGGGAATTTATCTCTCTTTATACCTGCTGGAGTGTAGCGTGTCGATTCCGTGTTCTCAACACTACCCCCTTGTCCCTGTGTTCGACCCCGTATATCTACTTCGACCCCGTAAACAAAGTTACGGGGGCCTAGAAGGATTCGGGTTTATAAATGTAAAAGCTCGACTACCTCAAATCCGCCTCCAATTTTAGGACGCGCGATTTAGGCCGGTCAAATTTTTGGCATCGTTGCCGGGGACAAGGCAAAAGTGGTACTATTTATGAATCTGAATCAACTAACTACACTCCCGTGCCTCAAGCTTAGCAATGAGCTTGACAACACTCTTTTTCTTTTTCTTGTAGTCATTCTTGCACAAAAATGAAGATTCAATTTTCTAAACTTGATTTTCTATGCCTTTTGAGGAACTCTGAAGAATTGTGACCTGTTCCGCCAAGCTTTGAGACCATGTCTTGCTGCGAGCAGTCTCTTTCTGAGGGAGAATGTCAGGGCCGAGGCGGGAGGTCGAGCCAGCCTAACTTGGTTTGTCAGCTTTCTGCCTACATAAAGAGACAGGATACCATCATCATCAAACTGGTACAGAACACGCTCCCTAGCCCTGGGGCTCTAAATTCAATGCAACGCCAGATGGCCAGCTTGCATGTGCGCCAGCGTGAGGTAGATCGGCGACTGACCCAGATGGCTGCTCTGATGGAGAATCCTGTAATAAAAGTTCTCCCACACCCTGACTATGTCGTAATGGCAGTCCTGAGGTCTAGAAGAACGCTGGAGCGCCCTGATGAAGCCAGGCCTGAGCTCGAGCTAAGGCCTGAGAGTGCTACCCCAGCAGAAGGCGAAGAAAGACAAGTAGACGCTCGAGAGTCTGCACAAGGGTTCCCTGAGGAGCTACCTGGCAGAAGGAATTCTTACGCTCCTAGGATTATGTTCTCGTACAAGCTGATAAAGGCGAATCTGAAAAAGAGTCATGAGAAGTTCATGGACTCGATCAGGAAACTGCATCTTGAAGTCCCCTTCCTTGACGCATTGGAAGAAATGCCTATGTATGCCAAGTTCCTCAAGGACCTTATCACAAAGAAAAGAATGGGAGGAAGGAAAGAGACAGTGTATCTAGCTTCCGCCTCCTCCACCTTCTTGAAGCCTGACACGACAAATAAGAGAAGGGATCTCGGAGCCTTCACAATCTCGTTCGCCATCGGAGACAACGTTGAGCGCAAGGGTCTAGCAGACTTGGGGGCTAGCATAAGCCTCATGCCCCTAAGTTTCGCACAAAGGGTGGGTTTGACCGACATGGTTGGAACCAACATGCGGATTCAACTGGCAGACCACACCTTTAAGAGACCCATTGGCATTGTCGAAGATGTGCCGATAAGGGTTGGCGATTTCTTCATCCCTTGCAATATAGTTGTCATCGACACAGCTGAAGACCCCCGGTGCCCGATCATCTTTGGGCGCCCCTTCTTGGCGACAAGGAGAGCGCTGATTGATGTTTCTGAGGGGGTGATCACTTTAAGGGTCGACAACGACCATATGGACTTCAAGCTGAAAGAAATCATGAGAAGCCCGTCCCTCTCTGAATCAACATGTTTCGCAGATAGCTACAATAAATTATGCGAGGAAGTAGAGAAAGATATCCAGACAGTAGACCCCATCTTGAGGGCTATGGACTGTCAAGATCCTGAGGTCGCGAAGCATCTCAACCTTTCTGACGAAGACTTGCAGGAAGAGGATAAGGTGGTTGAGTCTGCGAAGTATGCCTCTCTCGAGGAGGAGCCTCAGGAGAAGGTACGTAAACCAAAGTCAGAGTTAAAAGCGTTGCCTGAAGTCCTGAAGTACGAGTTCTTAGATGAAGAGCACAGAAACCCCATCATCGTAAACGCCGATCTTTCAAGCAACCAGCTAGACCGACTCCTTGAGGAGTTAAGGCTCCACAGGAGGGCTATAGGATATTCAGTAGATGATATCAAAGGCCTTAGCCCCGCCCTGTGCATGCATCGCATCAACTTGGATGAATCTGCCAAACCTCTGGCTCAACCCTAGAGGAAGCTGAACTAGATGCTCAAGGAGGTCATCAAGAAAGAGGTAATAAAGCTTAGGAATGCGGGGATCATTTACCCAATCATCGACAACAATTGGGTAAGTCTGATCCACGTAGTGCCCAAAAAGGGCGGGATGACGGTGGTTAAGGGTGAGAAGGGTGATGAGGTGGCAGTAAGGATCGTCACCGGCTGGCGGATGTGCATAGATTACCGAAAGCTAAATCAGGCTACAAAGAAGGATAATTTTCCGCTACCTTTTATTGACCAGGTTCTCAAAATGTTAGCACATCACGATTTCTTTTGTTTTCTTGATGGCTTTTCAGGTTTTTACCAGGTACCCATCTTGCCCGACGATCAAGAGAAAACAATGTTCACCTGCCTTTACGGCACTTATGCCTTCCTAAGGATGCCCTTCGGGCTCTGCAACGCCCCCGCCACCTTTCAACGATGCATGATATCGATGTTCTCAGATTTTCTAGAAGAAATCGTGGAAGTTTTCATGGACGAATTTTCCATCTATGGGAAGGACTTCGACAGTTGTCTAAAGAATCTGACATCGGTCCTTCAAAGGTGTGAGGAGAATAGCCTAGTTCTGAACTGGGAAAAGTGCCATTTCATGGTGCGGGAGGGCATCGTTCTCGGGCATAAGATCTCGAAGCGTGGGATCGAGGTGGACACGAGCAAGGTTGAAGCAATATCCAAACTTCCTCCACCGAGATCCGTGACGGGGGTGCGAAGCTTCCTTGGGCACGCGAGATATTACCGAAGATTCATCAATGACTTCTCAAAGATCTCCAAACCGTTGTCCAATCTTCTGGTAAAAGACGCTGAATTTGTTTTCTCTAACGATTGTCTAAGTGCTTTTCAGGCCCTTAAAAATGTTTTAATATCACCACCTATCATTCAAGAGACAGAATGGGGTTTACCTTTTGAGTTGATGTGCGACGCAAACGACTACATGGTTGGGGCAGTCATGGAGCAAAAGAAAGACAAAAAGCACCATGTGATTTGCTACGCTAGTCGCACGTTGGACGAGGCTCAAGTAAACTACACAACAACTGAGAAGGAGATGCTAGCGATCGTCTTCGCGTTTGATAAATTCAGGTCGTATCTCGTTGGAGCTAAGGTCAAAGTATACACAGATCACCAGGCTATAAAATACTTAATGCAAAAAAAGACGCAAAGCCAAGACTGTTGAGGTGGGCCTTACTGCTCCAAGAGTTCGACCACGAAATTATCGACAAGAAGGGCACAGAGAATGTGGTCACAGACCACCTATCAAGGATCGTGACTGAGAAAGAGAGAGGGCCTCCTATCAACGACGACTACGCTAACAAAGATCTTATGTTGGCCGAAGCCCAAGAAGAAAGCCTACCCTGGTTTGTAGACATCTGCAATTATCTTGCTTGCGGAGAACTGCCTTCTGACATAACGTACAATCAGAAGAAGAAGCTTTTCGCGGAGGTTAAAAACTACTACTGGGATGATCCTCTCTTGTTCAGATAATGCGCCGACAACTTATACAGGAGGTGCATACCATAAGAAGAAACCGCGGACATCCTGAAGCAATGTCACGCCTCCCCCTATGGCGGTCACCTAGGCAGCGAAAGAACAGCTGCAAAGGTGCTACAGTTAGGTTTCTACTGGCCCTCCTTATTTAAAGACGTTGCATAGTTTGTGAAGGCTTGCAAAGAGTGCCAGTTTATGGGGAACATAGGGCGGAGGGATGAAATGCCAATGGCGAGCTGGATTGAAGTCAAAATATTTGACGTATGGGGGATCGACTACATGGGACTGTTTCCCCCATCTCGGGGGTATCAGTACATACTCGTGGCTGTGGATTATGTATCGAAGTGGGTGGAAGCGGTAGCCACCCAAACCTGCGATGCCAAGTCAGTTATCAAGCTCTTCGAGAAGACCATCTTCCCTCATTTCGGCGTCCCGCGCATAGTTATTAGCGACGGAGGATCGCACTTTGGAGAAAGATAGTTTGAAGCACTCCTGCGCAAGTACGGAGTGAAGCACAAGATCGCTACACCCTACCATCCCCAGACGTCAGGGCAGGTAGAGGTTTCCAACAGACAAATCAAGCAGATCTTGCAGAAAACTGTCAGTCGAACAAGGAAAGATTGGTCAATGAAGCTTGACGATGCACTTTAGGCCTACCGTACTGCTTACAAAACACCCATTGGAACCACCCCCTACCGACTCATCTACAGAAAATCCTGCCACCTGCTTTTGGAGTTGGAACACAAGGCCCTTTGGGCAATCAAGTTCCTAAATATGGACCTCGACAAAGCTGGAGAAAAGAGATTTTTGCAACTTCAAGAGCACGAAGAGCTGAGAATGAATGCCTACGAAAATGCAAAAATCTACAAACAGAGGACAAAGTTGTGGCATGATGCCCATCTCAGGAGAAAGGATGTAAGCGAAGGAGACAAGGTCTTGTTATTCAAGTCCTCTATTCGTCTTTTCACTGGGAAGTTGCAAACAAGGTGGTCTGGACCATTCACAGTGTCAAAGATATATCCATCAGGAATGATGGACTCTACGACAAAGACAATCCGACCAAGGCCTTTCAGGTAAATGGGCACAGGGTGAAAAGGTTCTATGAAGACGAAGCATTTTTCAGGAGGGCAGAAATCAGTCTGCAAGATATGGGTAAAGTTGAGGACTGAACAAGATGATCCTACACCGGTCGAGCTGGCGACGCAAACCCCAGCGCTCCTCGGGAGGCAGCCCAGGTTCTTCTTTCTTTCTTTCTTAGAATATGTTGCATTTTTCTTATAACCAGAAAAAACAAATTTTATAAATTGTAATAAGGCTCGAGTCAGAGCACGCGTCGAGCTTGCCGACTCTTTTGTTTTATGGGTCATCGCTGAATTTTCCGAAGCTTTGACGAGCATTTCTGTCTGAGGGCGGGAGGGCTCTGTCCTGACCAATGATGTTTTGCCCGTCAAATGCTTTTTCCAGCTTTGTTTTAAGTTTTTCGGCCGCCTGTTTTTAGACCGTGTCGGTCAGCCGCTCAGCTAGCGTGCAGGACCGCCCGTACCGGGCCTTGGTCTCTCGGGCATCGCAACGGCCACGACGGTTGGCATTTCTGGGCGGCGTGCACCCTATCGTGCATGAGAGTAAATGCCCTTAATGAGGCTGATGTGACCATCGTCCCGGGAACCACCTGACCCGTTGGCCGATGCGCGCCTCAGAGATATCCGTTTAGCCCCGGCCGAGGCTGCTATAAATAAGAACGGTGGTTTTACGTGTCGGGCTGTCACATTTTGCTACTTTTAGCCACCTGTAACACATTCAGTAGCCCGCTTTTGCTCGCGTGTCGGCCATCTTGCCTTCACCCTGGTATGGGGCGATGGCTCCAATGAGTAAAGGTATAGCCCGACATGATTGCCGCCCGACAGGCTTATCGACCGGCAGGCCTCTCGACCGACATGTCTGTAGACCGACACACTTATCGACCGATAACCTTGTCGCCCGGCATGAGTTTTCTTAGCGCACGCTGCTTATCGGGTTTACGTGCCTTGTAGATTTTGTATCGCCCGACGCAGTTAAGCGCGACATAACGGCCGATGGTGTCTGCCTGACACGCCATGTCGGGCGACACATTTTTCTTTTGTGACATCCTATCGGGCAGTTGCTATTTGGCGGTCTTATCGGCCGATATACCCATATCGGGCGGTGTGTCTTACCGCCCGACATTCTTCGTATCGCCCAGTTTTGCATCGACTCGAGTTTTCTTTTGATGGACGATGTCGGAGTTCATAATAAGTCTTATCGAGTTTCTTTTACTTTTCCTATCTAACATATAAATGGTCAATAAACTTGATAACAGGAAAAATGGCGGCCGCAGGTGAAGCAACAACTGTCGGGCAGAAACGTAGAAATTCCAAGGCAGAAAGCCGTCGACTACCGCAGATAGAATGCGGGGAGATTTTTCTTGATTTGGTAGCTCAAGAGGAGGGTCATTTCCTTATCATAGTCTGTCTTCTGTGGTGATTAAAACACCCTACAGAGACAGCACGAGTACCTTGCCGGTGACCTCCGGATGGAACCTGGGCATCCCGGTTCCAGCTACTTAATAAAGAGGAAGCAGCCACAAGTGTTCGCACTTGCTGAAGCTGTTTCCAAATGAGAAAGAAGGAGGCTGCAGCAAAGAAGCATATTGAAGCTTCTCGACCGGCAACCTCCCAATGGCATGCTGCAACTTCGTAGGAGCATATTGCAGCACATCAACGAGCTAACCCTCACTGGCTAAACATTACCTTACCCTGTCTTCTTCATCACTCTGGGACAAAGTGTTGAGTAAGTTTGGGGGGGGGTACCCATGTTCCAGTGAGGGAGGTATAAAGTTCTTTTCCGCTTCAAGCTCTTCACGCTTTCTGGCTTACCTTATATCTGATGTGCTTATGTATGTTCTTATGGCTTATTGTATATCTGATGTACGCATGTATGCCATATAAAAATTTTCAAAAATCTTTCTTTTGCTTATTTTGTTCCCATACATATGTACAAAGTCGCTATATTAGTAAAAACCTGATGCAACTGTTTGCCAAGTTTATTTTCTTTGTATTGAATGTGACACAAGTCCTGTTATATCTTTTTGATAATGCTACTTCAAACGAACAAAATAATATGTTTTGTCATGCCAAAAATTTCAAAAATATAATAATCTCGCAAATAGCTAAGAGACAAGTATGGAGAAGGAAAAAGTTGTCCAAACAGCAGGAATCTCTTTGTCCCCCCTTACCCAACAAAAACCCCAAAAGAGAGAAAAGCCTTATGAGCGGGAATAAAAGCATGAGAGTTGTGCCCAAGAATATATATATACACCACTTGTTTTCCAAAAGTACCCATCTTTAGGCATGGTAGATCCGGGGCAGTGGTACGTAGGATGTGAAATCACTGCTCTAAAGCCAACTGGCTTGGACTGTAGGGACCACTTGCCCGCTAACGGACCCTTACCTGGATGGACTGATGGGAGACAAGAATGAAAAACCCCAAAAGCCTTAGCCTACCCTATACACAACTTTCTGCCCCAAAAATAAAGCTGTTTGGTGTGTAAGCTAACTTCGGAATCATACAACTAAGTCTCGCCGAAGCTGTAGAGAAAAATCTTATTTAAACAATAAGGCAGGGAAAACTAAGTCTTTTGTTCGTATTGAGACAGCCTTATCTTTAAGGCATTACGATCTTTGTTTCACTTTTTGAACAAGAAGTTATACCAAGCAAGAAGAAGCGTCACAAAATATAGTTTAAATATTGATTGAGGACAATCAAAACGCTAAGTTTGGGAGAGTTGATAACACCAAATTTTGTGATATTTTAGACTGTTTTTCTGTTATCAAAACTGTCATTTTTAGCTATTTTCCTCTCTTTTATATGCACTTTCACAATAATTGGCCAAACAATGCTCTTAATCCAATTTTCCTATCTTTTGCAGAGTTTTCCTCGTTTTTGGGCAATAAGGTCGCTCCGGCCCATGAATAAGTCCAAGCCTGTCTCGGCCTCCCTGATGCCCGATACAACCCCTGCCCGAAAGGGGTTGGGCGACACAAAGACGATCGACAAAGAGGCGACGCGCGAGAAGAAGCTGACGGATGACACGCCTTCTACCCGACAGGGAGCCCGGCTCGCCCCTACAACCCAGCTTGTCGGGCGATACAGCCACCCACCGGCAGGCGCGCCGCCCGTCACGTGACTGATAGCAGACGCCTCCGCGCCGAGCTATACCTGTATCGGTCGTCCATCGACCGGCGCTTAAAGGGGCCACGTGGCGCTTCGAGCACCATATCTCCTCCCGGCCAGCTGACTATAAATAGCAGCTACAGGGAGCCGAAAAGACAGCTTGGTCAGTTCAGAATTCGGAGTTTTAAAATTCGGACAGTTGGGAGTTGAGCCATCTTCCGAGGAGACTGCGAGAGGATACGTGTCGTGCCCCAGTGCTTGTCTCGGGCGACACTAGGTGAGTTTCTCCTCATCCCGAGAGGGAGGGGACAGTTCACTTAGGACCGTCCCGGGCGACACTGCGGGCCGATATCGGCCGACGTGGATGAGCGACACAAGTGCCCGACAACAACCATGCGTAGCTCTTAGCCCGACACGATATCAACCCGATATGTTTAGCTTGTCGAGCGTGCCGCCCGAGAGGGTGTGCCGCTCGACATGAGCGTATCGGCCAGGGCCCTTGAGTGATACGGTCGACAGTCGGTGCGTGCCGCCCGAGAGGGTGTGCCGTCCGACACCTCTGTATCGGGCTAGGCCTCTGACCGATATCGGGCAGGAGAGCTACATCACCCTGTCGTCCTTCTACATCAAGGAGGCGACACCTATCTTTACTTTCTATCATTTAATTCCTTACTTACGCATTGTAACTAAGACCCTTTATTTGTCTATGGAAATAGAAGATGCTTAATTACTTGTTGCTCTATGCTTGGTGCACTATGTTGGATGACTGCTATGTTTGATATCTGAACTCTAGCTTGCATGTTTTGGATCGCGTTTCGCTTAGCTAACGAATCGTGTTTCCCGTCGCAACAACTTCGAGAGTTGTGTTGTGGCTCTAGTGTTTGGTCCGATTCTGGAGTACGAGAGTGCCTGGAACGGAGTTGCTTTAGTGACCTTTCCACTCTAATTTTAGTCCAGTGACCTCGAGAGGGGCGCTGATGCCTTGTTAGAGGTACCCGCTTCGAGAGGAGGGGTACATGACTGGTTCTACCGCTGCTTGTTTTAGCGCAGTTATATCCTTCGTACCTCGCTTTAGCCCGAGCAGTATCTTTCTGTTTCTGTTGCCTGAAAACCCCTAAAAACCGCTAAATGATTAAAATCTAAAATCTCTCTTGTAGCTCCACTTGGAGATAGTTTTCTTTGTTTTATTTGTGACATCTTATTGCTCCCCTTCTTGGGGAATTTATCTCGCTTTATACCTGCTGGAGTGTAGCATGTCGATTCCGTGTTCTCAACACTACCCCCTTGTCCCTGTGTTCGACCCCGTAAACAAAGTTGCGGGGGCCTAGAAGGATTCGGGTTTATAAATGTAAAAGCTCGACTACCTCAAATCCGCCTCCAATTTTAGGACGCGCGATCTAGGTCGGTCACTCATTGACACCCAAAAGTTTAAAATGACACTCAAATAAGGTATTGACACTCAAAACAACATAACAACACCCAAACAGTCTGTTTGACACCTAAGACCACTTAATGACACATAAAATGGTCAATTGACACCTAGAATTATAACGACGCCAATAAATGGCTAATGACACCTATAAATTGCTATTGACACCCAAATACGGTTAATTGATGCCCAAAAGTGGTTCATTGGCATCCTAAGTAATCTATTTAATATAATTTTGATATTTTTTTGTTAAAAATGTATCAATATTAGTCTTGTTGGAATGCATTTTTCATAACGAATCCAATGGTTTTTGTTAAAAATGGACAACCTCTACCAACTTATCCAATTAGAATTCGCCACGTCAGCACCCCAATCAGCCTTTTCCCCCCAAGAAACCACCCCTGCCCGCGCGTGAGGTGCGCTTGCACCCGCCCTCGCGTGACAGAACTATTTCTATTTCCCTTTCGTCTGGTTGAACCGCGTTTCCGTACAATTCGCCATGTAATGCCTACCCTTGTCCAAGCAGCATTCCACGTTGGCACACTCAGCCAAGCTGGCAGGGTATTGACTCAGGCTACACTCTTGGCGACTCGACGTTGGCAGATATAGCCAACCATGGATCGGAGCAGTTGCTAGGAGCGGAAGGTCCGAGAAGCGGCAAAGAGAGTCTGATTCCTTGGGCAGGAAGAAAGCGGGAAGAAGGAAACCTAGCTGCGTTCATTTTACAACTACTCCTCGTCCTTTTTATTCCGCTGCCCGTAATCCTTTAGTTTTTAAATGCAGTAATGTGAGTGGCACATTAGAGAGTACCAATTTCAAATAACAACAGCACCACTCCGATGCTTGGGGAGCAATCCACCCTCATTATCAATCCCCTGCTCCTGTAGGACCCCCTCCCATTCGTACCTTCTCGTCACTCATTCGCCGCTACTCGCTGCATTAAAGTTTCCAACGTGTAACTTTTTTATTCCTTTATTCAATTACTAAGTTGATTTGAGCTAATAAAGCAACAAAACATGTGTTTGAGTAAACTGCCTACCCTTCGAAGGGACCATACAACACTTTTGAGATCCAAGTTATTCGAAGGGACCATACAACACTTTTGAGCTCCGCGTTTACTCAAGCACATACAAAGCAGCTTGACCTCCAAGTCATTCGAAGGGACCATACAACACTTTTGACCATTCATCAAGAAGCAGATATAGCCAACCATGGATCTTTGGGCAGGAAGAAAGCGGGAAGAAGGAAACCTGCATGCAGTTTACAAAGATAGGAATGCAAAGTTTTGTAGGACCCCCTCCCATTCGCACCTCCTCGCCACTCATTCGCCGCTACTCGAAGCTAGTTAAAGTTTTCAATGTGTAACTTTTTAATCCCTTTCAGTTGATTTGAGCTAATAAAGCAACACTTTTGAGCTAGTTAAAGTTTTCAATGTGCTTGACCTCCAAGTTATTTGATTCTTGGATAGAAGGGACTATACAACACTTTTGGCCTCAGTTTGGTTCGAGATATGTATTACGAAACCAGGACTGAGCTAGACCAGATATGTCCAGTCATCGAAGATTATCGGACTGTAGCAAATCATGTTTTTGTTTGGCACACTAATCCCATCATTAAATTAGACTGGCATTAAAACAAAATACACAAAAAGACAGAGCCAAATCAGGATTGGGTTACCAAAATCTCTCTGTTAGCGTGACTGGGCCAACCCCAGGATAACGGAACCCGAAACGGGACTATTTTAGGATTTTGAACCAAACGCGCAGGCTGCAAATCGGACTGGATTGTACATAATAAGACAAACCGAAATCCAACTATATCCGGAACCAAACGCAGGCTTGAGCTCCGCGCTTCCACGCCAGCTACGTACAATTCTCCACGTACTGCCTACCCTCGTCCAAGTAGCATTCCATGTTGGCACACTCAGCCAAGCTGGCAGGGTATTGACTCACGCTACAGTCTTGACGACTCCACGTTGGCAGATACAGCCAACCACGGATCGGGGCAGTTGCTGGGAGCGGAAGGTCCTAGAAGTGGCAAAGAGAGTGCGATTGATCCTTAGGCAGGAAGAAAGCGGGAAGAAGGAAACCTGCGTGCAGTTTCAGTTTTCTGATTCCTCGTCACTCATTCGCTGCAACTCCCAGTGGGGACCGCCGGGAGGGGGAAAAACAGAATTGCAAATTCCAAACTATTCACACTGCCGTACTGGTACTGATGTATTAGCCCGCCTCAAGCCATCCTCCCTCCCTCCACTACTCCTCGTCCTTCTTATCCGCTGCCCCTTCTCCTTTAAATAGCTTCTAACTGCAAAGACACCGGGTATCAGAGCCCAAAGCCGATTTCTTCGCACTATCCGGAGTCAATCACTCACGCACATTTGTCGTTTCACCCTCTTTCTCTCACTTGTTCTTCTTTCTCCCGACCGCATGGAAGCTGGGGGTCGTGTCGGAGCCGGCGGGCAGCGCGGAGGTCGAGGCCACAATCCCGACTACCAGCAGCCCGGACGGGGGCGCCACAATCCCGACTACCAGCAACCCGGGCGGGGGCGTGGAGGTCAGGGCCACAATCCCAACTACAACCAGCAACCCGGCGGCGGCCGTGGAAGTCGGGTTTACAATCCCGACTACAACCAGCAACCCGGCGGCGGGCGTGGAAGTCGGGGTTACAATCCCGACTACAACCAGCAGCCCGGCAGGGGGCAACAGTACGCCGACGGGAACGGTCAGCAAGGGCGAGGCCAGGGCCAGCGGGACGCTGGACCGGGGTACTACGCTCAGAAGGGCCGCGGACATGATTACTACGGCGGAGATGGAAGTGATGGAGGATGGAGGAGACACCACGGCGGGAGGGGCGTCGACGGCGGAGGTGGAGGTCGCCAAGGGAGCGGATACCACGGCGGTGGCGGAGGATACCACGGTGGATCGCCTGGTGCGGGGCCTTCTTCGTCTTCGTCTCAGATTGTCCCACGCAACTCGCCTGACCCTGGTAATTAAGCCTCATCATTATTATTCATTCTTGCTGCATTTATTGTCCCGAGCTGATTTTATCCGGTTCTTGCTCAATCTGTAATGCACACATGTCTCTGTTTCGTTACGACTATATTCCCTCCACTCTCTTTCACTAACCGCGCTCCTCGTTCTCCCTCTGTCTCGCAGCTTTGATAGCCAAGTTCGCGAGCCTCAAGTTGAATCTCATCCCGGACCGACCAAACCCCACCGACCGCATCCCGGTGCCACGCCCGGACGACGGCGGCAAGGCAACGACGTGGACCGTGCCGCTCGCCGTCAACCATTTCCGACTCCGCTTCAAATCCTCCTTCACGCTCTACCTGTACCACATCTCAAAGGAAAACTTCCGCGGGGAACTGTTCGGCATCTCCCACGCCGAGCTAGCAGTCATCAAGTCCCAGCACTTCGCGGACCACGCGATCGCCCACGACGGCAGGCACACGCTCATCAGCACCGCCCCGATCCCGCCCACCACCGTCTACATGCACTTCGGAGAGAAAAGATACTACACCGTCAGGATCCACTCCGAGAAGATGCTGGACATCCGGGACACGGTGCTGGACGCCACACGCGAGACGCTACAGGCGATCGACGTCATCATGCGCCAGAACTCGGCAAGGAACGCCGTACGGCTCGGCAAGGGGCTGTACTTCAAAGAACCAAGCATCCCGCTCAACGTCGGTGTGGTCGCGCTGACGGGGTTCCAGCAGAGCGTCAAGGCCACGGAGAACGGGGCCATCATGTGCATGGACCATTCGGTGATGCCGTTCACAGAGAAGATTGACATCATCCAATTCCTCGTCCGTAAGCACATCATAACAAACGCGGCGCATTCACTTAGCCCTCAACAAAGGGACATGATCTTGCAAGTCCTCAAGAACTTCCGCGTCACCGTCACACACAGGCTCACCAACCAGAAGTTCAAGGTATTTGGGCTCACAAAAGAGCACACTGACGAGATCACCTTTTCTAATACAAAAACCAAAGCGCAAACGAGCCTGGTCCAGTATTACAAGCAAGATTACAACAAGGATCTGCGTTTCACTAAGCTGCCGTGCTTCCGACTGCATAAAACCAAGGACATCTTTGTGCCCATGGAGTGCTGTGCTTTGGTAGGATGGGAACCGTACCCTAAGGAGAAGCTCGAAGAGGATATTGATGCAGTTAGGAAACTCAAAAATGAGTCCATCCCTAAAGTGGATCGGAGATACCGACTGATTACTGACCTCATCCACAAACAAGATGGACCAACCAGGTATATATCTGCAGTTTACTCTTTCTATTACTATTAAAGAGGAGTTTATTACAATCTTAGCAATGTTGGTTTACTGATATCCATCTTCTATTAAAATATAGAATACAACTCGATATTGTCCTTGTTTTAACTTTGTTCGGCTTGATGCTTTTTGGTTAACAACGTTTCTGTAAAATGTTTTGTAAAGTAGCTCCGCATGAATGATTAGTGAAAGTGTTGCTAACTTTGGAATAACGTTATACTGGCAAGTTATTTTCCCATAGGAGAGCAAACCTGTAAAATTAGCCTTAAAATTCAGTACTGACAGATTAGCCAGTTTATATCCATAGCTCAGCGTGGTTGGGTATTGGGATTAGGGATGATATAGATCACGATGTAGACTTTGGTTGGTTGAAATTTTTCATGGTGACTGATATGCTCCCGTTTTACCTTCACTTTGCATAAACATGTGAATATTTATTTATATGTGTATTTTGTCATATGTTTGTGTTATTTGTCTCTGGAAGTTTCTTTTTAAACTGTCACAATGTTATACTGTTTGGCAACATTGATTTTAGATGGCCTACTTGGTAAAGTACAACTCCTTGAGGTATAAGAAAAACTGTCCTAGTTTTCTTGTTCTGTAGCAAATCCCTTAACTAAAAGTTTATTTTTTTGATCCCCCAAAGCTTGTTCCTTTTTTTTTTCGTATATATCAAAATGGGGGGGAGTATGTACAAAGCGAGAGGTAAAAAGAAACAAAAAGGAAACAAAACTGTACAAGAAGAACAGAGGCTCAACACAAACTATTTACATCAAACTTAATAAGTCTCCAAACAGCCTCACAGCTTCTGTACTTTCCTTCAAAAATGTGATTGTTCCTTTCTTTCCGTGTATAGTAACAGATCAGCATAGCAGTGAGAGCTTCCTTTGCTTTAAGTCTTAACATCTCTTCCAACCTAGAAGGAACACTGAGGATATATCCATCCACATTAGCATTGATCCATACCTCCTTAGTCCAGATACATTGCCAGAAAAGATGCACATGATTCTCCTCACTAGAATTGCACAGAATACACATAGATGGGAAAGCAAACTCCATCTTCTTCAAATTATCATGAGTAAGAAGTTTGTTCATAACCAGCTTCCAGGTAAATATTTTACATCGGTTGGGAGCCTTAGACTTCCAAACCCGAAAACCCCAGTCTACCTTAACATTCTTACTTCTGCATACCTCCCAAAAGTCCTTCAGTCTTTTTGGTTTCTTATTATCCAACATCAGTTCATCCTCACAAGGTTTAGGACAGAACCCTTTGATTTCATTCAGAATACGACAACAGTGTCTCAAATCAGTAGCCATTCACTGGTCATTATTATCTATCAAACTTCTAAGGCTGGCAAACTTACCCTTTCCAAAATTAGAAATATCTTTGGATGATAACACTTCATCCAGAAATGTACCTTTGGTAACCCAAGGGTCTCTCCACAAGAGAATGTCCTTACCATTAACAGGTTTGAAGAAACTCTTTTCAACCATCGAATCTCTAAACTTGATAACCTGTTTCCATAACCAGGTAGCAGATGAGCTACCTTTTATCCTCCATATAGAGTCGCCTCTCAGGTATCTCTCATTCACCCACTTGACCCATAAGCTATCTTTTTTAGTAGCTATATTCCATATGTTCTTCATGAGACAAGCTTTCACTACATCTCTTGTATTTTTTACTCCCAAACCTCCTTCCATTTTCGGTCTACAAACATGACTCCAACTAACATTGTGAAAAGTCCTTTTGAGTTCAGCTCCACCCCAAATGAAGTTACGACATAATTGATCAATGTCATCAATAACACCCCAAGGAATGGTAAAAGAAGCAACCCAATATAAGTGAAAAGAAGCCAGAGTTGATATTACCAATTCACACCTTCCAGCCGTAGACAAGTTGTGGGCTTTCCAGCCTTCTAATCTCGTTCTAATCTTATCAATGATAGGTGTGCATAGATTTTTAGTCAATCTACCTTTGAAAAGAGGGAGACCTAAGTATTTCATAGGAAGCGATCCAATCTGCATACTCAAAACCCCAGAGACATCCACATTGCTAACAACACTATTACAAAAGACATGGCTCTTCAAGTATCTTATCTTCATACCAGATGCTGAACCAAATTTGCTAAGCGCATCTCTAACCCCCTACACAGAAGCTTCACTGACTTTAGAAAAAATAACCAAATCGTCAGCAAACATAACATGTGAAACAGTAAGACTCCTTGAAGCTTTGATAGGAATAATACTTCCATTAGAGACAACATGACTCATCATAGCAGAGAGCCCCTCCTTGGCAATGACAAAAAGGTAGGGGGCAATGGGATCCCCTTGCCTAATACCTCTTCCAGGAAAAATAGGTTTAGATGGCTCCCCATTGATTAAAACTTGGAATCTAATTGTATTGAAGAAGGTGTTGATCCAATGGATGAAGCAAAAAGGAAATCACATGCAATGCATGATCAAATTGAGATACTTCCATTCAACAGAATCATATGCCTTCATCAAGTCCACCTTAACACACATTTTAGGTCTCTTGCTTTTCATCATATCATTGATAATTTCGTTAAAAAGAAGAGTTGCATCAGAAATAGATCTTCCTTTTAATTAGGCACATTGCGTAGGGATAATGATATCAGGGAGAATAATCCTTAATCTATTGGCAGTGAGCTTAGAAATGATCTTATAGACCACATTGCACAAAGCAATTGGTCTCCAATCTGTAATATTAGAAGAATTCCTCACTTTAGGGATAAGAGAGATGTAAGATTGATTTACCTCATGTAGCGAACATCCACTATCAAAGAAATTGTGAATGGCTTTCTTTACATCAGAACCAATAATCTTCCAACAACTCTTGAAAAAGCAGTAGATAAACCCCATTAGAATGAGCAACAACATCATCAATCTCCTCATCAGTGAACTTCTTGCATAAAAGATTAAAGTGTTCTTCACTAATTTTAGGGAGTTTCCACTCATCCTTCCACATAGCTTCAACATCAGTATCCTTCTTGAAAAGCATAGAATAAAATTCAACAATATGATCTTTAATGGTCTTTTCATCACAACAATTCATCCCATTAATGCTTAAACTATAAATAGTATTCCTCACTCTTCTTGTCTTTAGAGAAGAATAGAAAAAGTTTGTATTCTTATCACCTGCTTTCAGCCACTGGATTCTTGATTTCTGACGAATAAAGGACTCCTCAACCTCATAAGCATCCCTCGCCTCTTTCCTTTTCTGATTACATTTGAAGATAAGGGCATCAGTAGGATTGGATTCCATTTCATCTTGAGCCATGATGGCTTCAGCTTCAAGGATCCTGAAATTCTCAAATATATTGCCTACTTTTTCCTTATTCCAAATGCATAGAGCATTTTTTTGTTTTACTCAATTTCTCACACAAACGAAACATAGGATTACCAAGCCTTCTCAACAACATCATAAAACCCAGGCATATCAATCCATGCATTAAAGAATCTAAACGGGTTTTTTTTTCTTGTAAGTGGAACTATCCAAAGAAGTAATGAGACATTTGTGATCACTGTGAATAGAAGAATTGAGACTCCCCCCACATATTAGGATAAAATTCTAGAAACAACTTGTTATGCAGAACTCTATCAATTCTAGACATAACAAGTTTACTGCCCTCTTGCCTATTGTCCCATGTGAATCGAGAACCAACAAGGTCAAGATCAATAAGAAAGTTGTCATTGATGAAATCGTTAAACTGAGCAATAGCAGAATAAGAGGCCTTAGCCTTTCCAAACTTCTCAGACGAAAGTCTAATCGAGTTAAAATCATCCATGAGAATCCAAGGGTGACTAATATTAAACTAGGAAAGATCCTTCCACAGAGAAATCCTTTTATGATCAGGATTATGATCATACAGTGTTGTGAGAATAAAAGATTTACCTTCATGTACGATATCACAGAGAATATATTGGTCACTCTCAGATATTTTATTAACAGAAATTTGTCCCGGATCCCAAATAAGAATCACCCTCCCAAGCGGATGAGATAGATGATTGGAAGTCCATGAAGCTCCAGGCCAGATGTTATGGATAGCTCTACCGATTTTCCTTCTTCTAACTTTTGATTCAAGAATACAAGCAATAGAAATGTCATTCTTCTAACTTTTGATTCAAGAATATCACGAACAACTCTTTGTCTGCCCTGTTTATTCAAACCCCTCACATTCCAAGACATAAGTTTGATGTTAACCATTGGAAGTAATTAGGGGTACTTCCTTCGAACCACTGTTCTCACCAAGAGGTTTATTCAATATTGAACCATCATCCTCATTGACAGTATCATTCACCTTCTCAGGCTCCTCAATGAATTCTAGTACTTTAAAGCTATTAGGTGTCATAGGTATACCACATAGTTATCTGTTGAGGAATTTTAGGAACATTCCGAGGTGGTGCCTTGTTCTTCCTACCTTGTATAGACCAACCATTATTAGACTCCGGTGTGACTAACACCACATCCTTACTTAAGGATGAAGGAGTTTGCGGACTGACTACTGAGTTTTGATCTCCAGTAATCAATGGCGAATCACATGTAGCATTCTCAACAACATTCTTACCAGAAACCTCATCAACGAAAGCATTAGAAACTACCAGTGAACCAGACACACCACTGGTGCCTTCCAGGTTCTGAGCCACAATCTCACTTGGAGGACAATCATAAAAAGTATCAACAGCAGCTTCCACATCAACAAGAGTTTTTTCACCCAGATCTGCTTTGCTTTGCCTTTTTTCTCTTCACCCTTCACACAATCACCCTGACCATGCCTAAAAGTCTGACACGATTTGTATAGAGTGGGAATCCATTCATATTCGAATTTGATAGTATCTTTAACACCATCATCACTCACAAGGGACATTTCTCTTGGAAATGTCGACGAGGAATGCAGCAACACTTGAATCCTTGCAAAGTCAAGACGCTTGTACTTCCTGGTCAGCAGATCCAGATTTAATGGAGTACCGAGGTAACTACCAATCATACAGAACATTTTCGGATCCCATAGCTCTAATGGAAGATCATAAATCTGTACCCAGACAGGGACTTCAGATAGCTTCAGCTTTTCAAGGGGCTTACCTCTCTGCCATTTCTTTAAGTTCATCGGCTTCCCATCTACGAACCATGGGCCTCCCTCAATAGCGACCCTCATGTCCTCTGGATCCGAAAACCTAATGATAAAGAAATCATTTCCCCGTGAAAGGATCTTGAACTCTCCTTTAGCCTTCCAGATCAGCGATAGGTGTCTATGAAGCGTGGGCCAATGTGGTTTCAGACCAACCACATACCCGGCAATCGTATATGCCCATCGAGATACATTTCTTTCTGCAATAGATCTGGGATACTTGATAGCTCCATTGACGACTTCAAGGTTGCATCGCTGCATTACTGTTTCATCCACTTCTTTTTGAACAAATAGATCCTTCCAAGTTCTTGCCTCCGCCGCCACTGGCACGCCACCCTCTCTCCATCTTGGCTATTTAGTCGGAGCTTGAGGACATCTGGCTTCTCCTGGGACTGGTTTCCTTCCGGCGGCGCTCTTTACAGCAGGATTAGTAGGTGATTTTCCGGTGTCTCCCCCCTTGTCGCCAGTCGCGTCGCCAGAGCACGCAAGCACCATCTCCTCGACAGAAACAAGGTTCCCTTAACTAAAAGTACAACTCCTTGAGGTACCTTAACCTGTACAGACTCTACGAAGTGTACTGATTATGCTAGCTGATGTCAGAAACAAACTTGATATGACATCTATGAATTATCCCATGACAAGAAATTTTGCAATTAAAAATCAGTGGTGAATTTTAGAAATCTAGGAATCTTCAGATAGTTCATTACATCAAGATACACAAGATACTGAATAGTTTTCTGTCAAATTGCTTTAATATATTTGCTCATCCGCCTCCATAGGCAGTGCATCGATTGTGTGTGCATGCATTCTCTTTTTCTTTTTCTTTCTTATTAAATCTTGCTACCAAACTCCTTATATGGCGTTTGCTGATTTTTACCTTGTTTTGCAGAGGGGAAGTTTTGGACGACTTTAATGTGGAAGTTCATGAGGATATGGTGACGACAAATGGCCGTGTACTTGAGCGTCCTCAGCTGAAATTGAGAGGTCCTGGGCAGAGGGAGATCAAAATTTCCATTAATCAACAAAAATGTCAATGGAACCTGATGAATGGTAATAAACTTTTGAAATGCGTCCAGATAGGCAGTTGGGGTGTACTAGATCTGAATGCAGGACGTCCAGAAGACAATACAGGGTTCGTAGATGGCCTTCTTCAAAAATGTCAGAACCTTGGAATCAACATGTCTAACAAACCTCTTTTTTATATACGACGCCCTATTGGTGTTCTTAGTCAAGCAGCAGACGTTCGTACTATTCTACAAGATTGCATTCAAACAGCCAAGGGGAGCCTCCAGCTTCTCATCTGCCCGATGTCAGTTAAGCATGATGGGTACAAGATGCTGAAACTGGTATCTGAAACTGAAATCGGTATCACTACTCAGTGCTTGCTTACTAAGAACAACAATAAGGCAAATATTAAGAAAATGGATCAGTATTATGCAAATGTGGCTCTGAAGATCAACGCGAAGCTTGGAGGCAGCAACTTCGAGCTTTCTGAAAATCATCTTCCAATAGTTGGCGGCGATAGAAATTCCCGCGTAATGTACATTGGTGCTGATGTGAACCACCCAAAGAGTCATGATGGGGACAGCCTATCTGTCGTGGCTGTGGTGGCGTCCATTAATTGGCCAGCATCGACCAAATATAGTTCTATTGTTCAGACTCAGCAACACCGGGTGGAGAATATTACTCAAATTGGGGAAATTTGCTCTAAACTCGTGGCACGGTTTGCTACAGCCAACGAGGGAAAGAAACCTGACAGGATAGTATACTTCAGAGACGGTGTCAGTGACAGCCAGTTCCACATGGTTCTCAATAAAGAGCTCCAAGACATAAAGGATGCGTTTGAGCCTCAAGGTTATAAGCCGGAGATCACAGTTGTGGTGGCTCAGAAAAGACACCAGACTCGTCTCTTCAGTTTAGATAAGCACCCTGACATTGAAAACGTGCCAGCTGGGACAGTTGTGGATAAGGGCATAACAGCTCCGAACAGCTTCAACTTCTTTCTCTGCAGCCACGAGGGAATGCTTGGAACCAGCAAACCCACACACTACTATGTCTTGTGGGATGAACACGGGTACAGTTCTGATGATATGCAGAAGCTGATATATAGCATGTGCTTCCTATTTGCAAGGTGCACCAAGCCTGTCTCCCTCGTAACACCTGTGTACTATGCTGACCTTTTGGCATATCGAGGGCGCATCTACTATGAAGCAACTGGCGGTGTACTGCCAGAACTGCATCCCAGCATCGGCGAGGACGGAATGTTCTTCCTCTGATACCGCGAAACAAACACACCGTGATCTGACTGACTTACTGAGGGATATTAGGCAGTACCTTTTTCTTTTTTGTTATAAGTGGATTCCACTCATAGATACTTAAAAGAGCTGCATTGGGGTAGTTCCATGCAGCAACAGGTGTTTTTCTTCTTCTTTGGATTGGTACCTCAGGGGGTTAACAGCAGTCTACACTTTTGGGTATCGTAGGGTAGTGCAAAGGACACGTAGATATTACTGCACACCGACATTACTGCTAGCTGTTTCTTAATTTCGAAGCTTGTACATGAACGTTTGACACTAAAAGCGTGCCTTGTTGAAATGGTTTATTAGGCGTTAGTGAATATTTACTGTTTACTTTTTCTTATCTAAGATGGTATGCAAGAGTTCTATTCATTTGCCGGGTAGCAAGTAGGACGGAAACTCATAAGTGCGGCGGCGAAGGCGACCCAACGGGCGATCTAGGCCTCCGAAGGCGACGACAGCGTCGGGCTCGGGGGAGGGGTCCGGCCGCCGACGAGCGCCACCCACTCCCCCTGGGCGTCGACTTCGACTCGTGTTAGCTGGTTGTAGTGTCGGGCTGAGCTTCTTCTGTTATGTGACTTGAAGACTCCTAATCCTACATGGTGTGGCAGTCCTATTTTGGGTCTTGTCTTGGTTTGAGTCCAACCCATGTTCCTACTTGGATTTAGATTAGTATTCCTATTTGGAATTGTAGATGGCTCTATCTTCATGCAACTTGGACTCCTATTGTGTACTAGACTCCTATTAGGATTGTTTATTCCTAGTTGAAGCCTTATGGCATGGAGCCTATAAATAGGACCTTAGGGGCATGAGATTTTCTTGTACTGAGAAGTGCCAACGTACATTGTTGTACTGAAGAAAGTTCTCTCTTCTTTGAGAGTATCTCTCCTTTGTAATCTTTTCTCTAAAATAGTGGAAATTTCGCCCCCTCTCGTGGACGTAGGTCATCTCGACCGAACCACGTAAATCTTGTATTTTGGTTGTGTGATTGCTTCTCGTTTCTTGTTCTTCCGCTGCGAAATTGTCATATTCTCGCGTTCAACTCTTAACAAAGTGGTATCAGAGCCGCGTGTTCAAGATCCGAACGATGACGAGTCTGTACAAGATCGAGAAGTTTGATCGCAAAATCAATTTCGGACTATGGCAGATCATGATGCGTGGTTTGCTCGTTCAACAGGGAGTCTCCGAAGCTCTGGAAGGGATCGAGAAGATGCCAGCCACTATGACGCCGCAAGAAAAGAAAGTGATAGACCAGAAGGCTATCACCGCCATCCAGTTATCCTGGGACTACAAGGTTTTGGCCGAAGTTGCCAAAGAAACTACTGCTGTCGGTATTTGGAAGAAACTCGAAGATCTCTACATGACAAAGTCTCTCCAAACGAAATTATATCACAAGCAGCGTCTCTACTTACTACGCATGGTGGAAGGTACATCTGTCCGTGATCACATTGATGAGTTTACATCTATTATTATGGATCTGGAAAATATAGATATTAAACTCGAAGATGAAGATAAAGCCCTTATTCTTCTATGCTCTTTACCCCCTTCATACAAGCAATTTCGAGAAACTTTTCTGTACGAAAAATCTTCAATCACAGTGGAGGATGTTATATCTTCATTGCTGTCAAAGACCATGGTTGATAAAGACCTAATTGCTTCTTCTAGCGGGAGTCAGTCAGAGACTCTTATGGTGAGGGGTTGTACAAAAGAAAAGGGAAACAACAAGAAGGAAACACACAGATCTAAGTCTAAATCAAAGAAGGTCTGTAAATACTGCAAGAAGTCTGGACACATTGTCGATGAATGCTACAAGTTACAGAACAAGAAGAAGAGGGAGAATGAAAAACAAGAACAACATGCAGATGCTAATGTAGCACGTGAAGATCCAGAATATGTTCTTATGGCTTTATCTTCCTCATCCGTCAATTTTCAAACTTCTTAGATTCTGGACTCAGGCTGTTCACACCACATGTGCCCACACAGAGATTGGTTTTCTTCTTATGAGCACTTTGATGGAGGTGCTGTAAACATGGCGAACGATTCTACCTGCAAGACAATTGGCATTGGGTCAATCCGCATAAAGATGTTCGATGGTGTTATCCAAACTGTCTCCAATGTTCGTTATGTTCAAGGTCTGAAGAAAAATCTCATCTCTATTGGCTTACTTGAAGCCAACGGTTTTCCATACAAGGTTGTAGATGGAATCTTGTCTATTACCAAAGGAGATGATGTTCTGATAAAGGGAGTACGTATTCCTAGAAACCTTTATAAATTAATTGGTGAAACTGTGACTGACGAAGCTGCTGTTGTTTCTTCCTCACCCACTCCAAAACTGGATGCCACTAAATTGTGGCATATGCGACTGGGACACGAGCCAGAAAGGCCTGGAATTATTATGCAGGAGAGGACTTCTAGATGATATCAGTACTGAAAAGTTAGATTTCTGTGAGCACTGTGTTATGGGAAAGCAGAAAAAGGTAAGTTTTTCTACTGCAAATCATACTACAAAAGGTACTGTTGATTACATTCATTCAGACATCTGGGGTCCTTCTCAAGTACCGTCTAAGGGAGGTGCTAGATACATGCTTACTTTCATAGATGATTTCTCAAGGAAAGTCTGAGTGTATTTTCTGAAGCATAAATCTGAGGCTTTTGATCAGTTTAAGAAGTGGAAGATGCTTATTGAAAAACAAACAGGAAGGAGCATCAAGACACTGAGGACAGATAATGGCATGGAGTTTTGTTCTTCTGAATTCAATGAGTTCTGCCAGTCTGAAGGTATTGCAAGACATCGCACAATTAGACATACACCCAAGCAGAACGGTGTTGTAGAACGCATGAATAGAACTCTTCTAGAGCGTGCACATTGCATGCTGATCAGTGCAGGACTTAGCAAAGATTTTTGGGCTGAAGCCATCTCTACTGCAGCCTATCTTATCAACCGTTCACCATCTACTCCACTTGGTTTCAAAACTCCTAAAGAGGTATGGTCTGGTCATCCTGGAAAATATTCAAATCTGCGTATTTTTTGTTGTCCTGCATATGTCTATTCAAATGAAGGAAAGCTCGAGCCTAGAGCGAAGAAGTGTATTTTTCTGGGTTATGTTGATGGTGTGAAGGGATACAAATTCTGGTGCACTGAGCCAAACTCATCAAAATTCTTGATTGAAAGAAATGTTACTTTTGATGAGTCTGCCATGTTTTCTGCAAAATAAGATGGCGTCCATTCACAAGCTACAGGTTCTCAGAGTTCCATGGAACAGGTGGAGCTTGAAGTTACTGCACACAGCCCGACACCTCCTGTTGTTACACAGGAAAATCCAGATGATGTTGAAGATGACACTCATGAAGAACAGACATATAGCATTGCTACTGGGAGACCAAGAAGACAGATCAGACCACCTGCAAGGCATTCAGATTATGTTGTTGCATATGCCCTTGCTGCAGCTGAAGAAACAAATGATTCTGAGGAACCGACTACCTACAAAGAAGCATTGGCTGATCCCAATTCAGCCATGTGGATTATTGCTATGAATGAAGAGATGGAGTCTCTTCAAAAGAACAAGACATGGGTACTTGTTAATCTTCCTGTTGGAAAGAAGATTGTTGGATGCAAATGGATATTCAAAAGGAAGGAAGTTGGCCCTAGAGATTCTACTGAAAGGTACAAAGCGCGGCTAGTTGCAAAAGGCTACAGTCAGGTGGAAGGTATAGATTATAATGATGTATTTTCTCCTGTTGTCAAACACACTTCCATCATATTTCTATTGACATTAGTTGCTAGATATGATTTAGAGCTTGAGCAACTTGATGTGAAGACCGCATTCCTCCATGGTGACTTAGAGGAACAGATCTACATGCAGCAACCTGAAGGTTATATTTCTGCTGAAAAGAAGGATCATGTGTGCTTACTGAAGAAGTCTCTTTACGGTTTGAAGCAATATCCACGCCAGTAGTATCGTAGATTTGATTCTTTCATGGTCAAGCATGGATATTTCAGGAGCAGCTACGACGTTTGTGTTTACTTGAAGAAACTTCCTGATGATTCTCTTATCTACCTCTTGCTCTATGTTGATGACATGTTGATTGCAGCCAGAGATAGTTCTGAAATCCGCAATCTGAAGTAGTTACTTAGTAGCGAATTTGAGATGAAAGACTTGGGAGCAGCAAAGAAAATTTTGGGGATGGAAATTATTAGAAACCGCAAAGTTGGAAGGTTACTTCTCAGTCAGGAGAAGTATGTGAAGAAAGTTCTACAGCGGTTCTCTATGTCTGATGCATCTCCAGTATCTATTCCTTTAGATGATCAGTTCAAGAAGCTTTCATTTGCTGAATCGCCGCAATCTGAAGAGGATGAAAACTACATGTCTTGTGTTCCCTATTCCAGTGCAGTTGGTAGCATCATGTATGCTATGATTTGCACACGTCCAGACATTGCTCAAGCAGTTAGCATGGTGAGCAGATACATGTCCAATCCAGGAAAGCTACATTGGCAAGCAGTCAAGCACATTCTTAGGTACCTTAAGGGTACATCTTCTACATGCCTTGGATTTGGCAAGAGCACAGAGACGCTTGTTGGTTATGTTGATTCTGACTTTGCAAATGACCGTGACAAAAGGCGTTCTCTTACGGGTTATCTGTTTACTATTGGTGGTTGTGTTCTGAGTTGGAAAGCTACATTACAACCCACTGTTGCATTGTCTACTATTGAAGCTGAGTACATGGCATTGACAGAAGCCATCAAAGAAGCCACTTGGCTGAGAAGACTGTGTACTGAGTTTTATATTCTTGACAAGACGACGACCATCTACTGTGACAGTCAGAGTGCAATTCACCTTACTAAAGATCAGATGTTTCATGAAAGGACAAAGCACATCGACGTCAAGTATCACTTCATCAGAGAGGTGATAGCGCAGGGGAAGATTGTGGTGAAGAAGATTGTAAGTAAAGAAAATACTGCAGACATGATGACAAAGTCGTTGCTAGTTTTCAAGTTCAGACATTGTCTGGACTTGGTTAGTATACACAACACGCAGTGACGCCCTTAGGGGCTGGAGGGGGAGAGAGATCTACTATTATTCTTTTTCAGAGAGACAGAGACTTCAATTCAAGGTGGAGATTGTTATGTGACTTGAAGACTCCTAATCCTAATCCTAATCCTAATCCAAATCCTACATGGTGTGGCAGTCTTATTTTGGGTCTTGTCTTGGTTTGAGTCCAACCCATGTTCCTACTTAGATTTAGATTAGTATTCCTATTTGGAGTTGTAGATGGCTCTATCTTCATGCAACTTGGACTTTTATTGTGTACTAGACTCCTATTAGGATTGTTTATTCCTAGTTGAAGCCTTATGTCATGGAGCCTATAAATAGGACCTTAGGGGCATGAGATTTTCCTGTACTGAGAAGTATCAATGTATAGTGTTGTACTGAAGAGAGTTCTCTCTTCTTTGAGAGTATCTCTCCTTTGTAATCTTTTCTCTAAAATAATGGAAATTTCGCCCCCTCCCGTGGACGTAGGTCATCTCGACCGAACCACGTAAATCCTGTGTTTTGGTTGTGTGATTGCTTCTCGTTTCTTGTTCTTCCGCTGTGAAATCGTCATATTCTCACGTTCAACTCTTAACATCTTCGTCTCTCCTTTCTCCTTCCCTCTTTGGCGTGGCCCGGTTTTGGGCGGAGGGGTCTTTGGTCGCTTGGGATCCCGTTCTGGTGCCCTCTTCGTCCGAGGAGGTGCTGAGGGCGGTGTTGGCAGGGGACAAGGAGGAGGAGACGGCAGTTCTTGGCCGGTGTGGGGCTGGGCGGCGGGTCGTTGTTTTTAGTTTTCTTGTGTCGTTCTTCTGTTTAGGTCAGTTCTATTAGGTTGTTTGTTAGTGGCAGGTGTCTTTGGCTTTTTAGTCTCCGCCTTTCGGAGTCTCCTAGTAGGTTTTGGTTTTGGTCCTCCTGTGAGGGAGCTTATTTTTTTGTGTTGGTCGTGTCGTGGCTTGAGTTCCTTCTTGGGCGGACGGTGAGCTCGGGTGCCCTTGGTGCTCCTGGCAGAGGAGTAAGTTGGGTTTGGGCTTCGTCCGGGTCTTCCGCCCCCCTATTCGCAGTGGTGGTCGGGAGTGGTGGTGGAGTTTCTGACACCCTCTACTCTCCACATTTGTATCCGCATGAGCCATCCTTCCTCTGTATCTGCACCGCTGGGGTTTGGCCTCCTTCCCGGGTCTCCTGGTTGATGCAACCTTAGTGCTCGTCGCTGGTAGTTGTGTTTCTCGTCCTATTTTGTGGGGCGTTATGTCTATGTTGTTGCTTTGTGGTCGAGCTCTTTGTCTGATGATCTTTCGTTGTCTTCATGATGGTACTCTCTGTCAGCAGCTTTGCAAACTCCTCTCCAGATGTACTCATAGGTTCTTGTAGATTGATGAATTCTATCCCAGATAACTATTTTAGACAGCCACTACAAGAGGTGGACGGTGCAGAAGCGTACCTATCGCATCCCAATCTGAGCCTGGTGATGTCTTTCCGCAAAAGGAGTTGTTGTTTGGTTACTTGATGAGAGATGTCTATCTTGTAGATGTCGTATGGCTTATTTTTAATGATATTGAGCTATTTTCAAAAAGCTAAGATGGTATGTTGTCTTCTTTACTGTTTACTTAATCCTTTGTCTTTACAAAGGGCTCAAAATTTTGGAGGTCGACGACAGGATAAGAGACAATCCGAATTTAGTAGTGGCGTAATGATGTTCCTCTGGCTGAACAATTCCTTTCTTTCTTGTTAATTGGGTAGTTTAGCTTCCTGTGAACAAGCGAGTTGCCGGCCAACGGTAATCGTATTGTCGGCTAATTTGTGCCACTCCTTAATTTGTATAGGTCGTCTGTGCATACTAGTACTTTCGTTTGAATCTTGATAGAATTAACGAAACGCATTCTGTGCGCACCAGTATTACAAAACTATGTTTCCTTTGTCTGTTGCTTATGACGAATGACAAGACTCGTGAACCGAGCGCCTCTTGGCCGGCCCTGTTCTAACATTGTACTTCTTTGATATGCAAAGTAAAACTACTTGATGTTACGGGCTAGATCGTTAAAGCCTCATGATAAAGATATTTGCATTTCCTAGGAATAAATTCTTAACTGAAAGTGGAACAGTGATTTCATATTGATTAAACATCCGTGCTAAAGTTAAAAAAAAAAGAGTTTTTCTTTCCCCAATCTTGAGCTACTTTCTTCTCTTTTCTCACACGTTCGAGTCCTACTTGGTTCATCGGTCGGGCTTCAACATGTCTTCTTTCTCCTTTTCTTAATAGACTCATTGAAGTTAGGATTGTTGACACGTCTTCTTCTCTTATGATCCCCAAAATAACATAACTACAAAACTTTACTTTTTCTGATGAGTATACCGAATAATGAAATAATACTAATGATGTCTACCATCTAAATTATATAATTCTTATATTAATAATTAGAAAGATGGAAACAAAGTACAACACACCGTCAAGATTTTTTCATCTCAATTCGTGTGGCCTTTTGTGTGTTTAAGCATATACACTCATAAGTAGACTCATGAAAGAAAACAACAAAAAGAGCACCATGTGAAGACAAACAATTTCCTATCTTGTTATTCGAAAAAAGGAAAACAAAGTACTATTAGGCCTTCAAATTTTGTGGTCTTTTTTGTGTGGTTTATCATATGAGCTTGCAACATCTTAAATTTATAAATAAAATAAGTTTAGGGTCTTTAGTGTAAATTTTTAACTTTTAAGGTCAAAACCTAAATAATGATGCAAGTTACCTAAATATTGAATGTATTATATGAAATATAAAATCAAGAGAGAGAAAACAAAATATGCTCATTATTTTCCTTTCGTTATGATCAAATGAATACAAAGGATAATTCATTTTTATTAAGATGGTGACCTATATGAGTTTGATGAATAAAAGTTAATGAAAATCTAAATCTAATTGAATAGGGAGATTCTAGACTTCCTAATTAACTTGTGGTTAAATTTTGAGGTCATTTCGACTCGGTTGGACCATCTAAACTAATTAAGAGAAAATTATATATATATATATATATATATATTAATCAAAATATTATCAATTAACCAACCTAGTCTATAGTCCTGTGTATTTTATTTGTCACATGGCCTATCCATGTCGGATTCCCTAGTCTTGCACCCAAGAGAAGTTCTTGAGCTGAGGAGGGTGACTTTGGGGTGGAAGAAGGTGGTTTCTTGCAAGAGAACCTCCATTCTACCTCATTTCTTCTCCATTTTCTTCTCCAAAGGTGCAGTAGAGCTACTCCTTTTAACCAAGCTTTCTGGGAGGGAAGCTTGTCCGAGTTGGAGCAGTTCTAAGGGTGGAATTTCATCCTTTAGCTGGAGTTCTCTCCCCTCATCCTGCATCTGTGGTTCCTCTAGCTTTTTCCTTCTCTTAAGCATGCAAAACTCTAAAATTATTGTCTTGTATATGCATATCTTCATTATGGACGAGTAGAACTCTTTTCTTGAGCATGAGAGAGTAGCTCCCATGCCATTGTTCATGTGAACTCAAAATTTATGCTTATTGCTGGTTAATTTTCTTTCTTTCATGGATGCCTATGGTGTTTTCTTGTCTGTATGATTGGCTGGCCACTTCTTATACATGTCTTATGCTTGCCTTGTGCTTCAGAAGAATGCATTAGGGAGTATGGAGTAGGATCTATGACAATATTCTCTTGACCACGGGAGTGGCTAGAGATTATTGAGGGTTTTGGTTGTGTTTGAAACTAAGCATAGACGTGGGAGCATTATGTGATGTTGAGAACCATCTCATGACATTGGGAAATGCATGACGATGACAACCTCCTTGCTTGTTAAATAGTGATCTTTATTTCATATGCTCATATGATATGATGGTAATGGTAGTGAAATCTAATGCTTAAGTTTCTAATCATTTAATCAACATCTTTATTTTAGACCTTTACTTTTGTTTCCACTTTTAGTGTACAATCAATCAAACTTTTATAACCCAATTTAGATTAATGAAAACTAACAATTTTGTGCCTAGCTAGCCCAGCCCCTCATGTTCGACACTCAACTACATTGACTCTTGTGCACTTGAAGGTTATTAGTGAGTTGAGATCTTTCTCTTTCTAAAACTCTCAATAGTAGGCCAATACCCTAGTTGAGTGGGTAGGATGATACCCTAATGGATGGTGAGGCTGATACCCTAGTTGAAGGTGAGTCTGATACCCTAATGGATGGTGAGGCCAATACCTTATGAGATGGTATGACTGATACACTTTCTTGTGCACCTCTAGACCGATATCCTTTGTTGTGCCTTGGTCGACACCCTCTCATTGAGGTGTTGAGCCTGATACAAAGTGATGATAAATTGATACTCATCCTTGAGTTGGTCAACGGATACCCTACCATAGTGTGGTTTCTGATACCCTACCGTAGTGTGGTGGCCGATACCCTACCTTAGTGTGGTGGTCGATACCCTAACCCTAATCGACATCTTGTGATGTGTAGTGATGCATCTTGTTGATGTTAGGTTTACATGGTGTGATGTGATACCCTATGGTGTGATCATGTGTATGATGTTGAAAGCTAGACCTCTCTACGTGCTTCATAATAATGATAGGAATATGTTTCTACCTCTCATAAATATACTTCATGATGATGAGGAAGTAATAACCTAAATATGGTTGTTGATCCAGCCATGTAAACCCTAATCGGGAAAGGTGAAACCCTAATTGTTATGATGTGAAATGTATGATGTAGTGAGTTCTATGAGATGATGATGCTTTGCCTTCTTGTTATCAATTTCTAACCATGCATGTGATATTGATTGATGTACATATCTAGGTATGAGCTATGGTGGTTATGATGTGATGAACATTGGTCCTTATGATGGACATTGATCCTTGTGATGGGCATTGGTCCTTGTGATGAACACTAGTGAATAATGAACATAAAGAGATATGATGTGATGAGATCACACTTAATGTGATTCAATATGTTCTGGTGATGAGTCATCCCCTATTTATGTAGACCTTGTTTAGAGGTTATACATTGTAACTTGATTGATGCTTAAAGGTGTATTAATCAAGTGAAATGTAATAGTGTAGTTTGCCCTGTGCCATAGATCCATTCCAGTGTCATCTTTGTTGTTGGATGGTGAAATGAGTTTAACTCGAAGCACATATTTTTGAATATGTGGGGTACAAGTCGTGTAATTCCTTGTATCCTTAAATACATGATATGTGAGACGACCATGCATGAGCTGATCTTAGTGTGATATGGATGGCCATGCGTGAGACACTCCTTTGTTAGAATGGCCATGCGTAGTCTGTTCTTCTAGCATTGTACTTGTACCAAGGTGGGCTATTCTGACTATAGATGTGGATGGCCATGCATGATCCAATACGTGATCTTGACTATATGTCATCTTTACAGTTGACTGATATGTCTCTACAGTGTTGTCTCTTGTGCTGACCAGGAGGTGTGGTGAGGTTGTAGATTCCGGCTCTTCCATTAGACCTTGTGTGGCACTGATTTTGACTTATCTAGTGGTTGGTTGGATTTGGATGGTATTCAAATCCTCAGGGCATAACGAAATACATAATCAGTTGTATAGCATAATTATATAGGATCAAATATGAAAATATTGTTTGAGGCCTTGCTTGATCTTTACACAATGTTCTTGATAGAAAATATGCATGTTCTTCATATTCCTTTTAAAGTATTAATATGTTCACAATTCAACATCAATTGTTCTTCTTGTTATTTGTACTTTTTCTCATTTTACCTTATCTGTGATAATAATAGAGTTGGCAGAGAGTTATATCTCTCGCTGGGATTGTGTGTCTCACCCCATTGGTTAAACCCCTTTTTAGGTGGACGAGCACAAAGAGGTAGAGATCATGCAGAGGAGGTTGAGCAGCAGCCAGAGGAGCAGTAGCGGATAAGGTTGGAAATGTTTCTAGATGTATTTTATTGATAGAGTCCTAGAGTCATCCCTATACACTTAGGTCTTTGGGAGCGTTTTATAGATGTCTTGTGGACGTGTTATCTTTATGTGCTTTTTGTATATCTAATATGATGGAATCATGTATATATATGTTCTAGAACAGTACTTTCATTACAGGTTGACAACATGCTTTGTGAATGCTTTGAGGCATGAAATTACTCATGTGTAAAGGTTCTTTCTATATGGCTGTTTAATGAAAAAGGTTTTAATTTTTCATGTTTTCTACTAATAAATTTGTTAATCCTTCTTCTACGATTTTTTTTGAGTAATCTCGCTTCGTTGTGGCGTGGAGCATCACAAATATTAAGCACCTGTCTAGATGTCACGTACACTTTGAGCATGATGAGCAAATATCAGTCAGATCCAGGTGCTTCTCACTGGACAGTCGTGAAGAACATCCTCAAGTACTTGAGAAGGACTAAGGATACGTTATTGGTCTACGACAGAGAGGAAGAGTTGGTGGTAAGAGGTTATACTGATGAAAGCTTTCAGACTGACAAAGATGATTACAAATCACAATCAGAATTTGTATTTTGCCTAAACAACATAGCTATAAGCTGAAAGAGTTCCAAGCAAGAGATAGTTGTCGATTCTACAACAAAGGTTGAGTATATTGCTACATAGAATGCAACAAAGGAGGTTGTATGGATCAAAAAGTTCATTCAAGAACTTGGGGTCATTCCAAGCATCAATGACACAATTGATCTATATTGTGACAACAACAAAGCTATTGCATCAACACTCACAGCATATGCAAAGGCATTATCATATCATAAAAGAGATTGTACAAAGAGGAGATGTGAATATTTGTAGAATACCAACTGAGAACAATGTTGTTGATCCCTTGACTAAAGCACTTTCGGAACAGAAGCATGATGGTCATGTTAAGTCACTCAGATTAAGATTTGTGGGTGATTGGCTCTAAGTGCAAGTGGAAGTATGTTGGTATGTATGCCAAGAGAGCCAATCATATGATGATTATAATGGCATAACTTATAAATGATTTGATTATTAATAAAGGCAAGCTTCTAATTTATTTTGTTTATTTATTTTTGAGATAATTAAATAACATGATGAATGTCTTGAGAATGATATTACTTGATGACGTATGTCTTTAGGTTGAGGACCTGAACATTGAGATCATACAGATGTTAAGAGTCTACGCATTCTTGTTGAGTCCCTAATCGGTTGTTATTATGGAAGGTAAATAGACATCAATGACACATAAGATCAAAGTGTGAGTTGGTTGATGACAAAATCTCATTAGTCATGATATGGTGATATTAAACAAAGTATACAAATACATGTTAGAGAAAGTGTATCAAACAGACCCACCATGAGACTAACACATGGAAACCGTTACTATGGTAGTCATATGCAACTCTCATAGTGATGGTTGTGTTTTTGTTTCTTCGACCTAAAATCACTGCACTCGTCACATGTCGTTCGGTATGCTTTGACATTGTAACATCCCATGATTTGAGGCCTTGGATAACATGATCTTAAAAGGAATGATTGGATTACCCATATCACCAAGGTGCACCTCCTTTTCCGGGAGCCCATCTCTAAAGAACTCCATAGTTAAGCGTGCTCAGCTTTGAGTAGTACTAGGATGGGTGACCAGTCGGGAAGTTGCTCATGGCTTGCGCGTGAGTGGACAAAAAGCGTGCAGTTAAGGCTAGTGGTGGTCTGTGGGGTCAGTCGTCATTCCTGAAACTCCACTAGAGCCTTGGGTAGTGGGCCCGAGCTTTACAAATGGCATCAGAGCCATAACCCCTCCAGTAGGTGGGGCCCACATGGGCATGACATGCCAGTCTTTGAGCCGTGCGGTCCAGGCATGTAGGAAAGGGATGTCCATGGTTGACGTAGCCACCCTTGCGCTGGTATTCCGTGATCGGGAGCTGGGTGTCCATGGGCCATTGTGGGTCTGCACTGAAATGGGGAATAGATTATGAGGCCTTATAGTTGAGCCTTGATGAGGACGTCAAGAGTCTAAGTGGGGGAGATTGTATCCCTCTTGAAACATGTATGAAACTAGAAAACTACAAAACGACTGTCTTGCAGTGTGAGATGACCGTATCTCATGCCAGACGATCGTCTGAGTTTCCAGATACCCATTTCAGCTGCCGCAAGATATAAGATTTCAAGAATTGTTGCAAAAATTTAAGATCTTCCGGTCCCTTCCACTCCCGCACAGACTAGGAACCTCGACCCTGACCTCTACTATAAATAGAGGGGTACTGGGGGATTCTTGGGATACAACACAGATAATTGAGAATCAGTTGGTCTGAAAATTGTTGTCCTCTCTGGTTGTGGTAACTAAGAGTGACCAAGAAAGTCCTACCCGAATAGGGAGGGATAGCTACATGAGAGAAACAACTGAGGATCATTGTTGGGGAGAGTAGGTTGGTAACTAGTACACCAATAGGAGGGACAACTCTTTCTTGTTCGTTCTAGTAGGACGACAAGAGTTCTAGTTGGTTTGTGTGGACTTCTCTAGAAGTGAGGTTGCCTTTGCCCGTCGCTAAGGAGGATGACATCAGGCAACAATCCTTGATGAGGGGAGTTTCTACAGACGATGATGTTTGAGTCAGCTATCCGTGGAGGAGTCCCAGTACAGCTAGGATTTGCACAGATACCGTCTAAGACAGAGTGCATATCTATATTAATGAGGATTGTTGCTGAACTTGCTCCAAGGCCAGGTATATCTTTGTAAAACCATCCTTTCCATTGCTTAGTTATTGACACAATCCAATGGTTAATGAGAAATATGTCAGTATTTTTTTTTGTTTCCCCTGCCAATTTGATGTCATATTTCCCTACATGCCATCTACCAATAAAACTGACTGCATTTGGGGAGTTTGCCAGCAATCGTCGAATGCTCACGACCATCACCCGTCAACTGGGGCCACCCTTCTAGCCAAGGTCAAGGACCTGATCACTTGGTTCCTGTGTGGGGGCTACCAGTTCGCCTACCAGTAGGCCATTGTCATTGATCCCTTTGTCCGCCCGCTGGGAAAACGGGGGAAGCTAGAGGCCCATCCGGTCACAACATTGAAATCCAACGAATGTCATCCCGTCATCAACCCAATAGAGTAGCTCGTGCTACCAAGGATGGTTGTGGCGGCACTACTTCCCGATCGGTGAGGGAAATCATGAAGGAGGGAGGTACATGACTCCCGATGGAGCCGCCCGAACTTGGTATGATGTCATGAGGTTGGTCTGGACTCCCCAAATTCAAAGATGCAAGGTATCGAGCTCCACCATGGCAGTGGAAGTCATGGAACTACTAGGGTTTTGGGGAGGGAAGAAAGGAGATACATGTGTATTTCACAGCAGATTCAAGAGGGAAAAGAGGGCATGGAACAAGGGTGTGTCGAGAAGAAGAGTCTGGTGGTTTTATTTGGGAAAAAAGGGCGAGGAATGACGTCAATTGGGTGGTCCAAAGGTGGTGGTAGGTGGCGGCCACACCACCCCGTCCGACCTCTGTATGGAGGTAGAGGACCCAACAACAGTCGTTGGATGGGTGGACCATCGTGGTCCCAAGAAGATCTGACGATCTTGAAAGATCTAAATTAACCCAAAGCAAGGAGAGGGATGCCCACACATGTTGGGCCGTGTGCCTGCATTTGTCCCAATTAGGGTCAAATGCAGATAAATTTGATTAAAAGACATATAGTTTGACCCAATATTTGAAAGGTCATAACTTGAGCTAGGATGGCCCAATTGAGGCAATTTTTACATCGGCGGAAAGATAATTGAGAGGAATGATTGGACTACCCATATCACCAAGGTGCACCTCCTTTTCTGGGAGCCCATCTATAAAGAACTCAATAGTTAAGCGTGCTCATCTTGGAGTATTACTAGGATGGGTGACCAGTCGGGAAGTTGCTCCTGGCTTGCGCGTGAGTGGACAAAAAGCGTGCAGTTAAGGCTAGTGGTGGTCTGTGGGGCCAGTCGTCATTCCTGAAACTCCACTAGAGCCTTGGGCAGTGGGCCCGGGCGTTACAGACATCATTAAACGCAATCATGAAATATGGGTTGTTATAAAGGTGATGATTGAGTGACTATGACACATGGGCAATGACTGTGAGTGATAGAGATGGGATTTGTCCCTCCTAAGGGAGTATGATATCTAAGGCCTCTTGATTAGAGAGACTGAGAAATGTGTGGCCTCACACATGTGAGTTAATATGCAATATTGAGCTTACATATATCTCAGACAATCTGCTCTGGTTCAAGAAATAAGACTGAATAATAATGAGGATGAATGTTCCATGCCTCTAGTTCAATCTGTATATTAGTGACAAGGAACTATACAAACACTATAACACCATACACAGATTGTAGGTCAAAGTTGTTCTCCAACTTTCCATTTACTTGGGTAGAAACAATGTATGACTAGAAACTGTTGATTTCTTGTGATGTCATAAGTTGTTATGGACATTCATTGCCAACACAATACAACACCTATAGTTTCACACACAACGAAACTCATCTATAAGAGGAGTTTAATCTTGAATGATGATTGGATTGGTTACTAAAGTGTTTAGGTATTCAATTCAGACAACAAACCAGCTGACTTGACTGCCAAATGATCGGTTCAAGTGTTGAGACAACCGTTTGGAGTGTCAGGCTGATTATATTGTGCATTGGCTAGAATTCAGCCTGACCCGACCTGCAAGGCGCCTGTCTCACTTGTGCGAGATGCCCATCTTGTATGCACCAAACGACCATTTTGGGGGTGCAAATCGATTGCATCTAGGATTGGTGTTGATGTCATGACATGCACTAATTGGAATTGAATTGCCGAAACATGTATGAAACTAGAAAACTACAAAACGACTGTCTTGCAGTGTGAGATGACCGTATCTCATGCCAGACGATCGTCTGAGTTTCCAGATACCCATTTTAGCTGCCGCAAGATATAAGATTTCAAGAATTGTTGCAAAAATTTAAGATCTTCCGGTCCCTTCCACTCCCGCACAGACTAGGAACCTCGACCCTGACCTCTACTATAAATAGAGGGGTACTGGGGGATTCTTGGGATACAACACAGATAATTGAGAATCAGTTGGTCTGAAAATTGTTGTCCTCTCTGGTTGTGGTAACTAAGAGTGACCAAGAAAGTCCTACCCGAATAGGGAGGGATAGCTACATGAGAGAAACAACTGAGGATCATTGTTGGGGAGAGTAGGTTGGTAACTAGTACACCAATGGGAGGGACAACTCCTTCTTGTTCGTTCTAGTAGGACGACAAGAGTTCTAGTTGGTTTGTGTGGACTTCTCTAGAGGTGAGGTTGCCTTTGCCCGTCGCTAAGGAGGATGACATCAGGCAACAGTCCTTGATGAGGGGAGTTTCTACAGACGATGATGTTTGAGTCAGCTATCCATGGAGGAGTCCCAGTACAGCTAGGAGTTGCACAGATACCGTCTAAGACAGAGTGCATATCTATATTAATGAGGATTGTTGCTGAACTTGCTCCAAGGCCAGGTATATCTTTGTAAAACAATCCTTTCCATTGCTTAGTTATTGACACAATCCAATGGTTAATGAGAAATATGTCAGTATTTTTTTTGTTTCCCCTGCCAATCTGATGTCATATTTCCCTACATGCCATCTACCAATAAAACTGACTGCATTTGGGGAGTTTGCCAGCAATCGTCGAATGCTCACGACCATCACCCGTCAACTGTGGCCACCCTTCTAGCCGAGGTCAAGGACATGATCACTTGGTTCCTGTGTGGGGGCTACCAGTTCGCCTACCAGTAGGCCATTGTCATTGATCCCTTTGTCCGCCCGCTGGGAAAAGGGAGGAAGCTAGAGGCCCATCCGGTCACAACATTGAAATCCAACGAATGTCATCCCGTCATCAACCCAATAGAGTAGCTCGTGCTACCAAGGATGGTTGTGGCGGCACTACTTCCCGATCGGTGAGGGAAATCATGAAGGAGGGAGGTACATGACTCCCGATGGAGCCGCCCAAACTTGGTATGATGTCATGAGGTTGGTCTGGACTCCCCAAATTCAAAGATGCAAGGTATCGAGCTCCACTATGGCAGTGGAAGTCATGGAACTACTAGGGTTTTGGGGAGGGAAGAAAGGAGATACATGTGTATTTCACAGCAGATTCAAGAGGGAAAAGAGGGCATGGAACAAGGGTGTTTCGAGAAGAAGAGTTTGGTGGTTTTATTTGGGAAAAAGGGCGAGGAATGACGTCAATTGGGTGGTCCAAAGGTGGTGGTAGGTGGCGGCCACACCACTCCGTCCGACCTCTGTATGGAGGTAGAGGACCCAACAACAGTCGTTGGATGGGTGGACCATCGTGGTCCCAAGAAGATCTGACGGTCTTGAAAGATCTAAATTAACCCAAAGCAAGGAGAGGGATGCCCACACATGTTGGGCCGTGTGCCTGCATTTGTCCCAATTAGGGTCAAATGCAGATAAATTTGATTAAAAGACATATAGTTTGACCCAATATTTGAAAGGTCATAACTTGAGCTAGGATGGCCCAATTGAGGCAATTTTTACATCGGCGGAAAGATAATTGAGAGGAATGATTGGACTACCCATATCACCACGGTGCACCTCCTTTTCCGGGAGCCCATCTCTAAAGAACTCCATAGTTAAGCGTGCTCATCTTGGAGTAGTACTAGGATGGGTGACCAGTCGGGAAGTTGCTCCTGGCTTGCGCGTGAGTGGACAAAAAGCGTGCAGTTAAGGCTAGTGGTGGTCTGTGGGGCCATTAGTCATTCCTAAAACTCCACTAGAGCCTTGGGCAGTGGGCCCGGGCGTTACAGACATCATCAAACGCAATCATGAAACATGAGTTGTTATAAAGGTGATGATTGGGTGACTATGACACATGGGCAATGACTGTGAGTGATAGAGATGGTATTTGTCCCTCCTAAGGGAGTATGATATCTAAGGCCTCTTGATTAGAGAGACTGAGAAATGTGTGGCCTCACACATGTGAGTTAATATGCAATATTGAGCTTACATATATCTCAGACAATCTGCTCTGGTTCAAGAAATAAGACTGAATAATAATGAGGATGAATGTTCCATGCCTCTAGTTCAATCTGTATATTAGTGACAAGGAACTATACAAACACTATAACACCATACACAGATTGTAGGTCAAAGTTGTTCTCCAACTTTCCATTTACTTGGGTAGAAACAATGTATGACTAGACACTATTGATTTCTTGTGATGTCATAAGTTGTTATGGACATTCATTGCCAACACAATACAACACCTATAGTTTCACACACAAAGAAACTCATCTATAAGAGGAGTTTAATCTTGAATGATGATTGGATTGGTTACTAAAGTTTTTAGGTATTCAATTCACACAACAAACCAGCTGACTTGACTGCCAAATCATCGGTTCAAGTGTTGAGACAACCGTTTGGAGTGTCAGGCTGATTATATTGTGCATTGGCTAGAATTCAGTCTGACCCGACCTGCAAGGCGTCTGTCTCACTTGTGCGAGATGCCCGTCTTGTATGCACCAAACGACCATTTTGGGGGTGCAAATCGATTGCATCTAGGATTGGTGTTGATGTCATGACATGCACTAATTGGAATTGAATTGCCGAAACATGTATGAAACTAGAAAACTACAAAACGACTGTCTTGCAGTGTGAGATGACCGTATCTCATGCCAGACGATCGTCTGAGTTTCCAGATACCCATTTTAGCTGCCGCAAGATATAAGATTTCAAGAATTGTTGCAAAAATTTAAGATCTTCCGGTCCCTTCCACTCCCGCACAGACTAGGAACCTCGACCCTGACCTCTACTATAAATAGAGGGGTACTGGGGGATTCTTGGGATACAACACAGATAATTGAGAATCAGTTGGTCTGAAAATTGTTGTCCTCTCTGGTTGTGGTAACTAAGAGTGACCAAGAAAGTCCTACCCGAATAGGGAGGGATAGCTACATGAGAGAAACAACTGAGGATCATTGTTGGGGAGAGTAGGTTGGTAACTAGTACACCAATGGGAGGGACAACTCCTTCTTGTTCGTTCTAGTAGGACGACAAGAGTTCTAGTTGGTTTGTGTGGACTTCTCTAGAGGTGAGGTTGCCTTTGCCCGTCGCTAAGGAGGATGACATCAGGCAACAATCCTTGATGAGGGGAGTTTCTACAGATGATGATGTTTGAGTCAGCTATCCGTGGAGGAGTCCCAGTACAGCTAGGAGTTGCACAGATACCGTCTAAGACAGAGTGCATATCTATATTAATGAGGATTGTTGCTGAACTTGCTCCAAGGCCAGGTATATCTTTGTAAAACCATCATTTCCATTGCTTAGTTATTGACACAATCCAATGGTTAATGAGAAATATGTCAGTAATTTTTTTGTTTCCCCTGCCAATCTGATGTCATATTTCCCTACATGCCATCTACCAATAAAACTGACTGCATTTGGGGAGTTTGCCAGCAATCATCAAATGCTCACGACCATCACCCATCAACTGGGGCCACCCTTCTAGCCGAGGTCAAGGACCTGATCACTTGGTTCCCATATGGGGGCTACCAGTTCGCCTACCAGTAGGCCATTGTCATTGATCCCTTTGTCCGCCCGCTGGGAAAACGGGGGAAGCTAGAGGCCCATCCGGTCACAACATTGAAATCCAACGAATGTCATCCCATCATCAACCCAATAGAGTAGCTCGTGCTACCAAGGATGGTTGTGGCGGCACTACTTCCCGATCGGTGAGGGAAATCATGAAGGAGGGAGGTACATGACTCCCGATGGAGTCACCCGAACTTGGTATGATGTCATGAGGTTGGATCTGGACTCCCCAAATTCAAAGATGCAAGGTATCGAGCTCCACCATGGCAGTGGAAGTCATGGAACTACTAGGGTTTTGGGGAGGGAAGAAAGGAGATACATGTGTATTTCACAGCAGATTCAAGAGGGAAAAGAGGGCATGGAACAAGGGTGTGTCGAGAAGAAGAGTCTGGTGGTTTTATTTGGGAAAAAAGGGCGAGGAATGACGTCAATTGGGTGGTCCAAAGGTGGTGGTAGGTGGCGGCCACACCACCCCGTCCGACCTCTGTATGGAGGTAGAGGACCCAACAACAGTCGTTGGATGGGTGGACCATCGTGGTCCCAAGAAGATCTGACGGTCTTGAAAGATCTAAATTAACCCAAAGCAAGGAGAGGGATGCCCACACATGTTGGGCCGTGTGCCTGCATTTGTCCCAATTAGGGTCAAATGCAGATAAATTTGATTAAAAGACATATAGTTTGACCCAATATTTGAAAGGTCATAACTTGAGCTAGGATGGTCCAATTGAGGCAATTTTCACATCGGCAGAAAGATAATTGAGAAATCTACAACATGATATATATTAGCAATCCAAAATACCATAGTGACGAGTCTCAAAATTAGATTCCAGAAGGTTATGTATTAAACCATGATACTAAGTTTAAAAGGCACATTGATGTTGCACATTGTGCACTTAATCATTGATATCACGAAATTAGAGAATCACCACATTCATATTATCAAATTGACATGAAATTGAGTAAGAGTCCAATTGATGAGAGAGAAATGGTATAACATAGGAGAGAGAAGTCAGGTCATCACATCTAGTGTCCTTTTTGGGGGGCTAAGCCCAACTACTCGTTGGGATTCAGTAATTTCTTTGAATTCTTTTCGAAAATAGTAATGTGGCATGCTATTCAGCCCTCATGTGTGTTTGATATGAGTCGTGTGGTGGTTTTTAGATCGGCTAGCTGGTTTTCCCTCAGTCGGCCCCAGTTCCATTTTTTCCCACGCGGCATAGGGTGCAGAATAAGACTAAAAAAGAAAAAATATGAAAGAGAAATTTATTTTACTAATAACTTTTGATCTATAATGAATTTTTTGACGAAACATGAACTATTGGATTCATTTAGAAAAATAAAATCCAAAAATACTAATTTTGATATACTGATAAAAATGATATGCAACATAAAAATAAGCATATAACAATAAGAAAAAACAAGAGAGAAATTTATTCTACTTATAACTTTTCATTTGTGATGTATTTTTTGACAGAACAAAAATGGTTAGATTATTTACAAAAAGTGCAATCCAACAAGATCCATGTGGGCATATTTTGAGAGAATTAATATGATACACAAAATTAATATGTGTGTATGATGATGATGATGATGACGACAATGATTATGATGATGATTATGATGATGAAGATGATAATGATGACGATATTGATGATGATGATGATGATGATGTTTTTGATGATGATGATCATGACGATGACATACATGATGATTCAAGGACAAACCAAAATAGGCACTACATTAAAAACTAGGTGGATTAAACCCATTTTAAGCGCTTTAACCCCATTTTTGGGTGTATTGGTATACACATTAGGCGCATAATAGGAAATTAGGCTCAAATAGGTGATACACCAATAAGTAGGCAAATTAACCTCATTTTTAGGTGCTTTAACCCCATTTTGGACACATTGACCTATAAATTAAGCGCATAATAGTAAACTAGGCTCAAACATCCACTACACTAACAAGTAGGTGCATAAGCCCCATTTTTAGGTACTTTAACCCCATTTTATGGCGCATTGGCCTATAAATTAGGCACAACACTGACAAGTTGATGGATTAACCTCATTTTTAGACTCTTTAACCCAGTTTTATATGCTTTAAACCCATTTTTGGGTGCATGGGCCTATAAATTAGGTGAATAATAGTAAATTAGGCTCAAAGAGGCAATACTCTGACAAGTAGGCGCATTGACCCCATTTTTAGGCACTTTAACCCTATTTTTGGGCACATTGACCTATAAATATGGCATATTCAAGCAAAAAGGAGCACATTAAGGGTTGTAGTGGGCACATTCAATCAAAAGTGAACGCATTGAGGACAATAGTAGGCACATTCAAGAAAAAGTTGGTGTAATGAGGAGAATAGTGGGCACATTCAATTGATTAGTGGTCGCATTGAGGGCAATATCGTGCAAATTCAATCAAATGTGGGCATTGAGGACATTAGTGGGCACATTCAATAAAAAGTGGGTGCATTGAGGACAATAGTGGGTATATTATATCAAAAATGGGCACATTGAGGGTAGTAGTGGGTGCAATAATGTGCCCACACAACATAGGTGCATCATTAGTAGGAGTGGGTGCATTACTTCCCTCCTCTCACATTACTTCCCTCCTATCCTTCCATTACTTTCCTCTTCTCTTTCAATTACTTTCTTCCTTACTTCATCTTCCCCTTCTCATATTTTTCCCTTTGATATCATTTTATTACTTGTTTACTTCCCCCCTTTTATTCCCTCATTATTTTCTATTTTTTCTTTAAAAATATGTCAATATTGGTCTTGTTGGACTGTAGTTTTTATAAGGATTATAATGCATTTATTTCATTAAAAAAATTCTCATGGTTTAAAAGTTATAAGCAAAAAAATCTGACACGCTGGAAGGTGGTAGGTGGAGGTTGGTAGGGTGTCAGATGGGGGTGGTATTCTTTGCACGTCAAAGACACGTCATGGTGCATGCATGAGGGAAATTAGGTCCAATCCTTTCAGTCTGTTTCTCGTGTGCAAAATGGACCAAGAAACATGCAACAACATGGGAACCCACCTTTTTGTTGGGGATGTTGTACGGATATGGTCCCAGATGTGACGAAAACTTGTTGCATAAGTGTTACCGACAAGCGTATAAACCCAAAGAAGAAAAATCATATTTAACGTCGAAAACTCTCCTCAAGACGAGAAGAGAAAAATCACGGGACAATACCAACCAATAAGCACTTGTAATTAAGATTACAACTCACACCGTCCAGATTTAAAGCCCCTAAATCTGGATAGCCCTCCCCACATGAGAACAAATACGAGGAAAAAGAGAATCACACTCAATGTGCACAAACCTTCCTCTTTACTTGATCTCCTCACAACGTCGTTGTTGTTGGTGGGACCGCTTGATGCCGTTGTGACCACTGACTAGGTCAAATTGTTACCGCGATGACAACACTGTGTCTACAACCGCCAACTGCTACTTTGCTTCAAGGTAAAGTCGTTGTCCATGTCTTATCAACCAAGAGAGTTGCTCTGTCAGTGCACCTAATCTGTCACCAATCGCTACCCGCTACTTCGCTTCAAGACAAAGTCGATGACCCTCTCTTATCAACCAACAAAGCTCCTCCATTTCTTATTTTCTAGCTCTTCTACCACAGAAGGCAACAACAAGCAATAAGAGGGATGATCTCAATGGCCTCCCTTAACTCCTCTATTTATATGTCTCTATGGTATGTGGTTGCAACTAGGAATCCTACTCCAATTCCTAATCCAATACCATTTTTCACATAGGAAACTATCTTCTTTTGCTTTTAGATTTAATTCCTATTAGAATTGGCAGCACAAGCCAACTCCTACTCAAGTCAAAATCCAACTAGGACATGGACTGGATCCCTTTTCTTTTCCCAACACTTTTGATCGTCCGATTTCTCTCGTTTTAGGGATGACTTCACTGGGTGTTGTTCGTTTTCCTAACAAAGAAATGATCGGAAATTTGACAGATTGTATTTGGTTGGGTGTGGTGGAGTGGGAGTTGGGTCAATTACGTTTCCGATTTTCTCCGTCCAGGTAACCAAAAACGTTCCATTTGTACTGCCGCCTTTTAGGGCGTGGTACAGTGTAGGGGTGAGCATCGGTCCAGAATGAGATAGGACCGGACCGAACTGGACCGGAACGATGACCGACTTCAAAATAATTTATGGACTGTAGATCGGATCATTTCAAAATAAGATCGGATCGGGACCATTCCATGGTAGGACCGGACCGTAATAAGCCTTTTTTACATATTTTACAACTTATTTAATTGCAAAAAGTGATAATCTTAGTCGCTTCTAACAACCATATCACATTAATAGCAAATATTTACATTATTAGTATTTATATATGTACTTTATTTGTACTTATTATATAATATACCTACAAATATACATAGATTTTATATAAAAGTCGGTAAGCGGTTCGATCCACGGTTGGACCGATTTTGGACCGGACTGGACCGAAGATTGAACTCACTAAAAATCTCAGACTGCAGACTGGACCGAACTCATAATGAACCAGACCAGACCGAATTGAGCATTCCAGTCCGATTTTGCAGTTAGGACCATTATTTGTTCACCACTAGTACATTGCAGCTACATCTAATTTTTTATTTCTCGCTTCAGTCTTTAACACGTCTCCGGTACTACGACTACAGCTGAATCGATGTATGGCCACCAGACCATGCTACCATCGGACGCGTCATGTATGATCACACCATGTTCTGCATCCTAGGCTCATTCATACCTGCGATCACGCTCATCAATCTTCCGTAGTACTGCAGCAAGCATTGATTGTTTTAACCAAACACATGCACGTAGTACTGCAGCAAGCATTGACTGTTTTAACCAAACATATGCAAACAAACTAGATGAGTTTAACTTCTCCTAACCAAACGAAATATGTGTAGACGGAACTCCTATAAATGTAACAAAAAGATTTGTACTATTTATATGCTAACTACACCCTACCAAACTAACCCGGGCCAAGGATATAGATAGATCTACAAATGAAATAGGCACGCACACCCAAACAAGACTTCTTAGATGATAATTAACCAAACTAATTAGATACTTGGAAGACCCAGCGGCCCAGCACACACCCCTCCCGGCCCTTCCCCAAATGAGCCCAGTGGATTTATGTCCGTTGACAGTATATTTTCTACACGACGATAAACATATGTTTTGCCGTATCATATAATAAAGTGGGCCAAAAAACCAAAATAACATTTTTGGACATTTTAATTATCAAAATCACATGATTCAGAATTTAATTTTCAAAATGGCACGTTTCTGAGTCAATACGTTCCTAAAATAGACATTACTTCTACTAGGGTCAATACGTCCCATCGGGAGACGCATTGCTACTTTAAAAAGTAATGCATCCCCAATGAGGACGTATTGTCTCCAGCAGAGCAATGCGTCCCCAGCGAGGACGTATTGCTTTTTTTATTTTTTTTCTTTATTTTTTTTAATTATGATACATGTATATTATATATACATATATATGTTAAATTTCTAAATGAATATAATCTACATTAACTTATATATAATTAGCCATATATTTAAAGTAATATCTGAAGATAATAAAATAATAACAGAATATTATATTTATTAAAACATAATATTTATAAATATAGATAAAAATATTTAAAATTAATGGATATAATAATAAATTATATAATAAAGTTTAAAATTATAGAAATAAAGAAAATGTATACATGTATTTATTTATAAATTAAAAAAGTAAACTAATATAGCAATAAAAATAAGAAAATACTAAAATAAAAACTAATATGATAGTATATAAGACACACTGGTGCACATAAAATACACACACACATACACGCACACACACACACACACACACATATATATATAAGGTATGATACATAATATGAAAAAAATAAAAATAATGTCAACTATATAAAGTAATAAATATACATGCTCAATAATAATAGATAATCAAAATAAAATATATGATACATATGATCATAAATGTAACACATAAAAAATTATAATATATTATGAAGCAAACTTTTTTATTATGTTTAAAAAATAATATATTAACATAAATCATAATAACATAATAATATTTGTAACTTTTTATCCAGTTCAAAGACAAATATAATATGATAAAATCAAATAAATAATGATTTTTTATTTAATTTAAAATTATATGTATCATATATTTTAATTTGATTGTTCATTGTTGTTGTTTCAGTATATTTTACTTTGCATAATTGACATGTTTATATTTTTTGATATTATATTTCATGGCTTTGATATATATATATATATATATATATATATATATATATATATATATATATATATATATATATATATATATATATATATAATATTGTGCATATCGACGTGTGCTGACGTGTGCTATATGTTGCTATATTAGTTTTCTTTTTCTTTTTTCTAAGTTTACAAATAAATATATACATGTATATGTATATATGTATATATTTGTTTTATTTTTATAGTTTTAAACGTTACTATATATAAATTTAGTATTGTATCTATTAATTTTAAATACTTCTATCTACATTTATAAATATTATGTATTAATGAAATATAATATTTTCTTATATTATTTTATTATGTTCATGTATTATTTAAAATGTATGGTTAATTGTATATAAGTTATTGTAAAGTATGTTCATTTAGCAATTTAACATATATATGTATTTATATAACGTACATGGTATCATAATTAAAAAAAGTAAAAAAAACAATACGTCCTTATTGGGGACGCATTTCTCTGTAGTAGGCAATGCGTTTCCACTAGAGACATATTGCTTTTTTAAAGTAGTAATACGTCTCCTGAGGGACGTATTGGTCCTATTAGGAGCAATGCGTCCTCTTTAGGGACGTTTTGCATCAGAAACGTGCCATTTTGAGAATTAAGTTTGGAATTGTGCTATTTTGGTAATTAAAATATTCAAACATGACACTAAAGTGATATGTTTCCGAAATATATATACAATTTATACATCATGACATGGATGTAAGTTATGAAACTCCTCTCTCAGTTCCCAGTTCGACTGGACAACCAAAACAGCTGTTCCCAAAGCCTAATCCGCATTACAATAAAACCTTCCAGCCAACTAAGCCCAACTGGCGAGCCATGTTAGCAACAAGAGGGGGCGCTTGCGAGCAATGATCAGCAGCGAATGCAAGCGGAAATCCCACATGATATATTATTCCAAAAACCATACTATTTCGAGAAACCAATCCCAAGCCAGGCTAGTGCCGCGCGCCGACATCGAGGTTCCAGCCATGCATGCTGAGTCGTATCAGTAGTTTAATTGCAGCAAGCAACAGATGTCCCGCCATACTAAGCAAGCAATCCAACAACCACATGATTACAATTTCATAAACAACGAAAACGTATATCTTACTTCGCGTATACCTCCAGATCCATTACGGATCATCAACATGCATAATGCACGCAGCCTCCATGGCAACGGCGGCCCAATTTGATTAAGGCTCTATTTGGTTGGACGTAAATATGAGTTTTTAAACCATGACTATAAAAAGCACAGAAGCGTTTTATTTGATATTTGATTTGGTATATACTTCGAACTCTGTTCGTTCTGTTTTATTAGTTAGGTTGAGGTGGATTACGTCCTGTATAGCTGCATGTAATGTATAGTTGTTGTGTCACAGACTTTGTAAGGTAACATGGGTGGAGCGATTTGGAGGAGAGGGCTGAAAAAGTTACACTCACAAAAGAAAGAGAAGCTGCCGAAAGTTTATAAAAAAAAAAAAAGGTGACGGTTGTATGTTGCGGTATGAGAAAGCTCGACTTCTGCACTGAACTGCACCCGATCCCCTCCTATTCGGGTGCTGGAAATACTCGATTGTTTTCCACCGACTTACTGGTCTGAGGTGTAGTTTAAGCGTAACGCATTTTCAATCCATCACTAAGCTTGAACCCGTTCATTGCAGAGATTTGAGATCCAAAACAAATTTTAATCCATTCAAATGTATTTAAGAATGTTTTTGAGGTGCTAGTCCAAAGTCCAACACAAGTTTCAGCTGAACTTCTTAGCTATTTAAAAAATGAACATTTCAATTAAACTGGAATAGGAAACTAGTTATACACATATTCAACATCTAAATTCAAGCTGCATATACATGCACTTCTTTACAAGATTATTTATGAAGTATAACACAAACGTTCTATATGAGCTGGGCGTGGTCCACCTCAAAGGAAACATTCCTGGCGCGTAGTATCTGCATTGCAAGGATCCCGAACCTCTAATTCTCACAACATGTAGTCTCCTTCAAGATACCCTTTTGAATGGAAATTAGGAATGACAATTGGGGGGCATGGGTGACCCATAACCATACCCAATTCACCCATTTCTAGTTGACTTGACTTATGGCCACCTCATTAAGGGAAAAATTATAAAAACACATACCTATACCCATCCAAGTGGGTCATGGGTACCCAATACAAGCCACATATGTCCAACTCTATACAAAGTTCAAAACAAAAATGTAAGCAAAGCATTTATTTCTAGACCAACTCCAGAACAAATGTGTGCAGATGAGCGAGGCAATGATTTTGTCATGTGTTCCTGCCACCCACAATCATAAACAAGAAAATCAATATCAAATTTTAATAAATTTAACAACATTGTAGCGGGAAAGAAAGGTAAGAAGATCATATACTATTAACTATTCAAGCTACATCTTGAAGGTAATTTACATATAACTTGTAAAGGAAGACAACTTTTGAAAATAGTTTTAAAAGAGAAAGATGTCTGACAAACATATTGACTATGTAATATTCCTTAGTCGTACAAACATTCCCCTCAGGAAACATACTCCACAAACAACCAGTTACTTTGTTCTAAATATTAATTAAACTATGGCCCATGGTTCTAATGCATCAATTAAATGGTAAATGTCAATTGCCAAAATTGGAGTTGTTAAAAATATAGTGGACTGTAAAGTTGTCTGACATCACATTTTATCAATTAATAATCTTACACCTACATGAATAAGTAGACTTTTCCATTACAAATAGTGAGTGTAATAGATATGTCCAGTACCATATGTAAGGTAATGATCTTGAGTTGTAGTTTACATCTTTCCTTATGATACATTAGAAATAATAAATACATAACCCCATAAAGAGTCACCATCTAACCCTAGACATCCTTTGATTAAGCACAAAAAAAATTCCATTGAGAGTAGGGTAAAACCCACAATCGATTGTTCAGTTAAAACAAGCCATCCATTGTTAACAAGTAAGCTCCTTAAGTTGATCATATAAAGGAAACCATCTAAATCTCATTATTAGGGCCAACATATTACATTATCCATCATTCCACTTTGTTGGAGGAATAAACATTAGACCTTGACCATTGGGTTAAGTTCATATATTAAAACCATCAATTACAGTATAAGTTCGACCATTGCATCAAGTGACCCAAGAAACCATTGGTCTAAGGCTTAATTGATGCTAAAACTATATGATTCACTCACTATAGATTATAAATACATGATCCACCTTAATTAGTGATCATTAAATCACTATAGGTTGTTAGATCAACACTATATTCATTAATCAACATCAAATATTAAGCTAATGTCATCATTGATTGATAACATCAGTAGGGTACTTGATGGTTGATCATTATACTTCTAATTGATCCAAAACCTGACCTAAGGGGGTGACCATAGGTTTTCACCATCATTTGAAACCCTTGATCACGACCATGAGTTGTTATGAAGACAAAACCATAGGGTTGTTGCAATGGTACCATCATTGGGTCATGGTTTATAGAAGAAATCAGCTTTAAACCCTAAAATTGACCATTGTTTGATAGGTGCTTAGCACCATAGGTTGTCAAAACAACCTGATCCAAGTCATATAATATCTTAAGAATAATGTACACATGATTACAGGTTCATATATAACTAAAATCAGAACAGGAAACATTATAAAAATCGAAATCCTAGTCAAGCATAGCTTTTTAGTGCATGGATCATCAGTTTCAAGCAAGAACATGATCTAGAAAGCTTATGGTAAGAAATAAACGTGGTGCAATTATAAAACTTGCCTCTAATAAGAAGATAAAATCACACAGAGAAGAAATATTGAGCATGTAGGGTAGAAAATCCAAGTGTAAGATATGAATTCGTCCATCTAGCACCTTTCTTCATCAAATGAGAAAACCCTAAGCATAAGGAGCAAGAAAGGTAGGGTTTTAGAGCTTTGGAGCAATTTCTACCATGGAACAACAAGGTTTCGACCTAGAGAAAGCTAGGAGGAAGGATAACAAAGAAATAGAAGGAGGAAATAAGGGAATTCTTACACTTTTAGGTCAAGATCACTAGAAGGAAGCTTTTTCAACCCTAAAATGAAGTCAATTTCAACCTTAGAGCCTTTCTCCAAGAAGATCCTCACTTTCTTCTTCCTTGGGCAGAAAAATTTTCATCTGAACAGAGGGAGAACGAGGTTGGGAGAAGGAGGGAGGTGTTGGAGATAAAATGGCTCGTTTTGGTGCTTGGGGATAAGTATATGACACTTTAAGATAAAGAAAAGGAAAAAGTTGAAGTTCTAGTATCTATCCAAGTGTCCATGGTCTTAATTTATTAAGAATATACAAGCACACACATAAGCAGATCCCCCTCCATGTGTATAGACCTTCTTATCTTTCCTTTGTCAAATTTCCCAGCCAATCAAATAATTCATTAGTTGATAACTACTAAAGGTAGCTCATCTGTGAAGGGGAAAACCCTAAATTACCCTTGGAGAAAACACATTCAAACCAAGGTTTAAATAAGCAACACATGGCTCAAAAAGCTCAATAATGATGATAGAATATCCAAGGAACATAATCCAAGTGATAAATTGCAAATAAAACCTCTCAATTGGGTAAATTGCATAAAAGTCCAAAATGCGCATAAAATTGCATAACTTGCTCAAACAGTGTCCAAGTTGGACCAAATTTGAAACTTAAGCTTGTATTATGATTTAAAATAATATCACAAGGTTATAATAGGGTTATAAGAATTCAATTATTATAATTAAGCTCATTCAAATCATTAAGTAAGTTTAGGGGCCATACAACTATAAACCCCTAACATGGATTTTGCCCCCGAAATCTAAGGTAAACAAAGATGGGTACTTCATATGCACCTCATACTATTACCTTCACATGGTTTCTTTCATATCATGGTGATGTCACATCATTCATACATATCTCATCTTGGGTCAACACAAAAAACCCCACCTAAGAAGACATTTGCAAATATGGAACATAAAAACTTGTTGTGCCACCTGTACAAATCTAATAGTAACTTTCAACTTTGGGACTCGATTGTCATCTTGAACTATTCTATATGTTATATCACACATCACTCAGAGGACACACTCACTGGATTTTACCAAACATAAAACAACATGTATCTATTATCATATGCAACTTTACAATGTTTCATCTATATGCTCCTTTAATGGTTGTTGTAATCAACAACTCAATCAACCATGTACGCACCCCCTAGCTTTCAAGAAATTAGGAGGAATATGTTTTTAGAGGATTCTCCAATCATATCAATGGTGGACTGACCATATATTTAGTTGAAGAATCATACACTTGTATATAATTGTTAACAAATATAACTTCTTGATTGACCTTATTAGGGGTGGAGTAATGGCATTGTATTCATCTTATCAGGACTCACATAACATACTTAACAGAGGTATCATAAATCTTAGAGGATACCCTAGTCAACCCCCAACTCACTCTTGTTCAACTTATCTCATAGATATTGCTACTTCAGCAACCCTAAGGTTTTTGAAGAAATATTCATCATATTTTTGACCATATTTGAAATAGTTTGACATGTCATCATTCAAAGCTTGATATAACTTGTATGACATGTCTGGAACACTTTATTCCTCATATTTATAAATTCTATTTGTACATTGGTTAGTCTATAAGACATAACTCTAAACTCATCATGGTCATGTGAATTATGTCATCCAATCTAAATCTTATGCATTGATATTTGATCATAGGTTTATCTTAAAGGAACATGGTATCACATATCTATTGACCAATAAACCTTCTATCCTTGATAGTGGTCTTATCCAACTATCACTAAACCATACACAACATTATAAAATCACTTTTGTTTTTCCTTCCTAACAACATTTAAAGGGTCATCATCAACTCTCTCTCTCTCTAAGGGAGAGGAATACTTGTAATGTTCATTTAATAAACATCTCCAACCTTCACATACTTCCCATACTATTGACACATCTTGGATACTAGGATTCATTACCTTGGTATCCACCTCATGTGCTATAAGGAACTCACATCCTTATCTCATCTAATTTTACCAACATAATAAATTTCAAAACATATAAGAGGACTCTCCCAAATTATTGGAAGGCTCAAAAGAAAACTCATCACAAACTTTATGATCTTGGAACCATAGCCCAAGCAACCTTATGCTATAATAAGTGATCCACCTTCATGTTTGCAGTGAATCCACACATATCAAGTGGAAATGATCCACTTGAAAGTTGTGCCATAGAAAGGAAAGACACAAACGGAAACACACTTCCCATACCATAGTAGTATTTTTCAAGGGTCATTAGCAAAAAGGTAACCGATTCTATTTTCATTATGCAGGTTGCAACTTCTTATGTATCATTTTACCTTTTTCATTTTGGGTTCCTTGCCATTAGCATAGAAATCATCATGATTAACATACCTCATTACTCCTTCCTTGATGACTATTTATCACACTTGGGTATGTTCTCTTATTTTATTATATTTTTCAACCACTTATCAACAAGTAGATCATCATATTCTTCATTTTCTTCATTAAACATGGATCATCTCTTAATTTCTTTCACATGTCATGTTGATTTTTCATTAACACTTTCTTACACACATAGGTTGGTCTGAGATTAACTCAAGTTCCACCTTATTTCTTTGTCATTGTTCTCATTTATCTTATCATTTTATACTTATCATTGGAGTTATCTCCATCTTATGTGGATTTCATACCTTGAATCACTTTATAAGCATATACTTATCTATATTTTACTTTATTATCTTCATGAATCACATCTTCAAGAACTCCTCTTTTTCTTATTTGTATTCAAATTTAGATACCATGGTATTGTATCTTTCTCTTATAGTTACCAAACATTCAAGTTTTGATTGATAATGATGCAATTCTCATCTTCTTTAAGGTAGGATTGAGATATTCCCACCATGATTTCTTATTCGTTATGCTCTTTAGATTGTCTCAAAATGACTACTTGATCAGAGTAATCAGAAAGATAACAATCTAAGAGTTCCATACTTACATTTCGTCAATAATTGAATACCTGGCCAAGTCACCCAAATACTAAGATTAGGCAATATGCACCATATTTTTGTGTCATATTCTTAACTTAGACGTCATCCTAGTCTTAAGTCTTAGTGTCCCTGTAGACACAGTGAACCTAAAGCTCTGATACCAACATGTTAAAACCCATTACACTAAACGAGATTACTCAAAATATAAAACACAATCAATCACTAATTAATCACATACCCAAAAATATGGGTAAATTAAAATCAATTTAGCATCAGCACCCGCTCATAAACATTTGCATAAGATCCCAAAATCTTTCTTATATCCATACTATGCCAAGAATTTGATACAAATTGATCTATTGCCTTAGACACAACATATATACATAGGAGAAAAATATTCGTATATGTCACACAAACACGCATTAACATGCTAACAAAATCCCGATTCATTTGAAACACCATATACAAACTTTTCCTGCTCGGACCTGAGAGTACAGGGACAACTCTAGGACACACTAAACGTCTAATAAACTTTCTCAAAGATTCATTACTATAGCTCCTCTTTGCTGCCATATGTTTGTTTTTGTCACTTCCGATTACCTAAAAAAATGTGGCGAACCACAAGGGTGAGACCGAGTCCCAGCAAGAGATATAACCCCCAACAACGTTTATTGATTATAACATTTTTAAGTAATTAAATAGTTAAGAAAATTAATCAAATATAACAAATAAGCTCAGAAGCACTGATGATTATCAAAATACACCAGGGAGAAAATAATAACTATCATCCTTTATCTTGTTGATAACATAAGCAATTCAGTAGAATATGCATATCTAGCATCATGAGCAAGTCTAGTAACATATCATCTCTATCATTATGAATAAGTCTAGCCACATAAGCATAGATAACAACATTAGCATGTCTAATAGGTTGAACATATCAACATCATAAAAAGAGCTAACACCATAAGCACAACTATCTGGATAAGCATGATCAACAGTATATGCATCTTTAGTTACAAAGGCATGGCTAGCATGCTAAACATAACTAACAACATGAGATAGATAGCATCATGATTATAATCAGCAGTAGAAGTATAGTTATCAACATAATCATGGCTATTGTATATACGCATCTACAATCTTAAGCATATCCACAACATAAGTATATCTAGCTACTATCTCTTAATTGCACTGAGCATCATCTTTATGTAAAGAGAACAAACAAGGGTTATCATCCAATGTGAAGTGTCATGTATAACCCTAAACAGATATGCTATACGGATGTATTACATCTTTTATTATGCCCTGAGAAATTTGAGGATACCATTCAAAATCCATCTGACCACTGCTAAGTTGAAATAAGTGCCATACAAGATCTAGGAAGAGCCGAACTCCTAAGATCTTCTCCGCCCCCGGTCAGATGGGGTCTGCCACAATGACACATAAGGTCAAGCTGCTAACAGCCTAGTCCGTCCTTGGTACAGGTCACGACACTAGTGAAAGGAGGTGGGTACGCATACCCTACCATCCGAGGTACAACCGCAGTTGTCCTCCAATCTTGTCACATATATAATCACTGAGACACGACTGCAGCTGTTCTCAATCACATCAGATGTATTAGGCATGACCACAGACAACCTCCACAATCTGCATTGTGGACGACAAGGATATATCCTCAACTTGCCACCCCCACATACTGAACAGTATGCGCTCCGAGTTTCCCTTAGGAATACTCGTTTCACCATCTGGCAAATTCTGACACTCAGATGGATCTATGGCACAGGGCGCTACATGATTAGAGTTTCACTTGATTAGTTATGCCAATTGGGTGAATTAAGGTTGCATCAAACAAGTGGACATACAAACCCTAATTCACTTCTAGAAATCATATAAATATCACAACTTTGAAAAGATATAAAATGTGTGAAACATAATTTCTCATCTCATCATCACATGGTATTATTCACTTTCCATTCATGAGACCACACTAGTCATCATACTATCACAATATAATAATCTTTTTCACAATATCACAGGGTATCAACCCTTATCAACATAAGAGGATTACACCTCATTCAGGGCTCAACCATGCCCAAAGGTCATTAAGACCATCATACTATCACATGATATAAATTTGTTTCACAATATCACAGGGTATTAACCCTTATCAACACAAGAGGATTACACCTCATTCAGGGCTCAACCATGCCCAAAGGTCATTAAGACCATCATATTATTCCCTGCAAGATCATCATTATCTTTGCATGCCTTATAACAAGGTTCAACAACATCACTTATATATAATATACCAGACGAGCACAATATTTGTGGTGTCTGTCTCATAAAAACGAGATAAACGAATGCGGAAGCGATTAACTAGCAGTGGAATTATTAAAAATCACTAAAAATTTAAAACTTTTTGTAAAGAGATCTTTAAATGATAAAACTTTTCATAAAGAAACATAATAAGTTGTTTACAACATGTTTCATCATTACATCTCTTTAAAATCACATATCGAGTGATTACCACATCAATTGCTCTGTTACCTGTACAAAGCAAGATACAAAAAATCTCGAGGCATTAAGCCAAAAACTCAGATCTACTTTAAACATCTACTGACTCCTAGGACCTGAGAGTATAGAGACGACAAATAGGACATACTATCTATAAGACTTGACAGACAGTGTCTCCACCTGAGAATCACTACTGTCCCTGATGTTGCTGCTGCTGGTGCTCACCCTCAGATGGGTTCCTCCGTCCTCGGCGTCCACCTAAAAAGTCGAATCCCACGGGGGTGAGACAATTGAATAATTGTCCCAGCGAGAGTTATAACTCTCCGCCAGAAGCTTTGTTATTGCAATAAAGGAATAACAATAAGCAGTATAACTTTAAACATTCAGCAGTAGGTTTAACATTATATAATTAAGTAAAGCAACATCTTCTTAAGCAATCATTTCAATTATAACTTAATTGAATATCAAAGCATAGCTCAATAAAGAATATGAAGAATATGTATACTAGTTATTTAACTAGAACATTCTAAATGGTGTATCATCAATCATTGTTTCTCATAGATCAATCTAAGCAGTTATGCTACACTGCTGATTATGTTTTTCAAACATTATTATGCCCTGAGGAGATGAGGTATACCGCTCATACTCCAACTGACCATTACGAAATCGCATCGGTACCATACATAGGTCATCAAAAGAGTTAGATTCTTATGACCTCATCTTTCTCAGTCAATGTGAGGATCAACATGCATGACATCTCGTGTCTCTGCTATAATAGCTTTCCAGGGTATTCTGGAAACTTCGCTATTAGAGCTACAATGGCATTCTGTACTCTCTTCGCCATCGAGGGATTTCATGTTTATCCCACACCGATGCGGCATTAACAACATCATTAGGAGATTATTGATACATCATCCTGGCATAAAATATATAATGAAGGATTGATAAATTAAAGGTACATCTTACATCAATTCCTACATTAGGACGTAAGGATATTCACGTCCATAACCCCAACATACTCAAAAGTATGTTCTCCAGGAGTTCCCTTAGGAAAACCTGTTTCACCATCATTAAACTACTGACAATGATGGATCTATGATCAGGGCTCTACATGATATGATTATACTTGATTATTTAAGTACATTATAGCATTCTTTTAGCATCAGGCATGTTTTCAAACGTAAACCATTAAAACAACTGCTATAAAGGAAGAATACTAAATGTATCAAGTTTAGTTCATTTCACATCCAGTTATCATTGGGATGTCAATCCCTAACCATCTCATCATTATGATTCAGAATATGGGTGTTCAAACCCTTAGATCATCATAAGTCATCTAACAGCATGACCTTGATTATATCAATGTAGATAGTGTTCATGGCTCTTACAGCCCATCAATCTCATATGTTACCTCTTAAACCAGGCAACATAGTATATCATTATTCATAAAGCTTATAACATGTTTTTAATGAATATGACATAATAAGCCTTACATGGCTATGGTCACTTCTTTATAAAGACCTGCATGGTTAATACATTTGATAATAGGCAATTTATCTCTATGTCAGCATATTACAAAACAGAGATAATCTTTCAATTCAAGGGTTGTACCATTATGCCTTCAATAAGGTTAGTTTTTTCCTATTCCATTCAATTAGGGTTATTCAACCCCTTTATCTTAATTAGGAAAAGTGATTCCTCATTTCATACTTCAATCATGAAGTTTCATGCTTAAAAGCATAATTCAGAACTAGGGTTTACTGTTCATTTCATCATATCACCCTAGATTAGGGTTTACTATTCACATTACATGATATTACCCTAGAATTAAGGTTTACTATTCACATTACATGATATTACCCTAGAATTAGGGTTTACTATTCACATTACATGATATTACCCTAGAATTAGGGTTTACTATTCACATTAAAGTGAATTGAGATCATACCATCATCATGTATGAATATTACTTTCATTAATGCCTTCAAACTAGGTTAAGATTCATTAATCACCATAATTAGGGTTTCCATGATCTCAATATGAAGGATCATACCATGTTTATGTGCATTCATACATATTGGAGGTATTTTACTTGATTCTCATTTATATTAGGAGTCATCTCTCTCCTCTTACTAATAAATGATTTTTACATCTCTCATGATTAGGTTAGGTCAAATAAACCTTGATAACATAAGTCATGTCGTCACCCTTTGTGGTCATTAGGGTTTGCTTGATCAAGGGTACTTTGGTAATGTTCACCATTGACCATACATGCATTAGTCCACTCATTACGTAACCCCTTAATGACTTTAGGTATCTTTAGGGTTTAGGTTAATCAACTACTAAACCATCATGACCACTAAGTCATCAAACGTTCTTGACTCTACTAAACCCCAAACGGTTTTGCACTTTCAACCTCCAAACAGTTTTGAAACCGCATGGAGTTGTTGACCGTTTGGTCCCTTTGACTTTCAAGACCGCATGGCCAAGTACACCATCAAAACCATTTGCCCTAGGTGAGGTGAAGATCGTTTGGTCTCATTGACCATTTGGCCAACTTTGACTTTGAAACCGCATGGACAAATAAATCTTGAAACCGCATGACCAAAACAATCTTGAAACTGCATGACCACCAAACGGTCTTGAGATCGTTTGGTCTCAAATGGTCTTGAGACCGTTTGGACTCAAACGGTCTTGAGACCGTTTGGACCCAAACGGTCTTGAGACTGTTTGGTCCAAACACCCTCAAAACCGCATGGACCAAAAGGTGCCTCAACCTATCCAATTGAGTTAGGGTTTTCAATGTTGAACCCCCCAAATGTTCATGCCATGGTTAGCCACTCATCAATTGAATCAATTGGGTTAATCCTTACTAATTTGATCCTCAATTGATCTTCAATTGGTCACCAATTAGGGTTTGGATTGATTGGATTAGGGTTTGGAATCGATTACCCTACAACATGCATCAACATGAGTCTAATTGATGTTGAACCCATTGAACCATCATTCAATTGGGTCATGACCTGACCCCAAACGTTCTTGGGATCATTTGGTCATCCTCCAAACGTTCTTGAGACCGTTTTCCCATGTCAACACCAAAAACTAAGTCATTCACTTAAGGGTTGAACCCTAAATTAGGTCACAAAATCAGCATTTGATTGTTCAACAACTTGATGTGATTGGACCCTCAATTGATCAACCCCACTTAACCCTAGACCTCCAAACGGTCTTGGGTGATCACCAAACGGTCGTGAGACCATTTGGGTGATCCCAAAATGGTTTTGAAACCGTTTGGGCCACTCAACCCAAACTTCAACATGATTGCACCATTAAAATCAGCAATAAACCCGATTAGGGTTTAGGTGACTAATGAGCCTTCAATTGATGATTTACTTGGAATTAGATGATGATTTTTGGTGAGTGATTTGTCCACATTATGTACAACAGTCCTCCAAATGGTCAATGCTTGGTCAACTCATGCAAATGGTCTTGGGGCCGTTTGCTCCCAAACGTCCTTGTGAAATTGTTTGCTCTTCAAACGGTTTTGAAACCGTTTGCTTCCAAACATTTTTGCAAACCGTTTGGGCAAGAGGTGGAGGACCGTTTGCTAAAGTAAGATCAGGATAAACTTTGGAATTAACGCCACCTTCTTCTACCTCAAGAACATGAACTGTTCTTCACGGATTTGGTTGCAAGAACACATAGGAGTGTCTAAGAAAGGATAACAAGCAATGTTTTCATAGGAAGAAGATGCATAAACAAAACCTTAAGGTTTAGAGTTATAAAACCCGCCTCTAGGACTGATCTAGAGCTCCAAGCTTCGTATATTTAATGGTGGCTTGAGCTCCACAGGTCGCCCAAGGTCCGTTCCTCAAGATTTGGATGGAGAAGATGACTAAAAAGAAGATTGGTGTAAGAAAGACTAACAAACCAACCTTGTAGCAAGATTTCCTCCATGAATTCGAGCTAGATGATGGTAAAAGATTACCTAAACCAGCTTGGTCATTCTCCTCTGCTCCTTAGCTTCTCCTAAGTTGGCCAAAGCAAGAAGATAAGAAGAGGAATGAAGGGAAATGATCCCTTGCTTTGAAAAAGAGATGTGCTTATATACTTTGGGTATATTTTCAAGGCAAGGAAAATTGTTTCCTTTATTTTACATCTATATCCACCAAACCCTTCTCCACTTCTTGGCCACGTCTCTCCCTTCTTCCCTTAAGCAAAACTCCTCCCTTATCCAAGGTTTAGAGGAAAAGAAGCCAAACACCTTACTAAGTTGCACATATAAAAGGGTCATTTTGTATAAAACTTGGTTATTTAGATATAAAGGTTATCTTTCTTATATGATTATTCAAATGAGGCGCCCTCCTCATTATCTTTACTCTAATTGATGCCAAGAGTCATGAGGGATACTCTAGATGGTATATTTTACATGTTGCACCCTATGTTTTGGGTAAATTGCACTTTACACCAAAACTAGGTTTGAAAGCACAAGGATTGCTCTACAAGCTATAACTTGGTGCCCAAGCTTGGAGAATCCATATCACTACATCATATTCATTCTCATGATGTCTTAAAGTCATAGGAACATCTTAACATGTGCAATTTGTAAGTTAACCCCTCTAATTGGGTAATTTGCACATTAGTCCATTTTTAACAAAACAATATTACAACATTGCTCAAAAAGGATAGAAATGGAAATATATGTTCCTCAGAAGCTTTAATTACATATCAAAAGATAATCACAAGCATCGAATCACATGATTTAAGCAAAACACCTAGGGTTAGTTCATAACCCAAGTCAGGGATGTTACAAATTATCCACCCCTTACCAGGATTTCATCCCCAAAATCAACAAAACATATCAACAAAACATATTAAGAGAAAAGAGCAGGGTATTTCCTTCTCATCTCTTCCTCTAGTTCCCATGTGGCTTCTTCAACACCACGATGATTCCAGAGGACTTTTACAAGACTTATGTCTTTCTTTTTCAACTTTTTAATTCTATTATCAAGGATTGACACTGGTCCTTCCTCATAAGATATATCATCATTCAATTCTACCTCCATAGGTTGCAGAACTGATTCTGTATCAGGGTGACATTTCCTCAACATGGAAATGTGAAACAATGGGTGTAACTTTTGTAACTCTGGTGGAAACTCTAGTTTATAGGCTACCCTTCCAATCCGTTCAATGATTGAATAAGGCCCCATAAACCTAGGAGCTAACTTCCCTTTCCTTCCAAATCTCAGAACTCCCTTCTAAGGAGAGACTTTGAGATACACTCTATCTCCAACTTGGAATTCTAAGGGTCTACGACATTTATTAGCATATGACTTCTGCCTATCCTGTGCAGTCTTAATCTGTTGTTGTATTACTTTAATCTTTTCTGTGGTCTGTTGTACAAGATCAGGACCTAAAAGTTGGTATTCACCGGTTTCATACCAACATAGGGGTGATCTACAATGTCTACCATACAAAGCTTCATAAGGTGCCATGTCAATGCTATGTTGATAGCTATTGTTGTAGGAAAACTCTATCAGACTTAGGTGTAGATCCCAACTCCCCGTAAATTGAAGAACACATGCTCTAAGCAAGTCTTCCAAGGTCTGTATAGTCCTTTCTGACTGTCCATCAGTCTGAGGATGAAAGGTTGTACTAATTCTTAACTGTGTGCCTAAAGCTTTGTGCAGTCGCTCCCAAAAACGACTCGTAAACTGGGGACCTCTATCCGAAACAATGGTGACTAGGACTCCGTGCAGCTGCACTATCTCTTCAACATACAATTGTGCTAGCTTCTCAGCAGAATAGGTCATTTTGACATGCAAGAAATGTGCTGTCTTTGTCAACCTATCAACTATTACCCAAATGGAATCGTGCCCTTTGTTTGTCCTGGGTAAACCAACAACAAAGTCCATGGTTACATGAGCCCACTTCCATTGTGGTATGGGCAAAGGTTGCATTATTCCTGCAGGCTTCTAGTGTTCAGCTTTAACTTGCTGACACACAGGACACCGCATAACAAACTCAGCAATGTCTTTCTTCAAACCAGGCCACCAATACATATCTTTCAAGTTTCGATACATCTTGGTGCTTCCTGGATGCATAGCATACATCAAAGAATGAGCTTCTTCCAGGACTAACTTTCTCAAGCTATCCACATCTGGCACTATCATCCTCCCATGATAACAGGCTACTTGGTCATAAGAGTCATGGAAACCATCTCGTTTCTCATCACCATACTCCGATCTGATCTGTTGAACTGCAGCATCAACTTGCTGTGCCTCTTTGATCTGATCTCTCAGAGTAGGTTTTATATGCATCTCAGCTAACAACCCGACTAACAATGATACTTTTAACTGTACATTGTCTTGCCTTAAGGAGATAAGCATATCTCTCCTAGAGCATACTAAGGAATTCAGTTGTGCTCTATCTAAGGCTGGTGTTGCTGATTTCCTACTCAAAGCATCAGCAACCACATTGGATTTCCATGGATGGTAATCAATTGTACAATCGTAATCTTTGATTAACTCCATCCAGCGACGTTGCCTCATGTTAAGCTCATGCTGAGAAAATATGTACTTCAGGTTTTTATGATCAGTAAAAATCTGGAATGTCTCTCCATAGAGATAGTGTCTCCAAATTTTCAAGGCATGAACCACAGCAGCTAGTTCCAGATCGTGTGTCGGATAATTCTCCTCGTGTTTCTTAAGCTTTCGAGAAGTAAAAGAAATCACTTGTTTATCTTGCATCAACACACACCCAAGTCCATTCTTGGAGGGATCACAGAAAACTATATATCCTTTGCCCTACTCAGGTAACACAAGCACATGTGCACTTGTCAGTCTTTCCTTCAGCAGCTGAAAAAACTGCTGACACTTATCACTCCAAACAAAAGGAACATCCTTCCTGGTCAACTTAGTCAAGGGTAAAGCTATGGAACTGAAGTTCTTAATAAACCTCCGGTAGTAACCTGCCAACCCTAAGAAACCACGGATCTCCGTCGGTGTCTTCGGCTGTTCCCATAGCAGGACAGATTCTACCTTTGTAGGGTCAACACGAATACCCGAAGCAGATATTACGTGTCCAAGGAAAGAAACTTCCGGTAACCAGAACTCACACTTGCTAAACTTAGCATATAACTTGTGTTCTCTTAGCAAAGTTAGAGCCTGACGAAGATGATGTTCATGCTGCTGAGCATCACTACTATAGATCAGAATGTCATCTATAGAGACAACTACACACTGATCGAGAAAAGGTCGGACGATTCTATTCATGAGTTCCATAAATGCAGTCGGTGCATTAGTTAGTCCAAACGACATAACTGTGAACTCATAGTGACCATACCTTGTCCTAAAGGCAGACTTGGGTATGTCACTATCCTTAATACGGAGTTGATGATATCCTGATCTTAAATCTATCTTTGAGAAGACGGTTGCACCACGCAACTGGTCAAAGTGATCATCAATCCTCGGCAGAGGGTACTTATTCTTTATTGTTACTTTATTTAGCTGTCTATAATCAATACACAGCCGCATTAAACCGTCTTTATTTTTAACGAAGAGGACTGGAGCACCCCAGGGTGAAGTACTCGGTCGAATGAAACCCTTCTCAAGCAACTCTTGTCGTTGTTTCTTGAGTTCTTCCATCTCGATAGGCACCATCCTATATGGTGTTTGTGCTATAGGTTGCGTGTCTGGGATTAAGTTGATCTAAAAATCAATTTCCCGAGGTGGTGGCACACCTGTAAGTTCTTCAGGAAATACATCTTCAAATTCCCTGACTACAGGAACTTCAGTAGGGTTAGGACTATCCATAGTAGTATCCACCACATGGGCCAAGAATGCATAACATCCTTGCTTCATCAGCTTCTCAGCAACCATAGCTGACACAAGATAGGTGGGTAGAATCTTTCTCTCTCCTTGAAAGATCCATGTGTCACTATCATCAGCAAACACATCTTTCTTGGATTCACAATCCAAAACAACCGTATACCTTTCTAAGGTATCCATCCCAAGGATTATATCAAATCCATGCATATAAAGTGGTATAAGATCCACTTGAATGCGATGTTCAGAAAAGAAGAGAATGCAGGGAGAACATACCTCCTGCAACATAGCAGACCCCATCAACGGAGTTTCTAGCAACAAACTATATGCCCTATGACTGACTGTCATATTGCAGTTACGAATCACCCTTCGAGTGATAAAGGAGTGCATAGCACCCAGATCAATTAAAACAGATACAACACAAGATGTAGACATATCAGAATATAACAATTCCATCTGACCTGCCACAACTCGAGGGTTGATCACTGCATCAGGTGGATTCATCACATAGAATCTTACCGTCACCTGTGGTTGATTCGGTGCTCATTGATTAGGTGTTGATGATCCAGCTTGGGACGCTTGTCCACGTCCTCTAGCTCCTCCTGGAAACTGTCTCCTTTGCGATCCTTGCTGACTCTACATCTGAGGTTGAGTTACACTCACCTCTCTGGCTCTGCAGTATTTCATCAGATGTCCCATCTTCCCACATATATAACATCTTTTGTTCAGTTGTTGTGGTCTGGGTGGTCATGTAATCGACATAGATGCTGAACTGTAAGCTCCTTCTAGTGGTAGGCTTCGTCCTCTACCCCTATTCAACGTCCACTATGTCTGGGTACTGGGTCTAGGTGGTGGTGTAGGCACAAAAAAACTAGGTTTCTTGAAATCTCTGGATGAAGATCCTTGGAACTGAGGATACATCCTCTTGTTCTGGGTCTGTCTCTTCTCTGCTACATACCTCTCTATCCTTCTGACAGATTCTACAAAGGTAGCAAACCTTTCTCTGTTCTCTAGGGCAGACACAGGAGTAGTCAACTCAGTGTTTAACCCTTTCTCGAAATGCCTAATCCTTTCTTCATCTGTAGTTGCCAGGTGCGGACATAACCGCAACAACTCCATGAACTTAGCCTCGTACTCACTAATGTTCATCGGACCTTGCCTTAACCTCTCAAACTGAGAGATTTTCTCATCAAGGAATGTCTTAGGGAAATATCTATTGATAAATTCCCGTTAGAAGACTTCCCATGCAACCTCTACACCAGGTCTCTTCTATTCTTCCATGGTCCACCAATGACCCACACTCCCTTTGAGAAGATATACAACATGTCTAACCTTCTCAGTTTCTGGGATGTTCAGGATTCTAAAGGCCTTCTCTAGTTCAGTTAACCATAAGTCGACATCTATAGGATCAGCTGTTCCAAAATACTCTGTCGCTCCAACTCGGCGAAGTCGTTCAAATGTCTTGCCGATTCCTTGCCTTTCAGGATGAGTAGGTGCCCTAGGTACAGATATAGGCATCCTATCAGTTATGTGTGTCATGGCAGTCATAAACTTCCCAAACATGGTCTGGACGGCTGGGTTCCCCATGTCAGTTGGATTAAACTGGGGTGGTTCAGGCACAAGTTGCTCTATCTCTGGGTTTCTTGCACCTTCTCTGGGTGCAGCGACACTACTCTCTGCAACATATTCCTCGTGTGGTCCAAACATCCTTAATCTTATCTTCTTCTCTTGAGGAGCAGAAGATACTATTAGATATACTGGAAGACACTAGAATAGACACAACGTCCTAAGTCCTATGTCTCTGTAGACTCAGCAAACCTAGAGCTCTGATACCACTTAATTGTGGCGTCTGTCTCGGAAAAATGAGATCAACGAATGCAGAAGCGATTAACTAGCAGCGGAATTATTAAAAATCACTAAAAATTTAAAACTTTTTGTAAAGAGATCTTTAAATGATAAAACTTTTCATAAAGAAACATAATAAGTTGTTTACAACATGTTTCATCATTACATCTCTATAAAATCACATCTCGAGTGATTACCACATCAATTGCTTTGTTACCTGTACAAAGCAAGATACAAAAAATCTCGAGGCATTAAGCCAAAAACTCAGATCTACTTTAAACATCTACTGACTCCTAGGACCTGAGAGTACAGAGACGACACATAGGACATACTATCTACAAGACTTGACAGACAGTGTCTCCACCTGAGAATCACTGATGTCCCTGATGCTGCTGCTGCTGTTGCTCACCCTCAGATGGGTTCCTCTGTCCTCGGCGTCCACCTAAAAAGTCAAATCCCACGGGGGTGAGACAATTGAATAATTGTCCCAGCAAGAGTTATAACTCTCCGCCAGAAGCTTTGTTATTGCAATAAAGGAATAACAATAAGCAGTATAACTTTAAACATTCATCAGCAGGTTTAACATTATATAATTAAGTAAAGCAACATCTTCTTAAGAAATCATTTCAATTATAACTTAATTGAATATCAAAGCATAGCTCAATAAAGAATATGAAGAATATGTATACTAGTTATTTAACTAGAACATTCTAAATGGTGTATCATCAATCATTATTTCTCGTAGATCAATCTAAGCAGTTATGCTACACGGCTGATTATGTTTTTCAAACATTATTATGCCCTGAGGAGATGAGGTATACCGCTCATACTCCAACCGACCATTATGAAATCACATCGGTACCATACATAGGTCATCAAAAGAGCCAAATTCTTATGACCTCATCTTCCTCAGTCAGTGTGAGGATCAAGATGCAGGACATCTCGTGTCTCTGCTATAATAGATTTCCAGGGTATTCTGGAAACTTCACTATTAGAACTACAATGGCATTCTGTACTCTCTTCGCCATCGAGGGATTTCATGTTTATCCCACCCCGATGCAACATTAACAACATCATCGGGAGATTAGTGATACATCATCCCGACATAAAATATATAATGAAGGATTGATGGGTTAAAGGTACATCTTACATCCATTCCTACATTAGGACGTAAGGATATTTGCGTACATAATGCCAACATACTCAAAAGTATGTTCTCCAGGAGTTCCCTTAGGAAAACTTGTTTCACCATCATTAAACTACTGACAATGATGGATCTATGATCATGGCTCTACATGATATGATTATACTTGATTATTTAAGTACATTATAGCATTCTTTTAGCATCAGGCATGTTTTCAAACATAAACCATTAAAACAACTGCTATAAAGGAAGAATACTAAATGTATCAAGTTTAGTTCATTTCACATCCAGTTATCATTGGGATGTCAATCCCTAACCATCTCATCATTATGATTCAGAATATGGGTGTTCAAACCCTTAGATCATCATAAGTCATCTAACAGCATGACCTTGATTATATCAATGTAGATATTGTTCATGGCTTTAACAGCCCATCAATCTCATATGTTACCTCTTAAACCAGGCAACATAGTATATCATTATTCATAAAGCTTATAACATGTTTTTAATGAATATGACATCATAACCCTTACATGGCTATGATCACTTCTTTATAAAGACCTTCATGGTTAATACATTTGATAATAGGCAATTTATCTCTATGTCAGCATATTACAAAATAGAGATAATCTTTCAATTCAAGGGTTGTACCATTATGCCTTCAATAAGGTTAGGTTTTTCCTATTCCATTCAATTAGGGTTATTCAACCCCTTTATCTTAATTAGGAAAAGTGATTCCTCATTGCATACTTCAATCATGAAGTTTCATGCTTAAAAGCATAACTCAGAACTAGGGTTTACTGTTCATTTCATCATATCACCCTAGATTACGGTTTACCATTCACATTACATGATATTACCCTAAAGTTAGGGTTTACTATTCACATTACATGATATTACCCTAGAATTAGGGTTTACTATTCACATTACATGATATTACCCTAGAATTAGGGTTTACTATTCACATTACAGTGAATTGAGATCATACCATCATCATGTATGAAGATTACTTTCATTAATGCCTTCAAACTAGGTTAAGATTCATAAATCACCATAATTAGGGTTTCCATGATCTCACTATGAAGGATCATACCCTGTTTATGTGCATTCATACATATTGGAGGTATTTTACTTGATTCTCATTCATATTAGGAGTCATCTCTCTCCTCTTACTAATAAATGATGTTTACATCTCTCATGATTAGGTTAGGTCAAATCAACCTTGATAACATAAGTCATGTCATCACCCTTTGTGGTCATTAGGGTTTGCTTGATCAAGGGTACTTTGGTAATGTTCACCATTGACCATACATGCATTAGTCCACTCATTACTTAACCCCTTAATGACTTTAGGTATCTTTAGGGTTTAGGTTAATCAACTACTAAACCATCATGACCACTAAGTCATCAAACGTTCTTGACTCTACTAAACCCCAAACGGTTTTGCACTTTCAACCTCCAAACGGTTTTGAAACCGCATGGAGTTGTTGACCGTTTGGTCCCTTTGACTTTCAAGACCGCATGGCCAAGTACACCATCAAAACCGTTTGCCCTAGGTGAGGTGAAGACCGTTTGGTCTCGTTGACCCTTTGGCAAACTTTGACTTTGAAACCACATGGACAAATAAATCTTGAAACCGCATGACCAAAACAATCTTGAAACTGCATGAACACCAAACGGTCTTGAGATTGTTTGGTCCCAAATGGTCTTGAGACCGTTTGGACCCAAACGGTCTTGATACCGTTTGGTCCAAACACCCTCAAAACCGCATGGACCAAAATGTGCCTCAACCTATCCAATTGAGTAGGGTTTTCAATGTTGAACCCCCCAAACGTTCATGCCATGGTTAGCCACTCATCAATTGAATCAATTGGGTTAATCCTTACTGATTTGATCCTCAATTGATCTTCAATTGGTCACCAATTAGGGTTTGGATTGATTGGATTAGGGTTTGGAATTGATTACCCTACAACATGCATCAACATGAGTCTAATTGATGTTGAACCCATTGAACCATCATTCAATTGGGTCATGAACTGACCCCCAAATGGTCTTGGGATCGTTTGGTCATCCTCCAAATGGTCTTAAGACCGTTTTACCATGTCAACACCAAAAACTAAGTCATTCACTAAGGGTTGAACCCTAAATTAGGTCACAAAATCAGCATTTGATTGTTCAACAACTTGATGTGATTGGACCCTCAATTGATCAACCCCACTTAACCCTAGACCTCAAAATGGTCTTGGGTGATCACCAAATGGTCTTGAGACCGTTTGGGTGATCCCCAAATGGTTTTGAAACCGTTTGGGCCACTCAACCCAAACTTCAACATGATTGTACCATTACAATCAGCAATAAACCCGATTAGGGTTTAGGTGACTAATGTGCCTTCAATTGATGATTTACTTGGAATTAGATGATGATTTTTGGTGAGTGATTGGTCCAAATTATGTACAACAGTCCTCCAAATGGTAAACGCTTGGTTAACTCATCCAAACGGTCTTGGGATCGTTTGCTCCCAAATGTTCTTGTGAAACTGTTTGCTCTTCAAACGGTTTTGAAACTGTTTGCTTCCAAACATTTTTGCAAACCGTTTGGGCAAGAGGTGGAGGACCGTTTGCTAAAGTAAGATCAGGATAAACTTTGGAATTAACGCCACCTTCTTCTACCTCAAGAACGATAACTGTTCTTCACAGATTTGGTTGCAAGAACACATAGGAGTGTCTAAGAAAGGAGAACAAGCAACGTTTTCATAGGAAGAAGATGCATAAACAAAACTTTAAGGTTTAGAGTTATAAAACCCACCTCTAGGACTGATCCAGAGCTCTAAGCTTCGTAGCTTTAATGGTGGCTTGAGCTCCACAGGTCGTCCAAGGTCCGTTTCTCAAGATTTGGATGGAGAAGATGACTAAAAAGAAGATTGGTGTAAGAAAGACTAACAAACCAATCTTGTAGCAAGATTTCCTCCATGAATTCGAGCTAGATGATGGTCAAAGCTTACCTAAACCAGCTTGGTAGTTCTCCTCTGCTCCTGAGCTTCTCCTAAGTCGGACAAAGCAAGAAGATAAGAAGAGGAATGAAGGGAAACGATCCCTTGCTTTGAAAAAGAGATGTGCTTATATACTTTGGGTATATTTTCAAGGCAAGGAAAATTGTTTCCTTTATTTTACATCTATATCCACCAAGCCCTTCTCCAATTCTTGGCCACGTCTCTCCCTTCTTCCCTTAAGCAAAACTCCTCCCTTATCCAAGGTTTAGAGGAAAAGAAGCCAAACACCTTACTAAGTTGCACATATAAAAGAGTCATTTTGTATAAAACTTGGTTATTTAGATATAAAGGTTATCTTTCTTATATGATTATTCAAATGAGGTGCCCTCCTCATTATCTTTACTCTACTTGATGCCAAGAGTCATGAGGGATACTCTAGATGGTATATTTTACATGTTGCACTCTATGTTTTGGGTAAATTGCACTTTACACCAAAACTAGGTTTTAAAGCACAAGGATTGCTCTACAAGCTATAACTTGGTGCCCAAGCTTGGAAAATCCATATCACTATATCATATTCATTCTCATGATTTCTTAACATCATAGTAACATCTTAACATGTGTAATTTGTAAGTTAACCCCTCTAATTGGGTAATTTGCACATTAGTCCATTTTTAACAAAACAATATTACAACATTACTCAAAAAGGACAGAAATGGAAATATATGTTCCTCAGAAGCTTTAATTACATATCAAAAGATAATCACAAGCATCTAATCACATGGTTTAAGCAAAACACCTAGGGTTAGTTCATAACCCAGGTCAGGGATGTTACAATATTGCATTAATGAACTAGGTTATATTCATAAACAATCATAGTAAGGTTATATTAACATTAAGAACATTCCTTTATTACATCAACAAGCAATGAATCTAGATATGATTTACTCTCATAATATTCATAATGCACATGTTTAGCATAAGAAAGTATCAACCATGTGGCTATGATAACCACCAATTAACATACCAAAGTTATGATCATGTTAAGGCGGTTATTCCACCATCATTCCATCATATAAGAATGTTAAACATGAATACTCATCTTTATCTATTTGCATTAGAGTTAGGTTCAACATGATAAATTATATCAATGTTACTAAATAGCACTCATACCCAAACTCTAACTCACAACCTCCCCATTGGATCATGGATGCATAAGGTGAAGCATCACCATCACATTCCATACCATTCTCAAATATGAACCCACACATAAATCAAGGTATAATGATTGGGTTATAGCATACTAGGGGTTCAACAATAGTAACAGAATACTTCATGATTGCATTAGTCATTCAAGGACTATTCATACCCAATTACCATCATTTAGTTATATTAAAGCTAGGTATAACAAGTATACCTCATTAGGGTTACATATCAACACAATATGGTTATCATCCCTTCTATTCATATGAGTGAATAGGTAAGACTACCTTATTAAGGGTAACCCTCCATTTGTTCCATCATCATTCAACCCGTATCATCATACCACAATGTCACCCTTACCATTAGATGTTTAAAAGGTAAGACCTTTGGTTGTTTACATAAGTAAGCACCTTAGATAAACCACCTATGAAGTCCTTGATTTGTGCTCTAGAAAGAGTCATCATATAACCCTAGACATCCCTTGATTAACAACATGAAAAATTCCATTGAGAGTAGGGTAAATCCCACAATCGACTATTCAGTTAAAACAAGCCATCCATTGTCAACAAGTAAGCTCCTTAAGTTGATCATATAAAGGAAACCATCTAAATCCCATTATTAGGACCAAAATATTACAGTATCCATGATTCCACTTTATTGGAGGAAGAAACATTAGATCTTGACCATTGGGTCAAGTTCATATATTAAAACCATCAATTACAGTATAGGTTCGACCATTGTATCAAGTGACCCAAGAAACCACTGATCTAAAGCTTAATTGATGCTAAAACTATATGATTAACTCACCATAGATTGTAGATACCTAATACACCATTATTAGTGATCATTAAATCACTATAGGTTGTTAGATAAACACTATATTCATTAATCAGCATCAAATATTAAGCTGATGTCATCATTGATTGATAACATCAGTTTGTTACTTAATGGTTGATCATTATACTTCTAATTGATCCAAAAACTGACCTAAGGGGGTGACCATAGGTTGTCACAATCATTTGAAACCCTTGATCACAACCATGAGTTGTTATGAAGACAACACCGTAGGGTTGTTGCAATGGTACCATCATCGGGTCATGGTTTATAGAAGAAATCAGCTTTAAACCCTAAAATTGACCATTGTTTGATAGGTGCTTAGCACCATAGGTTGTCAAAACAACATGATACAAGTCATATAATACCTTAGAAATCATGTACAAATGATCACTTGTTCATATATAACTGAAATCAGAACAGGAAATATTATAAAAATTGAAATCCTAGTCAAACATAGCTTTTTAGTGCATGTATCATAATTTTCAAGCAAGAACATGATCTAGAAAGATTATGGTAAGAAATAAACGTGGAGCAAGTTATAAAAATTGCCTATAATGAGAAGATAAAACCCCACACATAAGAAATATCGAGCAAGTAGGGTAGAAAATCTAAGAGTAAGCTATGAATTCGTCCATCTAGCACCTTTCTTCATCAAATGAGCAAACCCTAAGCATAAGGAGCAAGAAAGGTAGGGTTTTAGAGCTTTAGAGCAATTTCTACCATGGAACAGAAAGGTTTCGACCTATAGAAATATAGGAGGAAGGGTAACAAAGAAATAGGAGGAAATAAGGGAATTCTTACACTTTTAGGTCAAGATCACTAGAAGGAAGCTTTTTCAACCCTAAAATGAAGTCAATTTCAACCTTAGAGGCTTACTCCAAGAAGATCCCCACTTTCTTCTTCCTTGGGCAGAAAAATTCGTAGCTGAAAAGAGGGAGAATGAGTTTGGGAAAAGGAGGGAGGTGGTGGAGATAAAATGGCTCATTTTGGTGCTTGGAGATAAGTATATGACACTTTAAGATAAAGAAAAGGAAAAAGTTGAAGTTCAAGTATCTATCCAAGTGTCCATGGCCTTAATTTATTAAGAATATACAAGCACACACACAAGAAGCTCCCCCACCATGTGTATTGACCTGCTTAGCTTTCCTTTATCAAATTTCCCAGCCAATCAAATAATTCATTAGTTGATAGCTACTAAAGGTAGCTCATCCGTGAAGGGGAAAACCCTAAATTACCCTTGGAGAAAACACCTTCAAACCAAGGTTTAAATAGGCACCCCATGGATAAAAAAGATCAAGAATTATGATAGAATATCCAAGGAACGTAATGCAAGTGATAAATTGCAAAGAAAACCTCTCAATTGGGTAAATTGTAGAAAAGTCCAAAATGTGCATAAAATTGCATAATTTGCTCAAACAGTGTCCAAAATGGATCAAATTTGAAACCTAATCTTGTCTTATGATTTCAAAGCATATCACAAGGTTATATTAGGGTTATAAGAATTCAATTATGATAGTTAAGCTCATTCAACTCATTAAGTAAGTTTAGGGGCCTTACAGTAGTATTCTTAAAAATAAGACTAAAAGATTTATTCGAATCCACCCCCACATTATAATATTTTTTTATAAAAAATTGTTGGTTTTTGTGGACAATGACAAGTGCAGTGGAAGCAACACAAAATTTAGTTCAAAAACCATGAATATATCATGTCAACTATGATGAATTTAAAAGAGGGTATGTGAGACATACCTTGTCATGGAACAAGTCCAACGTTGTTCCTCATGTAGTGATGAGCTTTTCTTTTGGAAGTTGACTACCTAAAAAATTGCTTGGCATGGATATCTACATAGTCCATGTGGAAGAACACGAACTCGACGACGCACTGCTTGATTTGGCAGGAAGGAGGAGTCTCTCTTGGCAATGTTCTATCATTATTGTATTTCCTTATCTCTCTCTCTCTTATGGTTAATGGTGACTAAAGTTTCTCATGTGTCAAAAACTAGTGTGTCCAAACCTAGTTGTCACGTCTTTATATAGGGGAGGTATAAAATAGGGTTTTTAAATAAGATACTAAGAAATAAAAAGTCATGAACTAGATTTATATGGATTCTTGTGGACTTTCTAGTCAAAACATAATGAAGACAATATCATTAAGAAATCGATCAACTAAACTTGTTAATCAATCAGATATTGTCTAGTTGATAGGCTAGTGACATCAATATGGGTTGTACTAACCCTGATATTTAGGTAGTTGGTCAGTTCATAAAATGAGTAACCATCTAACATCTCGTCAATCTACTAGACCTTTTTTCCGACCATTTGGGCATCTAGACAATCTCTTTGTTGACACCTCAATATTTATCATCAAATCAACAATAACACCAACTTTTCTCTCTAGCTAATGATGGAGTTTATTTGGTTATCCCTACATGACAACAATGAGAAAATTAAGAACTAGGTTCCTACGAGAGATATCATAGTTGGAGGATTCCAATGGTCCATAATGAAGGAAACTAAGTTGAAACCACAAAGAAAAACATTCCTTGGTTTATCAACCTCTTAGGTGTTGGGCCTCGTTGTGGGAGAATAGTGAGAAATCTTTCTCTCTTAATCTTAGAACTAAATGCTAAGCAAACCATCTTACAAATTCCTTATCCTTCCAAGGACAACTTTTGAAAGGGCAATCACCAACATTTAGTAAATTAACTGAGGTTTTTGATAACTATCCATTATTATGTAATATCTAGAAATTCCTAGATTTGATAGATTACAACAAATCGACATCATAATGGTTGTGGAAGAAGATGAAAATAGAATGCACAATCACTATTCTAAGCATGACATGATGAGAATACAAATTATGTGACAACTTTGTTTGTTTTCTTTTATTTTGTTAACTTTTTAAAATCCTCCCCCCCCAAACACACACACACACAAACATAGGCCCACAATAACATACTAGATCTCAAACCCTACCCTGGAAGCTGACATTTTAGACTTAGCCAAACAAGGTTGAGGGTTAGACCTAAATAGATGTTTATGATATCCTCAATGAGCTAGTGTATGTATAGATCACCTTAATGTAACCTAATGTTCTAACGTTAATCTTAGGTTTATAATGGATACATAAAATATGCCACAACTCATTTTGGTGGTAATATGAAGATAATAAACTTAATTGGATGAATAGTTTAGATAATGGGATGTTAATGGGCCATATGACATATCTCATAAAAAGAAGTCTCAAAAGTGGAAACAAACTTGAAATTCAAAATCTACATATTAAAATTAGCCTACATGTCAAATTTCATCTAATTTAGACCACCTTGAAATATTAGGATAAGTTTAGGGGAGAGAAAATGAGTAAAAGGCATAAGTAATGAATAATGTGATTACATAACTTCAAAATATGGAAATAATGTAAAATTAATATTCAACACATAAAAGATAACTTGTGGATGAAGTTTGGTCCAATTTGGATGTTGTTTGTGCAAGTTATGTAATTTTAGGAACATTCTAGACTTTTCTGCAATTTACCCAATTGGGAGGTTTTCTTTGCAAATTGTCACATGTATTATAATCCTTATATATTCCCTTACCATTCTTGAGTTTTTGAACCATAGGGCACCTAGTTGCACATTGGTTTGAAGGTATTTCTTTCCAAGGGCATTTTAGGGATTACTCTCTTTATAAATGAGTTTATCTTTAGAAGCTATCAACCAATGGGGTTATTTATTTAATTGGAGGTCGATTGGGATGGCCTATAAATGTCCATAAACTGACATTTAATATTTAAGAAGCCTCTATGAGCTGTCCTCTTGCATGACCATGAAATCCCTAGGCTAAGGACACATGGAAAGCTACAAGGACACCTCATGCTTGACTTCTTCCTTATCCATACAGGTTTGCATGTCCATAGGCACCCTTAGCATTGGACACATGAAAAGTAACTTGACACCTCATGCTTGACTTCTTCCTTATCCATAAAGGTTTGCATGTCCATAGGCACCCTTAGCATTGGAGACATGGAAAGTAACTTGACACCTCGTGCTTGACTTCTTCCTTATCCATAAAGGCTTGCATGTCCATGGACACCCTTATACATGACACATGGAGATTATCATAGATACCTCATACTTGACCTCTTTCTTTATATATCCATATATGCCCCTTCCCAACTCTAAATTCAAAAACTCTTGCTCTTCTTTCTTTCCTCTAGCTTAGAGCATAACTCCTACTCTATTTGGCCACGAAGGTGCTGTCCCAATGTAAAAGAAGGTGCCTACCTTGGTGAAGAAGGCTCCTAGGGTTCCAAATTTCTCTATTTAGGATTACTTAAGCTCCTCCTTGGTGATTTTGACCAAAACTAGTAAGTATCTTCATTTCCTTCCCTATTTTCATGTTGTTAGTCTTCCTTCCACCTTCCTCCAGGTCGGAACCATGGTCTTCCATGGTGAAACCCCACCTAGAACCCATAAACACCTCATCTCCATGTTCTTTTGTTAAGGTTTTTCACCTCTAAAGTAGAGAAGGTGCTTCTTGCTCGAGATAGGAGCTTTGTTGGAGAAACCAACCTCTCTATGCTTGCAAACCTTACTTATTGGACCTACCCACCTTCCCTAGAGGTTCTTTGGAGGCCTAGGCTTGACTTGGACTGTTTAGACTCTGAAGTTGAGGTATGATTGCATCCCACATTATTTCTATATTGAGAAATTTCTAATTCTTCACTCTAAATGTATGATGTATCCCCTATTCTTCTATGCTGAGCAATTCACCTATGCTTATTCATTCTCTTTGTCCTATGGACATTAGCCTATACACAATGTCTTTTCTTTTGAAAATCATGGTTCATGTGATCTACCTTATTTGATATTGATCATGTAATCATGGATATTCTTTTGAACTCTTATGTTATGCTTTATTCATGATGGAACTCTAAAAGATGACATGTGATGTCTTTTTTCCACTTATGAGGTAGATGTATATGGACTAGTTTATATGTTCCGACTATACTTTCTACTTGCCTCTATATTTAACATGCTATGTGATTCAGTAGCACTAGAGTAGTGTAATTGCATTGGTTGGTTTTTATGACAGATGTGTTATTTTCTACCGAGTAGATGTGATATTTCTTGCTCTTTTGGGATGAAAAAGAACCTCATACCCAAGGCAAGATATGTGATTCTTGACCCATGTTTTATATATTTGGGAGATTGAAAGTATTCCTTTCTCTATCAAGTTTCAAGTTTATGAGACTTAGCCGCCTTTGTGTTTATATTGTTCTAGGGCTATGTTTATCTCACATGCATGCAGGTTGATGATATGGGGGTGTGTGCCCTAATTCTTTACATGTGCTTGTGTGGCATAATCTTTATGTTTTATTAATGGTAAGTATTCTTTTGTTATCATATGATTTTAATTCTTTTTTCCTCATACCCATTCGGGTGGTCCTTATCCTTTCTATGGGAAGCCTTTTATATTTGATGTCTTTTATTCCATATATTGCTCAATTTCCTATTTAGTATGCACATACCAACCTTTACTGGTGTCATCTTTTTTCGCTTCTTGTTGGGGTATGCTTCTAACCCTAGGTGAAGGACTTGGATGATAAGACACGAAGTTTTTGACTAGCTTAAGGAGTTAAAACTTGGAGACAAAGTTGTTATGATTTAGATTTTCTTCTACTTAGATCCTTATGTTGTATCATATATGAAAACCCTTACGTGATATTATGATGTACTTTTGTAATAACCTTGTGATAAATTGAGTTAATATTTTTATTCTGCTGCTATATTTTGGTTGTTTTGAATACCATTTATTGAAATTTGAAAATGTAACACCTATTCCAGCATACCTTTGAGTGTGTTTGTAATGGATGTTTTATTCTTCAAATCTTTAGTAAGGGAGTGATCCCGCCTCCTTACACCCACACGCCCACTTAACATGTTTCTAGGGATATTTTTAAAAGAAATTTGCAAAGAAATTATAGTCAAACATTGACGAGTGTTTTCAAGAAGAGATGTTTTGTTTGGACACAACACTAAACACCAAGTTACACTTTGTCTTTATGCATGGATACAAAAGGACGATATATTGATTTCTTTCATGCCCCTCCTTTTTGTCTTTATGCATACATAGAGATAAAATATATTCAACTTTGGGTCCGCATAACATATTCCTTTCAAAAGTTACATCCAAAATGGTGCGATCGACTCTCTAACGCGTTATCCTTCAACTCATACAATAGATGTTTCAAGTTGAACTTCATCATGGCCTTCACCTACCCGTATAAAAGATAGTAGAAGTTAACGTAATACAAACGATTGGCTTTTCAAATTCCGTTTATTGAAACCTTATGTTTAATTTTTTCCTATATCCCATTTTGCTACTATACTTCACTTCAAAGATAGATAGATAGAAACGTTCACTTTTCTCTCCCTCCCGTGAGGTTGTATTTATTAGTTAATAATCAATTTAGAAAGGAGGCACATTGATTTGACCTACCACGGCCCTTATGCATGAGCCAACCAGCTGCCGTTCCACGGTTTTTTCCCGCTCGGACCAAACGCAGCGCAGCTGCATCTGTAGCTGGCTAACTTCCTGAATCCGCAACGTTCCCAGTGACCATCTAAATTCCGTCCCAGCTCATGCCGGATATGTAGCAGTTGTGGCATTTGGGGAGCAAACCAGTACAGAAGGCGACGACTGTCCGAATGCCGTCCCTCGAACACCTCCTCCTCTCCTCCAAACCCACCCATAGTCGTCGGCGCCGCCGTCGCCACATCAAAAGCTTCGCGGAACCGATCCGTCTCACTGCGTCGCCCGAGGACCAACATGCTCGACGCTCGTCTTCCACCACCTCGGCCTTGGCGATCTGCCGCGACGCCGGCAGCTGCGCCGTCGCCACACCCGCGGTCCAACTGAAAGGCTCCTCTGTGAGTTCCTCCCTCGGCGGGCCAGATGCCGAGTCGGCAACGTCTGCCGCCGGACAGGGCGGCGCCGCCGACGCGATCGTGGCGCTTCTCTCTTCGGTCGCCGAGCGGTTCCTGGAGGACGGGGAATTCCGGGTGCGCATTCGCGAGGCGTGCCTCGCCGGAAACGAAGGTGACGACTCCTCCAAGACCGCCCCCACGGCCTCCGCTACTGCAATTGCAGATTTAAAAACCGGGATCGAGGCCATGGACTCCCTGCTGGGTTCCGGCACCCCAACCACATCACGTTCCGCGGAAGATACCAGAAATTCTTTAAACGACTCAAAGCGTCTTTTCCAATCCGCGGCCGCCGTCCCTGACCTGCCTCCATCCCTCACAGCCCTCGCGCATCTGTACCTCTCGGCGACGCGCAGGGTCGAGGGCTCCCACCTCTCCGCGGCGGGCCACGTCCTTCGAGCGATCCGGTCCGCACCGCGCATTGCGAGGACTGAGCTTCTCCCTGGCCTCTGGGCTCGCCTCTTCCACGCTCACCTCATCCATCTCGAGGCCTGGCGCCGCAAGGAGGTGACGGCCGTGGAGGCCATGGACGACGACGACGACGCACGCCGGAAGCGTGAGGAGGAGCTGGGCGACGTCTACGACGAGGAGATGGATTCCGGCACGGCAAGGCTGGCCGGGTGCTACTTGGACTGGATCAGGGCCAGCCGTGCGAGACAGCTGCAGGCACTCCCGCCGGTCAACGGGAGCATGTGCGTACTTGCTAGTAGTAGTAGAATCTTTTCGACCCCGTTCCTTATTTTAACTACTGTTTGTTGTTATTTTATTTGGTCTACGGCATATTGATTGTTGGCGCTTATGTGTGACTAAGCGCCACGAATCAACCCGTTTTTGTCGGTCTATGTTTTTAAAAAAAAGTTTGGTTGGTTTGAGCTATATGCAGTGGTGAGAAGGACGACAAGATGAGTGGTGGTGGGAAAGTAGCAGCTTGTTCAGAAGCAGGGCGTGAAACTGGGAAAGAGGTGGGCAGCTGCAAGATTCAGGGCCAAGTTCACGTGAGTGTGAGTTTATACATCTGATCCCTTGTAGATATCTTTTAAAATTACAAGAAAAATGGCGCTTTGTGATGTTACTCTTGCTAAGACTGTATCTGTTGTGCAACTAAAAGCTATGCGGAGCTCTGTTTTGTGCTAGAGAAGCTCTGAAAGAATGGCGCTAGTTTTTCTCATCGAGTGAATTAATCATCCTTTCTTCTTCTACCTCTGATACTGATCATGTTCTGAGTAGACAGATTGACGGAAGGATCCAGCAGAATGACGTTGCTGGAGAAAGGAAGCAATCGACACCGAGACCTCCTCTGTTCTCGCGTTCATTCCGGATGTTCACCTGCGACGGCAACGCGCACAGAGGGGTTGTACAATGTAGTCAGTCGCTAGCAACCGATGATCCCTCTCCATCGTCAAAAGAAGACGACGCGAGTCGTCGTGCTCAGCCGCCGCCGATGTCTCTCAGCCAAGCCATCTCACTGGTATCTTCCACCTCACCGCCACCCCGCATCCTTCACAGACGTGAGGCGGCTGTCCAAGTGATCGGAAAAGCATGGCTTGAAACCAAAGAGAAGAAGAACCCGGCGGATTTGGAGAAGGCCATATCCTCGCCGGAAGTGGTTGAAGGAATCCTCCAGGTGTCATCCACCACGGAGAACGACAAGGTGGGCGAGCTTGCGGTCTCGATCCTAGCAGAGCTGGTGATGCGGAACAAGGTAAGGAGGCGGTCCATACTGAACGCCGACCCGCAGCTGGAGTACTTCTCCAGGATGCTTCATCAACGCAACAACACCGGCAATCTGTCGTTGAAGGCGGCTGTACTGCTGTACATGCTCAGGCCCCAAGCCAAGCAGCTCCTGTCTGCAGAGTGGGTTACCCTGGCACTGCGTGTACTGGAACGCGGCGGCAATCAGCAGCAGTCCTTGTTGTCCGTGACCTGTTCCCCTAAACCGGCAGCTCTCTACCTCTTGGAGCAGCTGGTCAGGGGTTGTGATGCGGACAGGTGTTTGGAGAACGCCAAGCAGGTGGTGGCGCTAGGTGGACACAAGTTGCTGATGGGAGCACTTGAATCGGGTGAGGCGAGGTGGAGGAAGATCGCGGCGGCGCTGCTGGTGGCGTGCCTCCGAGCTGACGGGAGCTGCAGAGAGGATCTCAGTGCTAGTGTCAAGAAAAGGTGTATCCTTGAACTGCTCGTCGGGAACCAACTCAAGTCTGACGGCCAAGCGTTTACTCTATTATTGGAGGCCCTGTTTCTCAGCAGGTGCGTGTTGGATCTGACGTCGAGATGATTTCATTCCAACATCTCAAGTTTTATGGATTAAAAAAAAACATCTAGCTATTAACACATGTCTGTTAACAGGAGGACCCAGATAACCAGCTTCCTGATCGATCTGAAGAAGGAGCCCTCCTTGAACGCGATGCACGTCCTGTTGGTGTACCTCCAGCAATCTCCGGCGGACAGGCGGCCATTAGTGGCTACCCTCCTCCTGCAACTCGATCTCCTGGTATATTAGTCTATATATAGGTCAAGGTCGTTGTTAATTTGGGGGGATACCAGATACCCAATTTTCTATTCTATCCGTTGTCCCTCGTAACATACATGTAACCATATTGTGTCACAGGGAGATTGTTCACGGTTTAGCATCTACAGAGAGGAAGCAGTGGAAGCGATCCTCGGGGCGTTGTCGAGCAAAAGTGGGAACAAAGTACAGGAACAATGCAGCAGAGCTCTGATGATCTTAGCCGGGAGGTTCTCTATGCAAGGGGAACCGTCGTCAGAAGAATGGTATCTGAAAGTGGCCGGGTTCAGTGATGGCTGCCTGGCAGAATTGTGTATAGGTGAAGAAGAAGATACAGTAGGAGGCGACGCCACGAAACCTCCAGTCTCGTCGGCATCCCTACTCTGCTCACAGACGACGACTCCCCATAACAATCAGAACAACGGCGACGAGGATGAGGAGGAGGAGGGACGCGAGATGGGGAACTGGCTGAGGAGGCTTGCGGTGGTACTGCTCACCCGGGGAAACGACAGGCTATTGTCTGCTCTCTCCGACTGCATTGCCGACGGGATCCCGACCTTGTCCCGGTCGTGCCTCGTCACCGTCGCGTGGATGAGCACCTACGTCTCCCCACAGCAGAACGTCCAGTACTTTTGGTACCTAGCGAAGTCAACACTAGTTCCGCGGTTGCTGGAGTGCTTGGGACACGACAGAGCGATAGAGGACAGAGTCCTTGCGTCGTTGTCACTCATCAACTTCGCTAGAAACTCCGGTACGTACCATACAGCCATTGACTTTTGCTTGTTAATCATGTACCATTTTCAGTAGTTTTCTAACTGTAGTCGTTAGTCCACCGTCACTAAGCTTTTCCTTCTGCTCTTTTTCCAGATTGCTTCCCGGAGTTGTTGCCTCTAGACAGCGACGCAAACAAGAACCTACAAGACCTGTCACGATTCACATGGACATCCAAAGAGCTGCTCGTCCTTGTAGCTGGACACGTCTCCAATAAACCCTGCTCACCCAATATCTGAGATCTCTCTGCTCAACTTTTTTTTTCCCCTCCTCTCATTCTTCTTTTTTCCACGGATGCTCCGTGAATAGTTTAATCAACCAGAAAAGAAACAAGGTCACGGTTTATGACACAAACAGCTGCTCACGTGCAAACAGACAAAACTTTGTGTTTCGGCTCACGGGCACTGTCCAAAAGAATACAGTTGAAAGTTTTTTTCTTATATTTTTTGTTGGTGATTAGCACAGGGAACGCGCATCTGTGGAGGAGCTTATGACAGTTAATTTGATTGCATTGCAAGTGTAAAAGTGAACGCCATTGGTTGGGAGACGTAAACACATACATGCTTGTAAAGTTGAAAATTCAACCTCACAGGCCACATAGTTTTGGACTCGAGTATATTGTGCAAAACAATACCAAATCTATTCACATGATGGGGGTGAATAGATCCAATATGGATTTTCTTTTTTTTATTAAACTGTGAGGATGTATTTATCCTGCCTCCCACGGGCAAACTCCAAGGATTACGGATCATGTGCCATAACAATGATGTGAAGGAGGATTTTTCAGCCATCTAAGTTAGCCAATGCCCATGCCCCAAGTCCTTCCTTTTGAGTATTTGCTACAACGGTACCGTGTCTAGATCGAGTCCCTAGTCAGTGTGATCTAGACCGCTTTGAGGAACATGCCCTGTTGCATGTCCAAGCGGCTCGTGATTGCTATCCCTCCTTCTCTGGGTTTAGCGATCTTACTCATGCGATCTAGTGTTTCCGCCTCCCCCGACCTTTTGAGGCCTTCAAAGGAAGTCTGTGGAAATGGCATCTATCTTTCTGAGGATCACCTTAGGGATCACCATTGCCGTGAGGAAATGGATGAGGATGGAAGTCAACACATGTCTAATGAGGGTGATTCTCCCTGTCACTGAGAGTAAGCGTCCATTCCACCCAGCTAAACTAGATTGAGTTTTCCACCAAGCTTGTGAACGTGATCAATCTAATCCTACCCAAAGGAATTGGAATGGCTAGGTAACTCATAGTTTCATTTTGATATTGGATCCTGAGTTATCTAATCAAATTGTTGATTCTCTTCTCCTCTGCCTTGTTGCTGATGAAGGATGGCTTGGCTCTATTCATCTACCGATTGAATGATTGCTCATAGTGGGTGATCATGGTAAGGAGGTTGGGAATGGAATCTCCAAAGGTAGAAAGGGAAAAAACAACGTCATTGAAGAATAAAAGATGAGAAGGTGCCACTCCGCCTCCCTTCATCTTGTAAGCATCCATCTGCCCAAATTGTTTTAGCTGTTTGATTGCTTTCCCTAGAACCTCCTGTACTAGGATGAACATGTTGGGTGATATAGGGTTTCCCATATTGAGGCCGCATGAGGTTGGAAAGAAGCATGTTGAGGTCCCGTTCATTGGAATGGTGAACATAGCTCTTTTGATGATAATCGGTTGTAGATCGGAGGTTAGTCATGTTTGATAACCAATAAATATGAACTGGTGGTTGTAGACCAAGGGTTGGTACGATTTGTCAGGCGATGGCTAAGAGAAGGAGTTCGGTAACTATGGTTTTCCATTTAGTATTAAAATGATGGCTTTGATTCGATGAATTTATGGTTTGCAAAACTGAGGCCTTTTTGTGGGCTCTGATCTCCAAACCATGATATAAACACGATTAAAACTTAGCGGAAGCGAATCGGTAATCAGCGGAAGGCAAAAATCACGGGAAATTAAAACTTTTCGTGACAAGAGCTTGAATCCATAAAAGCTTCTTTCATAAAGTGAGGTAAACTGTTTACATCTCAGGATAATTACTTCTTGAGTAATTATATTCATCAGGATACAAAATCTCAAGATCACTATACAAAAGACTCCAAGACCTGAGAGTACAGAGGACACATAGGACTGACTCTAACTACACCATATGGCAGGACAATCTCCACCTGAGATTACTGTTGCCCCTGATGCTGCTGCTGAGACTGATCACCTGTAGGCTGGTTCCTTCATCTCCGACGTCCACCTAAAAAGTTGAAGCCTACGGGGTGAGACAATTATACATAATTGTCCCAGCGAGAGTTATAACTCTTTGCCAGAAGCTTTATTATAACATCAAAGAATATTTTAAGCAGTAAAGCCTTCAAAGTATTCTATAACAGTTGCATGTATAACAAGATCTCTGTACTTTAGGAGATGTGGAGAATATAAACATTATTGTAAGGTAACATCAATCAACTAACTTGGAGTCATCTCTAACAAGTTATACTACATGGTTGATTATGTTTTACAAACAACATTATGCCCTGTGGAGATGAGGCTTACCACTCATACTCCAACTGATCGCTGAGAAGCCGCATCAGTATCATACATAGGTCATTAAGAGAGCCAGATTCTCATGACCTTCACCTTCCTCAGTCAGTAAGAGGATCACTTGTAGGACATCTCGTGTCTCTACTAATATAGCTCACCAGGGTAAACTGGTCCTTCGCTATTTTAGAGTCACAATGGCGTTCTGTACTCTCTTCGTCATCAGGAGGTTTCATGTTTACCTACCACTGATACGGATATCTGTGCTCTCTTCGTCATCAGGAGGTTTCATGTTTACCTACCACTGATACGGTATGGAATTATAGTGAAGGATGGATGGATTACACATCTACATCACTTTCCTACACTAGGATGTAAGGTTCTACACATCCATGTACCCCACATACTCAAAAGTATGTGCTCCAGGAGTTCCCTGAGGAAAACCTATTTCACCATCATTTAATTTCTGACAATGATGGATCTATGATCAGGGCTCTACATTATACTTGATTAGTTAGGTACATTCAGTATTCTTTAACAGCATACATTGTTCTGCAAACAATAACAATAGCATAGTAGCTATAAAAGAATAATACTAAATGTAACAGGCCTAACTCATATCAATCATCATTTCTCATTATCCTCATCACAAGTCATCTCTAAGGCATGACTTTGATGGTATTCATGGCTCTCACAGCCCATTATCAGTATAGGATGCCACTGACAAGACATCCGGTTACTTTACTTATTCATAAGGCTAACAACATGCCTTTAATGAATATAACATCATCATCCATACCTGGATATGATTACCTTCATATCAGAACCTGCATGTTTAATACATCTGATAAAGGTAATACAACAATAAGGAATGTACTTCCTACTCTTATCATAAGAGTTGAATCTCTAATTCTTATCAAATAGAGTTTAATATTCAAAAGCATGCCATTACCCTTGAATTAGGGTTTACTATTCACATTACATGTCATCACCCTTGAATTAGGGTTTACTATTCACATTAAGGTGAATTGAACTCATAACATCATCATGTATGAGTAACATCTTCAATGATGATCTTAGATTAGTTAAAAGTTCATCATTTATCATAATTAGGGTTTCTATGATCTCACACAGGTGGATCATACCCTAATTATGCTCATTTTTGTGTATTGGGGATGCTTCAATTGAGTTTCCACTTAAAAAGGGTATTTTCTCTCTCTAGAAGTACTTTCTCTCTCTAGAAGTACTTTCTCTCTCATCATAAGGTTAAGTGATGTCAACATTACTCTAAAACAGGTTGGATTGAGTCATTATAGGCTAACATAGCCAAAAACATCACCATTATGTGATTTAGAGTCACTTTCTCTCTCTAGGGTACTTTCTCTCTCTAGAAGTACTCTCTCTTTCATCATACTAATGGTGGATGATAAAATTAGACTAGATCAAGTTGGATAGAGTCATTATGACTAAAAACATCATTCTCATGTAATTAGAGTTTGAATTGAGCAAGGTATAACTCAATTGACCTTTCAGGGGTATTTTGGTAATTCCCCCCATTGATCATCATTATGGTCAAAAACCTTAGTCAAATAACCCCTTACTATCCTAGATTATCATTAGGGTTTGATTTGGGCAACATTGGACCATTTATATTATGAATTGATTGAAAGAAGTCAACTTGGAATCACATTGATTGATTTCAATCATTAATCATCAATTGAGTTGAAATCGGTTGAAAGTGTTGACCGTTTGCCCACTTTGACTTTCCAAGACCGCGAGCCTCTTTCTAACTCCAAGACCGCGAGCCCCCCCTTAGGCTTCAAGACCGCGAAGCCCTATCATTGGTTCAATTGATGTTGAGACCGCGAAGATCAAATTGGAGTTGAGACCGCGAAGAGACGTTGACCGTTTAGTTAGTTTGTCCTCAGGACCGCGAGCCTCCTCTCGGTCTTGAGACCGTGAGCCCCCTCACGGTCTTGAGACCGCGAGCCCTCTCACGGTCTTGAGACCGCGAGCCCTCTCACGGTCTTGAGACCGCGAGGCTCACATGGTCTCAGCCGCTTGGTCCATCAACAAAATCAAAGATACAATCGATGATGTTAACCGATGTTGAAGCCCTCAAAAGGTCAAAGTTATGTTGACCACCTATGGATTGGTTCAACTAAGGTTATTCTTAACCAATTGGTCATTCAATTGACCCTCAATTGTTGACCAATTAGGATTGAAATCGATTCAATTAGGGTCTATCAATGTTCACCCATCAATACTCCACAATGTGACTCAACACAAGGTTGAACCCTTCAATTGAGCTCCAATTGGGCCCAAACTTGGCCCAAACGGTCTTGAGGTCATGTGGGTGGACCCCACATGGTCTTGAGACCGTTTTCCCAAGGTTTCATCAAAATATAAGGTGATTTGATAGGGGTTGAACCATGATTGAGCCACCAAATCAGTATTTTAATCAATTGATAACTTATTTGCAATTAGGTCCTCAATTGGTCAAAATACTTAACCCTAGACCTTCAAACGGTCTTGGGTGATTGCCCTCGCGGTCTTGAGACCGTTTGGGTAACCCCTAAACGGTCTTGAGACCGTTTAGGTCAATCAACCCTAAAAACCCTAATTAGGTCACCATAATTTCAGTACTGATTTCATCTAGGGTTAGCCCTAGTATTCACCCTTCAACTCTTAGCCCGTTTGGAATTAGACCATCAAACTTGGTGAGTTGTTAACTAACATTATTTTGAACAGTAATCTCATACGGTCAACGCCTGGTCAACGACCTTACACGGTCTTGAGACCGTTTGCCCAAAAAGGCAATTTCAGACCGTTTGAGAATCAGGAATAAATTCAAATAAAATTGTTACTTAAAAAGGTCATATCTCCCTATTCCCTTGGAGTTAGCCTCCCAAATTTTGAGGGTAATTATCCTATATAATTAGGGACAGGTTTCTTATATTGTCCACGCCCGGTAAACGGGGCCAAACGGTCTTAGAGACCGTTTTCCCTGTCGCGGTCTCAAGACCGTTTGCTCACCTCGCGGTCTTGAGACCGAGAGAGCAAACTAGTGAGACCGTTTAAGGGAGTGAAAAGCGGTGGGTTTTTCTTGGAAATCACGCCTTCATCTCCTAGATCAAGAACAATACGAATATCCCATGGATTTTCTTGAAAAATAGCAAGGAAAAGTAGGGAAACATAGAGAGCTATCATTAAACCGCATATAAAAGATGTTCATAATAAAGCATGGTTTAGAGTTATAAAACCCGCCTAAAGCTTGCTTCTTGAGCTCCAAGCTTTCAAGCTCCAAGCTCTAATGGCGTCTTTGAGTTCTTACAGGTTGGCCAAGGTGAAAACTCCAAGGAAGGATGAAAAGAGACGGCTAGAAAGGTAGGGTTTCAAGAGTTAGCCATGAAGATGACCTTGAATTCGAGTTCTAACCATGGAACTAAGCAAGAAGAGGGGTTTAAACCTACCTTTCACCCCTTGGTCGTCCTCCTTAGCTCCAAGGCAGTCCTTGGTCGTCTTTGGTGAAATGAAACAGTAAGGGAACGAAGGGTAAGTTCCCTTGCAACTAAGGGAAGGAGAGCTTATATACATGGGGTAGGATTTTCAACATTAGTTCATAAGTTGTCCATAATTCCAACTAGGTCCCTCCTTCTTTACTTGATCGTCCCTTCCTCTTTATTCTAAGGACAAACCTTCTCTTAAGGTCTTAGGAAAAGAGGGTAAAGGAGAGCAAGCTAATAATGAGGTACATACATAAAGAAATATTGCACATATACCCTGATTATTCAATCACAAGGCATATCTCATAACTTGATAATTCAATTGAGGTGACTTCCTCATCATTTCTTCTCTTAATGATGGAAAGAGTCTAAAAAGATACATTAGATGACATACTTCACAATTTGTATCCCTTAATTTGGGTAAATTGCATTTTACCCCAAACTAGGGTTTCAAGCACCGGGATTGCTTCCACAGCTGCACCTTGGTGCCTTAGCTTGGGAAATCCCTCAAACTTTGCTTAAAAGATTTCTCATGATGTCTCAACATCAGAGGAACATCTCATCATGTGCAAATTGCAAGCTAACCCTTTTAACTAGGTAAATTTCACATAGGTCCCTGTATATCAAAACAATGCTACTACTTTAAATAAAAAGGAGCAAATACTGAGATATATGTTTCTGAGAACATAATTACATGCTCAGAGTTAATCACAAAGATTTAATTACATATTTAAGCAAAACACCTAGGGTTAACTCATAACCAGGTCAGGGATGTTACAAATTATCCACCCCTTACAAGGATTTTGTCCCCGAAATCGATAAAACATATTAAGAGAAAAGGGCAGGATACTTCCTTCTCATCTCATCCTCTAACTCCCAGGTGGCTTCTTCAATACCACGGTGGTTCCAGAGGACTTTCACAAGACTTATATCTTTCTTCTTTAACTTTTTAATTTGTTTATCAAGGATTGACACTGGTCCCTCCTCATAGGATATATCATCATTCAATTCTACTTCCATGGGTTGTAGAACTGACTCGGTGTCTGGGTGACATTTCTTCAACGTAGAAATGTGAAACACAGGATGTAACCTATGTAATTCTGGGGGAAGCTCTAGTTTATATGCTACCTTTCCAATCCGTTTAATGATTGGATAAGGCCCCATATATCTAGGAGCTAACTTCCCTTTCCTTCCAAAATGAAGGACCCCTTTCCAAGGTGAGACCTTAAGATACACTCTGTCTCCAACCTGGAACTCTAAGGGTCTACGACGTTTGTCAGCATAAGATTTCTGCCTATCCTGAGCCGTCTTAATCTTATGTTGTATAACTTTAATCTTTTCCGTGGTTTGCTGCACCAGGTCAGGACCTAACAACTGGTGCTCACCAGTCTCAAACCAACACAAGGGTGATCTACAACGTCTACCATATAAGGCTTCATAAGGTGCCATATCAATACTATGCTGATAGCTATTGTTATAGGCAAACTCTATCAAGCTTAGGTGTAGATTCCAACTTCCGGTGAACTGGAGGACACATGCTCGAACAGGTCTTCTAAGGTTTGTATGGTCCTTTCCGACTGTCCATCAGTCTGTGGATGAAAGGCCATACTAAACCTCAGCTTAGTGCCTAAGGCTTGATGTAACTGTTCCCAAAAACGACTTGTAAACTGAGGACCTCTGTCAGAAACTATGGTGACAGGAACTCCGTGCAAACACACTATCTCTTGAATATACAACTCTGATAACCTTTCAGCAGAATAGGTTGTCTTGACAGATAAGAAATGTGCTGTCTTAGTCAACCTATCAACAACTACCCAAATGGAATCATGTCCTTTGCTTGTCCTGGGTAGGCCAACAACAAAGTCCATGGTCACATGGTCCCACTTCCACTGTGGTATGGGTAAAGGTTGCATTGTTCCTGCAGGCTTCTGGTGTTCGGCTTTAACTTTCTGACACACAGGACACCTCAGAACAAACTCTGCAACGTCCTTCTTCATCCCAGGCCACCAATACAGATCTTTCAAATTCCGATACATCTTGGTGCTCCCTGGATGCATAGCATACATGGAAGAATGGGCTTCTTCCAGGACTAACTTTCTCAAGCTGTCCACATCTGGCACTATCATTCTTCCATTATAACAAGCTACTTGATCTTTTGAGTCATGAAAACCATCTTGCTTCTCATTTCCATACTCAGATCTTATACGTTGAACTGCAGCATCACCTAGCTGTGCCTCTTTAATCTGCTTCTTTAGAGTAGGTTTAATATGCATCTCAGCTAACAAACCGGTTAACAATGACACCTTCAACTGTACATTGTCCTGCCTTAAAGAGATAAGCATATCTCTTCTAGAGCATACTAAAGAGTTTAGTTGTGCTCTATTCATGGTTGATGTTGCTGATTTCCTACTCAAGGCATCTGCAACAACATTGGCCTTGCCTGGATGGTAATCAATTGTACAGTCGTAGTCCTTGATTAACTCCATCCAACGACGTTGCCTCATGTTGAGCTCATGCTGAGAAAAGATATACTTAAGGTTTTTGTGGTCTGTGAAAATCTGGAATGTTTCTCCGTAGAGATAATGCCTCCAGATCTTCAAGGCATGAACCACAGCAGCTAACTCCAAATCGTGTGTTGGTAAATTCTCCTCGTGTTTCTTAAGCTGTCGGGAAGCAAAAGAAATCACTTGTTTATCCTACATCAACACACATCCTAGTCCGCTCTTGGAAGCATCACAGAAAACCACATACCCTTTTCCTTGTTCAGGTAGCACTAGCACAGGTGCACTTGTCAATCTCTCCTTCAGCAACTGGAAAGATTGTTGACACTTATCACTCCAAGAAAAAGGAACATCTTTCCGGGTTAACTTGGTCAAAGGTAAAGCTATAGAACTAAAGTTCTTAATGAACCTTCGATAATAGCCAGCTAACCCCAAGAAACTTCGAATCTCCGTCGGTGTCTTCGGTTGTTCCCATTATAGAACAGATTCTACCTTTTTAGGGTCAACACGAATTCCCGAGGCGGATATCACATGTCCAAGAAAAGATACTTCCGGCAGCCAAAACTCACATTTGCTAAACTTAGCATACAGCTTATGTTCTCTCAGCAAAGTCAAAGCTTGGCGAAGATGCTGTTCATGCTGCTGGGCATCCTTACTATAAATCAGTATGTCATCTATGAAGACGACAACACACTGATCAAGGAAAGGTCGAAAAACTCTATTCATGAGTTCCATGAATGCAGCTGGTGCATTGGTTAGTCCAAACGACACAACCGTGAACTCATAGTGACCATATCTTGTCCTAAAGGTAGACTTAGATACGTCACTATCCTTAATACGGAGTTGGTGATATCCAGACCTCAAGTCTATCTTTGAAAAGACTGTTGCACGACGCAACTGGTCAAAGAGATCATCAATTCTCGGCAGAGGATACTTATTCTTTATTGTTACTTTATTGAGTTGTCTGTAGTCAATGCACAACCGCATTGACCCATCTTTCTTTTTAACAAACAAGACCGGAGCACCCCAAGGTGAAGTACTCGGTCGGATAAAACCTCTCTCAAGTAGCTCTTGAAGCTGTTTCTTGAGTTTTGCCATCTCGGCAGGCGCCATCCTATACGGAGTTTGAGCTATGGGTTTCGTATCTGGGATCAGATTAATTTCAAAATCAATCTCCCGAGGTGGTGGTATACCAGGAAGTTCTTCAGGAAACACATCCTCGAATTCCCTGACTATGGGAACTTCAGCAGGATTGGTCCTTTCCTTGGTAACATCTACCACATGGGCTAAGAATGCATAACATCCTTGCCTCAACAGCTTATCAGCAACTATAGTTGACACAAGACAGGTGGGCAAAATCTTTCTTTCACCTTGAAAGATCCATGTGTTGCTTTCATCAGCAAACACAGCTAACTTGGACTCACAATCCAAGACAACTCTATACCTTTCTAAGGTATCCATCCCGAGGATTATATCAAATCCCTGCATATCAAGTGGTATAAGATCCACTTGAATGCGATGGTCAGAAAAGAAAAGGATGCAGGAAGAACATACCTCCTGCAAAACGGCAGACCCACTCAACGGAGTCTCTAACAACAAACTATCTGCTCTATGGCTAACAGTCACATTGCATTTATGAATCACTTCACGAGTGATGAAAGAGTGCGTAGCACCCGGATCAATCAGAACAGCTACAACATAGGATGTAGACATATCAGCATATAAAAGTTTCATCTGACCTGCCACTACCCGTGGATTGACCACTGCCTCAGGTGGGTTCATAGCATAGAACCTCGCAGTCGCCTGGTGTTGAGGTGATGCTGATGATCCAGCTTGTGACGCTTGTCCACGTCCTCGAGCTGCTCCTTGATGTTGTCTATTCTGAGATCCCTGTTGATTCTGTCTCGGGGGTTGTTGTGTCACACTGACAGCCTTAGAACGACAATCCTTCATCAAGTGTCCCACCTTACCACAGTTGTAGCAACTCTTCTCCTGTTGCTGTGGTCTGGGTGGTCCAGTAACTGACACTGATGCAGAACTGTGCGTCCCTTGAAGCGGTTGACTCTGTCCTCTACCTCTGCTTGGTGTCCATTGAGTTTGAAAACTCGATCTGGGTGGTGGAGGATTAGGTGCAGAGAATCTAGGTTTCTTGGAATCTCTAGATGAAGAACCCTGGAACTGTGGATATCTTTTATGGGTTTGTCTTTTCTCAACCACAGATCTCTCTATCCTTCAGACTGACTCAATGAAGGTAGAGAATCTCTCTCTGTTTTCTAAGGCAGACACAGGGGTTGACATATCATAATTCAAACCCTTTTCGAATCTTTTGATTCTTTCCTCATCCGTAGCAGCCATGTGCGGACAGAACCGCAACAACTCCATGAACTTAGCTTCATACTCACTAATGTTCATCATACCCTGCCTTAGTTTCTCAAACTGAGAGATCTTCTCATCTAGGAAGGTCTTTGGAAAATATCTATTCATAAATTCCTGACGAAACTCTTCCCATGAGAACTCTACTCCAGGTCTCTTCTGCTCTTCCATGTTCCACCAGTGACCAGCACTGCCTTTGAGAAGATAGACAGCATGTCTAACCTTCTCAGCTTCTGGAATTATAAGAATCCTGAAAGCCTTCTCCAACTCTGTCAACCATAAGTCAGCATCTGTAGGGTCGGCAGTTCTGAAGTACTCGGTAGCTCTGACACGACGAAGTCGTTCGAATGTCTTACCGATACCTTGTGCTTCAGGCTGGACAGGTGCCCTAGGTGCAGGAATGGGCATCCTATCAGTTATATGTGTCATGGCAGTCATGAACTACCCGAACATCGTCTGTACAGCTGGATCACTCATGTCAGCTGGGTCGAACTGGGGTGGCTCTCTTGGCGACTCAGGTGCAGGTTGTTCTATTCTCGGAACTCTTGCACCGCCTCGAGGTGTACTAGCACTACTCTCTGCCACGTGCTCATCACGATGTTCTGACATTCTTATGTATCTTCTTCTCCTGAGGAGCAGAAGATTCTATTAGATGAGGAAGGAGTACTAAAGGTAGACTCGACATCCTAAGTCCTATGCCTCTGTAGACTCAACCGAACCTGGAGCTCTGATACCACTAGTTGTGGGCTCTGATCTCCAAACCATGATATAAACACGATTAAAACTTAGCGGAAGCGAATCGGTAATCAGCGGAAGGCAAAAATCACGGGAAATTAAAACTTTTCGTGACAAGAGCTTGAATCCATAAAAGCTTCTTTCATAAAGTGAGGTAAACTGTTTACATCTCATGATAATTACTTCTTGAGTAATTATATTCATCAGGATACAAAATCTCAAGATCACTATACAAAAGACTCCAAGACCTGAGAGTACAGAGGACACATAGGACTGACTCTAACTACACCATATGGCAGGACAATCTCCGCCTGAGATTACTACTGCCCCTGATGCTGCTGCTGAGACTGATCACCTGTAGGCTGGTTCCTTCGTCTCCGACGTCCACCTAAAAAGTTGAAGCCTACGGGGTGAGACAATTATACATAATTGTCCCAGCGAGAGTTATAACTCTTCGCCAGAAGCTTTATTATAACATCAAAGAATATTTTAAGCAGTAAAGCCTTCAAAGTATTCTATAACAGTTGCAGGTATAACAAGATCTCTATACTTTAGGAGATGTGGAGAATATAAACATTATTGTAAGGTAACATCAATCAACTAACTTGGAGTCATCTCTAACAAGTTATACTACATGGTTGATTATGTTTTACAAACAACATTATGCCCTGTGGAGATGAGGCTTACCACTCATACTCCAACTGATCGCTGAGAAGCCACATCAGTATCATACATAGGTCATTAAGAGAGTCGGATTCTCATAACCTTCACCTTCCTCAGTCAGTAAGAGGATCACTTGTAGGACATCTCGTGTCTCTACTAATATAGCTCACCAGGGTAAACTGGTCCTTCGCTATTTTAGAGTCACAGTGGCGTTCTGTACTCTCTTCGTCATCAGGAGGTTTCATGTTTACCTACCACTGATACGGATATCTGTGCTTTCTTCGTCATCAGGAGGTTTCATGTTTACCTACCACTGATACGGTATGGAATTATAGTGAAGGATGGATGGATTACACATCTACATCACTTTCCTACACTAGGATGTAAGGTTCTACACATCCATGTACCCCACATACTCAAAAGTATGTGCTCCAGGAGTTCCCTAAGGAAAACCTGTTTTACCATCATTTAATTTCTGACAATGATGGATCTATGATCAGGGCTCTACATTATACTTGATTAGTTAGGTACATTCAGTATTCTTTAACAGCATACATTGTTCTGCAAACAATAACAATAACATAGCAGCTATAAAAGAAGAATACTAAATGTAACATGCCTAACTCATATCAATCATCATTTCTCATTATCCTCATCACAAGTCATCTCTAAGGCATGACTTTGATGGTATTCATGGCTCTCACAGCCCATTATCAGTATAGGATGCCACTGACAAGACATCCGGTTACTTTACTTATTCATAAGGCTAACAACATGCCTTTAATGAATATAACATCATCATCCATACTTGGATATGATTACCTTCATATCAGAACCTGCATGTTTAATACATCTGATAAAGGTAATACAACAATAAGGAATGTACTTCCTACTCTTATCATAAGAGTTGAATCTCTAATTCTTATCAAATAGAGTTTAATATTCAAAAGCATGCCATTACCCTTGAATTAGGGTTTACTATTCACATTACATGTCATCACCCTTGAATTAGGGTTTACTATTCACATTAAGGTGAATTGAACTCATAACATCATCATGTATGAGTAACATCTTCAATGATGATCTTAGATTAGTTAAAAGTTCATCATTTATCATAATTAGGGTTTCTATGATCTCACACAGGTGGATCATACCCTAATTATGCTCATTTCTGTGTATTGGGATGCTTCAATTGAGTTTCCACTTAAAAAGGGTATTTTCTCTCTCTAGAAGTACTTTATCTCTCTAGAAGTACTTTCTCTCTCATCATAAGGTTAAGTGATGTCAACATTACTCTAAAACAGGTTGGATTGAGTCATCATAGGCTAACATAGCCAAAAACATCACCATTATGTGATTTAGAGTCACTTTCTCTCTCTAGGGTACTTTCTCTCTCTAGAAGTACTCTCTCTTTCATCATACTAATGGTGGATGATAACATTAGACTAGATCAAGTTGGATAGAGTCATTATGACTAAAAACATCATTCTCATGTAATTAGAGTTTGAATTGAGCAAGGTATAACTCAATTGACCTTTCAGGGGTATTTTGGTAATTCCCCCCATTGATCATCATTATGGTCAAAAACCTTAGTCAAATAACCCCTTACTATCCTAGATTATCATTAGGGTTTGATTTGGGCAACATTGGACCGTTTATATTATGAATTGATTGAAAGAAGTCAACTTGGAATCACATTGATTGATTTCAATCATTAATCATCAATTGAGTTGAAATCGGTTGAAAGTGTTGACTGTTTGCCCGCTTTGACTTTCCAAGACCGCGAGCCTCTTTTTAACTCCAAGACCACGAGCCCCCCCTTAGGCTTCAAGACCGTGAGCCTCTTCAAGTGGTTCAAGACCGCGAAGCCCTATCATTGGTTCAATTGATGTTGAGACCGTGAAGATCAAATTGGAGTTGAGACCGCAAAGAGACGTTGACCGTTTAGTTAGTTTGTCCTCAGGACCGTGAGGCCCTTCGCGGTCTTGAGACCGCGAGCCTCCTCTCGGTCTTGAGACCGTGAGCCCCCTCATGGTATTGAGACCGCGAGCTCTCTCACGGTCTTGAGACCGCGAGCCCTCTCACGGTCTTGAGACCGCGAGGCTCACATGGTCTCAGCCGCTTGGTCCATCAACAAAATCAAAGATACAATCGATGATGTTAACCGATGTTGAAGCCCTCAAAAGGTCAAAGTTATGTTGACCACCTATGGATTGGGTCAACTAAGGTTATGCTTAACCAATTGATCATTCAATTGACCCTCAATTGTTGACCAATTAGGATTGAAATCGATTCAATTAGGGTCTATCAATGTTCACCCATCAATACTCCACAATGTGACTCAACACAAGGTTGAACCCTTCAATTGAGCTCCAATTGGGCCCAAACTTGGCCCAAACGGTCTTGAGGTCATGTGGGTGGTCCCCACATGGTCTTGATACCGTTTGCCCAAGGTTTCATCAAAATCTAAGGTGATTTGATAGGGGTTGAACCATGATTGAGCCACCAAATCAGTATTTTAATCAATTGATAACTTATTTGCAATTAGGTTCTCAATTGGTCAAAATACTTAACCCTAGACCTTCAAACGGTCTTGGGTGATTTCCCTCGCGGTCTTGAGACCGTTTGGGTAACCCCTAAACGGTCTTGAGACCGTTTAGGTCAATCAACCCTAAAAACCCTAATTAGGTCACCATAATTTCAGTACTGATTTCATCTAGGGTTAGCCCTAGTATTCACCCTTCAACTCTTAGCCCGTTTGGAATTAGACCATCAAACTTGGTGAGTTGTTAATTAACATTATTTTGAACAGTAATCTCATACGGTCAACGCCTGATCAACGACCTTACACGGTCTTGAGACTGTTTGCCCAAAAAGGCAATTTCAGACCGTTTGAGAATCAGGAATAAATTCAAATAAAATTGTTACTTAAAAAGGTCATATCTCCCGATTCCCTTGGAGTTAGCCTCCCAAATTGTGAGGGTAATTAGCATATATAATTAGGAACAGGTTTCTTATATTGTCCACGCCCGGTCAACGGGGACAAACGGTCTTAGAGACCGTTTTCCCTGTCGCGGTCTCGAGACCGTTTGCTCACCTCGCGGTCTTGAGACCGAGAGAGCAAACTGGTGAGACCGTTTAAGGGAGTGAAAAGCGGTGGGGTTTTCTTGGAAATCACGCCTTCATCTCCTAGATCAAGAACAGTACGAATATACCATGGATTTTCTTGCAAAATAGCAAGGAAAAGTAGGGAAACGTAGAGAGCTATCATTAAACCGCATATAAAAGATGTTCATAATAAAGCATGGTTTAGAGTTATAAAACCCGCCTAAAGCTTGCTTCTTGAGCTCCAAGCTTTCAAGATCCAAGATCTAATGGCGTCCTTGAGTTATTACAGGTTGGCCAAGGTGAAAACTCCAAGGAAGGATGAAAAGAGACGGCTAGAAAGGTAGGGTTTCAAGAGTTAGCCATGAAGATGACCTTGAATTCGAGTTCTAACCATGGAACTAAGCAAGAAGAGGGGTTTAAACCTACCTTGCACCCCTTGGTCGTCCTCCTTAGCTCCAAGGAATTCCTTGGTCGTCTTTGGTGAAATGAAACAGTAAGGGAACGAAGGGTAAGTTCCCTTGCAACTAAGGGAAGGAGAGCTTATATACATGGGGTAGGATTTTCAACATTAGTTCATAAGTTGTCCATAATTCCAACTAGGTCCCTCCTTCTTTACTTGATCGTCCCTTCCTCTTTATTCTAAGGACAAACCTTCTCTTAAGGTCTTAGGAAAAGAGGGTAAAGGAGAGCAAGCTAATAATGAGGTACATACATAAAGAAATATTGCACATATACCCTGATTATTCAATCACAAGGCATATCTCATAACTTGATAATTCAATTGAGGTGACTTCCTCATCATTTCTTCTCTTAATGATGGCAAGAGTCTAAAAAGATACATTAGATGACATACTTCACAATTTGTATCCCTTAATTTGGGTAAATTGCATTTTACCCCAAACTAGGGTTTCAAGCACTGGGATTGCTTCCACAGCTGCACCTTGGTGCCTTAGCTTGGGAAATCCCTCAAACTTTGCTTAAAAGATTTCTCATGATGTCTCAACATCAGAGGAACATCTCATCATGTGCAAATTGCAAGCTAACCCTTTTAACTGGGTAAATTGCACATAGGTCCCTGTATATCAAAACAATGCTACTACTTTAAATAAAAAGGAGCAAATACTGAGATATATGTTTCTGAGAACATAATTACATGCTCAGAGTTAATCACAAAGATTTAATTACATATTTAAGAAAAACACCTAGGGTTAACTCATAACCCAGGTCACGAATGTTACACTTTTACTGAGGTTTTGTGAAACGGATGGTTTTAGTTGAACAAGCACCTACCGATGGTTTATCATAGTTAGATGAGAACTGACATTTCTTCTTGGAAGTGATATCTGATGGTTTTTCTAAGAAAAATGAGAACCAATGGTTTGTTGAGTATGTGCCTTCCAATGGATTGATGGATAGTTAGTCGAAGACAAGGCCCAATGGTGTCTACCAATGGTTCAATAGACATGCATCAAATGATGGTTTTCCAAGGGAGAGAAGAATTGATGGCTACACTAGTAGCTAAGAACTGATGGCTCGATAGAGGAGAGTGATAACTGATGGTTGCGCCGATCGAGGGATTTGACAACCAATGGTTTCTCTACATGCCTCCAGCATGATGAATCACAAGAATCTTTAAAACTCTAAAAATAGGCGACATGTACTAATGGAAAGAGAAGCCTGGTTTCATTTCCGCCTTTCTATCCATCGGAAGATGAGGCGCAACGACACTGATGGCAATCACATAGGTAATTTAAATGACAACAGTGAAGGAACCAAATGATATTTAGTAGTTTTCAAGTTGGCAAGTTGTTTAAAATGTTGATCTCTTCTCTTTTCTCATTTTATCTTGATCTGAAGATCAACATTGATCAAAGAACGGATGGTTCTGACCATTGACTTCTTCATCTTCTACCTCCACTCAACGTTCTTGAGCTTATTTCCTCACTAACGACCAATTGTGATGAGATATCGAGGCCTAAGGAGAGATTCAAGTTCGTGTGAGCTAAGATCTGACGTTAATTGGTGGGAAAAACTGGATTAGTGATCTGTGAGTGAAAAATCACCTTCTAACCTTGATTTGTATCATATGAACTCAAAATAATGATTCTTTAATATTTATTCTTATTCTTCTATATCCATGATGAACCTATCAAAAACCTGTATAGTAATTTTCAATGTTAGACACATTTATTATATATATTCCAGGTTGCAAAATGATATATTTGTGAGAATTGCTCATAATTTCGATTAACAATAAGTGATGAACTAAAGGCACCAAAGAGGTCGGGTTGCTCTAATTATGATTTAAAGGATTGGGCTATATCCAACGAGAGTTGTGAATATTGCTTGTTCATGATATAATTTGTTGTGAAATGCTTATGTGATGATAATAGGGTAATGATTAGCAAGGATATTGAATCATATTATAACACTAAATGTCATTAGACAATAGATGCCCTGGACAATGTAGAATCCTCACAGGAGGCCTGCGTTGTGAGGAGGAAACGTTCTTTATAAGTGGAGGTGTCATGTAGGTTGAGGTAAGATGGAGCACACTAGTTGGGTGTGGGGGTCTAGGCTAGTAAGGGAGGACTCCTTAAATGAGTGGTATCCACACCAACTGAGAAATGCTGGTGGTACCTGAGTTTGTCTGGTCAGTGGATATCTTTAGTAGGTCCACTGGTGCACAACAAGTCTGACAATTTTGACACCTGAGTACTTAGGTTGAGAGGAGTCAATATATTCAACCGCTCCCATTAGCTGCCGAGAGATAGAAGTGGCAATGCCAATTGTAGACGTGGTATTGAGACTATGGACTTAGGATTGTGAAATGCTTCTAAGTCTTATACATCGAGATTGTAGCTTGCTGCGACACTTTCACATGTTATGGTACACCTCATTTGGGTTCGATGGCATAATAAATAAGAGTAAAACTCATATAAGTAGATTTAATAATTCTAAATCAATATCTGTTCAATTGCCATGCTGATTTACAGTCTTTAAGATGCCATGCTCACTTGATTTTGCATTAATGTGATATTAGTAAATATACTACAAATATCTCAGTTATGTGTTGATTTCTACTCACTGAGCTGGTAGCTCACCATCCTACTGAAAAAAATTTAGGTAAAGGACCACCTCTACCAGAAGAGGAAAAAGCTAGTTTCTATCAAGACTAAAAAAGAGGCCTTATGAAGAATGATTAGCTTAGATAGTCCGTCTCTTATCCTTCTTCCAGATCATGGAAATGAGTGAGTGAGAAATGATATCAAAACCATAATGAATGTATAATATGTACATTAAATGTTTTATCTTCCTATCATGTAAAAATCGAACTCTGTTAGGCCCCTTAAGGGTATGTCTGAACGAGTTGTCATTTAGAGTTGTTGTTACCTAATGTAGCCAATTTAGATGAGTCTTGTTCCTGCATGTTTGACATGATAAATAAATATGAAGAGTTAAGGTGTTTTCTTTTAATAATATGTTCAAAAATGGATGGTTAGTTGTATATCCACCGTTGATGGGCTCTATCCCTGGTTAGTGAGTTTGGGTGTGTCAATCGGACATGTATGATCCCTTGTTTCCTTTTCTCCTTTTCCATTTGGGTATCCTGATTAGACTAGAGGGATTAATATAATATGTTTTTTGAGACATCAAAGAACCCTCAGAAGGTCTTAGAATTTGTATTCTTGTTCGGAAGCCATCAAAAAGTATAGGTTCCCAACTCCGACATTATGTTCTCAGATCTTATAGTTCTTCGATGAGATTTGAAAGTGGAGCTTTGTTGTAAAGCATCTGATCCATTTCAGGGAATCCTTGATAAATCTTCTCGTGGATTTGATTTCCCAACAAAGGCACATCTCATTTTCCCCTCTTTTGGTCTCACCCCGCACACATCTACAATTGATTTAGTTTCTTCCATTTCTGAAATTCAAGTTGCCTATTTTACTGACTACCATCTCTGCTTGGGCTTGGCATTTCATTTTTTATCGCTCTTGTGCCTTGATCTACCCTTGGCTAGGTTATGTGCTCTCCCCTTCTGGCCAGTAATGATGGAGAGACTGGATTGAGGTATGTGTACCCCGCAACCACTACTTGGGTTCAACATCTTTATATTCTTGTGTGGAAGGAGAAGATTTGAATCTCTGACCATGGTCGGTAACCTAGTGCAAGATGAGATCGTACTTTTGAATCTTGAGTTGTTCTGTATGGCTTTAGTCTTCACGAGTTACGTCGGGATGGAAAAGAAGATGATTGCCGAACTTTCTCAACTCTACCCTTGTTTTATTTTGATTCATGTCACACGTTCCATGGGCATTCCTATCTTTTGACGTTTGATTTTGAAGTTATGTCATCACAACTTTGAGTTAGTGCTTTTACGAATCTATCATGTCAGAAGGTGATGATGCGTGACGTGGGGCTTATTGGTCCTTTACATCAGGTTTTTTTTATTTAAATGTGCGTAACATTATTAAGTTCAATAATTCATAAATAATTTCCTAGTTGTCAGAACAATACAAATAAATACTCATTGTAATAAAAAATAGTATTTAGCGAAATAGATATAAAGTAGAAACTATATCTAATGATGATTATACATAATGATTTAAGATTTGAATAATATACATTTATTAATGATGTGTGTATATTTCTTGGTTAATAGGTGAAGAATACCTTGTTGAGATCTAGGGTTTGAACATGGACATTTGACACACATGTTTGAGGTATTTTTCATGCCCTTAATTACATTGAGTAATTAATCTAATTTTCCTACCTCTTAATGTATGTTGCATTCCTTTATGAGTCTTATTGAGCAAGTACTTTCTTTACTCTCTCTCTCTCTTGGGACTCTTTGAGGTATTATATTAATAAATTTTCTTTTTCTTGACTTGATGACCTATTTCAGTCTATTCTTAATGAATTTGAGTTCTTGATATTCTTATCTATAATTTATGTTGGACTCTAAATTGCACCTTGCTTCATGGTGAAATTTAGTTGTGGACTTCAATTAAAATTATCATTATTTTTAGATGGAACCCTAACGTTAAGAATTTTTATGGTGGATGTTTTATTTTATGTATTTATGTGATGGAAATCTAATTAACTCTATTTTTGTTACTAAACTTTTCCTTGACTCTGCATTTATGCATTCCTGATGAATCAATAGCCCTAGAGTGATATAAGCCCATTGATTTTCGGGTTTCTTGCCCTTGTTTCATTTTGGATGGAGGTAATGTGTGGCATACCTAGGTTTTGTGCTCGCTTTTATATTTTGAGCAGTTTGGTTATGTTCCATTCTCTATCAAGTTATTGGGTTATGTTTCCTAATTGCCATTATATATATATATATATATATATATTGCTAGTTCTATGTTTATTCACTAGTGTGCAGATTTAATTATTGTTGATGATGGGTTATGTGTCCTAGATTAAATTGATTCTGCTTATGTGGCACATGTTAATATTTTGATATATGACAAGTGCATCATTTATATACCTTTTTATTATTTCTCTTTAATATCCATTTGAATGTTCTCTTTTCCTCTTCGATGAAAGCCTTGAATAATTAATTATTGTCATTTTCTATAGTGTTGCAATCCCTATTTATATGCTCATACTGATTTTGTTGTGAAGACAACTTCTGCCTATTTTGTCTTGCGGGGTATGCTTCCAAATGCTTAGGTGAAAGACATGAAGGTTTTGACATGATGACTTAGACTTAGCTTAGTGGACCAAATTCTTAGAAAATAGGCTTGGTATTAGTTGAATATCTCTATGTTAGATCTTGAAGTTGTTGTCTCCATGTAAGCCCTACTGGAAGATTGTTATGTGATCTTGAGAAATGTAAACAATCATGATTTTTATTCTACTTTTTACACTTTGGTCTATATGATTATTAGTTATGTAAGATCAAATGAAATTTATTCATCCAATTGCAAAAAATTTATGCATGTTTGTTATGGATGATGACTCTTACTTGATTTATTACAGAGTGAATCTCCTCTTAGGTCCCACTCCTTACATATTGTATATTTTGTATATATTGAATAATTATAAATTTTGTATTTTATATTTAATTATTATATATAAATTTATCCATTATTATTTATATTTGTAAATATTATGTATTGATGAACTATTGTATTTATTCATTCATTGTAAATTATAATAAATAATGATATCTTTTTAACTAATTATTTGATTAGTTTAGAAACTCAACATATACAATATACTTTATTATATGTTGCAATTTAAAATAACATGTATCACATATTTTATGTCAAATATATTGATTTTCCTTATTTACTTTTTTCTGTATTATTGTGTTTATCATATTTATTTTAATATTATTTTCCCATTTTAATAAAATATTATGTATTTTATGTTATAAAATATTATATTTTTGATATATTTTGATTCAATATTTAGACTAGGTTTTGTTTCAACATTTGTATTAATTAATTTTTAAATGATTATTTACAATTCAAATACTATGTATTAATAGATTTTATATCTTATTATTATTTAAATATTATATATATATGTATGTTTTTCTAAGTATTGTAATTTATTATAAGCTAAATAAATACGATAGTTAAATACTTACATGGCATCACAATTAAACATCATAAAATCAATGCGTTCCCTAGGAAAATTTTGTTTCTTTAAATGTAGCAATACATCTCCCACCTAGACGCATTATCCAATCAAGAGAAATGCGTCCTCGCTAAGGATACATTTGACCCAAAATAATGTGTTTTAAAATTCTATCATATATAATGTCATAACGGTGACAAAAATAGTAAAACAATGGGATTTAAGTTTTAAGCCTTTGTATTTGATCCTATTTGTCCTTTTTTGTAAACGTAGAGGTCATTGTACTAAGAGTCGTATATGAGAAGATTATTTGGGACGGTGGATCTTAAAAAATAACTTAATTGAGGAATCTGTAGCTATAACATGCAATACAGTTGATTGCGAAAATATCAATTTTCAGTAATGTTGATTAATAAAAAAATGATGAAGATTTTGTCAGATTAATTAATAACTAAAATAGAGAGAAACTTATGAACAAATAGATAATTTATAATATTCAAAATTTAATCGATCGTCATCAACAAGTGGACTAAAATTTAGACTTAAAAATCCAAATAATATTTTTGACTATTTTATTACCAATATGCATAAGTTTTAACTTAATTTTCAAAATACCACATATATGAGTGAATACATCGCCAATGAGGACACATTGTTCCTGATGGGACCTATGTGTCCTTAGCTATATTACACCCACAAGAGAACTGTGTTCCCAAAGGGGACACATGATTTCTTTATATTAAATATTGATGCCATGTAAGTCGTTTAATGATATATATATTCAATTACTGAACGACCATAATATATATTAACTTATATATATATGTGTGTGAGATATTGTCTAAAAATAATAAAATAATAAAATAATAATTGAATACATTAGTTCATATATACATAGTATTAACAAATGTAAGTAAGACTATGAAATTGATAAATGCAAAACTAATATTATAAATTAAGTATAAATATTAAATCAATAAATACGACTTATGAATCTTAAAAACTATTTTAAAAATATAAGAAACGTCATCACACATAAGAGTATATATAGAATACATTAATAATAAATTGTAATTCCTAGACAAATATAATCAAATGCATTTTAATTTTCTTATGCGTTGAATTCAAATATCATATATATCATATGTTTCATTTCTATTCACAATTACTATTTTTATATATTTCATTTTATAGGCTATCACCATGTTTGTATTATTCTTTTTCTTCTTCAGATGTTTGTATTATTCTTGATAGTATATATTTTGTCATTAATAGAGTATTGCACAATTTATATATATATTTAGTTCTCTATTTTATATTTCAATATTGTATATATAAATTTAAAATTATTATGTATGTTTAAAAATATTATCTACTAATGAATTATTGTATTCTAAGTATATTATTTTACTTAAATTGTATTCAATATGTATATTTTACCAAATATTGTTTACGTTTAGAAAATGAATAAATATGATGAAATTTTTATTATATGTCACATTTAAAAATAATGTGTATCATTTGTTTTATTGTGATTATGTATTATTATTTTCTTTATATATATATATTATATGTGTATTCCCGTGTTTGTATTATTAATTTTCATATTATATTTTTGTTTATATAAGTGTTGCATATTTTGTATACGTTGATTTTATATGTATAGTATAATATTTTGTTTTAGTATTATATTAATTAATTTTATATACTATTATTTAAACAATTGTATCTTATTGTTATTCATTTTAGATATCATAGTAAATTTGTATATTTTCCTAATAGTGTAGTACTAAAAATTGTAAATATGATAAAAAATTTACATGTATCAAAATTAAGAAAACAAAAGGACAATGCGCCCTGGGTGAAGATATATTGCTTAACTCATCTAGCAATGTGTCACGTGTAATGGCATATTAGCCCACTGGGAGGGAGCAGTGGTCTTCTTTGGGAGCACATTTGTCTATAAACGTGTCATTTTGAAAAGTAAATTATAAATCATCTATATTACTAATAAAAATAACAAATAAGTGTCAATCCGAGAGTTTACTGAGACTCACATTGCACGAGATAGTGGAAGACTGTGTTGCCAATACCCTCCTTTTACACCCGCTGAACCTTTTAGACCTCTCCCGGTGTATGATGAATCTATCCTTGGTGGTCTACAGACCTTTTTGGTTGGCTCCCAGACAGCATTGGCTATTCGGCTTTCGGACTCGTTAGTCTACTACATAGCATATCTCAGTCACATTTCAAGTTAATCAAATTTATGGAGGGATCCAGCAGAAACACGCCGGAACAAGCAAGGCCCAACAATCATCACCGAGACCTTCTCTCTTCTCACATTCGTTCTTATTGTTCACCTGCGACGGCAACGCACACATAGTACAATGCAGTCAGTCATTGGCAACCGATCATCCCGGACCACCATCGGAAGTAGACGATGCGAGTCGTCTCCCTCATCCGCCCATGTCTCCAGTCCGTTCTGTCCGACCTTGTCCCGATCATGCCTCGTCACGGTCGCGTGGATGAGCAGCTACGTCCACCCACGCCAGAACGTCCTGTACTTCTGGTACCTGGCCAAGGCAGCCCTCGTTCTGCGGTTGCTGGAGTGCCTGGGGCACAACGGGGCGCCGGAGGACAGAGTCCTCGCGTCGCGGTCGCTGTCGCTGTCTCTGTCGCTCCTCAACTTCGCTAAAAACTCCGGTACGTACACCCGTTGACTTTTTTTTGAATGACACTGTTACCTTGTTTCTTGTAACTGCTAATAAATGGCTTTCCTTAAGACGACCCTTTTCTGCTTTCTTTCCAGATTGCTTTCCGGGGCGGAGATGTTGCCTCTCGACAACGACGCAAACAAGAACCTCCTGATCCACATGGACAGCCCAGGATTTGCTGCTGCTGGCAGATTGACACATCTCTGATAAATTATCTTCACCCAATCGAGATCTCTCACCTTTTTCTTTCTTTCTACCACAGATGCTCCGTGCATAATTTAATCATCATCACAAAAGTAACAAGGTCACGGGTTATTGATACAAACAGACAAAACTTTGTGTTTCAAACTCATGGGCACCGTCCAGAATAAAAAAGATTACAATTGAAGAAAAAATATCATAATTTTTTGGTGATCAGCAGAAATTTGGAGGAGCATTGTTTTCATCGGAAGTGTAAAGTGCACACCATTGATTGGGAGAGGTACACACATACATGACATGTTTGTAATGTGGAAAAACAATTGTTGCAATGGCCGTGAATAGATCCGTTACGGAGATATAAAGGGAGTAGGCTACTCCCTAATTAATCTAATTACACGTGTACAATTAAGATTTACATCATCGGCTACCGTTAAATCCAATTTACACACGGCAGCTATCCAAACCAGGAGCAGCATGCTCCGTGTGGAACCAGGACCAGCAAATCCTGGGGGTATTAACTTGTATTCCTACTCCCATGATAGATCGAAATAGACAGTACCGAAGATTCTAAAGGATCAAAATTCTTATAATGCAAAAACAATTATCATAATGGGGGTGAATAGATCCGATATTGGATTGCGTACAAATTTGTTATGATACAACAAATAAGAGGTATAAAGGGTGAAGTCAAAATAAAGCAAGCAATATAGATAGAGACACAAGATAGACAGTAAGATGTTAATAATCACTTGCATTTCTACATAGATCGAAGTAGGCAATAACAAGATTCTAACGGATCAAATTCTTATAATTTTGGAAAACTCAAATACATTAAAAAAAAAAAAACAATTTCCTTTCATTGAAAGGGGAACACCCGCAGCTATTGAAACAACCTCACACGCCACAGGTTTATGACCAAAGCAACACCTCCAGGCAACAAACCAACAAAACATGTTGTCTGGTCTATGTAGCAAAACCAGCTATTGAATCACGTTGGTAGCTTGAAGGAGGAGGACCTTGGATTTGTATTGTGAATACACAATGGGTCGGGATGGGTGCTTCTCCACATATGAAGGTAGTTCCGATGCAACCCCTTCCTCCCGCACCAATTACATTCTCGTTACATGAATAAAGTATTGGATCAAAACTATAGAAACCTAAGATACTCCTATGTGCATGTTTGTTAAAGAATGTACCTCCTAGTGGTCAGCTTCTATCCTAATCCTACCATCCTAGTCGCTTATGTATTGCCTTTCTCTCTATTTAATCATTGTCCTTGTCTAGCAACCTAACCATTTGAACACACCACTTGAAACTTAAATATCTCAATTGGAGTTTCGAATTGCTAATCACGTGCAAACACAAAGTATACTACACCTTTATTTATATTCATTGGAGTTTAGAATTATTAATCATGTGCGAACATGGATATGATACACCTTTATTTATATTTTAACATGCGTACAACACAATTAAAATTATTTCTTTGAATTAAATCGAGGTGACACGTTGCCTTAATCTGATAAGGGGTGTAGGTTATTTCGTGACCACACATGACTAGAAAGATCCTAAGGCCTCTCAGTGTGGATATGACCTCTATTCGTTAATGAGTTACCTTGTAGTGGGTGCATAACATTGTGACACATAGTGGGCAAGAACTTTTGGTTGAGGCCACACACCTCCGAATTGAACATTTTCTTTATCATCACTGCATGCACATTAATGAACGGTCTAGTGGCCTTCTCTCGGGCCTTATGTAATACTTGCCATTTGGTGCTTCTCATTTATTTTTAGGAAGAGTTGCAACAAAAATAGTATATTGAAATCCAACCCCACGAAGGAAGTGGCATGCATGCGTATTTTATTTATGGAATTCGCCATAGTCATCTAACTAGGAATAGTCACGGTTGAATAGTACAAGTGCTTATAACATGTGGTTGGGTTTTGATCTTGATAGCGCGATTATTTATATCTATTATTCACGGGATAGGTAGCTAAAGAAGTAGTTTTAATTTGGAAAAGAAGTAGTTTCATGGGGAGGACGGTTAACTCAGCCACAACCATGTCAATGTCACTGTTTTAACCATCTTTCTCTTTATTACATATATGACTTATGTCGTCAGTTATTTTAGACATATTTCGTCAATTATAAACCGACAACTAAGTGAATGACGTTAAAATGCAAGACGTACGTCATCAGTTATTTTGGCAAACAGAAACCAACAACATACATGTATGTCGTTAGTTACACGTTACAACCAAACTGACGACATAACATGCAACGTGTGATGAAAAATGATTTACTTTGGAATTGTGCCATCGGTTAAATCAAGTAGACTGACGTGATATTATCTATATTTGGTGTCGGGTCAGGAAATAATCGACGAGGTATTAGTGAATCCACAAAGGAAAATAAAGGATTTGGCGTCGGCTTCGAACCGTTGATGTAATGCTCCATTATGTAGTCTATTTCTTTAAAATGACCGACGAGGTATAAGTGAATCAAGAGTGAAAAATTAGGATTGTGTCATCGATTTCAGTAAAAAAGCTAACGTAGTACATATATATGTAGTCGGTTTCGTATGAAATAACCGATGACATATGTCAGTATTTTCTTATATAGCATGTCTACAAACCTGCTGTCTGGCTATTAGCCTGTCTTTTGTCTATATTTCATCAGAACTACAAACTTCGATAAGCATCACGATTTAACAACATGCCAACAAACCTACAAGAAAAATATATATATATACAAATACACATATGCATTTGATACATATGCACAAACAAGCCAGCAAACCTCAATGTTCTAGTCATTTTTCTCTTCAATGCACACACACATGTATGAACTCACAGCTCAATTGATACATTTCTCATCCATCCATGCATTCAATTACACACACATCATTATCCTCCTCATGCACTTCATGTTTAGTTTACACACATATGCATGAACACATATACATCATCTACCACAAAATTTGATTCCACAATGTAAAATAATATAAAAACAAAATATTGGCATAAAATGTTTGCATACAAAATATCAATCAACCCTCCTAATTACCTGTCAACTCCACATATTTAATGAAGCAGACTGCCCACCGTTCGCGTAGGTCATTTAGCCACTCCAATATATAGGCTTCAATAGTATTAAAAAATTGCAATGATAATGAGACATAATTCTAATTACATTTGATTATTTTAATTATCAAATGAATCTACTTCATTAGTTATAATCTAATACTAATAATAAAACATTCACTATATATTTGATTGTGTTGTGTGCATGACAATCACCTCCATATACTATTGAGAAATATGGTATCAGATCAGACAACATAAATAAAAAAATTAACTACCGTATTCCCCTTAGACAATAGTTCATGTTAACAACTATGTAATGAGAATGAAGGTTGCAAGGTTTATACCTGGTCCTAGAGCAAGTTCAATGACTATCTCTTGTTGGAGTGTGCAACTTTCTTCAAGTTGTGCCTGGACGATGTCGTTAAGGCCTTCTGGTTGATCACCATAGACGGCGGTTGATTGTGTCCTCCTAGCGGGTGGCAACAACCTCATTGCCTCTGTATTAGTTCACACAGACCATCAAAAACTCTTTTCATTCTAGATGAACAGACAAGAAGGAGTTGTCCCTTATAGCCAACGTGCTAGTGTTGACTTGGTCTCCTGATTGTTTCTCCCTTCCTGTTCCTCCCTTTGACAGCTAGAACTTGCTCGGGTTCTCTCAGTACCACAACTATGAGAAGACAACAATTATCAAAGATTATTGTAGTGTCCCTAGAAAGCCCGACTATCCCTCTATTTATAAGAGGGTCAAGGTCAGGGTCAGGATTTCTAGTCTGAGTAGGAGTTTAAGAGACAGAGTTTCATGAATTTTCCCGAACTGACCAGTTCACAGTTGAACCGATTGACTCACATGTGAGTGGATCGGTTCAACCCTTAAGTTGATCATTTCAAAATGTTTCATATTTACAATTATATTGACAATTAATATTCAATTAATGCTCAATATGACTTTATCATCAATTCTTGATCCAATCGAATTGATCAACCAAACAGTTGGTTCACAATCGAAATAGGTTGGTTCACAAATCTGAGCTGATCAGTTCACTTGTTGAATCACTTGTTTCAGAGTTATGATTTTCAATATTGGTTTAAATTGACCTAACACTTAGAGCAATCGATTCCACACTTTAATTGGTTGTTTCACAGTTCTATCAGTCAATCTTGTTTAAATTAAATACCTAACACTTTAGTAATCAAGTTAAACATCATTCATGAATAAACTCCTATTCTAGGTGTATCCTACGAGTGTGAGCCGATAGGTTCCAAGTTATGTTGGTAGTGAATGTCCATAACCAATTTATAACATCATAAGAAATGAGTGGTATCTAACAAGAAATCATTACTACCCAAGTAATCAGAAAGTTGGAGAAAAACTTCAACCTACAATCTATGATTGATGTTATAGTGATCATATAGTTCCTTTATCACTAATATACATATTGAACTCAAGGCATGTAATCGTCATCCTCTTCAATGTTATATCCATATTCCTTGAATTATAGCAGACTTTCTGTGATATATGCAAGATCAATATCACATATTGACTCACACAAGGATGCCCATGCATTTTTCAGTCTCGCTTATCAAGTGACCATGATATCATACTCATGTAGGAGGGACAGATCCCATCTACATCACTCACAATCATCCCCCTCACAATCATCCCCACATGTCATAATGTACCCTAGTACTACCTTTATGATAACCCTTATTCAATGTCATGGTAGATGATGTCAAGGTACATCAAATGACATGTGACAAGTTTAGTGATTTCAGGTCTAAGAACCACAATAACCACAATCACTATGACAAATGATTCTGACTACCAATCATTGTATCCATGCATCACTCTCAAGGTAAGTCTCTCTGATACAATGTTCTCTAAGAAGTATGTATGTGTTTGGTTTGATATCACATATCATGACTTAGTGAGATTCTATCATCAGCCAACAAACATTCTATGTGTTATTGTTGTCTATCATCCTTCCACAAACATTTGATTAGGGAAATAAAAATAATGTATAGACTCATAAAATCCTTATGATCTCATTGTCCAGTCCTCAAGATGAAAATATATGTCATGGAGTAACATCATTCTTGAGACATTTATTATGTTACATCATTATCTCATAATTGAATAAAATGTAATAAATTGGAAGATTACCTTTACTATTAATCAAATTGTTTACAATATATTCCATTATAATCATAATATGATTGACTCTCTCAGAATACATACCAACAGTAACCACTTGCACTTAGATCCAACCCATGAACTTAATTCCAAGTGATCTAACATGACCTTCATGCTTCTTCTACGAAAGTGCTTTTGTCAAGGGGTCAACTACATTGCTTTTGGTTGGTACTCTGTAAATCTTCATATCTCCTTATTGTATGATTTCTTATATGAGATGGATCCATTGTTGTATGTTCTTAGAAAGCTGATGGGATCTGGGTTCCTTAGCTTGTGCAATAGCTCCATTGTTATCAAAATATAGCTCAATTGCATCACTGATGCTTGGAAGTACCCCAAGTTCAGAAATGAAATTCTTGATCCAAACAACCTCTTTTGCTACATTAGATGCAACAATATACTCAACCTCTATTGTAAAATCATCCTTTGTCTCTTGCTTTGAACTCTTCCTGCTTAAAACTCTATTGTTTAGGCAAAACAAAAATCTAAACCATGATCTATTGGTATATTTTCCAGTTTGAAAGTTGGCATCAGTGTAACCATTTACCACCAACTCTTCCTCATCACTATAGACAAGAAGTTGATCCTTAGTTCTTGTTAAGTACTCAAGGATGTTCTTTACAACAGTCCAGTGACATTCACCAAGATCTGACTGATATATATTCGTCATGCTCAAGGCTTACAAGATATCTAGACCAGTACATAACATTGCGTACATGATAGATTCAATTTTGAATGCATATGGAATCTTGCACATGTGTTCCCTTTCTTCATAAGAACTATGACATTGATGTCTAGAGATACTAAAACCATGAGACATGGGTAAGTTCTCTCTCTTTGAGTTCTCCATGCTGAACCTTTTCAATACTTTATCAATGTATGTGCTCTGGCTTAGGCCAAGAAGCCTTCTATATCTATCTCTATAGATCTTGATTCCTAAGATATAGGATGCTTCACATAAGTCCTTCACATAGAATGAATTTCCTACACAGGTCTTTACCATATGTAAAGTAGGGATTTCATTCCCTGTCGATAGTATGCCATCCACATACAATATGAGGAACACAATCATGCTCCTAGTAACCTTCTTGTAAACATATGGTTCATCTTCATTTTGACTAAAGTCAAACTCTTTGACTATATCATCAAACCAAATATTCCAACTCTGAGATGCTTGCTTCAATCCATCGATTTACCTTTGTATCTTACAAACTTTATTTTCATCCTTTGGATTTATAAAACACTCAGGTTGTGTCACGTACACATCCTAAAGAAGATTCCTATTAAAGAATGCAGTTTCAACATCCATCTGCCAAATCTCATATTCACAATAAGTTGTAATGACAAGCATGATCCTGATGGACTTAACCATGGCTAGTGGGGAAAAGGTTTGTCATAGTCAACACATCAAACTTGTCTTAAACCCTTTTAAACCAATAGACCTTTGTAAGTTTGTACATTACCATCCATGCAAGTCTTTTTCTTAATGACCCACTTGTACCCTATGGGTTTTACCCCTTCAGGGGGATCTACCAAGGTCCATTCCATGTTGGTGTACATGGAATACATCTTAGATCTCATGGCCTCAGGCCATATATTAGAATCTAGTCCCTTTATAGCTCTAGGTAGGTAGTTAGCTCATCATCAATGACTAGATCATCGCCCTCTTGAGTCACTAGATAACCAAAAATATCCAACTCAAGGTGTGTCTTACTACATCTACGAGGTTCATGTATCACATGAGGAATTTGAGATTCCACAATTGTTTGTGACTCTCTATGTTTCTCTTGTACCTCTATAGGTTCAATTTTTTCTTGTTGGTCTTGAACCTCTTCGAGTTTTACTTTCCTCCAAATGACTCCCTTAGATATTAATTCCTTTTCTAGGAATTCAACATCCCTGGAAACAAACACTTTGTTGTTGGATGTAATATAAAAGCAATATCCTTTGGTTTCCTTAGGATATCCAACAAAATAACACTTAGCTGATTTGGGTCCAAGCTTTTAAGGAAACTGCTTTCTCGCATAAGCCTCTTCATAAAAGACAAATTGGGATGTTTCCCGTACCATGTCTCATATGATGTCTTTTGAATCTATTTATATGGTACACATTTTAGTGTACAAACAAGGGTTTCTAGAGCATACCCCAGAAGGAAGTCAGAAGATCAATTGAACTCATCATTGATCACACCATATCTAGCAATGTGGGATTCCTTCTTTTTGATACACCATTATGTTGTGGTGTTCTAGTTGGAGTCCACTGTGTTTCTTGTTAAAGATCTTCAAACTCCTGGCTTAAGTATTCTCTGCCCCGATCAGAATGAAGTGCCTTAATACTTTTATCACGTTGGTTTTGTACTTCATTTATGAAATCCTTGAACTTTTCAAGAGTTTTCTAACTTATGTTTCATCAAGTAAACATAACCATACCTACTGAGATCATAAGTAGAGGTAATGAAGTACTGATAATCACCTCTAGCATTTATTCTAAAAGGGCCACATACATCAATATGTATAGTCCAAATAGATGACTAGCACTTTCTGTGTTACCAGTGAAGGGAGTCTATCATCTTTCCCAAAAAAGAAGACTCACATGTCTCTATGGATTAATCAAAATATTTAAGATGACCATCTTTATGGAGTCTAGAGATGCGATTCTCATTGATGTTCCCTAGACGATGATGCCAAAGATATGTTTTGTTTGAGTTACCAAGATTTGTTCTTTTGGTATTTACATTATAAACATTTGTCTTTAGATCTAGAAAATAAAGGCCATAAGACATTGGGACACTACCATAAAAAATCTCATCTTTTGAAATAGAATATTGACCATTATTTATATGAAATTCATATCCTTCCGTGTCCATATAAGATATAGGAATGTTTTTATTAATGGCATGTACAAAATAGCAATTTTTTAACTCTATTACAAGCCCCTTAGGCAGAGATAAATTAAAGGATCCAGCTATAGTGGCAACAACTCTTGGTCCATTTGCAACATGCAGTTCAACCTCACCCTTTTTTAAAGGCTTACTTCTTTTTAGATCCTATATATTCAAACATATGTGAGATCCACATCTGGTATCTAGTACCCAAGATGAAGAAGTAGACAAATTTATCTTGATAACACATATACCTGAAGTGTAGATCTCTAGCATCTTCTTGAATCCCTATAAGTATAGAGGACACATTCCTCTTGCACTTCTCTTTGTCCTTATCTTGAGTGTTGAAGACTTGGAATTCAATTTAGCCTCGGAACTCTTCTTGACTTTTCCTTTATCATCAGACTCCACTCTGCTAATCACCATCACAGATTTGTCCTTCTTCATTTGTGCTTTGACTTTTATCTAATGCAAAGGAATTCTGGCAGCGGTCTGGCCATGCTACTCAAGTAATAACACTCGATAAACTGGCTATATGATTTAGGAAATAATTGTCGAATCATAACTGTGGCCAACTCTTGGTTCAAAGGGAATCCCATTTGGCTATCAACAATTTTAATCAAAGTACACACTTCCTATTTCCATAATATGATAACCCTACCCAGGACACGCGAGAACTGATTGGACATCCAGTTGAATTCTAAAAAGTATCTTCTAAGAATTCTTTTAATCTTCCTCTCCCTCATTCTAGTCTTATTCAGAATGATGATGTGAGGATTCACCTTATTTGTTTCCTCCTGAACCTTAAGAGCCTTATTATTGAAATCCCTAACATTCCAGCAGGCAATGCAGAGGTTAAAATCATCCATTGGATCTTTTTTCATCTAGTACTTCACTGGGAAACACAAATTCTTCAACCATTACCTCCTTTTCAAGATTTTTAAATCTATTATTGAATGAACTTGGATGAGGAGTATCATAAGAAGGACTAGTATTTCTAGTTTTAGCTTTCTTTGGATTTTTTGGAATATGGAAACCATTCGAATCCTGGCTAGACTTAACAGGCTTTGAGGTATTAGTAGAATTGGGAGGTGTTATGAGATCAATCACCACCAAAGTCTCCATGTCCTCCAAATTAGTATTATCATCCTCAAACCTATCACTAGTGCTGTGGAAAACTTCTTTCTCAGAGTCCTCTAAGGATCCCTCAAAATTCATACTCATTTCATCATGCACAAACATAGTCTCAGTAACCTTACTGGCATCAACCATGACAGTTTCAGTAGTCTTATTAATATCAACCAAACGATTATCTTCATCCTAGAGGAGCTAATAATCTCAACATTACCTCTAACTACTTCTTTAGATGAACTAGTATTCTTGTTTTTGTCTTCTTCATCTACAATTCTAACCTTCTCAGTGACTGGAGTAGGTTTCTTAGGAACCCAAACCTTTTTCTTCTATTTTGGAATTTCCACCTCTTGATATTCATGCCCGGACAACTTGCAGGTGGCACATGGAATTGGTTTCCATTCGTACATGAATGTGATTTTCTTAGGATTGCCTTTTTCACTCATTACTTCTAGGTTCTCTGGGTATCCTGAGTCCAAGGGAATTAGAACATGCATTCTGGAGAATTTCTAGTCTTCTGAAATCATGGGTGGCTCAATCAATTCTTAGCAGAGTTCCCAGGAAGAAACCAATTTTGTTAAACATGTTCTTCTCCTAGAGTTTGAGTGGTAGGTCATATACCTGAATCAAATTGAGACTTCAGTTAATTTGAATTTCACTAGTTGTTGTCCCATCTTTCATCTCATTAGTATCCATGTTTTATCTCTAACAAAGCAAGGAACTCTGTCTAAAACAACTTCCAAATCTAAACTGTCTAAGAATCTAATGAGGAATCAGCCCTGACCATGGTTAAGGACTTTGATGGACCCTTTAAGCACCTAGATCTACTTCAAGTACCTATCTAATGTAGGTAAATGTGGTCTGAATCCCACCACATATACCACTAAGCATGATTTCCATTTCTCTGCATTCTTCTCCACCTCTTCACTAGGATAGTACAATGTTAGTCCTCGCAGATCTATTTTAACCTTCTCTAAAGATGTATCACCCTGGAGTGCTTTCTTAATCAGATCACTCCACAAACTTGCTTGAATCTTGGGAAACTACTCAACACCATTTCTGATGCCGACAACAATCACATCTCCAGTCACCACAGACACTGCCTTCCACTCTTTATTGATTCAAACATGGTAAGAAGGAGTAATTTTAGCTTAACAAAGTAGATAAATATTGCATCAAACTTCCTTCATAGAATTTTTAAAAACCATAAGTGTCACACGACTTTCTTATTAGAATACCAGGATGGTGTTGTAGTTTAAAAAATAAATTTATTATATACAACATCTCCCACAAGTAATTATATTTCACGGACATAAGGACATTAGGGTTGTACATGCACATTTTTTGTTGGAAAAGGAATAACCTTATATTAACACATCCTCCAAAAAATTAAGAGGAAATAATATAAGAAAACACAAAGGGTACATAGTATAATCTAACTAGCTTACAAATTATGACCAAACTTACATCAATTATCAAAACACCCTTACAATAAAAAAAAACCATTAATATCTAAGGAAGTACATCATGAATTGTGTAGATCAGTATTTGTTGATACTTCTACATTCAATATCTTGTATCTATAAGTTACCCATTAGATAGATCCTCAACAACCTTCTTCGTTTGTCTTCTGGTCATTCTCATAGGTGGCCTCATTTCTCCACTCATACTACCTATATATCTTCCTTTAGTACTTGATTGTAGAAATTGATCAAATTGTAAACCTCCTACATTTCAAGAGTTGTCATAATGTAATCTATAGTTATATCTTGAAACTGATCACTTGCGCCAATTTTACGCAGAAATGACCTAATCACCCTTTGAGTTTATAATAGTGTGAGAAGGTTAGTCTGCCATAAAATTATCATCATGTTTCATTGTTCCTATTGGTTGTGGAATGTCTAGTTAACAAGGTTGTTGTCATTTGTATCTAAAGAATGTTGTTGTTTTCTCTTCTGAGTCCATATTTGTTCGACAATCTATATGCAAGGAAATTTATCATCTGTGGATACTTATTGCTTATGATCTTCAACATCGATGGCCTCTAGGATCTTCTAGTTCCATATACCTATTGTTCCCTTTAGGAGGTAACATTCATCATATTCTTCTTGCTAATGTGAGCAATCCTCTTACTATGGATGTTTTTCCCATAATAGAATTGTTGTTGATCGTCATTTTGGCTCCATATACTCTGGCATTGATAAACATTATTCTTGTGTTCCATTAATAGCAAAAAATGGGACTTTTATACAATATTCATGAACACGACCCATTCTACCACATTAATGGAAAATTATAGGGAATGATTCATACACAACATGATAATAAATGCAATTGTTGATAATTGTAGGAGAAACATGGATCTTAGTATCTAATTTAACTGCTAGGAAATATAATATGCTTCTTGTATAATTTAGGGATACAATCATCAACCCTAGTCAATGTGCCTAAAGTTGTATCAGTCTTATCAAATATAGAGTTGTTGTATAAGGGGAAAGAAAGATGGATTACTCGAGCTTAAGTGATAAGCAATGAAGGAAAGTCATTGGATGGGATGAATTCTGGTACCCATATTCACATCATCATAACATGAACCGAAGATGGACCAATGTAACGACCCCGCCTCCTAGTAGTCCCCAATTAAGGGAGACTAAGAGGTCAGAGCCGTTATCCCCATTTCCAGATCAAAGGTTCAACTAATAATCAATAATAATTATCAAATTATACTAAACTAAACTGAAAGGCTGTAATAAAATTAAACTTTTCATACCTTTTTCGAAAACTTCGATATCTACTTCTATCCACATGGAGTCTATTCTAACTAATCCTCCTTTGAACTTTAATTCATACTTAAGTCCACGTATGCCACTTTATTTTTTGTTCTTTTCACTTGTACCTAAAACGCTAACAAACAAAACGTCGGTCAGCCTAAAGCTGGTATGTGGGGGAAACAATAATCATGCAATTATCTGTAACAACTTATTACAGTCAAGTATGATTTAACAAACAACTTTACATTTTCAACATAACTGCTCTATCCATACATACCCTAGCCTCTGCGTTGTCCCTACAGTGGACCTGGATGCTACCTTCCTAATGGTAGATCCCCATTAAACCCCTCATGATCCTACTTAATAGGTGAATCAATTTCTAGGGTTGAGTCACATGGAACTACCCATAGGTATCCCACTCCTTAACTCATGGTGTGCTAAAGAGTCTCATGACACTACACGTGGGTAGCCCAATTTCTAACTCTTGATAACCTGATGTACTACTTAACAAGTAGGCCCTGTACTAGGTTACCCTTTTCATCATTAGCAAAGCCATAGAGGTGGACAGGGATCTGAGCCAGTCATGTATCTATATTTATGGTGATAATCATAGTCACTTTATAGTTGCATGAAATAAAAGTCATCCAAGTAGTTATTTTTAAGAAACCGATAAAACATCTGGGAATTGCCGTGAAACTAAAGCGATTAACCATAAGTGTATCCACATACCTTAATGTAGATCCATGCAGATTATTGAATCACACTTCAAGTAATCTCAACATATCATCCATTCAAGCAAGCAACCAAGAAACTCATCATTTAAATCCGCATATATGTAAATCCTAAAGTGTCACTACCACATTACTCACAATAATGACACTAAACCCTACTTGGTCCTAATCTAGGGTTTAAGGTTCCCTTAAGTTCATCATTAGGGCTATGCTTCAAAACCCTAATTCACATGCTCTTTGTTTAATTAGTTAAGAACCCTAATTCATATAAAGTGAAGCCATGATTATCAAATCAAACTTATTATTATGTTAGGGCCATTAATACTAGGTTAGGCACAATAAGGTCATAGAAAGTATCTTTATTGATGTTCAAGATCTTAATCACTAATATTCAGTCATGTTCATTAACAATATTGCAAAAAGTGATCTTTGCTCTAATTCCACATATTAAAGATTATACATATTAAAGAACCTCATCACCTTATCATAATTACCATCATTACATCTATGATCACTATTCTCAATAAATTCAGATAATAGCATAAGAGAAACACTTTTAATGATTTCATCATTATAATTCCCAAATCTAGGGTTTCTAGGTGATAATCACATACTAATGATATACCCCTAGCCCTTTTGAAATTAGATATAGAATTTGGGAGCAAATACATTTTATTTAAGTTCCTCTCATTTTTCTGATCAAATTGATATATAATTTTACTATATTTGGATAATCCTAGCCTTTTTTATTAATTAAACAAAATTAGGATATTTACCTTGAACCTTAGCCATGTGGCGCTTCCCCATTGGCCAATGGCAGGATGTTTGAGTTGCGGCACGGTTCACGTGTTCAGTTCACATTTGGACCAGATACTAAGGTCTGGTTCACTTGATTGAATCATCATGGACCACCCTCCTTCCACCCCTGCGAGATAACGTCCGTAGAAGCAGACACACGACGCCAGTGACCATCGCCACTCGATGCTCACCCTATAGCAACTGATGCAGCGTCATCCTCCTACCACTGCTCTTCTCAAGGCCTTCCTCTAAGCTTCCCTCTCCACTATACACGATCCTCCTCCCGACTTGATGTCGCTGTAGCCACGATCGGCGGGCGCCGCTGTAGGCACCACACCGCGGATGTCATAGAGCGCACTCTCTCTGCCTGCCAACACCCTCATTGGCTCCTCCCCATCTCCTTCTACGTCATCCTCATGCCTCCTTCTCCTCTGTCGGATCATGGTTCATCTGCCTCCCTTGATTCCATCTTCCTCCTTCTCTGCGAGTCCGGCAGACGGTACTCCCTCTCACGATCTCCTGCATGTTACTAGGCGTCCATCATGCTGGCTCTACAGAGCTTGGAACTTCGACAACAGTCTCTAATCAATCCTCCCATCTCTGCCTCCCTACAAGAACCTTTCAAGGCATCCACAAAGAGCCACCCTTCCTAGTAGTGGTTGCCTCTACCTACACATGTTGCTCGGCACTCAAGATCCCTGACGAGGGGTCATCACCTCAAACCTTCATCTCCTAGAAGTTACGGTGGTTCTACAAGGGTGGAGGAGGATTCGATTTGCATATGCTGGTCGGACCTAGGGGGATGAAGGTGGCATGAGGGAACTGCTAGAGAGTAGACACATGCCCTCTTCAGTTCTGAGCCAGGACCAGGCTTCCCGGTTCCCTGGTCGTGCAGTGCCGTTGCTGCAACATCCTTCAATGGTGGTCACTAGTAGATCCCCTGCCTTGGTTGTGGTGGCAGTGGGCATTTAGAAGGGAGGGGTTTGTGGTTCCTTGGTCCATGGGGTTTGAGACCCTGTTCTAAGGTGGAGGGAGGACCGTCGTTGCTCTCTATATATAGAGAACTAGAGGAAACCCTAATGGCTTCCATGCATCAAGAAAAGGAAGGGAGAGAAAGAAACTTTATGGCCTAAAAGTGGAATCATGAGTTCCTTTCCTTGTATAATCCCATTGCGAAAATCAATAGGAATAACCCCTTTTCTTCATATGCAAGTCAAGTACCTATAAGGCACATATTATGTATTAAAACACCTATTTTCTCTTTCCTATTTTCCTCTTTTCTTTATTTTGACTTTTCTTTTCCTTACTAATCACATGTAAATGAAATCTAATCAATTGTGGCCATTAATGCCACTTTCTAGAGATTTCTATATATTTCTCATAAATACATTGCTTAATATCCATTATCTTTTATCTTTCTCCATTATTTGACTCTTCTTATTTTCTTCTCTTTTTATTTTACTTATTTGGATTCCTTGCATCCTAAGAGATCACATGAATTTGAAATCCATCCATAAGAAGAAAACTCCTAGCTTTCTAGATAATTCCACCTTAGGAATTAATAATACTTCAATTTCATTTATTAAATATTTCTTAAATCCTTATTCCCTTCTAATGATATTGGCCTTATTATAAGGCAAGACCCACGAAGACATACATTCAAGGACATTTACATAATAAAACCACACAATACACATAAATCATACAAATCCCATAGTTCTACATTTATTGGGAAAATTGTATTTCCAACATTATGAACCCAAAAATTGGGGTTGTAACAACCAAGGTCCGCCTCTGAGGTCTTTTAGATAATCTTCTACACATTACAACTTTATTGCAAAGTGATTTTGTACAATACATGTACCTTTCGTATTCCTATTGGTGTTCACAAAACCCTTAGGCAATAAGATTAGGCATCCCATGTTCATACCAATCACTTTTATTATGACTATGAATTGCCATAGATTTTGTAATATTGTGTAGGCTTTTGGTGCAACAAACATTTCAAGAAAACCTCATTCTTGAACCAATGACACATCACTAGGGTTCACCTTCAAGATTCATTTTGAATTGAGAATCCAGTGCATTGTGATGTCCCCGTTGTTTAATCTCAGAAAGATTTGGGGATAACTATTACTAGTGGGATCATTTCAAATGACAGAGTTAATTATTGGAAATAGTTATGACAATCAGTTATTTGGATATGATCTCCAACATTCAAAGAAGAAGGCTATAATTGAATATCAGACTCTGAATCAGATCTGACGCATCCTTGGCAACTTACGCACACAAATTCTGTCATGATTCCACTAATTCATTATCAATTACCTACAAGCGTCTGAGTCATTGAAGAAGATAGATGTGCAATTCCCTTTCTATGAACAACTCCACCAACTCTATCATGTCTATAATTGTTGCCTTCCATGGATATAAATCCTTGAATTGAACTATATAGTGGTTCTCCATCAATTTACAGAGATCACTAAATTTCATCTATCGTAGACATAGTTGCATAGCTCACTCCAACTAGTTGTCGGGGAATTTCCATCAATGGATGATGTCAGTCATCAATCATTATGGTATCAACTATATATTTCATAAGATTAGTGCTTCTGTTGTCTTTTTATTGGTTAACATATTTATATTCCGAAGGTTCTTTTACAGCGCCACCAATCTTCGCATATGCAAAATCATGATCAAGCATATCACTTTAATCACAAAATACTCCTTCCTAGGCACAATCTCTGGCTATGTGGCCTTCTAAAGGAACTCCATAGATGTCCTTTACATAATCATTGTGGTTCCTATCAATCTCTTTACCCAAAACAATCCCTTCTTTACTCATCCCATCACTTTTGATTGGTACACACACAAGTTTATTAGAACACAAAGTTCAATCATAACTCTATAAAGAAAAACAAAAGTATATTTTATACATGCATGGGCTAATTTGTAAAAAAACATGGAAATTTATATATAAATCCTTTCATGAGTTTTCTTGCATAGTATATAATTCTAAAAAGTTAGGATAAAAATATAATTAAAACACTTGGACCAAATTCTAATTTCAAAAAATAAAAAATAAAAAAATGCATTTACTCACCTCTGTAGGCTTTCTTATATAATACATGAAACATTATTAGAACATAGAAAGATCAATTCATAATTTTATTATTAAAAACAAGATTGTATTTTACACACCAAGGATTCAAAAAAATCTCAAAAAATATATTTAGGTCATTCCATGAGTTTTATTATATGGAACATAATTATAGAAAGTAATGAATGGAAGTTTAGTTTACACACACACAAGAAAAAGTTTGTATTTTGAAGAAATAATGAAAAAATTGTAGTTATCCCCATTTGTAGGATTTCTTGTATAGTATAGATGAGTTTTCTTATGTAGTATATGCCTTTAAAAAGTGAAGAAATCACTCTTATAAGGTTAGCTTGCATATATAGATCACTATTGACCACTCTAACACTTTTCCAAAAAAAGCATATAATGGAGCACGAGAGATCTAGTCCTAGTTTTGCTATAAATATTTTACAAGTTGGGTTCCATTTTAGATCGAACCACCTCCTAATTGAACCCAATAAATTTTGATTTTGGCATTTGATTGGCACTCATATTTGTTATTGGGATTTTTTTATTTTTAGTCAAAATCAAAATATCTTTATGTTGGAATAAATATTTCTCTATAATAAGCAGACCAAAAGCATCTAGTGTGTATACATTAGAAAACATTCTCAATTTGGTTTAAGTGTTTAATGAAGTGTAGAGAAATAAGACTAATTAATTTATTCAACATAGTTCTAAAAAACCACATGAAGATGTAATATTATCATATTTCTATCTTTCAAAAACATTTTGTAAGAATTTGAAAGTAATTAATGACCCCCTCTACCTCACTGTTATTTCTAGAAATTTAACTTTCTCCCTCTTTCATCCGATCATCAAAAAACTTCCATGCTCACATCTCTCTATTTTAAAAATCTTTGATTTTTCCCCTTCCTTTCGGCTATCCCACTCCCTCCTCTTGTCATTATCATCTTTTTCCAAAAATGTTACTCTCCCAACCCTCATCTTATTTTATCCATTTCCTATGCATGGTTAATTGGCTATTCCTTTAGTTACTCAAATATTCTCCCAAACTCATTGACTCCCCACTACCACATGTTTCCCTCCCACTAATCCAATACTTTATACAATCACACTCATGGTGTTGGAAGTTTTTTTATAGGATCACTAAGTTTGTTGCATACTACACATATAGCCATGAATGAGGCAAACTCAATATCCAATGGCTTAATCAACGAATGGGGCCGCAAGTGGCCTACACATGCAACCACCACTGGTAATACACATACAAGAATTTATTTTAGTGTAACATATTATGTATCTATGTATGCTTGTGTGCAATACAAATGTATATATATGTGTTTGTGCATGTATGTGTAAGATATAAGTGTTTGTACCCGTGTGGGTAATATTTATATGGTATTAAGAGAGAGAAACATCTCCCTCCCTACTAACATATCAAATACTGAAAGTTGGATGACCATGAGGGTGGTAGATTCAGGAAGGTTTGTTTTTGTGGTTCTAACCCCGGTAACTTCATTGGGGAAATCCTAATTTGCCAACTACACTGTCCCTTGCCAATGTTTGTAATATTCATGAGTCATCAAGGAGACTTTCTCTCCCTAACCCACCATAACCTACTAAGGCCCATATGCATGAGGAGTTTGTTAGATGAAGTTTACAACCCATTAATCATGGTCTAAATATTTGAAGTTCTTATTTTTCCCCCTTTAATATGATTGTTAATGTGATAGTTATGATGGACCTATATCTTATGACATTAGTAAACCTATATATACATTATCATTACTATTTATTTTTTATGTTCATAAATAATTTCAAACCTAAATAAAAAATCTAAATATTTTAAAAAATATATGATTGATTCTATACTACTATACATAATATATATTTATGGTATATCATAATTTCATTCCATTTCCTAATTTTTTTATTCAACATGTTAGCTACTGACGCAATGCATTCTATAGGTTGTTTGCTTATTTCTTTAGTGAAGTTACCAATCACCATGGGTATTTTGAATGTGATTCTTAACAATCACCACAACCACATGAACAAGTAGCAAAACATATTGAATACTCATATAACCACACAAAACATATAAGTACAACTCCCTTGCTACTCTTGTGGTGGGGAAAAACATGGATTGGTAGTTCAGTTGATCCTCTTTGTAATTATATGATGGGTGTACTTCACTTAGACTATTGATAACTTATATCTACAATTATTTGCAATATATGTGTTAATTGGTAAGTCAACATAAGTTGTGACCTTTCAACCTAAGTAAAACCATGTGGGATGCCCAAAATATCCAATATGTGATATTTTGGCACAAATAAGTGCATACAAGTACATAAATAATTTTTTTGATATTTTAAAACTCAATTTATTAATTTGTTTCTCAAAAACATCCATCAAAATCCCTAGGATATATCAAATTTTCCATACCCACACATACACGAACCCCTCACCTACCACTTATAAATTTTATTACATCAATGGTTGTATTTTATGTTGATGTAGATATCACACATGTAAAATTCCATGGCTCAATTCATTCATTTAAGTGAAAATGGATGGAACTGTATGTATCAAAAGTTTTTTGACTTTTCCATTATTTTAATGTCGACATGACAAAGAAAAAGGATACCTTGTTCCTTATTATTGGTCATATTGAGTACGCACAAGCCCCACATTTAGTGATGTAAGGAGTAGGACCTAAGAGGTGATTCACCGGCTCACTTGAAGGAATAATAGAAAACTATCCAATGCTAAACATGACAATAATGCCAACAAAGTGTAGCTTAGATGATGAACTAACACACTCCCTAATGAAGGGACTTGGGTTCGAGTCCCCAGTTGTAACTTCATAAAGGATTTATTTGATAATGCAGGATGACCCACTGTGTGAATTTGAAATGTTACCACCAGTGTGCGAGCAGATGAGGGTGGGGTCAAGAGTTTATGTTGTCTGGGGGAGTCACTAAGTGGCTCCTCTATGGGTACAGTTCTCTCATAAATCTAAAAAAACATGATGAAAATTTTCCATAAAGGATGATGTACTAAAATTTCCATACATATTATATCATTCACAAAAAGTGTAGCACTGGAAGTAAATACCTAGCTATTATAATATTTGATTATGTCATAAACCTTAACCACACAGGGAGATGCATAAGATAACAAAGTATAGCATAGGACAAGCAATTGGTTAGTTAACCACCTTGAATCTATCTTCTAAGAAGGATCAACTACTCTTGGATAAGTCCTGGTCAACTTTCATTCACACCTTCTTGCTATCTTTCAAATGGGTTTAAAGCATACCCCACAAGAGTACAAAAAAGTGGTTTTTGTCAACATAAATGTGGGTATGTGCATATTAATAGAGATTGAGCAATTATATGGGAAAAGGGACAACAAATATAACAATGCTTCCCAAACAAAGCGGAAAGTACCATCCAAGTGGATATAAATAAGATTTCAATAAGATGAAAACAAATAGGTATATTTTCCATGAATGAAAATAAAGTATACCTTAAGATAATACATAGAGAAATTAGGGCACATGACCATTCAAAAATAATAAACAATTAGCATGCATGTTATATAAGCATAACAATAGAAAAATATAATAAAACAATGGCAGTGAGAGCACATAACACTAAACCTGATAGAGCATTGAACATTATTAAACTTTGAAATATATCAAGGAGGACAAAAAACTATGGTATGTGTCACATGACCTCCATCCCAAAAACATAAAGGCCATATTACCCAAAAAAAAGCATATTATAAAACCCTAGTGCTACTGAATCAACAAGCATGCAATGTAGAGGCAAGTAGAGTTTAGTCCCAGTATTAATTAAACAAGATTGTCCCACCAAAACTAGAACACTTGACCATAAAAGTCCATCATCAGAAAATTAGGGTTTCAACATTTAAATCACATAATATATCTCAAATCCACTAATTAGGGTTCAACTAGAAATATAACAAACAAGATTGAAAATCTTACATGCCAAAGTGAAATATCAATTGAGAGGTGTCAATATACAAATTGCTTTAGTATTTGAGAGTCAAAAGATCTCAAATGTTAAATTTCACATATACATTTCTATTAGGCCGAGAGAGAGAGAGAGAGAGAGAGATAGAGAGAGAGTTTTCTTAACATAGACTCAAAGGGGATGCAACATACACCAAGAGAGATAAAACTACATATATTGCTCAACATAGATCTTAGAGAATGCAACATACTTCAAAAATATGTATCTAAATTCAAAGTCCATCCCTACATCTAATCAGAGTATTTCTTCACCTAATATCATATTAGATGTAAATCATTAATGATGGATTATATTACAAGCCCTAGAAATTTTGGTTTCTCATTACATTGTATATAGGTTGTGAAACCTATACCATAAGATTGGACTTATTGATATGACTTTAGATTTTTTTTACATATTTTTCATATGATTAAATAATATGAATTATCTAAGACTATGTTATTTATCAAAATTCTTGAGAAATAATTGAAAGAAAAAAGACCAAAACTGTGACGACCGCCATCAAACCAACATCTAAATCATCACGGTAGTTATACGGAATAACTATTAGCAGCAGATTAATGAAAATCAGTAAAAATTAAAACCATTTTGCAAAGAGATCCATTGCCAGGAAACTCTTAAGGGAATAACCAAAGCAATATATACATCATGGTTCACATTGTACATACATTGTACCATCTCATCTCAAAGATATCATATACTAGTTGCTTTGTCCAAACATATACATAAGCAACATAAAACCTTGAGGCATACAAGCCAAAATATCAGATCATTTATAAAACATTACGTACTAACTCCCAAGGACCTGAGAGTATAGAGACGACATATATGACTTCTATCTAGAAGACACAAAATATATCACACTCAACCTGAGTTGTTACTACTGTCCCTGTTGCTATTTTCCTCCCTCTGTAGTATGGTCTCTACCTCCTTATTCACGTCCACCTAAAAATGTTGGGACCAACGGGGTGAGACAAAAGTCCCAACGAGAGATATAACTCTCCTCCAACAATATTATTATCATAGGTAAACAGTATAAAAGTGAGTAGAGGATCTCTTATATTAATAATCAAGATTAATCACAGTTTATAAGAAGAACACAACAATATCATCTTTTAAAGCAATGCATCTATCTATGATAGAGCAATAAATCATCTATTCACTTTATAAGGAATATGAAGAACACATATAACATCTATCCATTTAAGATGTATAAAAGTAATGCAATATCAACCAATGTTTCCGTATTAAATCCTTAAGCAAATACGCTACACATTTGATTACATATTTACAATCACACTTATGCCCAAAGGAGATGAGGTATACCACTCATGCTCTAACCCACCACCAGTTATTCGAAATCTCTAACATATAAGGTCAAAGGAAGAGCCGACTTCCAAGACCTCACTCGTCTTGGTTAGTATGAGACCACTCATAATGACATCACTTATCTAATTACAAATAGTTTTCCCGGTATAGGTTGTGTTTGTTTCTCCGGTAGAGCGGCGGCACGATAACTAAATCAGGAGGGACAATTTAATAGCTGTTTGTTATGCCATCTAGAAGAAATTTAACTTGACGCAGAGATTAGCTAACCAAAAATTTTCAGGATAATGTGTCGCGTCAAATGCTTGCGGCACAAAACTGGTTAATTTTCCATGGGTATCAATTTCCAACGGGGCCCTCTAACAGATTTTGTATACATATAACGATAGGGCATAATAGTCTTTGTCTAAATAAAGAAAGATTATTTACTTGTGTACCAAACAATGGATAACTTGCTGTCGAGTTTATTTGTCATTATCCCAAACAACAGTTATCTCATACAAAGCTAACATACCATTGGTTAATTTACCCATGGCAACTAAATTTATTGGAACTGTACACCAAATGCAGCCATAGTGTCATTTTTGCTATAGAGTTAGCTGCAGCATGCATGCACTCTCTTCAGGAAGACCACACATCAAACATGGTATATTTTCTTTGGGGAGATCACACAACATCCTCAAGCTCAAGGACTTTTGGAGAGAGAACGGAGCGCCGCGGGCGGATGTGCCCCTAGGGCAACCCCGTACTAGCTGGGCGGCGGCGGTGGCGTAAGAGTGGGCTCCAAGGGACCTCTTCTATCAGGTTCAACATGGTGGGTGAAGGGGCCATGCTCCTCCTTCATAGGACTGGTGGCGACACGTTTCGACTGGGTTCGTTGAGGACCGGTGGGGAGGTGTCCTGTTTCACTGGCTCATCCCTCCCGCCCACATTCGGGAGATGGCGGAGGAGCATGGGAGGACACCCACGAAGGACTCCAACGGCGGCGGGAGCATGGCGAGTGTAGGACAAACCCTTCAGCCAAATCTCCCTTGCTCAGGCATCTGGGTGGGTACCGGTCAATGCTAATTCGGCTTGGCGGCAGAAGAGATTCACCAGGCACGGTGGACCACGGAAGCTCGCTAGTAGGAGGAGCTTGCTAGTAGGAGGACTTGGAGGGGCTGAGAACCAGACAGAGGGGGTGACGGTGTGGGGGGTAGGTTTATGCCTGAGGACATGGCCCCCTTCTCTAGCACCCCCTTTCTATGTCTTCCTATAGCTCTATGTCCATCTTGGCCTTCCGTGCTAGCTTCTTAGCTTGGAAGGTTAGCCAGGGCGAGTTGGGGTCTGGAACACATCCCCATGGCGACCTAGTTGAAGAGATATCAGGGGACGGTGACAGTCACGGCAATTTTGTAGGGTGGAGTGGATCCCATGATCTAGGCAAGGATGGCGATTCCCCTTCTTCCCATGTTGCAGATGGAGGTAGCAGATGTGAGAGGGAGGAAATCTCAGATGGGATTGAGGAACCTGAGGGGGATGTGGCACCCGGTTTCACAAATCAGCTGGCTCTATTTTAGGACAAAGAGGTGGAGAAGATACGTACGTAGTGGCAAAGCCAGGAATTTTTATTAGGGGGGCACAATACAATGTGATACTCCAAATATGATCATTTTTCAATGAAAAAAATCACAATCCTAAAATCAATATAAAAAGAAAAAAAAATCAAGATTACCAAATAATATTTGAAATAATAAAAATAGAACAACTATAATAGATACATTAAAGTTGTCCTAGACGACTAGACATTCCTTGAAAATGTTTGACAATGGTGTCATTGTCAATGGTAGAAAAATGTCCTTTTCAATGTAAGGAATTAGACAATCATTAAGCCAAGTATCCTCCATCTTGTTACGTAGACAACTTTTAATAATCTTCATAGCTGAGAAAACTCTTTCCACTGTAGCCGTTGCAACTGGGAGAAGTAGAGCTAATTTTAAATGTTTAAACACCAAAGAAAAATCTTTATCTTTCTTAACCTCAACTAATTTTTGAGCAAGTTTGTCAATTCCTTTCAATTGTGAGAAATCACCAGAAGACCGGACATCTAGAATATATGTATCTAATTGTGTATCAAGTTTCCCAAGATCTAATTCAGAAAAATTAGAAGGATAAAATTATGCAAGTCATAACAATTTCTGTTTATCAAATGAGAGGAATTCATTACTTGGATCGTGGCATGCAACACATAGAAGTAACTCGGTATAAGTCTCATTAAAACAATCATCCAACTCAGTTAGCATCCAATCAATTATGGTGTTGAAGATCTCAAATCGATAATGATGTAGATTGGTAACCTTTTCTAACTTTCTTCTTGATCTCCCAGATGGAGAAAAAACATCATCCATGTTTGGAATATCTATCCCATGTTTCTTACAAAATTCAACAACGATTCCAATAAATATCTCCCACAGATCATCTTCAGTTCTTAAAGAATGCAATTGTTGTTTTGACAACTTTACCAGTGTAATAGCATTTATAATATTCTGGTCTTTTCTTTGTAACGCCTGTGACAATTCATGAGTTTTCCCCAAAACTAATTTCATCAAATGCAAAAGAAAGACAAACTCAAATCTTTGAATTTGACAAGAAAAGATATTAGCAAGGCCTCTTTGTTTTGCATCTTTTCCGTCATCCATAATTATATCCAGAACCCCAATGATTGAAGAAAATAAACGAATAAAGTTGATTAAAGATGCGTAATGTGAGCTCCACCGTGTATCAGTTGCTCTTTTTATACCAAGTTCTTGGTTTAATCCGGTTCTAGTTCTGAGCTCCCTAGAATTCAACTCAACATCCAATCTTTCAACTTCTTTCACTCGAAGAGAGTCACGTCTCTTACATGAGCCACCCACTATATTTAAAATGTTTGAAATAGACTCAAATAATGATGCTACAAGTGGATGACTTTCAGCTACAGCAACAAGAGATAATTGAAGCTGATGAGAAAAACAATGGATGTAGAATGCAGAAGTGTTTTCTCTCAAGATCAGACTTTTCAACCCATTGAATTCCCCCTTCATATTGCTAGCTCCATCATATCCTTGGCCTCGTAACTGTGAAATACTAAGTTTTGTTGTACTAAAAAAATGAATCAATTGCTGTCTTAAGAGATATGGAACTTGTATCGGTTAGACGTAAAATCCCAATAAACCTCTCAATCACCTCTCCTCTTGTATTAACATATCTTAAAACTATGGCCATTTGTTCTTTTATGGATGCGTCTCGCGCTTCATCAACCAAAATGGTGAATGAATCATTTCCATTTTCCTTTATGATTCGGTCTCTTATTTCAATGGAAATGACATTACAAATGTCTTTTTGGATGTCTGGCAAAGTTAACTTCTTATTCCCAGGAGCCTTATCTAAAACCACTTTATCAATATTTTCATTGTGAGAAGCCAAAAATTGCAGTAGCTCTAGAAAGTTTCCTCTATTTAGTGAATCTGTACTTTTATTGTGGCCACAGAATGTTAGTCCTTGATTCAAAAGATATCAAAGACAATCAATTGATGCTTGTAATCGTGTACGATACTCTTTCTTGATTTCCTCATCTTGTTTAAACAATGCAACTTTAATGTTTTGATCTTGTTTCATTAGACATTCACACATAGTTCTTGCATTATTATGAGCACTAGAAAAGTTACCAACATGTCTGTCTAATCCCTTTTTATCTTTCCAATTCATATATCCTCTGCTAATAAATGCCGGATCATGGCCAGTTTGGGGAAAAAGATAACAATAAAGACAAAAAGTAGCATTTTTATCTATATTGTATTCCAACCAGTTAGGATACTCATTAAACCATGATGGATTAAAATGACGAGATTTATTTCCAAATCGAGTAGATGGGAATTTATGGCCTTTAGGTTGACAAGGACCATTCTGTAAGTAAGCCCTACGAATATTATCTTGAACATTGACATCAAAACTTGATATATTTGGCCTCAACCCCGGATCAAAAATCATTTCTTTTAAGTCTAGTTCTATTTGATGGGTCTTTGAAGAAATTGATGCATGTACATCACAACTATTATTAGAATTCTCAGTTGGTTGTTGTTCATGAGGAGACTTTCTCTTATAAAATCTTCTCAAGATAGACTAAAATAACTATAATGTTGACAATGAATGATGCAAGAAATAAGAAATAGCATACACGTTAAGAAACTTTTAAATATCATCTTACAAATATTTGATGAATAAAATGTTTTTAACGGAACTTTAGTGTATAGTAGTAGGTACAACTAGTAACTTCAAACAAGTGTAAACAACAAAATGTAAATAGAAAAGTGGTTACCGTATGAAGAACTTTGTGCACTTCTCAAACAAACAATAAAACTTCCAATACGCAGTCTTCAGATACTACTAGAACATTGTGAGTGTGAGGATCAATTCTATTGTTGTAACACAGATCCTTTATAACAACATCATTTAGCGGCGAGAGATATGTGTCATACACTGGTGTTACTCCGATAAGAATAAATCACACATCTTTGTAGTCTCCGATTTCTACACAGGCGAAAAATTAAACTGCAAAAATAGTAACATAAAACTGAGAGTTAGAAGTTTATGAGTCAAACTTGCTATACTAGAAACGGTAGAATCGTCTCGTATATATAATAATGAGATAGTAACTTTGCCAATACCATAATTATAAATTTTTTGTTTGAAAGAAAATGTATGCACTTGGTAATAGTTATATGAAACTATAATTTATTTAGAAGAAATGTGGCACAATACATATTAATAATATGCACAACTATTGTGGTAGAATACATGTTAATAATATGCACAACTATTTAATTGGAAACTACAAAATGGAAAGTTGTTTACCATTCAATAGTTAGTCAACATTAATTCTTTGTCTAGGAAAACAGAAAGATGCTATCACAATTAAAAGCCATGTGATTGCATCATTGTGAATAACAAATGAATACAAGATCAGTTAGATGGGAAAAGGAAAAGGCACGCATAAAGGACAAGTCAAAGAATGAGGCAATTCAACTGGGCATGAGCATTTATTGGGGTGGGCACTGACTATCTAAATTCACAGAAATGAATTTCTTAAACGTAAATTATAGATTGTTTTGTAAAAGTGGGTCGGGAACTTGCCTAATGGTGCCTGGTTGTGGCTACGCCACTGTACGTACGGTGGATTATGCCTATAAGATGATTGATGTTTTTCCACCAGATCAGGGTTCTTCTGTTGAGCCGCATGGCTGTGAAATTTTGAGGGTTGTCAGAGAGGACAACAGGGGTTTCTTTTGGGTTGGGACTCTTTGTATCCCCTTGCAGGCAGTCTCGACAGTTGGGCCAGATGGGAATGGGATCAACCTTCTCCCTCAGTAGGTGACCAAGCTATAATGTGTTTCCCATCCGCAAATGAGTCTTCCTGACGTCTACGGTAGGGCTTCCATGTCCCGTGAGACACATGCTTGCGCTGCTTATAGCGTGGGCACTGGCAGCGCCATTGTTCTGCCCGGTGGGTGTGCTTTCTTTGCAGGTCCTCTGAGCACTTGGCTCGTAACTGCGATGTGAGGATAGAGGGGAGGCAGAATGACTCTTATGTCTCTAGGGGTGTGTGCTTCCGATGCCTACAGCATGGACATTGGCAGAGCCAATGCTCGTCCCCAACGATTTGCTTCCGCTGCAGGGCCCCAGGGCATTTGGCACGTGCTTGCACTGCTAAACAACCACCTGTGAAGGGTCTAAATCACTTTGATGATGTTGGCAAGACACTAGATGTTTGGTCTGTAGTGGAAGACCGTGACAACGAGATCTATGATGGAGAGGTGAGAGTCGGGAGCGAGCAGGGTGCTCGACGGGTCCACGATTCGGTCGGAGATTGCATACACCTACCACAAAGACACCTTAGGGACTTTATCCAGTTTCATCCTGGTGATGGTCTCACGAGCGCTCCGCTTGGTCAGGATGGTTGGAGCTCAACTTCTTCATCTAATAGGGATTTGGAAGACTGCTCCGATTACGAGGCTCGTACATGTGAGTTTGAGCTTGATGATGACTAGGTTGTTCTTTATGCCTGCATTGGAGTGAAGAAGAAGGGAGGACGAGATCGATGAAGAGTTTTGTTTTAGATGTATCTCTGATTCTAAGAGGTTGCTGATGACAATTGAGTACATGATGTTTTGAGGAGTCTATGTGTACGTGTGTGTGATATGAGTTTGTGTTGTGAGGATGTACTTCTGATGATTAGGCATCTTTCTGGTGAGGGTGTAATCCCTCTTGATGACAACTTTGGCCTATGTGAGGTGCAAGATGAAAAAGATTGACCTCAATTTTCTTTAAAAAAAACACAGCAACCCCAATATACGAGGGAAATATCACACAACAATCCCTATTTGGATGTAAGGATATGTTCATCTATCACCCCCACATATTCAAAAATATGTTCTTCGAGTTAAACTCATTTCACCATTCAGCAAATTGTGACACTGAATGGATCTATGGCCAGGGCAAATACATGATAATGTTCCACTTGATTAATTAGGTGCATTACAATATATTTTATCATCAACCAAGGTACAAGCATGAATTATAACATATTCTATAAAGAAAGGTGTAATACATTTATCAAGTACTTTCATAATCTTTGGAACACATTGAATGCATAACACTCGGGATCTCAGTCCCTTATCACATTATTGGGGTTTCACATCCCTTAACATTATCAATATCATGATTTCTAGATCTGGGTATTCAAACCCTTAGTTCATCACTAAACATTGCTACCTCTTATCAGGTAACGATTACCTCTAGGTCCTCAGACCCAGGTATACATTATACTTGTTGCAAAAGTATTTCACATGGCTCACAGGGCCCATTTAATATGTATCATATGAAACATCATAGCTCATACCTCGCTATGCTCATCATCTCATGATACTTGCACGGTTAGCATTTCATGATAAAAATAATATCAAGTACATATCATCACCATGCAATACAAGAGAAATACGAGAGAAATACAACCTTCCCATTATTATGGTTAGGGTTTCCCTTTCAAGCCGATTAGGGTTTCAAGTTGATATTATCAAGAATTAAAACCCTAATTCATAGCTCCACACATTTTAAAAGCATACATTGATATCATAAGTATTCAATCACACTTGTTTATTCTCATCATTTATCATTAAATGATTATCACACAAAGTATGAGTTTCTCTCTCATACTCACTAGAATATTGATTACACCATACTTTATTAAGTTGGCTCAACCCTTTTCTCAAGTTACATTGGCATATACTTATCAAAATGCATTCAACTCTTTACATCTTAATGTATCATTTGACATAACACACTTCATGTGTTACTCAATCAAGTATATCATATTTGGGGTGCTTACCTCCATATCAATTTTGAGATGCTTCCACCATATCAGGCAAAAGGTGTATGCTTACTACCATATCGGGCAAGAGGTGTATGCTTACTATCATATCGGGCAAGAGTTGTGTTCTTACTACCTTATCAGGCAAGAGGTGTATGCTTATCACCATATCATCCAAGAGGTGTGTACTTACCACCATATCATCCAAGAGGTGTGTGCTTACCACCATATTGTCCAAGAGGTGTGTGCTTGTCTCCATATCGTGCAAGAGGTGTGTGCTTGACACCATATCGTCCAAGAGGTGTGTGCTTGACACCATATCATCCAAGAGGTGTGTGCTTACCACCATATCATCCAAGAGGTGTGTGCTTGTCATCATATCGTCTGAGAGGTGTGTGCTTATCACCATATCACTCAAGAGGGGTGTGTGTGTCACTTATATCGGGTTACTCAAGTGTAGGGTTTTGCATATCGGGTTAGACCCTTATGCTCATACTTTTTCAAACCTTCAAAGTATCAACCTACCATGTGTTGAGTGATAGCCTATACAACTAGTTAGTCCTTTTTCAACCAACCCAAATGTACAAAATGATAGGGGTGTGGGGTTCCAATGTATAACAGATTTCATATCACCACATCGGGTTTCATTACCATATTGGGTTAGTGGGGTTTCAACCCGATATCGATTTGTGCCATGATGATGTCATCATCATCAAGCTCTAGAATTTCAACCGTTACTATTCTAGTTCATGAAGAACAGTCATATGAAACTATTAGAGCTCATAGATTCATCAATTATTCAAGAAAAATCAAAATTGAAAGTAGATCAACAAGTATATCATGATTGAAGGTGAATAATAATATGATTGGGTTCTAGTTATACAACCCGCCTCAAGAACAACTTCAAAGCTCCAAGCTCCAAAGATTGACATTCCCAAGGTTGAATATGAACTTATCAAAGATCCAATACTTGTTCTCAACTCCTCTATATGCAAAGAATTACCATAGATAAGAACTTGGAGAAGAAGAAAAGCAAGGAGGAATCACAACCCGAGAATCATGCTTCAACTAAGGTTGAAGATAACCATGTCTTCACATTAGGCTTAAGGCTTGAGCTCCTCCTTGCTCCTCAACGCCTATGCATGATATCTAAGAAAAAGAGGGTTGTAGGATTTGAAAAGTTTCACTAGTAGATGAAAGGAGTGGTATATATAATTGAGGCTCATGAGAGAGAGTGTATAAGAGGTGTCATCAACTTATACTACTAGGTGACACATGTCCATGCATGGTTTGACACGTGTCCATGGATGCACACATATTTATCTTGACATGCAAAACTCTTGGGGATAATATAGGGATAATATTTCATCCATTAGTTATCTTGTTGAACAAGATATTTCAACCCAACATTACTTTATTCACAAACCGATACAACTTTTCTAAGGAAGGTTGTAAATCGATATACATCACCTTCTTGAGGTTTTTAACTCATCATTACCTTTTAAAAGAGTTGAAAAAATGATATAGGACCTCCTCTATGGCTCCTTGACTGATAGGCACTCCCATATAAGCTCTATAACTCAATACAACTCATTTTAGGGTTTCAACTATACAACTCTTCTTGATCTTTTCATCACCAAGAATACCATCACTCAAATATGATTCAAACATAGTGCGTATTTATTTATATATACTCTATATGATGATAAGAGATTATAAGGACACTCTAGAGGTGATAATTTGCATATCAACCCTACATTTTGGGTAAATTACTATTTGCACCAAAATTGGTACATAAGGCACAAACATTATTCAAACAAGCTCCAACTTGGAACTTAGGCTTTCCACAAGCCACCCCTTAGAATCATTCTCTCTCTTATGATACTAAAGCACTTGAGTCACATTAAAAATGTGACATATTGCAATATAACCCCTCATCTTCGGTAAATTGCAATTTACACCCAAACTATTATATAATGCACAAATAGTTTGCAAATAAGCTCAAACTTGAAAATTAAACTCTCCTTGAGTCTTAATGACTTTTCAAAAGATTAAAACAAGTTTTTAAATAACTTAATTAAGCAAAAATTATAGGTTTATGGCATAATCTAGGTTAGGGATGTTACGATTATCAACCCCTAACATGGATTTCATCCCTGAAATCTCAAGAGAAAAGAGAAGGGTACTTCCTCCTCATTTCTTCGTCCAGCTCCCATGTGGCTTCTTAAACGCTACAGTGATTCCAGAAAACTTACACAAGAACTATGTCTTTCTTTTTCAACTTCTTGATTCTTCTATAAGAGAATCATCATTAGACCTTCCACATAGGATATATCTTCATTCAATTCTACCTCTACAAGTTGCAACACCAACTCTGTATCAGGATGATGCTTTCTCAGCATAGATATATAAAACACTGGATGTAGTCTATGTAGCTCAGGTGGCTACTCCAACCTATAAGATACTTTTCCAATCTGTTCTGTCACTTGGTAAGGTCCCATAAATCTAGGAGCTAAGTTACCCTTCTTCCCAAATCTCATAACACCTTTCCAAGGAGAGACATTGAGATACACTCTGTCTCCAACTTGGAATTCTAAAGGTCTACGACATTTATTGGCATATGACTTCTATCTATCTTGTGCAGCCTTCAACTGTTGTTGTATTACTTTAATCTTTTTAGTTGTCTGTGGTACTAATTCAGGACCCAAAGTTGGTATTCTCCTGTCTCATACAAGCATAACAGAGATCTACAACGTCTACCATATGAGGCTTCATATGATGCCATATCAATACTAGTCTGATAACTATTGTTGTAGGCAAACTCTATTAAGCTCAAGTGTAATTCCCAACTTCCTACAAACTAAAGAAAACATGTCGTAAGAAAGTCCTCCAAAGTATGTATAGTCCTTTCAAATTGTCCATCTGTCTAAGGGTGAAAATTTGTGCTAAACTTTAACTGTGTACCCAAGGATTTATGTAGTCGTTCCCAAAAATGACTTGTAAACTGAGGACCTCTATCAAACACAATTTTGGCTGAAATCTATGTTACCACACTATCTCATCTATGTAGATCTGTGCAAGTTTTTCAACAATATAGGTTGTTTTAATAGGAACAAAATGTGCAAACTTAATCAACCTATCAACTATCACCCAAATAGAATCATGACTTTTGGTTGTTCTGGGTAGACCAACCACAAAGTCCATTGTCACGTGATCCCATTTCCTCTACGATATAGGTAAGGGTTGCAATGTTCCTACATGCTTTTGGTGTTCTGCTTTAACTTGATGACACACTAGACATTGCATAACAAACTCAGCTACATCCTTCTTCAAACCAGGCCACCAATACATATCTTATAAGTTATGATACATTTTAGTACTCCTTGGATGCATTGCATACATGGATAAATGATCTTCCTCCATCACTATATTTATTAAGTCATTGCCATCAGGTACTACCGTCCTACCATGGTAATATACTACCTCATCCTCTTACTTGTAAAAACTGTCCCATTTCTCACTACCATACTCTGACCTAATATGCTGAATCATAGTATCTGCCTATTATACCTCTTTAATTTGTTGTCTCAGAGTAGGTTTCACATACATCCCGACCAACAATCTGGATAATAAAGATACTTTAACTATACATTTATTTGTCTCTGAGAGACAAACATATCCCATTTAAATCTCATTAAAGAATTCAACTACATTTTATTAATGGGTGGAGATGAAGATTTTCTACTTAGTGCATCTGTCACTACATTAGCTTTTCCTGGATGATAATCAATTGTACAATCACAATCCTTGATTAAATTTATCTAGCGACATTATCTCATGTTCAACTCACGTTGTGAGAAGATGTACCATAAGTTTTTATGGTCTATGAAAATCTGACACGTTTCTCCCTAAAGATAATGCATCCAAATCTTCAACGCGTGGACCACTGCAGCTAACCCTAGATCATGCATCAGATAATTCTCCGTGTGTACCTTCAACTTTCGGGAAGCAAAAGAAACTACATCATCACTCTACATCAGTGCACATCCTAGACCATCCTTAGAGGCATCACAGAAAACAATGTATCCCTTTCCCTACTCAAGCAAAACCAACACAGGTGCACTAGTCAACCTTTCTTTCAACAACTGAAAAGAATGTTGATACTTGTCATTCCAGATAAAAGGAACTTCCTTCCTGGTCAACCTAGTTAGGGGTAATGCTACATAACTGAAGTCTTTAATAAACCTTATGTAGTAACCTACCAAACCTAGGAAACTATAAATCTCAGTTGGTTTCTTGGGATGTTCCCACTCTACAACAGACTCCACTTTCTTAGGATTAACATGAATACCTGAAGCAGATATAACATGTCCTAGAAAAGATACTTCTGACAACCAGAACTCACACTTTCTAAACTTAACACATATCTTGTGTTGTCTCAACAAAGTCAACGCTTGATGAAGGTGTTGTTTATGTTGTTGACCATCTCTACTATATATCAGGATGTCGTCTATGAAGACCACTATGAACTGATCAAAGAATGGCTGGAAGATTCTATTCATCAGCTCCATTAATGCAGTTGGTGCATTAGTTAGTCCAAATGACATAACTACAAACTCACAATGAGCATTCCCTATCCTAAAGGATGACTTTGGTATGTCACTCTCCTTGATACATAACTAATGATATCCTAACCTTAGATCTATCTTAGAGAACACTATTCACCACACAACCGGTCAAATAGATCATCTATCCTTGGCAAAGGATATTTGTTCTTTATAGTCACCTTGTTAAGCTATCTCTAGTCTATGCATAATCTCATATACCCATCCTTCTTTTTAACAAAAAGAACTGGAGCACCCCATGGAGAAGTACTCGGTCGAATGAAACCTTTCTCAAGCAATTCTTGTAACTGTTTCTTGAGTTCTGCCATCTCAGCAGGGGCCATCCTATAGGGTGTTTGGGCTATTGGTTGTGTACCAAGAATTAGATTAATCTCAAAATCAATCTCTTGAGGTGGAGGAATATTTGGAAATTCTTCAGGAAACACATCCTTGAATTCCTTGACAACAGGAACTTTAGAAAAACTAGGACTTTCTGCTTTGGTGTCTACCACATGTGCCAAGAATGCTTCACATCCTTATCACATCAGTCTCTCAACTAGAATTGCTAACACTAGACAGGTTGGAAGAATCTTTTTGTCCCCCCAAAAGACCCATGTCTCATCACTATCTGCGAACATAGCTTGCTTGGAACCACAATCCAAGAAAACCTTATACTTTTTTAGGGTATCCATCCCAAGAATTACATCAAACCAATGCATCTCAAGTGGTATAAGATCCACTTAAATGATGTGTTCTAAAAAATAAAGAACATAGGGAGAACATACCTCCTGCAACACTACATATCTGACTAATAAAGTTTCTAATAACAGATTATCTGCTCTACGACTAACAACCATGTTGTAGTCATGAATCACTTCTCGGGTGATAAAGGAATGTGTAGCACCTGGATCAATCAAAACAGATATGAAGTAGGATGAATACATATTAGAATAAAATAATTCCATCTGACCTATCACAAATCGTGGATTGGCTACTGTCTCTGATGATTCATAGCACAAAATCTCATAGTTGTCTATTGTTGATTTGGTGTTGTTGTTTAGTGTAGATGATCCTACTTGGGATGCCTATTCATGTCCTCGTGGGCCACTACTAAACTATTTCCTGAGAGCCTTGTGGACTCTATCTCAGTGGTTGTGTTACCTCCATGTCTCTAACTAGACATTCTCTTATCATATGTCTTGTCTGCCCACACTTGAAGAAGTTTTCATCCCATTGTGGTCTAGATGGTCATGTTACTGATATTGATGTTGTACTATGGGCTCCACTTGGTAGTAAACTATGGCCTCTACGCTTGCTTTACGTCCACTGTGTCTGTGCATTAAACCTCTGTGGTGCTATTGGTGCAGGAAATCTTAGTTTCTTGAAACTTCCAGACCTCTATCCCTAGAACTAGGCAGATCCTTTCCTACTGATAGCCTCATGTTTCTTAGTCACAAACCTCTCTTCCGCCTAACTAACTCCACAAAGGTGGCAAACCTCTCTTTATTCTCTAGAGCAGCTATAGCTGTGGATAACTCAGCGTTCAGACCCTTCTCAAAACACTGAATCCTCTCCTCCTCTGTATTAGCCATGTGTGGACAAAAGCACAGATGCTCCATGAACTTAGCTTCATACTCACTAATCTTCATTGGTCCTTTCTTAATACATTCAAACTGTAGATTTTCTCATCCAGATAAGTCCTCAGAAAGTATCTACAAACAAACTCACGTCAGAACTCCTCTCAACCAACCTCAAAACTCAGTCTTTTCCCTTCTTTAATGGCCCACAAATTACCGACGCTTCCTTTTAAAAGATACACAACATGCCTAACTTTATCAGTTTCTGGGATGCTAAGGATTCTAAAGGTTTTTTCCAACTTCGTGAGCCATAAATCTGCATCTGCTGAATCAGCTGTACTAGCATATTTGATGGCTCCTACCTGGTGTAACCACTCAAAGGTCTTACCAGACCCAAGTCCCTCATTGGGAACTGATGCCCTAGGTGCTGGTGCTGGCATGATCGATCTACCATATACATTATTGTGGTCATGAACTACCCGAAAAGAGCATTAAAGGTTGGGTTTTCTAGCATGGCTTGATCAAGATGGGGATTCTCAGGAACTGATTCCTCTCTTGCCTGATCCCTTGCACCTCCTCCTGGTGCAGCAACACTGCTCTCAGCAACAAGTTCGTCATGTGCTCCAGCTATCTTTTAGCTCTACTTCTTCTCCAATATGAGCAAAAGTCACTATAAGATAAACCGGAGGACACTAGAACAGACTCAACAACCTCAATCCTATGTCTCTATAGACTCAGTGAGCCTTAGGCTCTGATACCAAAACTTTGTGATGACCGCCTTCAAACCGACAACCAAATCGTGACAGTAATTATGCGGAATTGCTATTAGCAGTGGATAAATAAAAATCACTAAAAATTAAAACCATTTTGTAAAGAGATATGTTGCCAGGAAACTCTTGAGGGAAGAACCAAAGAAATATATACATCATGGTTCATATTATACATACATTGTATCATCTCATCTCGAGGATATCATATGCCAGTTGCTTTTCCCAAACATATACATAAGCAACATAAAACCTTGAGGCATACAAGCCAAAATCTCATATAATTTATAAAACCATTACATACAAACTCCCAAGGACTTGAGAGTATAGATATGACACATAGGACTTCTATCTATAAGATACAACAGGCAACACACTCAACCTAAGCAGTTACTGATGTCCCTATTGTTGTTGTCCTCTCTCTACAGTACGGTCTCTACCTCCTTGTCTGCGTCCACCTAAAAATGTTGGGACCAACATGGTGAGACAAAAGTCCCAACCAGAGATATAACTCTCTGCCAATAATATTATTATCATATGTAAATAGTATTAAACTAAGCAGAGGATCTCTTATATTAATAATCAAGATCAATCACTATTTATATGCAAAACATAGCAATATCATCTTTTAAAGCAATGCAACTATCTATGATAGAGAAATAAATCATCTATTCACTTTATAAGGAATACAAAACACATATAACATCTATCCATTTAAGATGTATAAAAGTAATGTAACATCAACCAACGTTTCTTTATTCAATCCTTAAGCAAATACGCTACACGGCTGATTACATATTAACAATCACACTTATGCCCAGTGGAGATGAGGTATACTGCTCGTGCTCCAACCGACCACTATTTATTCGAAATTGGTACCATACAAGGTCAAGGAAGATCTGTCTTCCAAGACCTCACTCATCTCGGTCTGTACGAGACCACTGGCAGTGACATCACGTATCAAACTGCAATTAGCTTTCCAGGTTATAGTGGCATCTTCACTATAGAGTTATAGCCGCAGCATGCACTCTCTTCAGGGAGACCACATAGCAACCCTGGAATAATTTCTTTGGGAAGATCACACAACAACCCGACATATGAGGGAGAGATCACATAACAATCCCTATTTAGACGTATGGATATTTTCACCCATCACCCCAACATATTCAAAAATATGCTCTCCAAGTTAAACTCATTTCACCATTCAACAAATTTTGACACAGAATGAATCTATGACCAGGGAAACTACATGATAATGTTCTACTTGATTAATTAGGTGCATTACAATATCTTTTAGCATCAACCAAATTACAAGCATATTTTATAAAAGATGCTACAAATAAAGGTGTAATATATTTATCAAGTACTTTCATAATCTTTAGAACACATTGAATGCATAACGTTCGGGATCTCAGTCCCTTATCACATTACTGGGGATTCTCATCCCTTAACATTAGCATCATCATGATTGCTAGATCTGGGTATTCAAACCCTTAGTTCATCACTGAACATTGTCACCTCTTATCAGGTAACTATTACCTCTAGGCCCTCAGACCCAGGTATACATTATACTTGTTGCACAAGTATTTTACATGGCTTACAAGGCCCATTTAATCTGTATCATATGAAACATCATAGCTCATACCTATCTACATTCATCATCTCATGATACCTGCATGGTTAGTATTTTATGATGAAAATAATATCAAGTACATATCATCACCATGCAATAGAAGAGAAATACAACCTTCCCATTATTAGGGTTAGGGTTTCCCTTTTTATCCGATTAGGGTTTCAAGATGATATTATGAAGAATCAAAACCCTAATTCATAGCTCCTCACATATTAGGAGCATAGACTGATATCATAAGTATTCAGTCATACTTGTTTATTCTCAACATTTATCAATAAATGATTATCACACAAAGTATGAGTTTCTCTCTCATCCTTACTAGGATATTGATTACATCATACTTTATTAAGTTGGCTCAACCCTTTTTCTCAACGTACATTGGCCTACACTTATCAAAACACATTAAACTCTTTACATCTTAATGTATCATTTGACATAACACACTTCATGTGTTACTCAATAAAGTATATCGGATATGAGGTGCTTTCCTCAATATTGATTTTGAGGTGCTTCCACCATATCGGGCAAGAGGTATATGCTTACTACAATATCGGGTAAGAGGTGTATGCTTACTACTATATCGGGCAATAGGTGTATGCTTACTATCATATAGCGCAAGAGGTGTATGCTTACTACCATATCATCCAAGAGGTATGTGCCCACCACCATATCATCCAACAGGTGTGTAATTGTCACCATAATGTCTAAGAGGTGTGTCGTTGTCACCATATCATCCAAGAGGTGTGTACTTGTCACCATATCATCCAAGAGGTGTGTGCTTGTCACCATATCGTCCAAAAGGAGTGTGTGTGTGAAACTTATATCGGGTTACTCAAGTGTAGACCTTCAAAGTATCAACCTACCATGTGTTGAGTGACAACCTAGACAATTGGTTAGTCCTTTTTCAACCAACCCAAATATACAAAATGATAGATGTGTGGGGTTCCAAGGTATAACAGATTTCATATCACCAAATTGGTTTTCATCACAATATCGGGTTAGAGGTGCTTCAACCCGATATCAGTTTGTTTCATGATGATGTCATCATCATCAAGCTCTAGAATTTCATCCCTTACTATTCTATTTCATGGAAAATGGTCCTATGCAACTATTAGAACTCATAGATTCATCAATTATTCAAGAAAAATCAAAATTGAAATAGACCACTAAGTTTAACAAGATTGAAGGTGAATAATAACATGATTGGGTTCAAGTTATATAACCCACCTCAAGAACAACTTCAAAGCTCCAAGCTCCAAAGATTCATGTTCCCAAGGTTGAAGATGAACTTATCAAATATCCATGACTTGTTCTCAACTCCTCTATATGCAAATAATTACCATAGATAAGAACTTGGTGAAGAAGAAAAGAAAGGAAGAATCACTACCCAAGATTCATGCTTCAACCAAGGTTGAAGATGACCATGGATTCACCTTAAGCTTAAGGATTGAGCTCCTCCTTGCTCCTCACTACTATACATGATGTCTAAGATAAAGAACATTGTAGGATTTGAAAAGTTTCACTAGTAGGTGAAAGGAGTGGTATATATAATTGAGGCTCATGAGAGAGAGTGTATAAGAGGTGTCATCACCTTATACTACTAGGTGACACATGTCCATACATGGGTTGACATGTGTCCATGGATGTAAACACATTCATATTGACATGCAAAACTCTTGGGGATAATCTAGGGATAAGATTTTGTCCATTATTTATCTTTTTGAACAAGATATTTCAACCCAACATTACTTTATTCACAAATCGATACAACTTTTCCAAGGAAAGTTGTAAACTGATATACATCACCTTATTGAGGTGCTTAACTAATCATGGCCTCTGAAAGAGTTGCAAAAACGATATAGGACATCCTCTATGGCTCCTTGTCTGATAGGCACTCCCATATAAGCTCTACAATGCAATACAACTAATTTTAGGGTTTCAACTATACAACTCTTCTTGGTCTTTTAATCACCAAGAATATTGTCACTCAAATATGATTCAAACATGGTGCTATTTATTTATATTTCCTACATATGATGCTAAGAGAGAGTAGGGACACTCTGTAGGTGATAATTTGCATATCAACTCTACATTTTGGGTAAATTACAATTTGCACCAAAATTGGTACACAAGGCACAAGCATTATTCAAACAAGCTCCAACTTGGAACTTAGGCTTTCCACAAGCCACCCATTAGTATCATTCTCTCTCTTATGATGATAAAGCACTTGAGGCACGTTAAAAATGTGACATCTTGCAATATAACCCATCATCTTGGGTAAATTGCAATTTACACCCAAACTATCATATAATGCACAAACAGTTTGTAAATAAGCTCAAACTTGAAAATTAAACTCTCCTTGAGTCTTACTTACTTTTCAAAAGATTAAAAAAAGTTTATAAATAACTTACTTAATAAAAACTTCCATGTTTATAGAATAACCAGGTCAGGGATGTTATAGTGGTCATTTTAGGAGAGAAACTCCTCATAACAAGGGTCATAGACCATGTTTTGACAAGGTACACCCAAGTGTGAGGAGGGTTTCTTCTCTCTTTCTCCCTTTCTCTTTTGACTCAACTTAAATATTTTTGGCTCTATTTTCTTGGATGAGATTTTACCTTAGTGCCATGTCCTCCTTGAGGTGATCTTGTGGTTGAGAGTGAAGCTTTTTGTGGAGCTTCTTCAACCTTTGGATTGTGTGCTTGGAGCTCTTGATCTTAGAGCTTGGAATCATTGGTGATTATCTTATTAAGGTGGGTTATATAACACTTAACCCACCCTATTAGTGCAATCTTTTATGCATGTTTACTACTATCTTATCTCTCTAAAATACTCCCTTACCATTCTAGTAGTTAATGATAATCTCTAGAACTTGTTTGGTGGAGATATTTTTCTTGGTGTGGTAGAAATCTGAAACCCTAATCTACATGCACCCATTTTGTGGTTGATATGTTATGGAGGTTCTTCCCTATCTCTTGACCTTGGTCTTACTTTCATGCATGGTGTTCGTGTACCTATATGATGAAGGGAGGTAAGGTTCTATTTTGGATACCTTGATCATGGTTTTCTCTCCCCTGGATAAGATCCTTTTGTGGTGGTTACATGATCCACGACCTAGGGTTTTCGATGATCGTTTGCATGGGTTTTCCCTTCTTGATGATCATGGTTTTCTCTTTAGTTTTATTCCTATTTTAGAGACCAAGATACCATTCCTTAGGATGGTTGAGTCACCCATCTCCTTGTTGGTCGCGACCATAATTAACCTTAGTCGAGATGACCCTCTTGTCTATAGGTTGGACCTAGTATTGTTTATGTCACCACACTTGATGTTGGTGGTTTAGTTAATCCCTATTTTGGTTGGGTTGTTGCCCTTATCTTAATTGTGACATGCCCTTGAGAGAGGTCACTACCGAGTGGTTTTGGGACATGTTGTTAGGCTTGAGGTTGAGACATCCATGTCTTGAGGTCGAGACTTCTCTAGGTCACAATAGTTGGGAATGGTTAGAACCCTAACCCTAGGTGTTGCGGTCAAGACATCCTAGATTTCACGGTCACGACATGGTCTAGGTGGTGTGGTCATGACCTAGTGGTTTGGTAGTGGTCGATACATGATGATGGTAGTGGTTGAGAGGTATGCTTGGATACATAATGTTAATCTTGTATGACTAATGTATAAGCCATATATATGTCATTTGGGTTAATATCAAATCAACTTTAATGATGTTCCTTAACCCTAATATACTCCAAGATGATAGGAGGTGGTTAATCTAGGGTTTATGGTTGAACCTAGATTTGTAAACCCTAATCAACTAAGAAGGAACCCTAACCCTAATAATGTGCATTGATCATGCTTGTTTCTCTTTCATGGAATGGCTATGGTGTGTGATGTTATCTATCTTGTTCATGAACTTCTAACCATGCAGGAGTTTTAAGCTTGATAATCATAGTTAGTGTATGCTATGGTGACTGTGATATGAAATAGGTTGAATGCACCTTCATGAGGCATGTTGAGGCACTTATGATACATGAATGATGTGAATGGGTCCTATGACTTGGCAGTGGCTTATTGCCTATTGTGAGATGACATTTCCCAATGCCGAGTTGTGGGATTGATAGCCCATAGTATGCGACTTTGGTATTGGTGATGTGGTGAATGGTAGTGATACATGCATCATGTGGTGATAGTGTGACAAGCTCACACCCTATATGTTTATATTTTATGGAGTGTACTATGCCCTTATCTTTGTAGAGTTTGTTATGTCTTTGTGCATTATAACTTAACTGATGATAAAAGACACTTAATTGACTTAACAAATCAAGTGGAACTTAATCATGTAGTTTTTCCATGTGCCATAGATCCATCTCAGTGTCAACACTTGTTGGATGGTGAAACATGCTTTCCCTGGTGAAAGCTTGGAATCATATACTATTGATTATATGCATTCATAGGATTGGATGTGGGACATACCTTGGTAGGAGTGTGGCTGCAGCCTATAGCTCAGTGACTTGATGCTTATGAGTCTTCATAGGATTGGTTGTGTGCCATACCCTGGCAGGAGTGCGGCTACGGGCCGTAGCTCAGTTTCACTAGCGTCATGACTTGTACTAAGGAGGGCTAGGTTGTTTTGTAGTTAGACTTGTTATGTCTCTATTGTGTACTCATGTACTGACCATGAGGTTTGGTGATGTGGGCTCTGATCTCCAAAACACAAGATAAACATAGCGGAAGCGATTCGATTAACAGCGGAATACGAAAAATCACGAGAAATTAAAACTTTTCGAAAATGAGATCTCAAAAACCTAAAACTCCTTTTATAAAAGTAAGATGAACTATTTACATCTCTGATAAATCACTTCTCGAGTGATTATATACATCATGATACAAAATCTCAAGACTTCAAAATTCTCAAATCAACAAACTCCTAGGACCTGAGTGTACAGAGACGACATAAGACTATTCTAACTACAAGACTAGACAACACAATGTTTCCACCTGAAATCACTGCTGCTCCTGGTTTTTCTGCTGCTGCTGCTGTCCACCTGCAGATTGGTTCCTTCGACCTCGACGTCCACCTAAAGGTAGAAATCTACGGGGTGAGACAATTTCAAATAATTGTCCCAGCGAGAGTTATAACTCTCCGCCAGAAACTTTGTTAAAAGCAATCAAAGGAATATCATGAGCAGGTAACTTAGATTACTCACAGTAGGCTTGATAACAATTACTCACCTTTATTAAGGAATATGAAGAACATGTATACTAATACTTGAACATGATATTAAATACAAGCAATGTAATATCAATCAATGTTCTTCGTAGTTCAACCTAAGCAGTTATGCTACGTGGTTGATTATGTTTTACAAACATCATTATGCCCTACGGAGATGAGGTATACCGCTCATACTCCAACCGATCACCTTTAAGTCGCATCGGTATCATACCTAGGTCATCAAAAGAGCCGGATTCTTATGACCTCATCTTCCTCAGTCAGTGAGAGGATCAACATGCAGGACATCTAGTGTCTCTTCTACTATAGCTTACCAGGGTATTCTGGTACTTCGCTATTAGAGTCAAAGTGGCATTCTGTACTCTCTTCGCCATCGAAAGATTTCTTATTTATCTCTCATCGATGCGGAAATAGAATATTTCCTCGGGAGAATAGTGTTACATCACTCCAAAATAAACACATAGTGAAGGATTGATAGATTAAGGTACATCTACATCAATTCCTACACTAGGATGTAAGGGTATTCACATCCATATTCCCCACATACTCAAAAGTATGTGATCCAGGAGTTCCCTTAGGAAAACCTGTTTCACCATCATTTAACTCCTGACAATGATGGATCTATGATCAGGGCTCTACATGGTATGATTATACTTGATTAGTTAGGTACATTTCAGTATTCTTTTAACATCATACATGTTCTCAACCATTAATCATTAGCATAGCAATTATGAAAGTAGAATACTAAATGTATCATGTCTAACTCACATCAGTTATTATTTCTTAATCAGTTCATCACAAGTCATCTAATTAGCATGATCTTGATGGTACTCATGGCTCATTCATCTTATCATCTCATATGATGCCAATTAAACTTAGGCAATCATAGCATATCACTATTCATAAAACTAATAACATGCTTTCAATGAATATGATGTCATGATCCTTACCTGGATATGATTATTCTCTTATAAGAACCTACATGTTTAAATCAATTGATAATAATCAACAATTCATAGTCAGACCAGCAGTCAATAAGACATAATTAACCCTTCAATTCAAAGGTTATACTTTTATGTCCTTACAAAGGGTAAGATTCCCTTGTTTACATGATTTAGGGTTATTCAACCCTTTCATTATGATTAGGAATAATGATTCCTCATCTCATTTTTTGATCATACAATTCATGCTTAAAGGAATAACATGAGTTTAGAGTTTATTGTTCATTTCAACATATTACCATGAACTAGGGTTTACTATTCACATTACTCATGATTACCCTAGAATTAGGGTTTACGATTCACTTCATAGTGAAATGAGCTCATAGCCTCATCATGAATGAGAAACATCATCATTGATGCTTTCAAATTAGGCTAATACTCATCAATTATCTTAATTAGGGTTTTCATGATCTCTCGTAAGTGGATCATACCCTAATCCTGCATATTCATATACATTGAAGGTACTTTATTTGAGTTTTAACCATAAATGGTACTTTCTCTCTCTCCTTACTAATAGATGGTGATTACATCACTCTAGATAGGGTTGGGTTAAGTCCTCATTGATTAACATAAACCAAATCACCACTATCATGTCATTAGGGTTTGAATAAAACAAGGTATCCTTTAATTGAACCCATTTAAGCTTTAAATGAGTGTGAAACCACTTGAGCTTAAACGAGTGTGAACCCATTTGAGCTTAAATGAGTGTGAACCCGTTTGAGCTTAAACGAGTGTGAACCCACTTGAGCTTAAACGAGTGTGAACCCACTTGAGCTTAAACGAGTGTGAACCCACTTGAGCTTAAACGAGTGTGAACCCACTTGAGCTTAAACGAGTGTGAACCCACTTGAGCTTAAACGAGTGTGAACCCACTTGATCTTAAACGAGTCTGAACCCACTTGAGCTTAAACGACCTTGAGGTCGTTTGGATCCAAATGGGTTCAAACCGCATGGACATAAAAGGTGAAACAAAGGTTATGATTGAATAGGATTTCCTATGTTGAAGCCTTCAATTGGCCATGCCCTTGTTAACAATTTACAAATTAAGTCAATTAGGATTAGACTTAATCAATTGGACACCAAATTGATTCTCAATTGAAAGCTAATTGGGGTTAAATCCCACTCAATTAGGGTTTTCAATCGGCTAATCATCAACTTTCAACAATGTGAAACAAATTGTAGTTGAACCCATCAATTGAGCTCCAATTGGGCCCAAACTTGGCCCAAACGGTCTTGGGATGGTTTGGATATCCTCCAAACGGTCTTGAGACCGTTTTCCCAAAGTTTTATCAAAAACTAAATCAAATTGATAAGGATTGGACCCTAACTAGGTCCAAAATCAGCATTTTTATCAATTCATCAACCTATTGAAATTGGACCCTCAAACCATCAAATTTCCTTAACCCTAGACCTCCAAACGGTCTTGGGTTGTCACCAAACGGTCTTAAGACCGTTTGAGTGAACCCCCGAATGGTCTTGAGACCTTTTGGGTCCTTCAACCCAAAGTTCACCAAAATCTATCATTGAAAAACGCAATTCAACCCGATTAGGGTTTAAGGAGTTGAAGTGCCTTCAACTTGTGATTGGTTTGGAATTGGGTTATGATTCTTTGTAGGAATTAAGTTCAATATGTTTACAACAGTTCCTTCAACGGTCTTCCCTTGGTCAACCCTATCAAACGGTCTTGAAGGCCATTTAAAACTAAACGATCTTGCAAGATCGTTTGAGAGCAAACGGGTTGAGCCCCTTTTTGATTTCAAACGGTTGCAAACCGTTTAGACCAATTGGTCCAAGATCGTTTAATAAAGTTGGATAAGGACCAACATAGGTATTAACGCCCTTCATCTTCAACCTTGAAACCAAGGTCTGTTCTTCACAAAAAAGCTTGCAAGAGTGCAAAGAAAGATGGGGAAGAAGAAGAACTAACTATTATTTGCAAGAATAAAAGTATGCATAACAAAGCAAGGTTTAGAGTTATAAAACCCGCCTCAAATGTTGTTCCTAGAACTCCAAGCTTCCAATCTTCGAAACATTAATGGTGGATTGATCTCCACAGGTCATCCAAGGTTGTTTCTTCAAGGAAAAGTTGGGAAGGATCGGCTAGGAAGAGAACGCTAAGTAAGATAACCATGAAACCAACCTTGTAACCCAGTTTCCTCCATGAATTCGAGCAAGATGATGATAAAAGCTTACCTAGATGAACTTGGTCGTCTTCTTCTACTCCTGAGCTCTGTCCTAAGTCGGTCTAAGCAAGGGAATAAGAAGGGAAGAAAGGAAACGTTGCCTTTGGTTGCAAAGGAAAGGATCATATATACTTTGAGGTTATTTTCATCATAAGGACAACTTACTCCTCCTTTTCACAACTAGGTCCTTCCTTTCTTTTAGGCACGTCCCTCCTCTTCATATCTAAGGTAAAACTTCTTCTAAGACCAAGGACTAAAGGCAAGGAAGGTCAACTTGTCACTATGGTGCACATATATATATAAGGGTCTCCTTTACTTACAACTTTGGTGGTTTAATTACAAAGGTGTTTCTTATTATATGATTATTCAAATGAAGTGCCTCCTTCATTATTATAACTTTATATGATGTCAAAAGTCATAAAAGATATTCTAGAAAGTGTATATCACAAGTTTCACCCCACATTTTGGGTAAATTACACTTCACACCAAAATCAGGGTTTTAGCACAAGGATTGCTCCACAAGCTGCACCTTGGTGCCCAAACTTGGGAAATACATCATACCTCATCATATTCCTTCATATGATGTCTATTTATTAGAGGAACATCTTAACATGTGTAATTTTCAAGTTAACCCCTCTAATTGGGTAATTTTCACATAGGTCCCTGCATAACAAAACAATATTACAATCATTGTTTTAAAAGGACAGAAATGAAATTGTATGTTCCTCAGGAACTTAATTACATGCCAGAAGTTAATCACAAGTATCTTAATTACATGATTTAAGTAAAACACCTAGGGTTAACTTATAACCCAGGTCAGGGATGTTACAAATTATCCACCCCTCAAAAGGATTTCGTCCCCAAAATCGATTTAGCATATTAGGAAAAAAGAGCAGGGTATTTCCTCCTCATCTCTTATTCCAGCTCCCGAGTGGCTTCTTCAAAACCACGATGATTCCAGAGGACTTTCACAAGACTTATATCTTTCTTCTTTAACTTTTTAATTCTGTTATCAAGGATTGACACTGGTCCCTCCCCATAAGTTATATCTTCATTTAATTCTACTTCCATAGGTTGTAGAACTGACTCGGTATCAGGGTGACATTTCCTCAACACAGAAATGTGAAACACAGGGTGTAACTTCTGCAATTCTGGTGGCAACTCTAGTTTATAGGATACCTTTCCAACTCGTTCAATGATTGGATAAGGCCCCATAAATCTAGGAGCTAACTTTCCTTTCCTTCCAAAATGAAGGACTCCTTTCCAAGGTGAGACCTTGAGGTACACTCTGTCTCCCACCTGGAACTCTAAAGGTCTACGACGTCTGTCAGCGTAAGACTTCTGTCTATCATGTGCAGTCTTAAGCTGCTGTTAGATTACCTTAATCTTTTCCGTAGTCTACTGCATAAGATCAGGACCTAACAACTGATGTTCACCAGTCTCATACCAGCATAAGGGTGATCTACAATGTCTACCATACAAGGCTTCATAAGGTGCCATATCAATACTATGTTGATAGCTATTGTTATAGGCAAACTCTATCAAGCTTAGGTGCAGATCCCAACTTTCTGTGAACTGGAGAACACATGCTCTCAATAAGTCTTCCAAGGTCTGTATAGTCCTTTCCGAATGTCCATCAGTCTGTGGATGAAAGGTTTTACTAAACCTTAACTGGGTGCCTAGTGCCCTATGTAGCTGTTCCCAAAAATGACTTGTGAACTGAGGACCTCTGTCAGAAACTATGGTGATAGGAACTCCGTGCAAATGCACTATCTCTTGAACATATAACTGGGATAACCTTTCAGCAGAATAGGTTGTTTTGACAGGTAAGAAATGCACTGTCTTAGTCAACCTATCAACAATTACCCAAATGGAATCATGTCCTTTGTTTGTTCTAGGTAGGCCAACAACAAAGTCCATGGTTACATGATCCCATTTCCACTGTGGTATGGGTAAAGGTTGCATTGTTCCTGCAGGCTTCTGGTGTTCAACTTTAACTTGCTGACACACCGGACACCTCAGAACAAACTCAGCTACATCCTTCTTCATCCCAGGCCACCAATACATATCTTTCAAGTTTTGATACATCTTGGTGCTCCCTGGATGCATAGCATACATAGAAGAATGAGCTTCCTCCAGGACTAACTTCCTCAGGTTATCCACATCTGGCACTATCATCCTCCCATGATAGCATGCCACTTGATCATCTGATTCATGAAAACCTTCTCGCTTCTCATCACCATACTCAGATCTGATCTGCTGAACTGTAGCATCAACTTGCTGTTCCTCCTTAATCTGCTCTCTTACGGTGGGTTTGATATGCATCTCAGCCAACAACTCGTCAATCCATGACACCTTCATCTGTACATTGTCTTGCCTTAAGGAGTTAAGCATATCTCTCCTAGGGCATACTAAAGAGTTTAATTGTGCCCTATCAGAGGATGATGTTGCTGATTTCCTACTCAAGGCATCTGCAACTACATTGGCCCTCCCTGGATGGTAATCTATCGTACAATCATAATCCTTGATTAACTCCATCCAGCGACGTTGCCTCATGTTAAGGTCATGCTGAGAGAAGATATACTTAAGACTCTTATGATCAGTGAAAACCTGGAATGTTTCTCCATATAGATAGTGTCTCCAGATTTTCAAGGCATGAACCACAGAAGATAACTCTAAATCATGTGTCAGATAATTCTCCTCGTGTTTCTTAAGCTGTCGAGAAGCAAAAGAAATCACATGCTTATCCTGCATCAGCACACATCCGAGTCCATTCTTGGAGGCATCACAGAAAACTATGTATCCTTTTCCTTACTCAAGTAACACAAGTACAGGTGCACTTGTTAACCTCTCCTTCAACAACTGAAAGGATTGTTGGCACTTGTCACTCCAAGTAAAAGTAACATCTTTCTGGGTCAACTTTGTCATGGGTAGGGCTATAGAACTGAAGTTCTTAATGAACCTTCGATAATAGCCAGCCAACCCTAAGAAACTACGAATCTCCATCGGTGTCTTTGGTTGTTGCCATTGTAGAACAGACTCTATCTTTTTAGGGTCAACATGAATTCCCGAGGCAGATACCACATGTCCAAGAAAAGATACCTCCGGCAACCAGAACTCACACTTGCTAAACTTAGCATATAACTCATGTTGTCTTAGCAAAGTTAGAGCCTGACGAATATGTTGCTCATGTTGTTGAGCATCTCTACTATAGATCAGAATGTCATCTATAAAGACAACAACACACTGATCGAGGAAAGGTCAGAAGATTCTATTCATGAGTTCCATAAATGCAGTTGGTGCATTAGTTAGTCCAAACGACATAACTGTGAACTCATAGTGACCATACCTTGTCCTGAAGGCAGACTTGGGTATGTCACTGTCCTTAATACGGAGTTGATGATATCCTGACCTCAAATCTATCTTTGAGAAGATGGTTGTACCACGCAACTGGTCAAAAAGATCATCAATCCTTGGCAGAGGATACTTGTTCTTTATCGTTACTTTATTTAGTTGTCTGTAATCAATGCACAACCGCATTGATCCATCCTTCTTTTTAACAAACAAGACCGGAGAACCCCAAGGTGAAGTACTCGGTCGGATAAAACCTTTCTCAAGCAACTCTTGAAGCTGTTTCTTGAGTTCTGCCATCTCAGCAGGTGCCATCCTATACGGTGTTTGTGCTATGGGTTGGGTATCTGGGATCAAATTGATTTCAAAATCAATTTCCCGAGGTGGTGGCATACCTGGAAGTTCTTCAAGAAATATATCTTCAAATTCCCTGACTATAGGAACTTCAGCAAGGTTAGGACTCTTCATGGTGGTATCTATCACATGGGCCAAGAATGCATAACATCCTTGCCTCATCAGCTAATCAGCAACCATAGCAGACACAAGACAGGTGGGTAGAATCTTTCTCTCTCCTTGAAAGATCCATGTGTTTCTCTCATCAGCAAACACAGCCTGCTTGGATTCACAACCCAAGACAACTCTA